>CM053755.1:34897271-34917140 GCA_028658305.1 Pachyuromys duprasi | reverse complement strand
AGCTTGAGGTCAGGGATGGAGATACCTCCAGATGATCTGTTGTTGTAGAGGATTGTTTTGGAGATTCTGGGGTTTTTTTGTTTCTCCATATGAAGTTGAGTATTTTTCTTTCAAGGTCTGTGAAGAATTGTGAAGGTATTTTGATGGGGATTGCATAGAATCAGTAGATTGCTTTTGGCAATATGCTCATTTTCACTATGTTAATCCTACCAATCCATGAGCATGGGAGGTCTTTCCACTTTCTAATATCTTCTTCAATTTCTTTCTTCAGAGATTTGAAATTTTTTTCATATAGGTCTTTCACTTGCTTGGTTAGAGTCACCCCAAAGTACTTTATGTTATTAGTGGCTATTGTGAAGGGTGTTGTTTCCCTAATTTCCTTTTCGGCCCTTTTGTCTTTGGTGTACAGGAGGGCTTCTGATTTTTTTGAGTTGATTTTGTATCCAGCCACTTTACTGAAGGTGTTTATCAGTTGAAGGAGTTCTCTGGTTGAATTTTTGGGGTCACTCATGTGTATTATCATATCGTCTTGTGCACGGATTATTAATCTAAGTAATCTCATTGTTGCCAGAGAAAACCCTTTGGATCATTTCAGCGACTTTCTATTTTAAGATTCATTTTATAATGTAGCAGGAAGACTATTTCATGTGCACTTGGAAGAATGCACATTTTGCAGATGTCTGTTACACTGATGGTATTGCCAGAGTCTAGTGGGTAATTCACATGCATGTTCATGCAGGCAACCTTAGCTAGATTCAGCGGGCCTAATTAAGAGTAGGGAGGGAGCAGGAGGAAAGTAAGAGGGGGACTAGTTGGGAGGAAGAAGTCCAGTGGGAATGGGAAGGGTTAAGACACACACACACATATGTATGTATGTATGTATGTATGTATGTAGGTAGGTAGGTAGGTAGGTATAGGAAATTGTCAAAGAATAGATAAAATATTAAAAATGTTACTTGTAACTGTGATGTCAGTGGAATAAATAAATGAAACGAGAGAAAAAAAGAAGGGGAATATCGGAAAAGTAGAAAAAAAATACATGTACGAACTAGCAAAGTAGAGTCAGTTTCAAATATGTTAGTTCTTGAAATGACTGTGTTACCTGCGGTTGGGATCTGGGTGCTTCCAGGCTTTTGGTCTCTTATTCAGACCTGGATTTCAACAGATGCTCACCCAGGTTGCAAAGCAGCGAAGCCACTTTTGAAAACAGTGACGGGATGGCGCAGACTGGAATGGAAGATTGACAGCGGGCCACATAGGTGAGGGCACTCACGGGCTCTGTCACGCGGCTCGGGAGGAGAAGGGGCGTGGCTGGTAAGGAGTGCAGTGAGGTGGTTCTCTGTTTTGATCGAGGAGCTCGGTCGACACTGTCTGTGTCCTTTCCTGAAATGCATTTGATTTTTATCACGTGCATGTTCAGCTATGCATGGGTGTAATATGGTAAGTGGGAGTTTTCCCCCTGAAAGTTCACTCAGAAGACATGGTTTGGCTTCCCATGCATGCACACAAAGCCAGTAGAGGCAGGATTGGTCCCTCTACTAGGGTACATGGAATCTGAGTCAGTAAGTAGAACCTGTCCATGCTTCATGGGAGGAGAAATGTGCACACAGCTCCGTGCAGATGAGGCTCCTAGGCTGTTAACAGGTTGCCAAGTGCACTGTTCAGAGTATGTGTGCATAGGATGTGCAAATGAAGGCTGCTACTTGTATCAGTAGAAGAAAGGTGTGTTCATAGTCCAAACCAAATGAAGTCTCAGGTTACCAGGCTATTCCCTATGCTTGCTTCCTCATAAGTAGAGATGAGTGTTAAACTACCAACAAGGGTCTAGACTGGCAGCAAGGAAATATAATTGGCCTGATAGTGATGAAGATATGCTAAAGAGAGGGACAGAACTGTCTCTTTAGAATAAGACTATTGAAAGAATGGACCCCAAGAAATGGGAATTTCCTCAGGAATCCTCAAGAGAAGGAAGAGGTACCAGTCAGAGGGGAAACTTTGTCTCCCAGAAAGAGATTTTCAGCTTGTCAGACCACCTCGAAGGATGAGTCTGAAGCCCAAGCAATGGCAGGTCAGCAGTGGGCAGGACCACACCCTGCCTGGGACTGATTAGATGTTCCTGTTTTGGGCCCATCATTTAAGCTCCAATTTCATGTCAGGACTCCTGGAGCGGAGTGGGTCATAGTATCTCTTTGTCTCTTTTCCCAATGTGGCTACTTGATATGTTTCCTTCCTTTCTTCCTTCCTTCTCTCTCTCTCTCCTATTAATCTGGACGTTCCAATTGGCTTGTTGAGGATGGGTGGCTGAATTGCTGTCTTGGGATACAGTGCAGTAACAAGAGGATGAGTCTTGTTGCAAATACGCGAGTGGCTGCTGTCCAAAGTAGCTGGGCTACATGCAAGACAAAAGCAATCAGACTAGCCCAGGACAGAAAAGGGGTTTCTTAGTGGAAAAGGAACCTCCTAGGATCTTGCAGTTTGCCACAGTCTGAATGTGTTAGGCACAGGTGTAAGGAAATTAAGAGAACAATCAAGAAACAGACAGAACATACTTGTGGCAAGAAAGAGAAGAAAAATTCTGTTATGTGGATAGTTTTTAGGTGCATAGCTATACTAGAGAGAGAGAAAAAAGCTGAAGGCAGACCTCTTCCCCTCCCTTCCCCCTGCCACCTCACCATAAGATACTGCACCAAGATTTGAAGTAAACACTCATTAATTCATAATTGTCTTAGAACATCCCTATCTGTGACTTGTAAAAGTTGCTGGTTCAATAATTCACATTGTTCAAAACAAGGAATCATCAAAAAGGAACAAGCATACAACATGTACTTCACAGAGGAAAAAAAAATGAGGGACGAAGAAGAAAAGCAGATGAAGAGCCTTACCCCAAAAAAATGTTACCATTGAAATGTTAGATTAAAAAAATAGTGACTGAGCTTATCATCAAGACTTCAAAAAAAATATTTACTCACAATACTTACGGAAGATACGAGAATTTAAGAAAGGTTAGATGGAATTATAAGATGAAAGAACTAATATAGCAGAAGGAAGAGAAAGTAGCTGGTATTGCAACTATAATAGTTCCCTAATATTTTATATTTAATAATATGCAATTTATTATTATTGCTGTTGTTTTATGTGTCTTATGCATGAAACAGCTGGCCACCAAGCCCAGCAACAAGCAAAGATGAACAAAGGACTACCATCTGCTGTCCCAGACTGAAATAATAACAAGGTGTCTCTTTGCTCACTGCCAGGGTTTGACTCCCTAATCTTTAAAAGTTTTTTGTTTTGTTTTGTTTTTGAGACAGGGTTTCTCTGTGTAGCTTTGACTGTCCTAGACTCACTTTGTAGACCAGGCTGGACTCTAACTCACTGACATCCACCTGCCTCTGACTTCCTAAATGTGGGGATTACAGGTGTGCGCTACTGTGCCTGGCTTTCCCTAATCTTTTATATGTAGGTGTCTGAAGATTTATTTAGGGAGCAGGAGATCTGGCTCAGTTGGTAAAGCACCTGCCTTGCATGTACAAGGCCCACAGTCTCATCTCCAGCACCATCAAAAAGAAGATAAATTTAAATCCAGTAGGAGCAGTTTACATGAAGGTATATATATCAGGTGCTACTTCTATGTAACATGCTATATATATCTATGGCTATATGTGACACATAGATATAATATATAACTTAGAAACTTAAACCATCATTTATTGTTTATCATGAAGGAATGAGTTGATAGGGCTATTCTACAGATCTGGGTAGATGTTCTCATATCCCTATGGTCAGCTGACTAGTTGGTTGTAAGGTGGATTATGGAGGATGGGCTTGGCTGGGATTTTTCAATTAAGCTCATCTCATTCCTCCAGCCATGCTAGCCAAGTGTGCTGGCTAGTTTTATGTCAACTTGACACAAACTAAAGTCATCTCAGAGGAGGGAGCTTCAGTTAAGAGAATGCCTCTGTAAGATCAGGCTGTAGGCAAACCTGTAGGGCATTTTCTTAATTAGTGACTGATAGGGGAGGATCCAGCTCATTGTGAGTGGTCCCATCTGTGGGCTGGTGGTCCTGGGATTTATAAGAAAACAGGCTGAGCAAGTCCTGAGGAGCAAGCCAGTAAGCAGAATCCCTCCATGGCCTGTTCCCAGGTTCCTGCCCTTTTTGAGTTCCTGCCCTCCCTGCTTTTGATGATAAATTGTCTTATGGAACTGTGAGTGGCTTTGAATCTCCATAAAGCCTTTTCATTCCTTTGCTCTCAAAAAATAAAATTCCTACGATGGGTGTGGTGGCACATGCCTGTAGTCCCAGAACTCAGAAGGCAGAGGCAGGAGGGTCTCTTCAAGTTCAAGACCAGCCTGGTCCATAGAGTGAGTTCCAGGACATCCAGGGCTACATAGAGAAACGCTGTCCCCCAAAACAAAATAAATAAACAAACAAAAAAGATTGTAAAGGCTTTGCTTGTCCATTTTCTTCATCTGGTTAAGTTTAGGAAAGATTTACTATTTTCTACTTTCTAAATAAAGTCCTGCACAGGGAGTAAATAGCATTTTAATCTCTCTCCAAATTCTATTTCCTCTTACCTTTCTTCCCTTCCCCTTTTCACCACCAGATTTTTGTAGATCATGTTATATTTTCTATAGTTGTCTAGTATTTACATTTATAATATGCAAATTGGCTGAATTTATGACATCAACTTGATACCCGCTAGAGTCCCTGGAAAGGAGGAAACCTCAACTGAGAAATGCCTCAGGGGCTATAGGCAAGCTTGTAGGGCGTTTTCTTAGTTCTTGATTGATAGGGGAGAGCCAAGCCCATTGTGTGCCATCCCTGGGCTGGTGGTCCTGGGTTTGATAAGAAAGCAGGCTGAGCAAGTCATGGGGAACAAGCCAGTAAGTAGCAACACTCACCTTCCATGGCCTCTGCATCAGCTCCTGCCTCCAGATCCCTGCCCTGCTGGAAATGTGCCCTGCTTGAGTTTCTGTCCCAGTTTCCTTCAGCGATTTAGAGGTGTCAGCCAAATGAACCCTTTTCTCCCCAGCTGGCTTTTGGTTATGGCGTTTCATCACAGCAACAGAACCCTGACTAGGATAAGTTGGCAGCAGGAGAGTAGGGTGCTGCTGTGACAGACCTGACCATGTTGTTTTGGGGGGGCTGTGGAAGGACTTTGGACTTTCGGGCTAGAAAAGCCGCTGAGTGTCGAGAGCTCAGTGAGCTGTTCTGTAGGACCTTGGAAGATACAAATGTTGACAGCAATGCAGACGCTGGAGGCCTGGCTTGGGAAGTTCCAGGGGGAAGTTTTGAGAGCCGCTTTGAAGACTCTTTTCAGTGCCATTTGCTGGTTTGAGTTGAGAATCTGTGATTCTGGTTAGCTGGGGCAGGAGAATCAGTTGTGCTTTTGAGTTTCTACAGGAATGCACATGATGGTGGTGGACTCCTTTGCTGTAACAAACCATGAAAAAATAGGTTCTGGTTGTCTCAGTTTCCTTGTTCTTCACTTACTTCCTTAGCAATGTGTAGGTCTGAATCTACTCCTGACTGGAAATGTTTTCCATTATCACCATTGTGCAGTGTCAGCTTGTAGATTCTGTCAAGACATGAGTGTTAAGGTTAAAGGCCAGCAGTCATTGTTATTTTATCAGATATTTTCAGCTGAAGGCTATGGGGGAAACCCCACTCTATTTCTAAAAAAGCAAATCTAAATATCCTCACCATATGCCATGCTTTATCGTCAGTTCTTAACATATAGGTCACAACCCCCTAGGGTCCCATATCAGCTATTCTGCATATCAGATAATTTGCATTTCAAGTCATAACAGTAGCAAAATTACAGTTATTAAGTAGCCACAAAATAATTTTATGGCTGGGGGTCACCACAACATGAGGAACTATATTAAAGGGTCACAGCGTTAGGAAGGTTGAGAACCACTAATCTAGATGAACCAGGAGAACTTTCCTCTTCATATTGACCTTGCATGTTTCAGTTGGCTAGTAGGGTGCAGACCCTGAAGAGTAACGTGACTATTCTGCTTGACTTCAGTCAATTTTAAGTTAAACTTTGATTCTGGGAAAAAGAAGTCCAATTTCCCCTGAAGCAGAAAATACAATAAATACTCAGAAATAAACTTAGCAAGACATGTAGAAGCCTCATAAAAGGAAGTTTTTAAAATGGAAGTGAGGGGCACAAAGGAAGGCTTGCAGAAATGGAAAGGGATATTTTGTTCTTGGACATAAAGACTCAATTTCACAAAGATATAAATTTTGTAAATTAATCTATAAATTTAACGTAACTCCAATGGAAACGCCAAAAGAGCTCTTTAAAACCAGACAAACTCATTCCAGTGTTTAGATGGGGAAGGAGACATGGAAGAACAGCCAGAAAAAATTTAAAATCTGTAAAGTGCCTTTTCCTATAGGAGGGGCAGTGGGACCGGCTGGGAATCAACTCTCTCTCCACTCGGCAGAGTTACATGACCATGAAAAGCATTGCTTTTGTCCCTCTTTATTTCATGTAATTTACAATAAAATGGCTCAAAGACATGGAAGGGTTGAGATAACTTGGTGGGTGAGGTGCACATCACCTTCAGCAAAACTACTTTTTTTTTCCCCCCACTTCTAAACTTTCAGGATTTTTTCTTCTGACATAATACTGAAGACAGGGGCATGATGGTGAAGGCTGAAGATGAATTTTGGTTACAAATTAAGCCTGGCTTATTAAATTTGTCTTGATTATTATTTGTAGGTGAAGCAAGAGTGGTCATTTTTAGAAATGTCCCATTAAGTTTGCCTTGTGAAGTCAGAGGCCATATAATATTGAAGAGTTACCAATTTCTAGTTGGTTTTTAAAAAATGTTTATTTAAAAATATTTTTCTTCGTTTTAATTTTATGTGCATGAGTGTTTTCATTGACTACATGTTTGTGTATTAAGTGCATGAAGTGCCCGTGGGGGCCAAAGAGAGTGTCAGGTCCTCTGGAACTGGAGTTAGAGTTGTGAGCCACGGTATGGGTGCTGGGAACTGAACTAGGGTTCTCTGGAAGAGCATCCAGTGCTCTTAACTGCTGAGCCATGTCTTCAGCTCCTGTAGTTATTTCTTAAAGGAGTCTCAAATTAGACACATTTTATTTATAAATTTTTAGAAAAAAAGAATAAAATAAAAAATAAGAAAAGGAAATAAAAATAATTAAAAATGGGAAAAACAGTTTCATTTATATGAGACATGTGGAAGCCAGTATTTTATAAGCTTAATTTATACACATATACATGAATACATATGTATTCATACTCATAAGCAAGTTTAATTGAAGTTACCCTACATAGGTGATAATGCTCATGCCAGAAGTTATAGATTATTAAATTAAAAGTCCAGTACCAGGTGTGGGATACCTCCCTCTCTTGTTTTTCAGGGGCATCTCATGAACCCACAGCCACTGTGGTTGCTTGCATAAGATCTACACAAGATCAAGCCAGTCAACCTTTCAGCATGGAGGGGAGCCCTGCTCATAAACCTTTCCTCCTAGCTGAGGAGATATTGACAGTTCATGGTGCCTTGGGAAGGAGAGTCAGTTTTCCCTAAGGGTGTGGCCTCTAGCAGGTCTGCAGTTGGCCCCATATTCGTGCCTATATGGGCAGTGCAAATGAGACTCAGGTTATATTTAAAAAGTAGACATGAAGCTGGGGGTGGATGGGCAGGGTGGATCAGGAATTGGGTGTACTGTTTAATTACATTGTACTCGTATATAATTCTCAAAGGATTAGTAAAGTAATAGATTTTACATTTATTTAGTGTGTGTGTTGTGTGTGTTATGTGTGTGTGTATCCTTGGATTTTGAGCAAGTCCTTTTCTAAAGTCTTGAGGATTAACTCAAGAGATGGCCAAGCGCATAGGTATTCTCTGAAAGGCACTAAAGGAACTATTGCTTCCAATATACACCAAATAAAGGACAAATACTGACTTCATAACCTGCCTATTACTCATGCATCTTTTTTAATTAAACTTTTATTTTTTATATTAATTACAGTTTATTTATTTTGTATCCCAGCTGTAGCCTCCTCCCTGATTCCCTCCCAATCCCACCCTCCCTCCCTCATCTCCTCCCATGCCCCTTTCCAAGTCTACTGATGGGGGAGGTCCTCCTCCCCTTCCATCTGACCCTAGCTTATGAGGTCTCATCAGGACTGGCTGCAATGTCCTCCTCTGTGGCCTAGCTAGGCTGCTCCTCCTTTGGGGGGTGGGGGGTCAAAGGGCCATCCACTGAGTTCATGTCAGAGACAGTCCCTGTTCCCCTTACTAGGGAACCCACTTGGATACTGATCTGCTAACTCAGGTTTGACTTATGTAGGAAGCCTGGGTTGTGGGAGAAATTATGTAAATGATGATTAATTAGAAGCCCCATCCCAATTCTGTTTATAATATTATTTTTATGAATGAGTTCAGAACAAGTGCGTTCCATGATATACAAAGGTGCATGAAGAGCTGACAGAAATTGGGAGTGAAGGATTGTGAGTTGGACAGCTATATATGGTATAGTAATAGAAACAAGAGCCATTTATTCTATAGCTAATGCATGACAGATATGGTGATAACTTGTTTGTACAACATTTCTACCATCTATCTATCATCTATTTATGTCTCTACCTGTCAATATATCTATATGTTTATCTGTGTATCTATATATAGATTAGCTCTGTGTGTGTGTTTATCTGTCTGTGTATCTATCATCTATATCTGGGTGTATATATGTATGTATACTGGCTTGTTTTGTGTCAACTTGACATAAGCTATAGTCAACAGAGAGGAAAAAGTCTCCGTTGAGGAAATACCTCCATGAAACCCAGCTGTAAAGCATTTTTTAATTAGTGATCAGTGGGGGAGGGCCCAGCTCATGGTGGATGGTGTCATCCTGGGTTGGTGGTCTTGCGTTTCTATAACAGGCTAAGAAAGCCAGTAAGCAGCACCCCTCCATGGCCTCTGCATCAGCTCCCGCCACCAGAATTCTATCCTGTTTGAATTCCTGTTCTGACTTCCTTCAGTGATGAACAGCAATGTGGAAGTGTCAGCCAAATAAACCCTTTCCTCCCCAACTTGCTTTTTGGTCATAGTGTTTTGTCACAGCCATAAAAACATAACTAAGACATGTGTATGTGTGTGAGGGCCTACCGACCTATCTTTATTTCCAAAATAACAGTAAAAATTGTTATTATCATCATCTCAATTTTATGAATGAGAGAACTGAGTTGGAGAAACTTAGTAATGTCCCAAAGTCATCCAGAGCTAGGATGCAAACCTCAATGTGTCCAGTCTGTTAAGTTATTTGTTTGCTTTGTTGAGACGGGGTCTCTCTACCATAGCCCTGGCTATCCTGGAATTCACTATGTAAACCAGGATGGTTTTGAAATTACAGAAATGTGTCTGCCTCTGGCTCCCAGCTGCTGGGATTAAAGGCGTGGACCAACATGCCTGGCCTCCATTCTAAATCCCATGCTTTTTACTTCCACGAAGTACTGAGAGTTCAGTAGTCTAAGATGAGAGTGGATTGTCCTGAATCAAGAACTCTCCTAGTAGAGCCAGGGGGGCTGGGGGGAAAGTAGTTATCCTAGGTCAGAGCTCAAGTATTATTATTTCTAGTGACGGTTCCAAACTATGTTGCAAGTGAATGGCAAGAGACTTCTTAAAATTTGTGCGAGAAAATACAGTGTGGCTCTTACCTGGATTCTCACCTGTTTTTTTTTGAGGGGAAAGAAGATGGATTTGCTTTTGGCAACTCCCACCCATCACTCCCACACTGGTGCTCTACCCTACATGTGCATTATCTGTGAGGGGAGTGAAGCAGAAGCTGCTAAAATCTCCTCAGCTGAGGATGCTGTAAAGGACTGTGTTGATCTCACATCTCTTCTCATTTGGTTCCCGGGGTCTTTGAGCAGTGTGTGTGTGGGGGGGGGGTATGTTTATACCTTGGTGTAAAGTGGACAGAGGTCTAATGCCACCAGATCACAGCTGCCCCTCACTCAGCTGTATGGTCCTGGGAAAATCACTCAGCTTTTCCCAACTTCAGTTCTCCAATCTGTAAAGTGGGGTTGCACCATATGTATACTGATTTCACAGCCCCTTCAACAGGCTTCTAGTAAGATTAGATGTAATTGCTAGTTTGAGAGATTTGCTGACAAGCAAGACCTGTAGTATTGTTGTTGTTGGTAATGTGTGTGTGTGTATTTGGCTGTATGTGGGTCTGCTGGTCACTTTCCTCTCCATCTTTTTTGTTACAGACAGAATCTTTCACTGAGCCCGAGCTCATTTGGCTGGGCAAGGGAGCTCTTGGGGATTCACCTGTTTCCAACCCCACAGTGCTAAGTTTTTTATGTAGCCCTGAGGATTTGAACTCAGGTCCTCATGCTTGCAGAGGACCCATCCGTAACATGATGCAGAGCAAGTGCCTTTATGCAGTGAGCTATCTCCTTAGCATCCTGGTGGTTTAAAGGTCCTAGGAGACAGCATCCTAACAGTTATCACATGTCCTCTCTTAAGTGTCCTCCATCTCTTTGGCTCTCCCCCCCTTTCTGCGAGCCTTCCACTGACTCCTCTGAGCCTCTGCTTGCCCATTGCTCAAGTGTGACACTCTTTAACCAAAATCTATCAGGGAAACATTCACAGCAATTGAGAGCTCTGGTAGGGCTAGTCCCATTTTTGGTAAGATATTGGTAGGATATTTGAAAATGAGCTCTGAAAGCCATTACTTTTCCCCTAAATGGAGTTTTTCCTGGAAGGCCATAAAAATAGAAGAGATTACATTTTTTACTAGGTTGATCAGGTTACACACATCCCCTGGCCTGATACATCACAAACAAGAAAATAATAAAAAAAACATTTATACCAAGTCGTTTCGCCAGGAGTCTCTCCGACACATCATAAAGCATTAGGACATGACAAGTAAGAGACTGGAATCATCTGTGCCTATAAACTTGCTCTCACTCACAGCTGGTGCCTCAGGGAAGGAGAAAGCGTGGGGCACACTGAGGAGTTGAAGAATAGGCCTTGGGAACTTGTGAGAATGGTCTCAAGGCCCCAGGCTCTATCTCTGACTCCTTGGCTGTACCAGACCTTCCTACCGAGAGAAAGTCTAGTACTATTATGTTTACTCCAACCAGCAGCTTGAGACCCCATCTGTCGCAAGATACTGAGAACATCTGAAAGGCTGGGGAATTGCATTTCTTTCTGAGCCCCTGAAATACAGTAATTGAGAGGAGGAGGAAGGAAGAATCATTAATAAAAATGATAAACTCCTTTGGAAGACTGAAAACATTTGCGAAACTGTTTCAGATGGCACTTAAGGTCCTTGGCTCTTAAAAACAGTCCTTCTCTGGTGACTGGGCAGAGAACAGGGACAGAGAGGCATCCTGCATCTCCTTGCCCCAAAACTGCATACATCCCCATGATGTTTGCTTCTGATTTGTCTTTACCATTAAACTGGAGGGTAAATTGAGTGAGTACCTGATATACTGTGCTTCAGCCAGTGCTTACCTTTATGTTTGAGGCCTGACTAGACTCATCAAGTTCCCTAGGTTAAAAAAAAAAAAAACATTCTTTCACTGATTGACTTGTACCTCAAATTATGTGATCCCTACTTGATAAAGTCATAGATTTCTCGTCAATGCCAAAGTATGTCGATGGAAGTCTGTTCACTACCAACCAGTCTGGTGCCTCATCACCATGTTTACGCCATCTTCACAGTGGCACCATGGCCACTCAGTTATCAAACTGGGAAACCTAGAGTCAGCTTTTATTATTCCCTGTCTCCAACCCACATGTTCAAGTCAGCATGAAACCCATGTTCACAACATGCTTCAGATTTTTCTCTGTTGCTCCGTTGTTCCATCACCTTAGTGTCACCATCTGTGTACTGATTTGTCTTTCTAAATTTTTATTCTTCAGAGATCCAAGCTCTTTGCCTAAACATTCTCATGAATTCACATTCTCAGCCACCTCCCCCTTCCTCTCTTAGTTTTAAGCAAATCCTAGATACTACACCTCTCTATCCACACTCTACCATGTGTATGTGTACAGAGAGTGTGATGTTATATAACAGGTAATTATATAACATATAGGGACATATATGCATATGTACATGTTATGGTACTTATTCTCTGCCCTTTGACCAGCTGTGAGTTTCTGTGTTAACCACTGTTCACTTCACAGAGGAACTTTTATGTTGAGGTTTGAGAGCTGCATTAATCTTGGGTGGAACAATAAAGATTTAGAGGGCAGTTTGATAACATGTCTATTGGCAGAAAAAATAGAAGCAGGTTCACTCCTGGGGCCTATCTGTGAGCTCCCAAACCATGGGTTCTTGGCTAGATTTACAGTACCAGGTATGTGTTTCCTCATGAGTGGGCCTTAAATCCTATCTGAAAGTGTTTTGTTATCTCTGTAACATTGGTGACACCATTGCATCCATACAGATATTTTTCCATGCTGGTCATTATTGCAGCTCTCAGGGTTCACAGCTGGGGAAGACTGTTGATAACATTTCCCCCCCGAGAAGACTGCTAGCAGCTTCTTGTATATGAAAGGTAAGCTAGCAGTGAGAAGCTTACCCATCAGTACCACTGTAAAGTCTCCACATCCTATGTGGTGTCTCTGGTAACATGCTTTACCATCCTGTTCTGGTGGATAAGCAAGAGAGATGGTAATAGCTTGTAATGCTGTGAAGGTCTCTAGTCCACCTCTGATCAACAGGATGAGGGGAGCTATCAGATCCCCTTCAACAGGCAGTTGTGAGCCATCGTGTGGGGACTGTGAATGGAGCGCAGGCCCTATGAAAGAGCGGCAACCACTTTTAACGATTGAGCTTCCTCTTCAGCACCATAGACCATTTATTAAACAGTGTGGTAACATGAATTTTCCTGTCTGATTTTAAATTAGAAAAAAGATTTAATACAAGTTTGGAAGGAAGGCAGGGTCAAACAGATATTGTACTATTTTTGCCTGTGTGTGTTTGTGTGTGTGTGGTATGCATGTGTGCGTATGTACATTTACATGTGTGAGAGAATACAGTGGCTGTTGCTATGGACTAGTGGGAGGGACAGGCAGAAGTTTAGTCAAAGACGACAAAATTTGAGTAATAAAAGAGGAAAGTTATAATAGAGAGCGTGTATGTAAGCACAGGACCTGCTGTAAATAATACTGCACTATGTTTTAAGATTTCTAAGAGAACAACTCTTGGGTTTATAGAAAGAAAATAAATAAATATGGCGGAAAGACACTTTCAGAGGGGAAGATACGTCTGTGGCATGGATTGTGATGCGAGTCTAGACTTATCTCTGAATCCATCAAGTTGTGTTCCTTAATTGAGTACATCTTTTTTTCTATAGTAATTGCAACACAACCAAGCCACAAGAAAATGAAGTCATTTGCTCAAGTAAAGAACCATGTCTTTTTTGGCAATATGCTAATGAGAATGACCCTCAAATTGCTGAGACGTGTTCTTTTAAACTTTGTTTTTATGTGAAAAAGTAGTGACTGCTGAAGCAGCCATTCTCTAGCCCCTTATGTAGAGCATGCTGTGCTCAGCAAATGTCTGTTAGGTGTCTTGCTGGTAACACACACTATGTTACACCATGTTCCCATCCTGAAACTGACTTTCTTTCTGTTCTGATCTCTGTTGTCCTGTTTTAGGTCTTCATCACCTCTTACCTGAATTAATGAGACTGTTCTTTGTTCGCAGCCTCACGGCTGAGGTTGTGTTTATGGTACAAACTGGTTCATCTCACGCTCCTGCTTAAAATCCCCCAGCAATTCCGTATCACCCTGGAAATAAAGTTAAAGCTGGGCTGTGGTGGTGTACACCTTTAATCCCAGAAATCTGGAGACAGAGGCAGGAGATGCTCTGTGAGTTTAAGACCAGATCAGGTGGTCTACAGAGACAGAGAGAGAGTTCCAGGACAGCCAGGGCTATACAAAAAAAACCCTGTTTTGATAAACCAATATAAGCAAACAAACAAACACATAAACTATAGTTCAAGCAAATTATAAGGCCGCAGAACCTCCAAAGCCTGGCTCTTCCCTATCTCCTGCCTCCTCCCCCCCCACAGCTCATCTCATGCTCTCCTTTTCTACATCCCTTGAAGCTGTCTGTACTCACCGTCTGGCTTCCTATTTGTGGAGTCCTTTGCTCCATTACCTCTTGTCTGAACACGTCCAGTTTGTCAGCTCTTCCTCCCACCTCCCACTCAGACTTAGCACATCATTTCCAGCTTTAGTTTCTCCAGGAGTCCAGGCTAAGCTCAGTTCCTTCTTTAGCATTCTTACAGCACCTACCACTTAAAAATGCTGGCTTTATGCTTGTTTCCTACCACAGTTTATCCACGCTTATCACTGTTTGAGATGACCTCATGCATTAGCATGTCATATGGCACGACTGTGTGATGTTCATGGAGAGAACCCAAGTCTAGAGATCTGATGCTTAGAACCTTTCAGAGAGCGTTCTAGGACACTTCTCAAGCTGTGACAATCACCAAATCATACATGTAAAGTCATTTGAACAGAACTGAACAAATAGAAAACCATTGCTCACTTGTTCTGTCTTACATGGAATAACCATTCAGTACTTGTGGTGGCTTGAGAGAGCCTATGGCCTGCGTAGGCTCACAGGGAGTGACACTATTAGGAGTTATGGCCTTGTTGGAGGAAATGTGTCACTAGGGGGTGGACTTTGAGGTCTCATATGCTCAAGCCAGGTCTAGTGTGGCATTTACTTTCTGCTTTCTATCTATCCAGATCTAGATCTCTTAGCTCCTTCTCTAGAATCATGTCTGTCTGCATGCTGCCACACTTCCTTCCATGATGATCATGCACTAAACCTCTGGAACTGTAAGCCAGCCTGAATTAAATGTTTTCCTTAAGAGTTGCTGTGCTGCCATGTCCAAGCAGGGGTTCTAGGTTATATCCATGCATGGTCCTTGGTTGGAGAAACAGTCTCAGACAAGACCCCTGTGCCCAGCTATATTTGGTCCTCGTGGAGCTCCTGAACTCTCCAGATCATATTAACTCCTCCTTCTTTCATATGATTCCTTGCACTCTGCCCAAGGTTTGGTTATGAGTCTCAGCATCTGCTTTGATACACTGCTAGGTAGAGTCTTTCAGAGGCCCTCTATGGTAGGCTCCTGTCTGGTTTCTTGTTTTCTTCCACTTCCAATGTCCATCCATTTGTCTTCCTAAGTGAGGATTGATCATCTTACCCCGGGTCCTCCATCTTGTTTAGCTTCTTTAAGTGTACAGGTTTTAGTATGTTTATCCTATCTTCTAGGTAGGTTCCCTAGTTAGGGGAACAGGGACTGTCTCTGATATGAACTCAATGGCTGGCTCTTTGACCTCCCCACCCCCCGTGGGAAGAGCAGCCTTGCTAGGCCACAGTGGAGGACATTGCAGCCAGTCCTGGTGAGACCTGATAAGCTAGGGTCAGATAGAAGGGGAGGAGTACTTAGAGAGGGGCAGGGAGGAGATGAGGGAGGGAGGGTGAGATTGGGAGGGAATCAGGGAGGGGGCTACAGCTGGGATACAAAGTAAATAAACTGTAATTAATATAAAAATTTAATAAAAAAAGAAAGTAGGATAAAAAAAAGAGTTGCTATGGTCATGATATCTCTTCATAGCAAACAAACAAAACAAAACAAAACAAAACAACAACAAAAAACCCTAAGATAGTTCTCATCAGATGGTGCCTGCATTAATTACTTCTCTATTCCTGTCATAAAACACCATGACCAAAGCAACTTATGGAAGAAAGAGATTGCTTGGGCTTATGGTTCCAGAGGATTAGAGTCCATGATAGCAGAACAGAGGCATCAGGCAGTCGGTAGCAGGCAGAGGCAGCAGGCAAGAACAGGAACCGAGTGTTCGCGTCTTCAACTACAGACGCCAAGCAGAGAGAGCTAACTAGAAACGACTTGGATATTTAAACTCTCAAACACTGTTCCCAGTGACATACTTCCTCCAGCAAGGCCACACTTCCCAAAGCTATCCAGACAGTTCCACCAATAGCAGACCAAGTATTCAAATGCCAGACTACAGCAGACATTTATCTCCAGACCCCCACAGCACTTTTCTCCATTGGGCAGTCATATGATTGCTGTCATCATAGGCTGATGGATTAATTCTAGATCTTTTTCTCCAGCCCTGCTCTCTCTCTTAAGCTTTGTACCCTCATCTCCATCTACATGTGCAGTATTTTCACCTGTGACCTGTGCCACGTTGACACTATCAGGTCTCTGAAACAATTCATCTTCCCTCAGTCTGCAGTTTTTCCTCTATATGCCCATGAGTGGCACCATCTGCTCTCAACTTTAGACACACCGTTAGCTCTTCGTCATTAATGTGGCATCGTGGAGCTGGAAAAACAAGGGAGAGATAGAGATGGGAGGCAAATCCTTCAGTGAGATGGGGTAAGAAGGGAAGCAGGGAAGTGCTGAGCAGTGATAAAAAGGTGGGCTGAGCTGGCTATCAGAGGACTGTGTAAGTCACGCTGTGGAGCTTGCCTTAGGTTGACCATGATAGCAACCCAACATAATCTGATAGAGAGCTTTGAGGAGAGGGAGTACTTGAGATTTGGGCTTTGGAAGTCTTAATCCCATTGCGGTATTGTAGAATGCATTGTAAAAGCTTAAATTCAGGTCAGAGGGAGGGTTGGGATCTGGATGCAGATCAAGAAATGGCGGGGTGACTCAGGAGATGGCTGGAAACAGAGTCAGGGTGCAAGCAAGAAGACAGTGTGGAAGTTCAAGGTGGGGGAGGGTGCTCAGAGAGCTGCTGGCAGAAGGCTACTCCTTTCTCAGAAGGGGGTCACCGAAGGGTACCAATAAACTGCTTTGGGAATGTGAGATTGGCCAGGTCTGGCTTCCTGACCCTCTGCCCTCATCATGGCTGCAGTTGATTTTACCTGCTGTACCTACAAGACAAATAATCAGGAGATGATGCATGAGAATGGTTTTTGCATCATCTGCAAGGGGGTGAGGTTAGGAACTGACAGGAAAGGGAGGATTATTTCCTCAGAAAATAGTTGTTGATTGCAAGGCCTTAGTATTGCTCTTGAGCAGAAGGATCCATTTCAGTTTCCATGTGTAGTTGAGGACCTTGATTACGCTAGAGAGTACTTTTAAAGGAGATGCAGGAAAACAGTAGGTTGTAAAGTGTGACTCACTCCCCAAAGACATGGGATTCTTCCAAAGAGGCAAAGTTTCTCAGGTCACAGTTCTTTGCTTACAAATAGGAAGGAAGAAACTGCAAAGTCAGAGCAGGAGAATTTCCTCATAGCTCCCTCCCCTAAAAAACCTGGGCTTTGACCAACCAGGCAGCATGGACTGTTTTCATTAGAAAATAACTAAAATAAAGAAAGGAAGAAAAGTCAATTTATTTTAAAATGTGATCTCTGGACCCATAAGGAGAATGATGGCAAAGTCATGAGTGCATTTTCGTTAGACTCTTTTCATGTTTGAGAAAATATTGCCATGCAGTGAGGTTTAGGCTACTTGGGAGGGTGGGGCCAGGAAGCCTGGAATAGTCATTCTTCTGCCCTGGCAGTACAGTGGAAATTTTCCCATTAGCTTAGCTAACAGTCACAAGTCCTTCCTTAAAAAAAAGTCATTGTGTCAATAAGTGTGTGGGTTTATTTCTGGGTCTTTTATTCGATCCCATTGATCCACCAGCTGGTTTCTATGCCAGTACCATGCAATTTTTACCAGTGTTGCTCTACAGCTTGAGGTCAGGGATGGAGATATCTCCAGAAGATCTTCTAATGTAGAGGATTGTTTTAGCAATTCCTGATTCTGGGTTTCTTTCTTTCCTTCCTTCTTTCTTTCTTTCTTTTTTTTTTTATTGGAAGGTATCCTTTATCGCCATAGCTAAGTACTACATTCATTTCTTTTTCTTTTTTTAACATTTTTATTTTATATTTTTCACAGGTTATGTACTTTGTATCCCAGCCATAGCCCCCTCCTGCATTCCCTCCGTATTCCCCCCTTCACTCTGTCATCTCCTCCCTGCCCCTTTCCAAGTCCACTGATAGGGGAGGACCTTCTCCCCTTCCATCTGACTCTAGCTTATCAGGTCTCTTCAGGAATGGCTGAAATGTCCTCTTCTGTGGCCTAGCAAGGCTGCTCCTCCCTTAGGGGGCAGGAGTGTGTGTCAAAGAGGCAGCCATTGAGTTCATGTCCAAAATAGTCCCTGTTCCCCTTACTAGTGTACCCACTTGGATATTGAGCTACCATTTGCTACATTCATGCAGGAGTTCTAGGTTATATCCATACATGGTCCTTGGTTGGAGAGACAGTCTCATAAAAGACCCCTGTGCCCTGATATATATGGTCCTTGTGGAGCTCCTGTCCTCTCCAGGTCATACCAACTCCCCCTTCTTTCATATGATTCTCTGCACTCTGTCAAAGGGTTGGTTATGTGTCTTTTTTTAAAAGCAATTTATTTATTTTCGTATTAATCACAGGTTATATACTTTGTATCCCAGCCATAGCCCCCTCCCTCATTCCCTCCCACTCTCCCCATCCCTCCCTCATCTCCTCCCTGACCCCCTCCAAGTCCACTGATAGGAGAGGACCTCCCCCACTTCCCTCTGACCCTAGCTTATCGTGTCTCTTCAGGGCTGGCTGCAATGTCCTCTTCTGGGATCTAGTTAGGCTGCTCCTCCCTTGTGGGGGGCAGTCGACAAGCTAGCCATTGAATTCATGACTGAAATAGTCCCTGTTTCCCTTACTAGGGTACCCAGTTGGGTACTGAGCTACCATGGGCTACATCCGAACAGGGGCTATAGTTTGTATCCATACATGGTCCTTGGTTGGAGAAACAGTCTCATAGAAGACCCTTGTGCCCTGATCTATTTGGTCTTTGTGGAGCTCTTGTCCTTGACAAGTCTTATTAACTCCCCCCCTTTTTTTTTCATATGATTCCCTGCATTCTGCCGATGGCTTGGTTGTGAGTCTTAATATCTGCTCTGATACACTGTTAGAGTCTTTCAGAGGCCCTCTGTGGTGGGATCCTGTCCTGTTGCTTGTTTTCTCCTACATTCAATGTCCATCCTGTTTGTCCATCTAAGTGAGTATTGATCATCCCACCCTGGGTCCTCCTTCTTGCACATCTTCCCTAAGTGTATAGATTTCAGCATGTCTATTCTATCCCATAGGTCTATATAAGTGAGTATATGGTTTTGTGTCTTAATATTTGCTTTGATACCCTGCTAGGTAGAGTTTTTCCGAGGCCCTTTGTAGTAGGCTCTTGTCCTGCTACTTGTTTTCTCCTACATCCAATGTCCATCCCATTTGACTTTCTAAGTGAGGATTAATCCTCTTACCCCAGGTCCTCTTTCTTGTTTATCTTCTTTAGGTGTATAAATTTCAGTATGTTTATCCTATCTTATAGGTCTATATAAGTGAGTATATACCATGTGCATCTTTCTGCTTTTGGGATACCTCACTCAGGATGATCATTTCCAGTTCCCACCATTTGCCTGCAAATTTCATGATTTCCTCGTTTTTAATTGCCGAGTAGTATTCTATTGTGTAAAAGTACCACAATTTCTGTATCCATTCCTCAACTGAGGGACATCTGGGTTGTTTCCAGGTTCTGGCTATTACGAATAAAGCAGCTACGAACATAGCTGAGCAAATGTCCTTGTTGTGTACTTGAACATGTTTTGGGTATATGCCTAGGAGTGGTATAGCTGGATCTTGAGGAATCACTATTCTTAATTGTCTAAGAAAGTGCCAAATTGATTTCCAGAGTGGTTGTACAAGTTTGCATTCCCACCAGCAATGGAGGAGGGTTCCTCTTTGTCCACATCTTCTCCAACATGTATTGTCACTTGAGTTTTTGATCTTAGCCA
>CM053755.1:34838297-34897171 GCA_028658305.1 Pachyuromys duprasi | reverse complement strand
TTCTACAGTCCTCTACAGAGAGTTTTCTGTTTAGCTCCATACCCCATTTTTTAATTGGATTACTTGATTTGTTGCTTTTTAACTTCTTGAGTTCTTTATATATACTAGATATTAGCCCTCTGTCAGATATAGGGTTGGTGAAGATCCTTTCCTAGTCTGTAGGCTGTTGTTTTGTTTTGATGACAGTGTCTTTTGCTTTACAGAAGCTTTTCAGTTTCATGAAAAGCTGGATTTATTGATTGTTGTTCTTAGAGCCTGTGCTGTTGGTGTTCTGTTCAGGCAGTAGTCTCCTGTGCCAATGAGTTCTAGGGTCTTTCCCACTTTTTCTTCTAACCGATTTAATGTGTCTGGTGTTATGTTGAGGTCTTTGATCCACTTGGACTTTAGTTTTGTGCAGGGTGATAAATATGGATCTATTTTCATTTTTCTGCATATAGACATCCAGTTGGTCCAGCACCATTTGTTGAAGATGCTGTCTTTTTCCATTGGATGGATTTGGCTTCTTTATAAAAAATCAAGTTTCCATAGGTGTGTGGGTTTAATTCTGGGTCTTCTATTCGGTTCCATTGATACACTATTCTGTTTCTATGCCAATCCATGCAGTTTTTATTACTATTGCTCTATAGTACAGCTTGAGATTAGGGGTGGAAATACCTCCAGAAGATCTTTTATTGTAGAGGATTGTTTTAGCAATTCTGGGTTTCTTGTTATTCCATATGAAGTTGAAAATTTTTCTTTCAAGGTCTGTAAAGAATTGTGTTGGTATTTTGATGGGAATTGCATTGGATCTGTAGATTGCTTTTGGTAAGATGGTCATTTTTACTATGTTAATCCTGCCAAGCCACGAGCATGGGAGTTCTTTCCATCTTCTGATATCTTCTTCAATTTCTTTCTTCAGTGACTGGAAATTTTTTTCATACAAGTCTTTAACTTGCTTGGTTAGAGTCACCCCAAGGTACTTTATGTTATTAGTGCTATTGTGAAGGGTGTTGTTTCTCTAATTTCCTTCTCAGCCCATTTGTCTGTTGTATACAGGAGGGCTACTGATTTTTTGACAAAGATGCCAAAACCATACAATGGAAAAAGGATCTTCAACAAACAATGCTGGTCTAACTGGATATCTACATGTATAAAAATGCAAATAGATTCATACTTATCACCCTGCACAAACTTAAAGTCCAAGTGGATCAAAGACCTCAATATAAAACCAGACATACTAAACCTGTTAGAAGAAAAAGTGGGGAAGAGCCTTGAACTCATTGGCACAGGAGACAACTTCCTGAACAGAACACCAACAGCATAGGCTCTAAGATCAAAATTAATAAGTTCATGAAACTTAAAAGCTTCTGTAAAGCAAAGGACACTGTCATCAGAACAAAACAACAGCCTACAGACTAGGAAAGGATCTTCACCAACCTTATATCTGACAGAGGGCTAATATCCAGTATATATAAAGAACTCAAGAAGTTAAAAAGTAACAAATCAAGTAATCCAATTAAAAAATGGTGTATAGAGCTAAACAGAATTCTCAATAGAAAATATCAAATGGCAGAGAAACACTTAAAGAAATGCTCAACATCCTTAGCTATCAGGGAAATGCAAATCAAAACAACCCTGTCATTTCACCTTATACCCATTAGAATAGCTAAGATCAAAAACTCAAGTGATAACACATGCTGGAGAGGATGTGGACAAAGAGGAACCCTCCTCCATTGCTGGTGGGAATGTAAACTTGTACAACCACTTTGGAAATCAATCTGGTGCTTTCTCAGAAAATTAGGAATAGTGCTACCTCATGATCCAGTTATGCCCATTCTAGACATATATCCAAAAGATGCTCAAGTGTACAACAAGGACATTTGCTCAACCATGTTTGTAGCAGCTTTTGTAATAGCCAGAAGCTGATAACAACCCAGATGTCCCTCAGTTGAGGAATGGATACAGAAATTGTGGTACTTTTACACAATGGAATACTACTCAACAATTAAAAACGAGGAAATCATGAAATTAGCAGGCAAATGGTGGGAACTAGAAAATATCATTCTGAGTGAGGTAACCTACAAGCAGAAAGACACACATGCTCTATACTTACTCATAAGTGGATATTAGACATAAAATATAGGACAATCATACTAAAATCTGTATACCTAAAGAAACTAAGCAAGAAGGAGGACCCTGGGTAAGATACTCAATCCTCATTCAGAAAGGCAAACGGGATGGACATCAGAAGAGGGAGAAAACAGGGAACAGGACAGGAGGCCACCACAGAGAGCCTCTGAAAGACTCTACCCAGCAAGGTATCAAAGTAGAGGCTGAGACTCATAGCCAAACTTTGGGCAGAGTGCATGGAATCTTATGAAAGAAGGGGGAGATAGAAAGAACTGGAGGGGACAGGATCTCCACAATGAAAAATTATCTGGGCACAGGGATCTTTTCTGAGACTGATACTCTAATCAAGGACCATTCATGGAGATAACCTAGAACCCCTGCACAAGTGTATCCCATGGCAGCTCAGTGTCCAAATGGGGTCCCTAGTGAGGGGAACAGGGACTGTCTCTGATATGAACTCAGTGGTCTGCTCTTTGATCACCTCCCCCTGAGGGGAGTCAGCCATACCAGGCCACAGAGGAAGACAATGCAGCTAGTCCTGATGAGACCTGATAGGCAAGGGTCAGATGGAAGGGGAGGAGGACCTCCCCTACCAGTGGACTTGGGTAGGGGTATGCATGGAGAAGAGGGAGGGAACAAGGTAAGGGGCTATAGTTGGAATACAAAGTGAATAAACTATAATTTATAAAAATAAATAAAAATTTAAAAAGTCATTGTAAATGATGGTGTGTAGATATTGAAAGCAGTGTTTTCTCTCATTAAAAAGAATTTAATGAGAAGCTGGAAAGATGGCTAAACAGTTAACTCATGTGCAATCATGAGTACTAGAGTACAGACCCCAGCACCCATGAAACAAGCCAGGCATTTACAAACACCAGGTATCTGCATTTCAAAGGGATCTGACACCTTCTGATTTCTATGCTCATATAGCCACGAGTACCTCTGTCTTACACATCACACACACACAAAATAAATCTTGGAAAATAATATAATGAGGAACTTCTAATTTTGCAGATTCACATAGGACCCTTGTTGGCAAACAGCCAGATATTTGCATAGTTTCATGAATTAGCGTCGGAGATTCTCTCAGACCCTAGCTCTTCATCTCTCCGTCTGTTTTGCTGGTACAACGCAAAGAGTGCATACCAAGGCTTGGTTAAATCATTCCAGCATCTGGAAACCTGCTGACTAACCCCAGCACACAGACATGTCTAAAGCGAGGGAGTACTCTGTGTACGTGATGCTTCAACTCAGAACGTGTCTTCATATTAAGCAACTAACTTGTTTATCCAAGTGCCCAAAAACAGACACAATTAGGCATGCACACAAATGTTCCCCACAATCATTGCCAGATGCTCTGTGACTAAAAAGAACACAAAGGTTTCCTAAAAGGCATGTGGTTGTGGCTATAGCAAAGCATCAAACAAGGATAGATTGTCACGGAGAATGCAACCTTGATGTCTCAGGAAGGTACATAATGGCATACACGTTTAAACAAAGAGTCACTTTACAGTATTAATGCTACAGGTGTGGATGAAGTGTCCCACATGTATCGTCATGAAGAATGACAAAGAGCTAAATTGTAATGATTTTATATCTGAAACTCAGTCAAAAATCAATGACTGCCATCTCTTTTGGAAGGGTGGCTTCCAACGTGTCTTCGTTTTAGTCTCTAAGTTCTGTTAGTGAGCAGGTTTAATGGTATGTTATCTTGACATCATAATTGCCTCTCATACATTTATTTTGCTCTAAATTCCAATTTATTAGTCAGTGATACAGCCACTGGCTGTAATTTTTACTGACATGAGGTAATTGTGTATATTTAAGGGGTACACTGTGACAAATCTACATATATATCTACTAGCTCAAGGACCAAATCAAGGCCATTGGCATTCACCAATCCTTAAATGAGTGTTATTTCCCTCTGTTGGGTGGTTTTACTTTCCTTTATCCCATCTCTTCCTAAAACATGTAATGTTTATGTACAAAAAGTTAAAAAAAATCAAATTAGGTGTAAACTTTGTAAAAACCATACATAATATTGTAAGCTATAGTCCACTGTGCTTACTTAGCTGTATTTAGGTGCGTACTATCCAGCCCTTCCTATGTCACCTTCATCTGTTGTTGTTTCTCTCCATCCTGGCATTCTAAGATTAATGAGAAAAACCAACCAACTAACCAACCAACCAATCAAAAACAGAAAAACAAACAAACAGACAAATAAATTATAGCTGGTAGATAAATTGCCGCCAAGCTTGACAATCTGAGTTTGAACCTCAGGACTAACATTGTTAAGAGAATTGACTTCTACAAGTTGTCATCTGAGCACATGTGTGCCTCCACACACAAAATAAATAGCTGTCAAAAATATAAACAAATAAAAACCAAAAAAGGTTTCCAAAAAAGGAAAACTAAGGAGATGATTGAATATTAATGAGTGCTAGGTCTTATTTTGTCATTGAGAAACCAGGTGTTATTTCCTTTATGTGAAGACCAGGAGACTCATGCATTCAAACTGCTAGTTCAAATATAATTTTTCTGAAGTGAGAGTGTGATAATTTTTTTTTTGTTTTAAGAAATTGCATGTTGCTTGAATAAAAGAAGTGATACTTAACAGCCGGCCCCTACTTTTATAGCCTGCCAGAGCTCTGAGAAAGCCAGAAAAAATGATAAGAATTTAGAATGACTTAATTGTAATTTATGAACTATTCCTGTAAAAAGGAAAAAAAAAAAGCAAAAAGCCAAAACCCACTTATGGTTCTAGAATAAAGAAAAAGGAAGTACTCTTCATGCCCTTGGGATCTGTGGTAGCTTCCACCAGTGGCAAGCAGTGAGTGTTAAAGTTAGAGGCTATAATTCTGGAGGCTTTGAGTGTGGTGCCTCAGAGCGTGTCATTACGTCAGATGTGTGGAATTCTTCTGATTGTTGCTTCTCAGTTGCCATCATATCAAGGGAGGGAACCCATGTTTACGCTGTGACATTTATGAATGCCAGAGCTCGGAAGTCACCTTCATTTGTCCAAATGAAGTTGTTGGCAAGGTTTTGCTCTTGCTAGGCTCCTAGAATCTGTGTTCTTATCATTTCCATCTCTGAGTGTCACTGTTTACCTTCCTTGGCTAATGGTCCCTTCCTTCATCTTCAAAGTCCTCAGAGTAGCATCTTCAAATTTCTCTCTAGCTCCATGAGCCTGTCACACAATCTTCTCTTTTGTTCAGTGAACTCATGTTTGCTTGTGGAGTGTGGGTAGTAGGTGCACATGCCTTTGTGTTCATACATCTGTGTGAACATATGCAGGATAGAGGAGGAAGTTGGAATGCTTCTCTATCATTCTTTATCTTATTTCTTTGAGATAGGGTCTCTCCTTGAACCCAGAACTCCCACCTTTTCTCTTTTTAAAATTAAAAATAGTTAAGACATTTTAAATTTAAAAAGTCGAATTGTGAGCCCCAGAAATCTTCCTGTCTCTGCCCCTGACAGCACTGGGGCCATAAATATTAGTGAAACCATGCCCAGATTGCTACATAGGCATTCACATCTGAACTCAGGTCTTCATAGTCACACATTTAGTATCTTAACCACTGACACATCTTTCCAGGCTCTTGTGTAGTAGACTATTTAACTATCTCCCATGAAGATATATGATAACATTTAGGACCCATCTGAACATTCCAGTTCAATGCCAAGATCCTACTTTTACTCATATACATCCCTGGCTGTCCTGGAACTCATTCTGTAGACTAGGCTGGCCTCTGACTTAAAGAGATTGGCCTGCCTCTGCCTCCAAACACAGGGATTACAGGTGTGTGCCACTATGCCTGGCTACATTTTCTTGATTAATGATTGCTGTGGAAAGGTCCAGCCTATTGTGGGTAGAGACACTATTGTGATGTAAAAAGTAAGATGAGCAAATCATTAAGAAGAAACCAGTGAGCAGACTTCCTCCACGGTTCTGCTTCAGTTACCATCTCCAGGTTCCTGCCTTGAGTTCCTGCCCTGACTTCCCTTCAGAATGGACTGTAAAGCATAAAGTGAAATAAACCCTTTCCTCCACAAGTTACTTTTAGTCAGTGTATTATCACAGCAACAGAAACAAATCAGGACAAACATATATAGTATCTATGTATCATTATCCAATGATGGCTTTAAATTTCTTAAAAAAATTTTTTTTTGGTTCTATGTGAATTTCACATCATGCACACCAATCCCACTCATCTCCCTCTCCACCTTGTACACACCCACCACTCTTGCAACCGCCTCCAATGCAGAAAAAAAATCTGTGGAAGCTGTAGTGTGACACAGTCTGCCCCACAGTATACTCGTCTGTCAGTACTTCTTTGGTAACTTGTTGGTCTAGTACAGGCCTCTGGCTTCTGCTTCTCTATCAATACTGGAACCTCACTGGGGCTCCTCTTAGATACCTGTTGTTACAATGTGTCATGGAGATTCTGTAGTTTTGGATCTGTAGGACTGGCTTCTTCATGCACTCCAGCAGTTCAACAAGGGGTAGATGTTGGGCTAGGCCAATTCAAAGCCCTGAATCTGAGCCCGAGAGGCATCTGAGCTGGTCAGTTCACCCACCTTCCTGTTCTCATGCCCTTAGGGCTGGCTCACCAGCAACTCCCACTAATGAGGGCCATCTCTACTCTGCTGCCGAGGCAAGGTGCCCAGGGACTGCTCTCCCTAGTGTTGCAGCCAGTGAGGGAGATGGGCATTTCTCATGGGACCAGCTCTCCTGCCTGGCATAGATGGCAAGGGACAAGGGAGAGAATGAGGACCTCCATGCCACTGCCCAACAGACAAGAGGCAGGGCTGGCTCTCCCACACTCGTGTCCTCAGGGCCAGGTCACCTGCAACCCTCACAGTTCTACTATGCTGCCCAGGTGAGGTTCAGGGCCCGCTCTTCTGTATACTGCAGCAGGTGAGGGGCAGGGACAGCTCTCCTGCTCTCATGACCTCATCCGGGCTAACACTCCCACCAGCTGCTGGTGTCCAGGGTGAAAAGGAGAGGAGCGGATCAACACCACACAGCAGTTAAGAGGCAGGGCCAGTTCTCCCACATTCATGCCCTCAGGGCCAGCTCTACTGTGCTGCCCAGGTGAGGTGTAGGGCCTGTTCTCCTGAGTGCTGCATTAGGTAAGGGGAAGGGACAGCTTTTCTGCTCTTACGATCCCAGGGCTCAGTCTCCTGCCTGCCACAGGTGGTGAGGGGCTAGAAGGGAGGGGTATCTCTCCCTCATCCACACCACCACATAGGAGATGAGTAGGATGGCCAGGCCTCCCATGCTTATATCCTCGGGGGGCTGACTCACCTGCAGTGGGCTTTAAATTTCTAATGGTGTTTGTTTTCAATCCAAGCTTATACTTCCTGTGATACTTCAGATACATGAAAATCTTATTACCTATTTACCAAGTATATTCAAATCAATTTCTTGTTCCAGCAGATAATTTTACAATTTCTTATAAGACACAAAATTCACATTTTCTTTATTTATTTGTACTAAGCACTGAACCTAGGGTTTTGTGTATGCCAGGCAAGTACTGTGTCACTGAGTTATACCCTCAGGCCTAGTACTCACATTTCCTATATTTGTTTCTTATCCCAGTGTCCCTGTTGGTGCAATTGCAGTTGATTGTGGCTGGGACTTACTGGACAGAGGTAGGATAACTAGATTTTAAGCATATTTTTCTCTGAGTTAATTCATTTATTTTAAAAAAATTGTTTGTTACTTGTTTTAAGCCTGGGATGACCTATAACTTGCTATGTGGATCCAAGTTGTCTTCAGTTTGCAACAGTTCTCTTGACGTTGCTTCCCAAGTGCTGGGGTCACAGGTGCGATGCACCACACTTAAGTAGTAACAATTTATCTAATTGAAAGAAATTTCTTGATGGAATAGTTGGTGCACGGTTTTAAGACATGAGATAGCTTAACAGGTTTGGTTAACTTAGATTTTAAATAAATTTCTTGATGGAATAGTTGGTGCAGGGTTTTAAGATTTGAGATAGCTTATCAGGTTGGGTTAACTTAGATTAACTAGAAAGAAGTGCAGCCCTGCCAACCTCTATATTTCAGCCCCATGACACCTATTTTTAGAGATCTGACCTCTGGAAATATGTGACAATAAATTTATGATCCTTAAGCCATTAAATGTGTAATAGAAAAGTAATCCAATGTGAGTTACCAATGTTTTACTTAATGTGTATAGTCAAAAAATTCTAGATCTGACTTGAATAGCCCCAGTGTATACTTTTATGCCGATATATACTTATTGTTTTACCAAAGTGCCATGTAGAGTGTCAAAACTGAGTCATCACAACTGGTCAAAGTGATGAGAATAGTGATTATTGAATGTTCAGCCATACATGAGACATTAATATCTCCTCCTCCGATGCTCAGGGAACATCATGGAAGAGGAGGTAGAAAGAATGTAATATGCAGAAGATGGAGTGTAGTAATGTGGAATGCTATCTTCCAGGCACGACATGGCTGCTGCATTCTTGAACTCACGGCGGCTGTAATCATCCATACAAGACCTAAGATGGGCCTGTCAATATCCTGTTGTGGAGGGAGGTAAACTCATGAGTTCCCACCCTTCTCTGGGGATTTATAGGCAAATACTGGTTGATGGGGGACGGACAGACATTTTTTTTCAGTGCCATGGCCACTAGTAAGGTGCCCATGCTCCTGTAAATAATCCCTCCCCGCCCCCGCTCACACTGCTACAAGCAACCTTAATGAAACTCATTGAATCATATTTTCAAAAAGTCATGAAAGCAGAAGGGGGACCAGTTGGGAAGAGGATGAGAAAGAGTAGGAATGAGTAGGGACGAGAGAGGGAGATGGGCTGAATAGGATCAAAATATGTGTGTGAAAATGCCACACCGAAACCCCGTTATGTGTAATTAGTGGGTGTTGATAGAAAGACACCATGGGATTCTAGTTTGGGTTACTTTTGCACTGGTGTACTACTGAAAGAAACTCCTATGCAGGAGAATGCTGGATTTAGGCAACTGAAGGCATTTGATGACATCATAGCCACCCAGATCATTACTGGATATAGTGTGAGATAAAGTCTTTATGAAGATAAGAGTCTGATCACACTAACTTCTAAGGGTACGAATAAACTACAAGCAAGGAGCTTGATCTCATGGGCGACGGTTTTTGATTAACTAGACAGGGAGAAGATGTTGTCTTAGCGCATATGCCGTGTGGTATTAGTTCCTGTTGCAGCATTATAGCACACTCATGGGCGCCCTCAATAGCCAGGAAATAACAGTCCCCTATTGACCCAGTTATGTACCATCTGGAAGACAAGACACTGTGGCTCAGGGGGCTTGGCACAAAATGAAGTATACGCTCAGAGTCAGTGAGCCATGGGAATTATGGTTTCTTTAATTTTCTCCCATTGTCCTATAGCCCACTTCAGTCAGGGAGGAATTGTCTGACTTCCTTCTTTCTTGCAGCCCAAAGCCCACTCACATGAATTTTGTTCTTCTTTTCTGTAACCTTGAGCTCTGTTTTGAAGGCGGTCTAAAGACTTGTCAAACATGGAGGCGGAGGCGAACAGAAGGCGCGTAGCTTGCATACAGTAGACACTTGGAAGGCTGAAGCTCAAACCATTATGTGGAGTTCCAAAGTCCTTATTTCTTCTGTTAAACTCCAGAGGAGAAAAATCAGGAGCATACGCTAAAAGAAAGTAGGTAAAAGGGATAAAGATGTTTCTGGCAATGATAAAAACAAACCCAGTAGAATATCTTTACCCCAATTCCAAACCCCATGGTAAGGAGACTCGAGAAGCCTTCGAATGTGAAAGCCAAGTCTACCCTGCCTCCTCACACCCTGCACCCAGCCAAACATCCCTGTGTATGTGGTTGTTTGGGAGTGCACATCAGTGTGGAGTTCAGAACTAGCTCCAGAGGACACAGAACCACGTGTCCTTGCTATCCCTGGTAGTTCTCATGGCCCCGGCCTCCACGGAGTGGGAGGGAGGCCAAGTGCTGGGATGTCACAGGCGAAGACTTCAAGGGAGACCGTTAGGTATGAGTTTGCATGTTCTTCATTCTGTCATGGTGCTTAGATGGATCCAAGGCCACAAAGAGCATTTTTGGGTCCCAGCATGTTATTGTTTGGAATACAGGGCTGTTGCTGGTGTTCCAGATGAGCTGGAGGGTACATCTGGAGGTTTCCTGGTTACTCAAAGAACCCAGGAAAGCCCTGCCATCTCATCTTCCCAGTGCACTGCAGAGTAACTTCCCAACTTCCCTGCTTGTAAACAATGTCAACCCAAAACTTTGATCTTGGGACAACAGAAAGTGTCAAGACTTCATAGATAAACAGAAGATGCAGCATGGAGCATGGCTGAACTTGAAACGAGGAGTGGGAAGTGCTCCTACGAAAACTTCTTTTAGACTGAGAGACAGTTGTGTTAGTAGAATTGAAGGACCCTTATCAAACTTGTCACTGTTCTATACAAAACCTTGCATTGATTTTGTACAGAACCAATGCAAGGTTTTGTAGAGAAAACAATTGACTCCCATTTACTAACCCTCACCCACAGTCCTACGGTCAAGACTGAACCTAATTTCGTTTTTTTTTTTAATTTATTTTTAAAAATCATTTTTTTTATTCTTTGAAGTTAAAAAATCATTTCTCCATTTCTCTTTCCTCCCTCTAACCCAGTGGTTCTCAACTTGTGTGTCATGACCCCTGTGGAGGGGTTGAATGACCCTTTCACAGGGGTCACATATCAGATATCCTGCATATCACACATTTACGTTATGACTAATAACAGTTGCAAACTTATAGTTAGGAAGTAGCAATGAGAACAGTTTTACAGTTGGGGTCACTGCAACATGAGGGACTGTATTAAAGGGTCGTAGCATTAGGAAGTTTGAAAAACATTGCTTAACCTTTCCCATGTGCCCCTCCATGTTCTCTCTCAAAATGATGGACTCTTTTTCTTTAGTTGTGTGTTCATACGTCTTTGTGTGTGTCATAAATACATAAACACAATCTACTCATTCTGTGTTATGTTACCTGTATGTGTATAATTTTAGAGTTGGCCACTTGGTATTGGATAACTAATTGGGGTGCTCTACCCTGGAGAAGAAAGCCCAGTTTCTTACAGATAATATTTTCCTCTGAGAAGACAGGACTATGTTTTTAGAGGAGGATTTCTTTATCCTTTTAAGGCAAGGATGTCCTGCCAAAGTGTGGCTGCTTTGGATGATGTGACTTCTCTGGCAATAAAATCCCCAGTGACTTACTGTCCTTAGCTTGGGAGGAGATGCTGTGTCCTCCTCCATCCCAGCCAGCCTTCCAACCCTGCCTGCTGCTGTCCAGCAGGATCACAGGGCTTCAGGCACTTCCTCATGGATCTTCCTTGGGCTTTATATGGTTGCTTTAGCCTTCCCAACCTGGCAAGGAATGGATACATCCTTCGACAACCTTGAAGATAAAGCAGCTCAAATCCTCCTTTCCCAGAGAAAATGTGAAAGGCATCTTGTTTATGCAGTACCTAGCTGAGGAACCCTAACTAGCTCTCTGGGTTCTCTGTTTTCTACTGAGTGATGGCAATACTCAGTCACCTAGCCTCTTAGGGTTTCCCTGACCTGAAATGCTGTGTTCTAGTGCTGGGCCTAGTTTCTCATTGTCATGAAGGCACTTACTCTCTGAGCATGATTGTTGGTTAGCTTTTGGAGTTGCCATTGTTAGACAATCCCCAATTTTCTTCCTGTAATGGTTCCTGGTGTTAATCCTCCCTTTCCCCTGAAAATGAAGCTTCATCAAGCCTCTTCCTTCTGTGAATATAAGGCAGGCAGGTCTCTGCCAGTGCTGAACTCTGTGTCCCAAATGGGGTAATTTGCATTCCCAGTTCTTTAACCCCTTTCATCATATCCATGTTCTGCCAGAAAGAGCTGCTTTAGAGACAGCTCCTCTCAAATCTGTCCCACCCTTTCCTTCCTGAGGTGAGCTCTTCACTTCTTAGATCACATTTGAGAGAACACTCCATCTCACTTTACAATTGCTGTTATGCTAAGTGCAGGGCTTTAATTTAGTGCTGCCATAAAAATTATGTTTTGATAGGACTATTTCATTTGAAAGGAAGCCGAGAGCAGTGAAAGGGGGATAGAGGGGCGGAGGGAGAAGTAGAAACAGAAGAAAGAGACAGAGAGGGAGGAAGGGAAGGCTGTATTAAGGCTCACGATCCATTTCTCAGGTCATGGGGGTGGACTGACAGGACAGTCATCAGGGCTCGCCTCCGTTGTCCTGCTCGCCAGCTGTGGAACTTTAATGAGGTCACACCAGTGAATGCTGTTGCTATGTCACGTGTTTGGGCAAAGGAAGGGGAGAAGCATCTGAGGAAAGAAGACAAGACTTCAAAGGAAGAAACTTTCTGGAAGCCGAAAGGAAGCGTTTACTCAGCACATGGCACAAAATCTGGAGAGGGTGCTTGGATCAGGGAGGGAAATGTCCATGTTGATGACGCAGGGCCCAGGAGCTCTTGTAAAAAGAATGAATGGACAGGGGAGCTAGGTGGGGCACCAGTTTGTTCTGGGGGCCTGTTGGGAGTCCCACAGAAGGGAGGAGAAAGACAGTGCTGCGACTCTCAGCATATCTTGCAGTGATGATTATCAGGGGCCCTTTCAGCTGAATCCCCAACACTGTCGAAGGGTCCCAGTGACTTATTAATGACAGCTCTTTAACTCCCAAGACTTTGTGCCAGCCAAGTCAGGCGCGAGCCAGATTTCTATAACTTTAAGATGAAGGAGTGCTGCTTAGTTACTTCCTTAGAGTTTTGGGATATATTTAAGTCCCTTACTTCCCTTAAGGACTAGACAGTACAGCCAGGTCTCAGCTAAAGTGATCACGAAGAGAACCCTCGGGCAAGTTTATTATTAATTAAAAAAAAAACTCTTTCTCTCTCTCCTTTTCCCTATCCTCCAACTTTGTGCCAGTCTGATATTTTTAGATCTTCCTTTGGTTTTCACAGAAAGTCTTTCCTTTTTCTAACAATGTATGTTCATTGTACGAAACAATAACTTTCATTGTCTCCCAGCGCCACTTTCATGCTCCCTACCTACATTACCCTCTTCTTGGTCTCAGAGAAGGGGAGGCCTGCAAGGGGTGCCAACCCACCCTGTCATCTCAAGTTGAAGCAGAACTAATGTATCCTCTTCCTCTGAGGCCTGACAGGAAGCCCAGTTAGGGTTAAGGGATGCAAAGGCAGGTAACAGAGTTAGAGGCAGCATCCTCATTCCATTGTTAGGGGACCCACATGTTGATCAGGCTACACATCTGCTACATATGTATAGGGGTCTAGGTCCATCATGGGCATGCTCAATGGTTGGTGATTCAGTGTCTGTGTGCCCCCATGGGTCCAGGTTAGTTAACACCATAGGTCTTCTTGTGGTGTCCTTGACCCCTCCAGCTCCCTCTATCCTTCCTTCTAGTCTTCCAGAAGACTCCCTGAGCTCTGTGCATTGTTTGGCTGTGGATCTCTGCATCTGTTTTTATCAGTTGCAGGGTGAAGCCTCTCAGAAGACAGTTATGCTAGGCTCCTGTCTACAAGCAGAGCAGGATATCATTAATAGTGTCAGGGGTTGGCTCTCTTCCACGGGGTGAGTCTCAAGTTGGGCCAGTCATTGGCTTGACATTCTCTCAATCTCTGCTCCATCTTTATCCCTATTCTTCTTGTAGGTGAGACAAATTTTGGGTCAAAGATTTTATGGGTGGGTTGGTGTTCCCTTCCCTCCACTGACAGTCCTATCTGGGGACAGGAGGTGGCAACGTCAGGTTCCTTTTACCTCTAGGAGCCTGCTAGGGGTCTCAGCTAGGGTCACCCCCATAGACTCCTGGGAGCCTCCCCTGTCCCAGAGCTGCCCCTCTCACTGATTTCTGCTCTCCCTCCCACTCCTCTTGCTACCCCACCCCTGTTCTCCTCACACCTGATCCCCACCCCTGTGACCCTCCGCATTCCTCTCCTACCCAGTTCCCTCCCTCCATCTACTTCAGATGTCTATATTATTTTCTCTTCTGAGTGAGATTCAAGCATCCTCCTTGGGTTCTCCTTGGCTTCTTTGGGTCTATTGATTGTAGCATGGTTATCCTGAACTTTATGGCTAATATCCACTTATAGGTCAGTACCTACTATGCATGTCTTTCTGGTCTGGGTTACCTCATTCATTATGATCTTTTCTAGTTCCATACCATTTTCCTGAAAATTGCATGATGTCTTTGTTTTTAATAGCTGAGTAGTATTCCATTGTATAGATGTACCACATTTTCTTTTTTATTTAATTAAATTTTATTTTTTATATTAATTATACTTTATTCACTTTGTATCCCACCTGTACCCCCCTCCCTCATTCCCTCTCAATTCCACCAACCTTCCCTCATTTCCTCCCATGCTCCTCTCCAAGTAGAGTGATAGGGAAGGTCCTCCTCCCCTTCCATCTGACTCTAGCTTATCAGGTCTCATCTGGACTGGCTGCATTGTCTTCTTCTGTGGCCTGGCAAGGCTGCTTTCCACTCAAGGGGAGGTATCACATTTTCTTTATACATTATTTGGTTAGAAGGACATCTAGATTATTTCCAGTTTCTGGCTATTACAAATAAAGCTGCTATGAACATAGTCGAGCAAGTAGACACTTAGTTTTAATAAAAGTGTTTTTCATTTAGTGATGATTGCTTAAAAATATAAGTAAAAAATAAAAAAAGAAAAACAGGGTAAAGTGATCATATAGGACCACTCCTAACTTTTGAATCTATGTCATTTTTGTCTGTTATTCATCCCCACATTTAAATGTATGTATATTACACTAGTTTAAGAATTTTAGGGCAGGGAGGTGGTTCAATGTATAAAGAGCTCTTCGTGCAGGTGTATGGACTTAGGCCCCTCTACACCAATCACTGCTCAAGAAAATGTGTCAAAGACTTGCCTGCGGGCTAATCTAATGCTGGCATGTTTCCCATCTGAAGTTCTCTCTCCTTAGATGACCCTGGCTTGTGTCAAGTTAGCAAAATAACTAACCAGCACAAAATGTCACAGAGACCTGGGTAAAATAATACTGTATGTGTGTTTAAATATTCAACTCTCATCTTTAGGTTGAGCATTAAAATTATTGTTAATATGTATTTTTATTTAAAATTTTCATATAATTAAAAAGATTTATTTATTTCTGTATGAGTGCTCTGTCTGCATGTACACCTGCATGCCAGAAGAGGACACCAGCTCCCAGTGTAGATGGTTATGAACCACTGTGCAGTTTCTGGGAATTGAACTCAAGACCTCTGGAAGAGCAACCAGTGCTCTTAACTGCTGAGTCATTTCTCCAGCCCCTAAATTTTATTTTATCTAAAATTCTTAGAATCAAATGAAAATAAATAAAACTAACCAGAAACTTTAGAATATAGCTAAGGCAGTTCTAAGAGGAAACTTTATAATAATGGGTGTATATTAATTATTTTTTTGTTGCTGTGAAAAAACACCATGATCAAAGCAACTGTAAAAGAAAGTGTTTAACTGGGCTTATGGTTTCAGAGGGTTAGAGTCCATGATGGTGGAGTGAAGGGATGGCAGCAGGAACAATTCCATCTGCAAACAGGAGGCAGAGATTTACACTGGGAATAGCATAGGTCTTTTGAAATGTCAAGATTGCCCCGGGTGACACATCTCCTCCAAGGCCACACCTCCCAATCCTTCCCAAACAGTTCAAACTAACTGGGGACCAAGTATTCAAACATGTGAGCCAATGGACCATTCCCATTTAAACCACCACAGAACACATACATTAAAAACAAACAAACAAACAAAACAAAACAGAGAGAGTGCAAATGACCTAGGGACACATTTTAAAGTCTTAGGAAAACAAGAAAAAGGGACATCCCAAAGCAGCATGCAGCAAGAAATAGTAAAGATTGAGGCAGAAATAAATTAAATATAGAAATTAAAGAGTCATGCACAATCAATTAAACAGAGAATTGATTCCCTAAAAAGATCAATGAGGCTGACAAACTCCTATCTGACATACTAAAAAACAACAACAACAAAAAAACAAAAACAAAAAAAGCAGATCCAAATTAATAAAATAAATATGAAAGGGGGGAGATTATAACAGACTCCAATGATGATTATTAGGAAATACTTTAAAAACTTGTATTCCTATCTGGAAGAAACAAATGAATTCCTAGGCATATATGATCTACCAAGATTAAAATGAGGATATAAACAAAGCAAACAAATCCATAGGACTAGGACTGAAGCCACAGTGAGAAGTCTTTCCATAGAGAAAATCCCAGAGTGTTTAGGTTTCCCGGTGAATTCTACAAAACTTTTGAAGAAGAGCTGACATTGGGAGATGGCTCAGTGAATAAAGTGCTTGCTGTGCAAATTTGAAGACTAGAGTTCAGATCCCCCAAATCCATAAAAGCAGGCAGCAGACAAGGCACAGCCTGCAAGGCAGAGAGACAGAGAGTATCCAAGCCAAGCTGGCTAGCTGGAATTGGCAATCACTGTGTTCAGGAAGAGATCTTGCCCGGATAAATAAAGTAAGGTTATGGAAGAAGATAACCAATGTCAGCTTTCGGACTCTACACACACACACACACACACACACACACACACACACACAGAGAGAGAGAGAGAGAGAGAGAGAGAGAAGCACGAACACACAGATGCATGAACACAATATGCATAGGTAACCCCCAGAGGTGTATCTGTTCACATGTGAACACACATGTACACCACACATACATAAATATATCAGAAAAACAACAAAGCCACCCGCCCAAAGAAACAAAAAAGACCCAACATCAATGCTCCTCAAACTGTTCCATAAAATAAAAGGAAGGAAAGTCACCAAACCATTCTATGAAGCCACAATTACCAAAACCAATTAATACATTTTAAAAATTTGACCAATTTTCCTGATGAACATAGATAGAAAATCTTAATGAAAATCTTGTGAATCTAGTTCAAGAATATCTTAAGAAGGGTATGCATCATGTTGCAAGGGTGTAAAAACATGTTAGTTTTACTTCAAGGAGTGCACAGATGGCTACACATGCAATTCAGTTATTATAATATAGTAAGTACATAGGTAAGTGTGTGACATTTCCTGGAGAGCCATTAACAAATGTCTATTCATCCCATATACAGCAATGATAACAGATCAAAACAAAAATTTCAGCCCAGCTGGCTTAGTGAAAAACTGAGTTTATTAGGATTCCTTATAGGACTATGGGTATAGGAACATGGATCACCAAAAAGCCCACCCTAGCATGGGTGAGCACTCACAATAACTACATCCTGGTATTTTTTTTTTTTTTTTTTGCACAACTTGCAGACACTTAGCTGATTGTAGAGTCTCCTATCCCCAGCAATTGTTACTGCTCATGCAACTTTGGGGAGGGGCCTTATGAATTTCATGTGATTCAGGAACTTCTTGAGACTTATATATGTACATATATATGTGTGTATATATATATATATATATATATATATATATATATATTACTATGTGAGACTTATTAGCTTCCCTTTTACTGTCAGGAGGGAATGTTTCAATATGGAGGAAAGAGCTGTACAACAGATAAGAATCACATTACCATCACAATAGATGAGGAAAAGCAGCTGAGACTCTACTTCACACTGGGCATAGCTTGAGTATTGGAGACCTCAAGGCCTGCCCCACAGGGACACACTTTCTCCAACAAAGCCACACCCACTCCAAGAAGGCCACAACTCCTAATAGTACCACTCCATAGGCCAAGCATTGAAATACATGGGTCTATGGGGGTCGTATTCCTATTCAAGCCGCCACAATATCACAACATAACACAGGCTCTATTCATCAAACCTACAGATAGCGTTATATTACTCGGGAAAAAGTTGAAACAATTCAAGACTGAGACTAGGGCACTCATTCTTTTTATCCTCATTCAGTACAGCATTCCAAGTCATAAGCATAATAATAAGAAAGAGAAGGATATTAAAGGGATACACATAGGAAAGGAAGAAGTTAGATTATCCCTATTTGGAGGTGACAAGATTTTATACTTAAAATAACTAATGGTGTGGTGGTAAGATGGCTCAGCTGCCCTAGACAGGACTCCTGGGATGGGTAGGGTCTGGCCAAGACACCATCCATCAATCACTTCTGCCACAGCCTTACAGGGAGGAGCAAGCCCATGCTTCTTGGAGCTGCTCACCCTTCTCCATTCCAGGTTACCCTGCACACTCTGAAGAATATAAAACCAAGGCCTGAGGCTGACTAGCTCCCAGACACCCTAAGAATTCCTAAATAAAGCCTTCCATGACTGGGTCACAGGGAAAAATGAGACAGGCTTATCCAGGAAGTGATGACAGAAAGATGGAGTTTACCCTGCCTTTTCTCCTCTCCTCTCCCCTGTACTCCCCTCCCCTCTCCTTTCCATGCATGTGTACATATGTGTTTGCATGTGTGTGTGTGTATGCACATGCCTATGTACAGGTTCACGTTGATGTCAGATGTCTTCTTCAATTGTGCTCCCTCTTTGAGTCAGGCTCCCTTGCTACACCTGGAGCTCACCGAGTCCCACAAGTCTAGGTAGTCAGCTTCCTTCCAGGATCCCCTGTCTCTGCCTCCCAAGTGCCAGGCTTACAGGTGTCGTTACAGGTGTTCACCTTTGCCAGAAGTGCCCGCTCCTCCCAAGGGCTGGTCCTGGTGCTACTGGCTTCCAGGTGAGAAATGGGTGGGACCTGGGAGTCTCAGGTTCTGCTTCTCTCAGGAGCTGCTAGAGTGCTCAGAGGGAGGTTCATGCATAGAGCTCCCCGATCTCATCAGGGTGTAGAAAAGGGTTTTCAATAGAGTATTGCTGTCAGCTCTTCATTTACACTCTTAACCCCAGCAAATCAAACATCTTCACTCCGGGCAAAGGCTGCTAAGCAGGCAGTGGCTAGCATGTACCCAGCTATATGCTGCACATGCTGGCACACACTGGCACACACGAGCTGCATACAGGCAGGCATAGACACACATGCAGATGGGCACACAGGCTTCATAGCAGTATGGGGCACCATACTGCTTCCTTACCATAGGAGGCTGAGGAAGTGAGGAAATGCCTCTGACCCCAAGGCTGTATTTACAGAGTCAAGTAAAAGTGACGTTCTGCCAGAAATAGTTAAATAACAGATTACAGCACTGTTTACTTTTCTGTGTACCCTGGACATTTGGCGTCAGCCATTTTGTACCGACTCATGGCCCTCTGGCGTTAGCCATCTTGACCCATGCCAGCTATTCATATCAGTACCCTGTTGTCTAAACATAAGCTGGCCCTTGTGGCCTCCTGTTTCTTATGGACCTCTCCAACACATGGATTGTCAGGATTGACACTGGAAAAACAGCTATATTATCAAACCCCCGGGTATGTGTGTGTGTGTAGGTTTCAGGGAGGAGGTAAGACCCAATATTTTAATCCCAAGAGACTTCCAGAAAAAGTGTCAATTCTCGGTTCCCAAGGAACTGGAGTTCGCTTGGGAAAACAGGACAGAGACGGGGGAAGATGCGAGTAGCTATGCTGACTGAATACTGCATCAATACGGTTCTATTGTTTGAATGTGGGCTCCTTGCAGTTCTCCTGAGGGAGGCGTTAGAATCAGAACCCTGAGTGAAAGGAACAGTGCTCAGGTAGGGAGGGCATGAGGCTGGGAGCAGTGTGTGTGTGTGTGGGGGGGGATAGCTCGAGAAGATGGGGGAAGGTTGTGTAGTCACCTGACTGGGTTTCTTTGAATCATACAAGAGGCTCCAGTGGGAACAAGTGTGATCTTCAAGGAGGCCATGTGGGAGAAACCCTGGGCAGGCTCCACTCGGGATGTGTGTACTTTAATAATAATACAGCCTGAGGGGAGGAGGTCCTCCTCTCCCCCCCCCCCCCGCCCTTCCCCCCTCCCCCGTCGGTGGACGGGAGAAGATGAGGGAGGGATGGGAAGAGTGGGAGGGAATGAGGGAGGGGGCTACGCCTGTGATGCAAAGTACCTAACCTGTGATTAATATAAAAATAAATAAATTACATTTAAAAATGTTAACAGCCCTACCATTTGCATGCAAATTTCATGATTTCCTTGTTTTTAATTGCTAAGTAGTATTCCATTGTGTAAATCTCTGTATCCATTCCTCAGTTGAGGGGCATCTGGGTTATTTCCAGCTTCTGGCTATTACAAATAAAGCTGCTACAAACATGAAAAAAAATTACAGCCTGAAGTCTGTATTTCGTAGGGCGTGATGGCCATGTAGACATTTTCCAGAGCAGTGATTGGCTGGTCAGCCTCCAGCAGCACTGTGGACCGGGGGTGTAGAGCACGTGGGGCGGTGAGCTGCGCAGCCTGGAGCAAGGGTGAGGTCGAGATGAGCCCAAATCCCGGAAATCTCATCTTGAGACCTGCAGGAGTGAGGACTGCTCCTTTCCTGTTCCGGGCCCCGCTTGCCTTCGTGCAGGGAGCCTTGTGACCCCTGCCTCCGCCACCCTTGAGGTACTGACAGCCTGGTAGCCAGGTTTCATTTCCTTATAAGGACATGTCCAGCTAGCACCTGGAATTCCTCTTCATGCAAGTAAAGCATTCCCCAAACCTCAGCCCCAGCCAATGCTGTACACTCACCCTCCAAACCCCTAGGCTTATATAGTCCTTATTCACTCCCCCCCCCCCCCCGCCAAGAGAACTGTTTTACTGAAAACTGTCTCGGAGAAGGCTGTTTCACTCCCCAAGGTCCTGTATAACCCACCCAGCCATTTAAGCTTCATTTCTGCCAGTCCAGTGCAGTGCAGGAACACAATAGTGTCTGGACACCCTGAGGGTGGAAGTGACCGGGGCTAGCAGAGGCGGAAAGGGCTCTGCAGATATTTCACTACCGGGAAATGTGGCCATTTCTCTTCTGAAGATTGTTCTCATTAGACCTTAATTCTGATCCCTTCAAATTCACCTTCAACCCAAACTATTACAAACGAGAAAACTGAAATGTTTAGACTTCCTGCGCTTGAGCTGAACTAACGTACAGGTGGCCAAATGTCTCTTAAGTGGGGTAAGGAATAGCCAAGCTTTTCATAATGCAGGTGCTCTAAGGCCAGTCCTCAAATATACAGGGCTAGCTGAGGAGCACCACAATCAATGGACGAATTTCAGGTAGTATGTAGATGTCTAGGCGGATGCTTCCGGTAGCTTCAGAAAGTGGGTGGTGGGGAGGTGAGAGGCTGGAAGTTCTGGAGAGCAAGGGCTCTTTCCCATACGTGCCCCTGTGGGGCAATTGCCAAGGGGGCAAGGGGATGGTCCTAGATATTCAGATACCCAGATATTCAAATCTCTCTCTCTAGATATGTAGTTTGCAATTTTCAGGTAATGGCTGTGAATGCTTGAATAAGAATGGTCTCCATAGGCTCACATGTTAAACCTCAAAGGCCACCCCCGGTGGTATACTTCCCCCAACAAGGCTTGTGATCTTCCCAAATATTTCCACCAACTAGGGACCAAAGTATTTAAAGTATGTTCTCTGCCTCCTGCTTGTGGATAAAGATGTGAGTTCTCAGTGGCTGCTTCAGCCACCTGTCAACCATGTCTTAGCTCTGCCGTCACAGATTCATTCTTTTACGGTGTGTCTAGATCATGATGCTTTTTCACAGCAATAGAAACTTAACTAAGACAATGGCCCTCAGGTCTCTGTGTGTGTTTGAAGACTTCTTTTTATTTTATATGTCTCAGTGTTTCTCCTGCATGTATTTCCGTGCACCGTATGAGATCAACCTATCTGCAGAGGTCAAAAGATGGCTTCAGATCTCCTAGAACTGGAGTTACAGAGGCTGTGACCACCAAGGGTGTGCTGGGGATTGAACCCAGGTTCTCTGGACAAGTAACCAGTGTTCCTAACCACTGAGCAATCTCTGCAGCTTCCTCAGGTATTTTTAACCAGGATGTTTAGGATCCAACGGTACAGCGAAAGTCTTACCCCCTTAACCTAGTCAATGTGGGCCTTCTACTAAAAATTTTTGTTCTGAATTGCTGGTGATTTCCATCTTTGCTGTAACCTCATTCCTTGGGATATCATGCAAAGAAATTATTTTGGTGGAAACAGAAAGTTGCAACGTCAGGGATCCTTCCAAAGGCCAGGAAGTGCCCGTTACTTCCTAGATACTGCACTGAGCATCTCTATATGTGTTATATTATTTGTTGCTCAAGAACCGGACATAGGAGAGTGGGGCTCAAACACAGGTTAAGTAACTCGTCCCAAATCATGTACTGAAAGAGAACACAGGTCAGATTTAATTGAACATATTTTGGTCGACACTGAAGCATTCCACTTTATATTGGCTCTGAGATCAGTTGAAGCATTTTGTTTTGGGGAAAAGGAGGAAATGGAAGCCCAGAGTCAGGAAGTGACTTTCAGGAAGTTATATAGAAAGTTGTAGTGGATTGAAGATGGGAGCCCAGGATGAGGACCCATGTCATTTCCTGGTGCTCTTTTTTTCAAGTTATGCCTGCAGTTACCTGGCTGGGGTTGGAAACCACAGCTCAGCAAGCTTCGTATAGGACTCCTGCACAGAACTCCTTAGGCTGGGTGACTTGTACAGGCTGCAGGCTGAAAGAGCAAGGTGCTCCTTGATTACTTGCACAACTAGAGCCTAGGTCGCCCTCCAAGTTCTCAGACTTTCCTGGTCTCCTCTTGTCTCTTGTCTAGCTTTTCTTGCAGACAAGAATGACTAAGACAATGACATCAAAGCAAATGCTTATGAGTCAGATCTTGTAAATGAGCTGTTTTTTTGTTTTGTGCCACATTTTTCTTTTTTCCAGTTTCCCTTTAAATCGTTTTAATAGCTGTCTGTGAGAGCTTACCCGTGTACTCCTTAATACACTAGGTGAACACAATAGGAATGTGGCCAGGTGACCTCATATGAAAAACGACTCACCGCATGGTGGGAACTCACTGTAGAGCAAGCTGAAATCTTCAACCTAGTGAACAAAGACAGCCATCTTCTGGTCGTGGTTAGTGCCCAGCGGCCCCAAGACACCAGAGGGAATGTGAACTTGATCATCTGTCCTCAGTGTTCTGGGAATGCTTCTTCTTTCCACGTTCTCTCTGGTAAGTCCTCTTGCTGTGGGTGCTTTCCAATTCTATCATTTCTGCTTTAATAACTTTCTATTCTTTCTCTAAGCCAGACTCAAAGCCCCCTCCTTTGCTTCTCCATGTGGAGAAGGCTGCCCTTCCCCACAGAGGTTCCGTGCAGTTGTCAATCACAACGCCTGTTCAATGTTAGCTTGCTTGACATTCACCTTCATTGCTATCTCAGCTGCAGGACTGGAAGTTCCTTAATGGCAGGGACTTTGTTTTTGTCATCTCATCTATCCTTAGTGTTTACAGGTCCTCTGGACTCAACCTTGACCTTTAGAGTACTTAGAGAGGATCTCTAAACACGTGGCCCAGGATCAAAAACACACTGATGGCCTCTGCCTTGTGTCCTTCTATTTGAAGAATCTTCTTCCAACAGGTCAATCTTTTCCCAGCTCTCTGCTTTCCTCTCTCATTTCTGAGACTCTGCTTTGGAGAGGTCTTTCACCCTCTCTCATCTTTAAGCTCTGCTTTGGGGAGGTCTCTCACTTTTTAGAGCCCATGGGCGAATGACGGCACATAATGAGGTTCAGTTCCTTTCTTGGATACGACTCACCTGGAAGACTGGAAGAGTAACCCCTGACCTCTGCTGACATGAGGATTGGGACCTCCTTTTCCCTGGGGTTGAAGAAGGATATCTGGGTATTCCTGTGTCCGAAGCATCCTGCAAGGACCTGCTCTGGTTGGGACACCAGCCAGGTTACGGTGGCATTGGAAAGGAGAGAATGAGTACCAGCGAAAGGGCATGGAAGGCTGCTTGGTGTCTTCTGAGGACTAACCAACCCCAAGAGGAATCCTTGAGGGATGGTTCACAGGGCCATGGAAACACCAAAAAGGCCATTTTAAAGGAAATTTAGTATCAGGCTATGTGAAAAAGAGTGCTGACATCAGAAGCGGTTTTCTGAGAAGTTGCACATTGGGGTCACCAATATCAGAGACTAAATAGGCAGGGCAGAGCTAGTCAGAGTCCAGGGCCGTGCAAACACTCACCCCAGATTAGTGTGGCTTCGGGGGGACTCACAAGGATCTAAGCAGAAAAGGTAAGTCTGATTGTCCAGGTGATTTGGAAGACGAACGAGAAATTCTTTTTGCCCTGAACTAGAGCATGGCCTTTGTTGCGCTCATTTTTAAGCTCAATTTTATTTGGGGTATTTATGCCTCTATTTCCTTTCCACCAGTGCTTTAACCCGAGGTAAGAGAGAGAAAGTTAGGTAAAGGGGTGTAGACACCTTTACCTCTCCTGTCTGTTTAGGGTCGATGGGTTCTTTTGGGGCTCTGTACCAATCTCCATCAACAGCAAACACAGCAAACAGTCTCTCCTGTCTAGCTCCTCCAAGCCGCTGCACTTCAAAGCATCTCTGCTGTGTCTCTCCAGATTGCCACACTGTCCATCTCTAGTCTTTCCAAACTGCCACACTTTCTCTTTCTGGGCTCTCATACCCCTCAGAGTCCTAGACCATGCTCTTCTCTGTGTTGCACGAGGCAGGCAAAAGACCACAACTCTCAGGAGGCAATTATCAGCTGTGGACAAACTAAAGCCTGGATTAAAAATGTCACACTTGAGATTAAAACAAAAACGTGTTTACATAACGTAACTGAGTTTTTAAAGAAACCAAAACTTCCATTACAGGCCTCGGAAAAGGGAATACCAGGTAAGTATAAAATTGCATATTATATATCAAGTGCTGGTACTGTAGACTCCAAACTTGCCTAATTTAAAAATTTTATACTCAGTAACTTCATAATCAGGGTGCAAAGTGTAGATAGTTGACTGAGGAAAGGATATAATAATGAAGAGGGAGAAAAGGAAGAGGGAGGGTGGGAGAGAACATCTGCCACTCTTCCTGATACCACCTGAAGGTCTCTCAACAGCAGCTATGATCCTCCCTGTTTTTACCAACGATCTAGGTCAAGAATGTGTATGTGCTGGGAAGGGAGGAGCGCTATTTCAGCCATCTTTACATGCACTCCTAGGACTGCCCAGTCCTGGATGATCTAAAGTGAGACCATTCAGTGGTGGTATGACTACTTCCCATGTCTCACCTACTTTGATGTTATATGAAAGTGCCGAACTATGTTTCAGAATCAGGATCTAGATCTTTGTCAGAGATCTTTCCATGGCTAGATAGAAGGAATACTTTAAAAATGATTGGATTTTTCTCTTCTGTTTATAGCAGTAGCCAAGAGAGCCTATTTAGTTACTTTTCTTTTGCTTAGAGGACACACCATGAGTTTATTCAGAGCTTACAGTTTCAAAGGGTTAGAGTCCATGTTAATCATGATGGGGAACATGGCAGCAGGCATGCATGACATTAGCTGAGAGCTTGCATCTTGATCTACAAACATGAAGCAGAGAGAGCTATTTGGTAATTACTTTTTGAAAGCTCAAAGTCTGCCCCCAGTGACATACCTTATCAACAAAGATACTTCTCTGTAAATGTGACTTTTATTCGCCTGATGTAATTGTCATCTTGGAGGCTTACTGCCTCTGTCTGCAAATCTAGGCCTACTCCTAGAAGCTTCTAGCCTCCATACAATCTAATCTAGGCCTAGAATGTTTTCAGCCTTGGAGACTTACTGTTGAAAAAGCTCACCCTTTCTAGATCTTTTCGAACTCTGGTTGTCTGGTTCAATTCAGATGTTCTGGCTCCAAGCTACTGATTCAATCTGGTTTCTCTCAGTTTCTTATTAAATAGCTCTGCTTGGCCTCAAACTAACTCTAGGCAATCTGTTCTAATCTTCTGGATCCTCCTCCTCTGGCTCATTCTGTCTAGCTTGTTCTCTCTTCAACATTTATCTGTAAATCTCTCCTGGAAAAAATTGCCTCTGAATTCCACAAACTGAACTGCCATGAACTCAGCTGCATTGGATTGCCCCTCAAGTCTCTGACTTAACTGAACAGCCTGAACAGCACTGACTAATGAGAGCCACATGCCTCTGTCTCCCGAGTGCTGGGATTAAAGGCATGTGCCATCACCATGCCTTGACTCAAGCTTTTCTTTACCTGAAATTTGCTCTATACTAGGATGGTCTTGAACTCAGAGATCTGCTTGCCTTTGTCTCCTGGGATTAAATGAGTGCCCATCCAGCCAGATCACACAGACCTAGAAGGTCTTTGGATGTGATCTCTTGCCACAGCAGCCATGTTTTGAATTAAAATCCCTTTACACATTTCTTAGTCCTTTCCAAACAGTTCCACCAACCAGGGACTAATTATTCAAATATATGAAACCATGGGGTCATTCTCATTCAAAGCACCATAGTCTAGCATTTGCTTCAGAACCTGAGGTGCTCTGAAAAGAGTCAAATACAGTCACATTAATCTCGGGCTTTCCGTAGGCTCTGGAGAAGAGGAGGCCATAGCTATCCATGTAAACAGAGTGTAGAAACAGGTATTGTGGAGAGTGGCAGGTCTTATTCACTTACTGGAGTGGAAAAGCAAACTCTTGGAACTGGAAAAAATTCAAGTTACTCATTTTTATTTTATTTGTTTGCATCTCTCTCTCTCTTTCTCTGTGTCTGTCACATGTGTGCAGGTACCAGAAGAGGACACGAATCTGGAATTATAGGCTGTTGTGAGCTTCCTTTAGAGTGCATCCCAGAGACACAGAAAGCACATCTCTAGGTTGATTCCAGATACTTTTCAAAATCATGTTGAGAACAAAGATTAACCCAGTCCACCGCTTGTTACCTTAACCTCCAGCCATATCGTCTTATGTCATGCTTAACTTCCAAGTGGAGACATCAACAAATTTGTAATTCTACCTAACATGATACAACTAGTCCACATCTGAAAAAAAAAATCTTTCCCCAGAATGGATGGTAAAGTCCTTTTGGGGGGACGCTTACTCTGTTTTGTTTTGTTTTTCAAGACAGAGTCTCTTTGTGTAGCCCTGGCTGTCTTGGAACACCCTTTGTAGACCAAGCTGGTCTCGAACTCACAGAGATCTACCTGCCTTTGCCTCTCAAGTGCTGGGATTAAAGGTGTGCATTACCCCCACAACCCCTGGCCAATTATACTTAAAATATCTCATATTTTAATTTTAGGTGGTACCTGCAAATGTTTATTTAATGAACGGCTAGAGAAAAGATAGCTATCAAGTGAGGCTGGTGGAGTGATTTCATCGCAACTGCCGGTTTACCGATCAATGACATGCATGTAGCTCATTCCAGCTAAAATAGTCTAGACCAGGACTGTGAGAGACGCCATCTCCACCAGTACCCCTGCGGCTAACAGTGACAGCAATGGGGAGAGAGGAAAACAGCAAAGCCCAAGCCGCCCCACCTGCCGGAATGCTTAAGTTAACAGGCTCTGCCTTGAGAAGGAGATCTGAATTTGGAAGCACGATACTCACACAACCTTTCACACTACATGAGCTGTGATGAACGAGAGAAAAGGACCTGGGTGAGCCTGTCTTTGCTCTCCAGGGCAGTGGTTCTCAACATGGGGATTGAATGCCCCTCCCTAGGGGGTCTCATATCAGATATCGTGCCTATCAGATATTTATATTAAGACTCGTAATAGCAAAGGGACAGTTATGACGTGGCAAAAGAAAATAACAATTTTGTGGTTGGGGGTCACCACAACATGAGGCGCTGTATTAAAAGGTCGTGGCACTAGGAAGGTTGAGAACCGCTGCTCTAGGGCTCTTCCCATGTCTGAATTCGTCCTCTCATCTCTGGGGAACAGAAGGATCTGAAGAGCACATGGGGATAAGAAGTGGGTTTCTAGGTTCGAGTGGAAGTGTCCACCTTACTTCGGATTCCAAACAATTATTTTTTTTTTAAAGTCCCAAATTACTGTGCAGAGCAACTGCTATGCATGCTGCTATCTTCTTCCTCCATCTCCCCTGCCCCCATGCCCGCTCACTTCCCACAGCACTGGATTTGGTTTACTGTTATCGCATCTGGGATGTTTTTGCACCTATATTCTTGAGAGGTTGGTACACAGATTTTTATCCCTCTTGGTAGATCTTATCAGACCTTGTAAGTAATATTCCTTTGGACTCACAAGTTTGGGGCATTCATCTCTCTTCTATTTTCTGAATGCACTTATGGGGTTGGTATTACACATTCTTCAGGGTAAGAATTAACCCATGATGCCATCTTCGTCCAGAAGTTTCGTCATGGGACGGTTTAAAGTTCAAAGTTCAATTTCTTCAACAGATACTTTGTTTTAATTTCAGTAAGTTTTGCTTTCTACAAATTCAGTTAAAGATATAGATGCGTTGATGTAACTTCATTGAAAAAAAATCTCCCTTTATTATTATTATCCAGAGGAACTACAGGGATGTGTTATTTGGGTGATTTGTAGTATATTATATTTTATATTTTTCCATGAATTTTGTTAAAGTTCTACCCATTTAACTAAAGATAGATAGACAGACAGACAGACAGATAGATAGATAGAATGTTCTTTTGTGTGTGAACATGCATGTGCAGATGTGTGTGCTCATGTGTTGGTGTGGTGTGACAGAGGACAATGCTTGGATATTCTCTTCAGTTCTTCCCTAACGTACTTTTTGAGACAATTTCTCCCTGAACACGGAACTCATGGAGTTAGCTAGTGTGTCTGGCTAGCTAGTCCTAGATCTCTCTCTCTCTCCCCAGCACTGGGATTATTCAAGGCTTTTAATGTGGGCCTTTGGGATCTAACTAAGGCCCTTCTGCTTGCACAGCCAGCACTTTACCCACTGGGCCATCTATCCAACCACTTTAACTCAATTACCAAATTAAAAAAAAAAACCTTGCAATTCTTAGTTTTGTTGTTTTTCTTGGTGGGATTATATCCCCTTTTATTAATATTTTCTTATCTTTAAAAAATTCTTATTGCTTTGCATTTAATCTGCTCTCTTCTCTTATCTCCCAAGTCTAAAATTTTAATAAGTTATTTTCAGTTTTTCTTTCTAACAATGATAATCATTGTACATTGCAGCATATCCTTTAAGTCAGCATTGGCTGCATTTGCAAGTTTTGTTGAACTAGCTCCAGAGCCACGGGATTCAAAATACCTTCTCATTCCTTTTATAATTTCTGTTCTCACCCCAAAGTTATTTGGAAGTATTAGGGCTGTTTTCCAGTTATCAATTTGGTCTTGATTTCTAGTGTAATTTCCCAACACTACTGTGTGGACTATATTTGTTGACCTTGGCTATTGAGGCTTGGATTTGGCCCTCAAAAGATGCTGAAGTCCAGCTGGCGTGGAACCTGGTGGTAGGACAATATGCACAGACATAGCTCTTAATCTCTATGACGCCCAAAGTTCAGATCCTAACCCTTAGCTCCTGTTACTGTGAGCCTTTTGAAAACAGAGTTTCTGCAGATGGTGGGGGAAAATGAGGTCACCGAGCACATTACAATCTCTTCCAACTGTGTCCCCAGGAAGGGGAATTTGGGGCATAGGTTTGTTGAAGTTTCTCTTTATAACTTTGAATGTTTTTCTTTTTAATTCTGTCAATTTTTTTTTAAATGTCATTGATTTTAAACTATGTTACTAGCCCATACGTATTTGGGATCATTCCTGGAAAGTCATGCTTACCATCAAGAGCTTTTTCTTTTATTCTAGCAATACTTCCTCTTGTTCAGTGTGTGGTGTCGACGCTAGCAAAGCATACCGGCACGGGGAGTGGATTGTTTAAATGGTGTGTCTTTCCCCATTTGTTCACTTCTGTTTTTCTGTGGCCCTGTAGTTGAGTAGGAGATAGATTTAAGAAAGAAAATCCCATTTGCCTTCCCTTCTTTGTCTTCGGTTGAAGGTGTGCACGGTTTGTAGCTACTGCTTTATCATGTGTTGTTGATCTGTGAAACTTCCCTGTTTTGTTATCTTTCACTATTGCTTTTTTTTTTTGCCTTATTTTGGGTTAATAAATTGAAAAAATTTATCTTCACGCACTTGCCCATTTGTTAATATTATATATCGTCTTTCATTATATTTTCGGTACTAGTTACTAGAGAATTTATACATATACATTAAGTTTCTCCAAAGAGGAGAGGAGAGAAGTAGGAGAGGGGAAGGAGAAGGAGGAAGAGGAGGGTAGTGAATATTTTAAAAAGTTGCTGTTTGTGACTGTAGAGGTGAACACTAGGGCCCGTAGACTGGTTTGGCAGCTAAAAAAAAAAAAAAAGGAAGATTGACAATCTACTCCAAAGCCAGTCTGGCAGAGTTCCTTTTTCCTGGGGGAGGTCAGTCTGTTCTGTGGAAACATTTGACTGATTGGATGAAGCTTGCATTAGGAAGGGTAATCTACTTTATTCAAAGTTCATCAGCTGCTTATCCATACACCTACACAGAAGCATCCAGATTAATGTTTGACCAACTATCTGGGCACTTTGGACCAGCCAAGTTGGCACATAAAATTAACCATTTTGGTAAGCAACTTTTGACTTGTAAACTGTTACTTTTGTTATTTTCTTGGCCAAGCTAAGATGATGGAATTCTAAATTACGCTTACCCCTTCTTGTCTGTGTCTTGTTGTCGTCTTGCCCCTTATTTTTATTGTGCTTTAAGCCTCACAACTTTAAAACGCAGTAAGAAAGTACAAACTGAAATGCATCTCTGTCCATTTCCTACCTAATGTGAGTGGCAAAAACTTTGGCTCCTGCTACTTAGACCCTTGTCCTGCCTGTGAGTCTGTCTCACATAAAGACACTTCTGTCGTCAATGTCTATGCACTAAATATGAACAGATGTGAGCTTCTCAAAGGAGAACGTACAAGAGATTCAGGGACATAGACAGCAGGAGACCTTAATCAAGTAAGACAGATGTGGACAGAAGTACATGGGATATGTAATAGCTAAAGACTGGTGCCCAACAGGTGGAGCTTGTGGCTGCTTTGGACCTTCTGTTGACTCCCCTGTCCCTGTGTGCCCCCTTATGAACCCACATTTTATTTTCAAACCAATGGTCATATTTTGTAGTCTTTTGTCACTTATTGCTTAGTTTGGGTATATTTGAGGGCTTAGTCCGCAGGTGAACTGTTTGGAAGGGTTAGGAGGTGTGGCCTCATTGGAGTAGCTGTGTCCTTGTGGGAGAAGGTGTATTACTGGGAGCAGGTCTTGAGGCTTCAGTAGCCCACACCAAGCTCACTGTCTCCTGCTGCCTGAGGACCAGGATATAGAACTCTCTACCTTTCCAGCCTACTTGAAGGCTGCCATGTTCCCTGCTGTGATGATAATAGTCTAAGCCTCTGAGGAGTAAACAAGACCCTAGTTACATGCTTACTTTTGTAAGAGTTGCCTTGGTCATGGTGTCTTTTTCATAGCAACAGAATACTTAATAAGACTAATTGGTTTTTTTTTTTTGTCTTCTTGGTGTTTTGTTTATATATGATGGGTTTTTTTTTTTTTTTTGTAGTGTTTTGGTGTGTGTGTGTGTGTTTAAAGACTGAGAAAGAGAGGATGTGGAGTTGGGTAGATAAGGATCTGAGGAAAAGTGTGATCAGAATATTTTGTCTGAGAAATGTTTTCCAACAAAACATAAAATAATTAAGAGGGGTGCAGTGGCACATGCCTATAATCCCAGCACTCGGGGAAGCAGGGCAGGCAGATCTCTGTGAGTTCAAGGACAACCTGGTTTACAAAATAAGTGCAGGACAGCCAAGGCTACACAATATAACATGTTCAAAACATTGGTAACATATAAAATAAAATTATACAAAGACATTATTTGGCCAAAATGCCAAAATAAGAATTTTAAAAGCCTATCTTCCAGGAAATTAAATAATGGAAAAATTTGGAGCCAGAGATGTTCTGTAAACTAGAACTACGAACCTGGAGTATGTGCTTCTAATGAAAACCCACCTGTCAAAACCCACCTGATAACTGGCTAGAGCAGTTATCAGAGGAAACATACAGCTTTATTCTGGTGGTTCTCAACCTTTCTGATGCTATGACCCTTTAATACAGTTCCTCATGCTGTGGTGACCCCAACCATAATATTATTTTGTTCTTCATAACTGCGATTTTGCTATTGTTGTGAAATGTAATGCAAATATCTGATATATAGAATATCTGATACTCAACATCCAAAGGGTCATGATGTTGCCATGAAAAAGACAAAGACTATTTACAGCAGCTGATAAAGCTGACATTTTGGTGCATTATTTTTAAAGGTACATATTGTGTGTTTCCTTCTATAAAAAAATCAAGACAGAGGCTGGGAAAATAGCTCAGTAGGTAAGAGTAAGCCGTGCAAGCATGAGGACCTGAGTTCAAATCCTGAGCACCCAAGTAAAAAGTAAGGACTAGTTATTCGTACCTGTAACCTAAGAATTAAAGGGTAGACAAAGGAGGATCCCAGGCTTAATAGCAGGCCAGACTAGCTGAACTGGTGAGCTTCTGGTCCAATAAAAGAGTTCTTATGGGGGTAAGCCTGTCCTGGGCAGAGACGAAGTGGAGCATCTATTCAAAGGGTTTTTGATGTTTGTGTCCTGCTAAGGACATTAGTTACCTCTGTCCTTGAATGTCATCTGGCCTCAAATACCTGTGTCTCTAGAGCGCTACAAACATAGGGCTAAGAAGAAAATGCTATGGCTCCTCTTATAGAACTTAACTGATATTTTTCCATGAAACTCTATGTTTATGGGAAACAGAGACTTCAGTTTTTAAATTCTAGATGATTCACTAGTTTTCTTTTTACCTTTATTTATTTACTTACATTCTCTCTCTGTGTGTACACATACTCACATCTTCATGAATATTTTGTAGAGAATGTGTGGAGGTCAGAGGGGAATTTGTGAATGTTGATTCTGGGCATTGAACTTAGGTGATGAGGTCTGGCAGCAAAGCACCTTTACTGAAGATGTTGCTGGCCCCAGATATTGTAGTTTTATACCTTGGTGGATGACACCTGCATTCTCTTGGAAATTCTAGGTGAACTTCCCTCCCTTCTTGCAAATAAAGAGAGGAGTGTTTGTTTAGGCTCTCTGGTTGGTTTGCGGCCAAGATGCTGTTGTTCTGCACTCTGAGCTCCCATTCTATTCTGCCTCTTCCTTCCTACTCATTTGCTCCAAATTCTATCCCAGGGCTATGGTAATTTTCTATGATAATTTCTAGATAATTTTTTGTTGTTCTCCTGTACCTTATAACCCATTTATTTTATTTTGATGTATTTTTATAATATCGTGAAAAGCTGAGAATTCCATAGATGCATGTGTTTTTATTGGATCTACCTTCCGTTCCTTCCCCTCTGGTCCCTTCCCTATACCTTCCACTGTTTCTCCCTCTCAACTTTTTGTGCTTTTGAAAAGCCCCACCTAGTCCACTTAATGTGGCCTTTGTGCCTGTACTGGGCCATATACTGGAGCATGGGTGGCTGATCAGATGGTACATCTCAGAAGAAAACCGATACCGTCTTCCCCCTACCCCCACTCCCCCTCACCTTCCCCCCTCTGCCCCTAGAAGCCACCAACTGCCAGTGGCTCCTCAGCTAGGGGTGGGAGTTCATGAGCCCCTCCTCCAAAGTGCTGGGATTTTTGTCTGCTGTGATCTTGAGCAGGTCTTGTGTGTGCAGTCACAGGAGCTGTGATTCATGTGTGCAAAGGCTCCACAATGTCCAGCAAATACTGTTTCCCTGCAGATGTTCACTACCTTACATTTTTTCTTTTATTATTATTATTATTATTATTATTATTTATTACAGTGTATTCACTTTGTATCCCAGCTGTAGCCCCCTCCCTCATCTCCTCCCGGTCCCACTGTTCTTCCCCTGTGTCCCTCCTCTAGTCCACTGATAGGAGAAGTCCTCTTTCCCTACTATCTGACCCTAGTCTATCAGGTCTCATCAGGACTGTCTGGATCATCTTTCTTTGTGGCCTAGTAAGGCCACCTCACCAGGCAGAGGTGATCAAAGAACAGACAATGGAGTTCATGCCAGTGACTGCCCCTGTTCCCCTTACTAGGGAACCCTCATGAAGACTGAGCTACCCATGGCCTACATCTGAGCAGGGAGTCTAGGTCCTCTCCATGCACAGTCCTTGGTTGATTCATCATTCTCTGCAAGACCCCCTGAGTCCAGATTTTTTTGGGCTCTGTTGGTCTCCTTGTGGAGCTCCTGTCCTCTCCAGGTCTTTCTATCTCCCCCTTCTTCCATAAGATTCCCTGCTCTTTGCTCAAAGTTTGGCTATGAGTCTCAGCATCTGCTTCGATACCCTGATGGGTAGAGTCTTTCAGAGGCCCTCTGTGGTAGGCTCCTGAACTGTTACCTGTTTTCTTCTGCTTCTGATGTTTTTCTGTTTGCCCTTCTGAATGAAGATTAAGTATTTTCCCTGGGGTCACCCATGTTGTTTAGCCTCTTCAAATTTTATGTCTCCTCTTTTGTGATGATCCTTGTCTGGGAGGAGGCTGTGAGGTATAGATGTCCCCTTTACAGCTGGGAACTCCACAGTCTCTTACTGACTGCATGTTGACCAGCTGTGGGTTTCTGTTAATCACCATCTACTGCGAAGAAAAGCCTCATTGAGGCAGGTTGAGAAACACACTCGTCCATGCCCGGATTGTACCTCACTTGCAAAACCAAGGCTGTTGCTGGAACACGAAGCTATGTGGGCAGATGGCAGTGAGCAGTGCTGAGGTCAAAAGAGCCTTTGGAGAAAGAATGGAGCTGGTCTGGCAAGTGTTCTGGTAGCTTCTCAGAGGCTTCTCAAGCTGTGGTTAGTTTTGTGGGGTGAGGAAGTTAATTTTGTCATAAGTTTCAGCCTGAATCCATCTAAAGGAAAATTTTAAGCGATTGCTATGAACAATGGAGGAAGGGCAATTTACTGTTTCGTTTTGTTCCTTTAGAAGACAGTATGACTCTCCAGCCATTCAAATATTTGTGTCTGTATTCAGAAGATTCTTCCCCTAAAAGAAAAGGGGTCAAAATCATTTCCGACACTTTTGCCTGGTGCTTTGGGACACTGGGTGGGCGTGGAGGGTGGGTGACCAGGCCTGTTAGGCCCCTCTCCTGAGGTCAGCTTCTGTGTGTACTCAGCTTGGCAGAGGTGAGTCTCATTCTGCTAAACTTGCTATTTTTTTTTTTCATGTATGTTAACATCTGCTTGATCTCCTCACCTCCAAGTATATTTATTCATCACTTGGTTTGACTCCTAGTTTATTTTTTCTGCTTTGATCAAGCAATGTGTATGTGTGTGTGTGTCTATGCGTGTGTATTCATTCCTATGTGTGTTTATATGCATGGGTGTGTACATGTGAGTATGAATGCCAGAGGACATAATCAACAACTTTGGTGTTGTTTCCTTCTTTCCTTCCTTCCTTCCTTCCTTCCTTCCTTCCTTGCTTCCTTCCTTCCTTCTTTCCTTCCTTCCTTCTTTCCTTCCTTCCTGTCTTCTTCCCTCCCTCCCTCTTTCCCTCTTTCCCTCCCTCCCTCCTTTCTTCCCTCTCTCCCACCTCTCTTTCCCTTTTAAGACAGAGTTTTTTCCTGGCCTGGAACTTTCTGAGTAGGCTAAGTTGGTTGGCTATTGAGATCCAGGCACCTGCTTATCTTGCCTTCTCAGAACCAGGATTACAATTATATACCACTACACATGGCTTCTTTAAAATAACAAACAAACAAAAAATATGTATTCTGGGAATTGAACTCAGATCCTTATGTTTGCAAAGAAAATCTTTTATCAACTGAGCTTTCTCTCTAAGCCCACCATATACCTTTAAAATTAACTTTATTATTAGGTGAGTGGAGAGAGGACAAATGTGTGGAAGTCAGGGAATGACTATATGGAATCGGTTTCCTCTTCTCAGCTTCATGTGGGGCTGAAGAAACAGAATTCAGCTGCCAGGCTTTACCCACTGAACACCTCACCCGCCCCACTGTGACTCTGTAGAGACACCATCCATTTCATTAAACTTTGTTAGTCCAGTGCTTGGTAATTTATTTCAAAGCCCTCACATGTAGCTCCTAGCCAGGCACCAAGCAAATGGGGAAGGCTGCAGGGCAACTTTCTGCAGATAGGCAAGCCAGCGCTAGCACTGCAGGAGTGTTTTACATGATCAGAGGTTGTTTAGTAAACTCAGCTTGAGGACAAGGTGGTTCTGTCGGCCATTTCTTCACAGCTGCCCCCAGCTCTCTACCTCTGAAGGGCCATTTTGAATAGGATCCTCAAATCACTCCTTGCCTGGCGGGGTTGACTTTGTCTTTAACACAGTGGGCTTCTAGGGCTATTTGTCCCACCTTCAGAGCAAGATGGGGGCACGGGGACAAGAAGGGACTGAGTGACACAAAGCCATAGTACTGCATCATCACCACTTCACCAGTTGGTGACACTAGACCCCAGAGCTACATGCCGGTACATTTTCAGTTGAGGCTGGGCATAAGTCAGGATTTCTTATGGTTCATTTGTCACCAGAAAAACAAAGGTAGGGTACCGAAGCAGATCCGTGCAACAGCAGGTAAACAAGACTTCAGCAGAGGAGAAATATTCCACAGCTGCCCTACGAACCCACTTGGCTATTCCCCCCAGGGGAATCTGGACTCTCCCGAGGTGTGTTGAAAGCTTCTTGGCCTGGTTGCTCTTCCAGAAGGGATAGGGAAATACCACTGGCTAGGAAATCACCAATCACAGAAATCATCTGCGGTTCTTTAGGCACCTTCTACCAAATTACCACCATCAGTCTATTGGAGTTTGAGAAATTCTAAGACTGTGTCCTGCTATAAGACATCTTCTGCCTTGTGTTTATAATGTACTTCTCTCTCCAGGGTTCACCTCTGGGGAAAGGAGAGTGTGTGAATTGCTTTCAAGAGAAGAAACACTTGATTTTTTCCCCCCTGTGTTAGGCTATTCCTTAGGCGCATGCTCATTCCAGCCGTGCATATTCAGATTAACACTAATGGTCCTTTACTCTGAAGAGATCATGGAGACCCCTCCTGATGATTAAGACAGCTTGGGCTCTTGGGTGATGCTGTGGCCCTTGGCCCTTGGTTCTGGAGCAGAGGTGTTATATTAATCAATATTAAACTCTTAAAGGCTTCCCTACCCTGGCTACTTCCCAAATAATTGACACAGAGAGACCATATTTTATTTTATAAGCTTAAAGCATGAGAGTTGAACAGATATCAACCTTCTAAGCTATTTCAGTATCTCCCAGATACACATTCCAAGTTACTTGCCAATAAGTCATCCTGTCTGGGCTGGGTCTGCTCTATCACTCTGTCCTCATGGCCATATGTTCATTCTGCCCCATGGCGACTTCCTTCTCTCCGGCTTCTTTTCCTCTTGCTACATCTTCTGCTTCCTTCTCTTGTCTCATTGTCTTTCCCCTACCCCCAAGCCTGGGAACCTAAGCACTACCTGCCTCTCTTTTGCCCAGCCCAGGCTGTCAGCAAATTTATTAGCCAATCAGGGATAATGGGGGAGCAAAGTTACACAGCATCACTTGGTGTACATAAGAATGTGCTCCTCAGGAGGGTAACCAGATCTTGGGGGCCAGTAATTAGCATTAGAATACATAGCACCAGACCAACCCCCAACACAGAGGTAGCTATTTCTGAAGCCATGTTTGTCTTTGTGAGCTACCTGACCTGATGTTGGCACCAAGCCACCAAATGTTCTTCTAGAATGAGAAAGACTCTTCCTTATTTTCTGTTTTATTTTTGTCTACTTAAAAAAGTGTCAAAATACTTAAAAAAAAATCTATTCCTAGGGAGGATATACAGGAAGGAGGACCCAGGTTGGTATGATCAATGCTCATTTGGATGAACAAATTGGATGGACATTGAGTAGAGGAGAAAACAAGCAACAGGACAGGAGCATGCCAAGAGGACCTCTGGGGTGGGGGGGCGGTCAATGTAGCGATGTATCAGAGCAGATATTAAGACTTGCAATCAAGCCTTTGCCAGAGGGCGGGAAGTGATGAGACGGTTTCTGCAACCAAGGACCATGTGTGGCCTGGAACCCCCGCTCAGATGGGGCCCCTGTTTCAGTCATGAACTTGATGGCTGACTCTTTGACTCTCCCCCATACATGCCGAGGAGTGACAGACTGGCTAGATCCCAGGGGAGGACATTGCAGCCAGCTCTGAGGAGACAGGATGAGCTGGGGTTGGATGGAAGGGGAGGAGGTCCTCCCCCCGTTGGTGGACTTGGAGGGGGCGGGGAGGAGATGAGGGTGGGAGAGAATGAGGGAGGGGGCTACTCCTGGGATGCAAAGTACCTAACCTGTGATTGATATAAAAATAAATAAATTTTTAAAAAGTGTCAAAATAGCATTTATTCCATGAAGACATTACAATGGCAACCATTTTTTTAAAAATTTGTATCCAACTAGCAAAGTAAAAGTTGGTAACTCTTGGGTCCTCACTATTAAAAAAATTAGTTATGAAATTAAAAATAAAATCTGTGAACAACTGTTTTTGTTGTTGTAAGGGACAACTAACCCCAGAGGCCCTGGATTAGGTGTTTTTATTTTTATTGTTTCATTTTGGAAGAAAGGAGGGCATTATTGGTCATTGGATCTCATTGTCCCTAAACACGTTTTGCTCCTCATCTCTACGTGCCCTGTTCTTTCCTGAAACCTCATCTGGCCCTAGCCTTAACCCAGTTTCCTCACTGTGCATCCTGCTTTCTTGAAGAACACAGTGAACTTGGCTCAGGAGAACCGGGGTCTATGTCCACCCCCGTGGCTCGAATACTTTGATATTTACCCTTCCGCTTGACTAATGGCCTGTTCATTCTTCAGGACACAGAAGGGGTTGTCTCTTGCTTTTCCTAATTACATTTTTGGCTGTTGGTAGTTAGGAGAGATTATATTTAAAACACAAACATCTCATGGAGTAGATTCTAATTTGATAACATGATTATGAAAGGTCTATGGAACCCTCAAATAATCTTCCAGAAATATCTGCTTCCATGTCACAAATCCTTAGTAATTTTCTAATGCTCCTCCAGAAAAGAAAAAAAAATAGTAAACTGGTGTCACTTGGAAATGGTAGAAAAGTGGTACAGGTAAATAGAATGTTGTAGCCCATAGTCATGGAAGAACTTATTTGATCATCTTATTTCATGTAACATATTATAGGGCTCTGGAGGAATGGGACTGGGCAGGTAGTTTTTGATACAGGCATGAGATTGTATGAATATTCATTAAGGTTGTCTTTTCTACTTCCTTAGGTTTCCATTCTGAGTGGAGTAGGTTGCTGGCAAATTTAATATGTATGTGAGTGTTGATGTCTCTTAAGGATGGAAAGGCTATGGGATGTAAGAAAGGCAGCAGAGGTGAAAGGAAGGTATTAAATAGAAGCTGTCCTGCTTCAGCATTTTGTTCAGGGCTAACTGAGGGGGTTGGCAATGGCTCTGCCCTTAACATTTGTGGAGCTGGATAAGAATCAAGTTCAAGTCCTGATTTCGTATGTCTAGACATTTAAAAATTACGAATCAAGCCAATAAAATATTATATAAAATGTGTCCTCTGTTCCTAACTTGATAACTATTTACCAGGCCACACCACTTGTGCATTCTTTACTGTTATATCTGACTGCTTGTTTAACTTTACTCATAATTTTGAAACAAATATGTGCCGCACAGCTGGGCATGATGGCACACGCCTTTCATCCCAGCACTTGGGAGGCAGAGGTAGGAGGATCTCTTTGAGTTCAAGACCAGCCAGCATGGTCTACAAATCAAATCCAGGACAGCTAAGGCTACACAAAGAAACTCTGTCTCAAAAACAAACAAATAAACAAAATATGTATAGCACAAAACCCATGGTAGCTCATGACCACAGAGGGTGGAAAGTTGAGTTGCCTGAGTGCTCACTTCCATCCTAGGGCAGAACTCCACCTTTTTATTTCAGATCCCTTGCTGTTGTAGACATGTCCTTCATGTGATCCTTTAAAAATGTTTACTCAATGTATATGTGTATGTGTCTGGCTGTATGTATGCATATCACATGCACCTAGGGGCTAGTAGCAGTCAGAAGAAGGCATCAGATACCTCAGAATGGGAAGAAATTACAGGCAGTTGTGAGTCTCCGTATGGGTGGATTCTGGGAAGGGACCCCAGGTCCTCTGCAAGAGCAGTTAAGCACTCTGGACTGTGAGCCATCTCTCCGATGGTTCTGTGGTCTTTTGATGCTATGCTGTCTATATCTTTTTTGTTGGTTTATATCATGATTGAAAATAGCCCTGAAGCCCAGAACTGAAGGGTTATTAGTGTTCCTTGGTACAGGAAGGCTATGTGCTTTATGAAGAAATTACTCAGGCATAGGTTATATTGCTATTGGCTCCGAGTTCACTGCTTAATGGATCAATAAACAAAGGTGTCTTGAAGCAGAAGAACACATCAAATGAGATCATATATTGATTAGTTGGGAAAAAAAAGAGTCCACATTAAGTACTGATCAGTTTGTAAAAATGTGGAACATCAAAGACTTGTAGAAATCTAAGCCTGCATTTCTCTTTAAGCAAGGGTTCAGGGTCCACTAACTCCATGTTAGCAGTGATCACACAGAACATATATATCACAAGAGCTGGCTAACCTTCAAGGTGACAGACTGAAAATTATACATCGAGCTATAGTTTGTATCTGATTGGCATTTATCAAAATATCAATGTTCATCAAATATTAATTATTAATACTACTTGAGCAGTTCATTTGTATCTACATCAAAGCTTGTGATAGTGGAGTAAGTAATAGGGGCACATGCAATTCATTGCTTATTACATATTAGCTTTCTTTTCAGCAAAATCACTAATTATATTCTTGTAGTCAATATTTTTATCTGGTTGTAAAAATACTTACCCCACCCCGTTGTGTTCTATAAGAAGTGAAATAAAAATATTTACAACTGTAATCACCCCCAAATAATATGTTTTTAAAGCCAAAATCCTTTTGCCTGATGAAGGATATGCTCTTATGAGTTGTTGGCCAGGAAGTCCCCAGAGGCTCACAAAACAGTTCAGGGTATTGCCACTGCTCTTGGTTGTGCAACTGAGCTAGACGATTAAACCTCTTACGAAGACACCACACACTTTGGATACAGGGCATAAATCATGCTGAACTGAGCTCACTAGTTCTGGAAAGTGTTGTGCAGGCTGCTGGAGAAGACTGCTGTCCTACTGAGGCCCACTCCACAGCAAAGAACACATGCGTAGTACTAGAAACCTAGTCAACGAAGTAGAGTGTAATAGATTTATTTAAATACTCCAAAAATCCATGAGATAGTTCCTAGGGTACAAATAACAGTAAGTACAGGGGGAAACACAGTTGATCTAGTTTGAAAGACATATAAATTTTGGCGGCTTTAAATGTATATGTTTCCTTCATCCTTTACATTCACTCAAAACAGTGTTCTTGGTTACTTTAATTCTAATCATGTTACACATAAATGTTATGTTAGATACAGATGGACAAAAGTGAAAAAAAAGGGGGGGGGCAGATTCTGATCACGATGGCTAATAATTTTGATGTGATCCAGGACTTCCATATGGATTTACTAGCTACCCCTCTCTCCTGAAGACTGTTGTCCTGCCTATCCCCAAGCCCTGTCTACACCGGACCTGAGAACTGAGTCTTCCCAGCTATAAGAGATTTATTACAACAGTTAATAAATGATATGTGGCCTCAGATGCACAGAATGTGGTGCTGGGGGTGCAAACAGGGAGCTCTGGACAAAAGTTCCAAGAAAGAAAGCACACCTTCAAGTGGACACATCTGCAAGGTTGAAGGACTGACTAGAACTTCAATGACCGTGAAGAGAGTGGAGTGTTACAGGTCCGGAGTCTAATTATAACTTATCTTGGGTTATCTTTAGCTCTCTAAATAGCCATTCCTCCCCCATCTCTGTGTGGACCTAACATCCTGTGATTAACAGCTGGAAACCTTTGGAAGGTATTAACAAAGTGGGGTTTCTACCAACTGCAAGGCTGAGTGTCACAGATAGTGTTTGAGCCCTGCACTCAGTAATTTCCCAGCTTTGCCGTAGCACCTACTTAATGCTTCCACTACCTAATGTAGTCGAAGAGTGCTTCTTCAATCTTTTTGTTTTCTTTGTAGATAAGTGGCTTCAGAAAAGACCCCTGGGCCCAGATTTTTTGGTTCTGTTGCTCGTCTAGTGGAGCTCCTGTCCCCTCCAGGTCTTTCTATCTCCTCCTCCTTTCGTAAGACTCCCTGCACTCTGCCCAAAGTTTAACTATGAGTCTCAGCATCTGCTTTGATACCCTGCTGGGTAGAGTCTTTCAGAGGCCCTCTGTGGTAGGCTCTTGTCCTGTTCCCTGTTTCCTCCTTCTTCTGATGTCCATCCCGTGTGCCTTTCTGAATGAGGATTGATCATGTTACCTAGGGTTCCCCTTTTTGTTTAGCTTCTTTAGGTGTACAAATTTTAGTATGTTTATCCTATATTATATTTCTAACCAAGGACCAAGCATGGAGAAAACCTAGAACCCCTGCACAGATGTAGCTCATGGCAGCTCAGTCTCCAAGCGGTTTCCCTAATAAGGGAACAGGGACTCTCTCTGACATGAACTCAGTGACTGGCTCTTTGATCACTTCCCTATGAGGAGGGGGCAGCCTTACCAGGCCACAGAGGAAGAGGATGCAGTCAGTCCTGATGAGACCTGATAGGCTAGGGTCAGATGGAAGGGGAGGAGGACCTCCCCTATCAGTGGACTGGGGGAGGGGCATGGGAGGAGATGAGGGAGGAAGGGTGGGAATGGGAGATGAGGGAAGGGGCTACATCTAGGATACAGAAGGAATAAATTGTAATTAATAAAAAAATAAGTTAAAAAAAGATAAGCAGCTTTCATGTTGTAAATGGAATTTGAAACCACATCTCTGTTTCCAGGCTATGGTCACTCATATTTGATTCCAGAGGTGAGAGTTGTGTTTCTGCATCAACATTACATTTTGTTGTGATAACAGCGACACAAAGTGATTCACAGAAAATTAGTTTATTTTTGCTTCCAGTTCAGGAAGGTGAATCCACAGTGATGGGGGAGACACAGCAACGGGAAGCCGGAGAAAGGAGCGGAGAGATCACATCTTCAACAACATGTAGAAATCACAGCGCAAGAACAGGAAATGGGGAGAATATATAACCCCTCCCCCCCCCCCCCAGCCCACCCGCACTTCTCCAAGGAAGGCTCCCATTCATGACCTTCCCAGGCCGTGCCACAAGCTGAGAGACACCAACATTAAATCTGTAACACACTGACTAAAGAGTAAGAAGCTTGCCGAGTATGGTGGCTCACGCCTGTAATCCTAGCACCTCGGAGGATCGCTGCAAATTTGAGCTCACATGTGCTAACGAGGAAACTCCAGGTCAGCTGGATCCACAGACCCTGTCTCAGAAAACAGCGAGCACACATGTGTTTTACAATTAGCCAAATGCATTTTGATGTGTTAGATTTCTTTTCTTTGAAGGCCACATTTTCATTAGGCAGCCATCTTTTAGCTAGAAAAAAAATTTTTACTGCTTATTTTAGTGCAGTCATTAAATTTCTTAGAACTTTTTTTTTTTTTTACTGAAAAACAATATCTTACCTCATTTATTAAATAATATTTTTACCGAGCAGAGGAAGAATTCTAGTCTGGTATTTATTTATTTGATCATTAAAACATTTCTTTTTGAAAATGTGTCCTTTATGTGTGCCTTCCTTCATGAGCACAAGTAAACCATATATGTGCAGTTGTCTGCAGAGGCCAGAAGAGGGCCTCGGATCTCTTGGAACTGGGGTTACAGGCAATTATGTACCACCTGGTGTGGGTGCTGGGAATCAACCTCTCTTCCCCACCTGCAAAAAGTAGCCAGTGTTCTAAACCATTTCTCCAGCTCCTCTTTGTGCATTTTTGAAAGTGTTCTGTTCTCTTTTATGCTGCATATTTTTTTGGTTTGAAGTTAGCTATAAATCAGACTGTTGCTGTTAGAGCTTTGAAGATTTGCTGCTTGTTTCCAGTCTCCCATAAATTACATGTATTGTGTCTCAGTGTGGGACATTTTTTTTTCCTGCTATCTGCTCATTAAGAAGATTGAATTTATATAAACGGGCCCTTTGTCAAACTGGGAAATATTTCAGTTATTATTGATTTGCTTGTTTTTATTTATTTATTTTTTACCTCTGTTAATATTGTTATGTGCACTGGATCATTTGATTTCATTTTGAGCAATGTTTTCAGCCTTCCTAATGCTGTGACCCTTTAATATAGTTCCTCATGTTGTGCTGACTCCAGTCATAAAATTATTTTTGTTGCTACTTCATGACTGTAATTTTGCTACCATTATGAATCATGATGTGAATATTTTTGGAGATAAAGGTTTGCCAAAGGTCATTGATGCTTATTTGTTTTCCACTTCTTTTGGGGGGGGGGGGGGATAAAAATCTACCTTTGGGCCGGAGAGGCTGGTCAGTAGTTAAGAACATTGACTGGTTTCAAGTGGACCTGAGTTCAATTCCCAGTACCCACATGACAGCTTGAAACTGTCTGGGACTCTGGTTCCAGCGGATCCTCACATAGGCACACATGCTGGCCAAGCACCAATGAACATAAAAATAAAATTATTAAAAAAAACCCCTATGTTTAAGTTAATTTTGCTTTCCTTTTAAAAACATCTTTGAAGCTGAGTGTGGTGGCACACATCTTTATATCTCAGAACTCAGGGAAGCAGAGGCAGGTGGCTCGCTGTGAGTTTAAGGTCAGTGCAGTCTACAAAGCCAGTCTGGGACAGTCAATGCTACACAGAGAAACCCTTTCTCGAATAAACACACACACACACACACAATGCATCTTTTTTTCCCTCCCAAGACAGGGTTTCTCTGTGTAGCCTTGGCTGTCCTGGACTCACTTTGTAGACCAGGCTGGCCTTGAATTCATAGAGATCTGCCTGCCTCTGCCTCCTAGAGTGCTGGGATTACAGGCGTGTGTCACTGCGCCCAGCTTATACAATGTATCTTGATCCTGATTACTTCTCGGCTACCTCTGCAAACACCCAACATATCCCTCCCCTATCTGCATGTTCTCTCCTAAAAAAAAAATTATATATATATAAAACCTGCTGACTCCAGCTAGTGCTGTCTCCCGGAATATTGATGGTCTTGTTGGTTTGATCCTGGGCAGGAAGCTGCAGTGAGTTTTTGATTGCAATGGCCATGTCATGACCAGAACACAGGACTTCACAGCCCTCCTCCTGCCCTCTAGCTCTCACATTCTTTCCTCCTTATCTTCTAGGACGGTCCCTTAGTCTGTGAGGGTTAATACAGATGTTCTACTGAGGGCTGAGTACTGGCTCCCCTGGAACTCACTATGCAGACCAGGCTGGCTTTGAACTCACAGATATCTGCCTGTCTCTGTCTCCTTACACTGTAATTAAAGGTGTACATTATCATGGGTTTTTTTCCCCCCAAAATTTAACTTTTATTTGGGCACTGTGTCCCATCTTTTGGTCATTTTTTTTGAATGGTGAGAGTATGATTTTTCAGTTGTTTTGAAAACTCGAATACATCTGTGTTCTGATATTGCCGTGAGCCTTTGAGGGTGGGTTACGGAATGTCACGATTAAGTGATGCTTATGACAAGTTGAGAAAGGGCAAGCTTTCAATTCATTTTCATGGATTTGGCATCATCTAGGTGACACATCCCTGGGCAAACCTAAGAGGGTGTTTCAGAGAGGTTTAATCGTGGGGGGAAGACCCACCCTGGATGCAGCCAGCACCATCCAATGGGTTTTGGTCCTGGACTGGGTAAAAAGGGAAGAAAGGAGAAAGAAAGTTAAGCACCAGCATTCATTTGTGTCCCCTAACTGCCGCGCAGTGTGAGCATACACCTGTTGACCCTGCTGTAGTGCTTACCCTGCCTCAACCAGCTATACCTCAAACTGTGAGATTAAAGAACCTTTTTCCTTCTTCCATAGCTCTTGTTTTTCAGTTGGGATGAATACACTCTCTTAATTAAATGCTGCACTCTGAGCATAAACAAATCAGAACTATTTGCAACACACACACACACACACACACACACACACACACACACACCCCTAACTGTGTCCTGCTGACAAGGCAGGAATTAACCCTTTCCAGGGCAAGATTATGCTCTGAAATTTTAAATGACTATAGTATACCTTTCTAAGCAAGCCAAACCATCTTTTATTGGGTTTTAAAGTTCTGGCTACTCTATGCCAATTTTAGTTATCCCAGGGTCAAAAGACAGAAAACCAGCCAGTCCCTGAGACACTGGACATGAAGTAATGTTTCCTTATTCCACCTCCCCTGTTTAGCTTTGATGTGTCCTGGTGGGCCCTGCTGTTTCTTGGGTGTTCTTCTGTGGCATGCTGTGTCTCCTGGTTTCTAAGGATCTAGGAATATCAACTTTCCCCTTCATGACCATTAATTCTGTGTCTGTGTGTCTTACAGTCACTGAGTAAAACAAATTCCAAGTACCATTAAAACACAGACAAAAGCAAATACCGTCTGATCCCATTTAAATGAAGTTCAGAAGCAGGCAAAGCTAATTTACGGTATTTGAAGTTAGCATAGTGGTTATTCTGTGAGAGGGTTGTAAGCAGGCGAGAGAGGAGCCCCTAAAATGCTGAGATATTGTCTCTTGACCTAGGCACAGGTTATGAGAACATTCTCTTTTTATGAGAATCAATTAAGGTTGACATTTGCAATTTGAACCCCTCTTTTGTGTATCTAATGTATACAATTGCCTTTTTGGATTCAATTCTCTTCTTATGTCTCTTTGCCCTTTGCTATGTAACTTTGCAGTAAGTCTTCTGCTTCTACAATGGAAATGAATCAGCCATGTGCTTTTATTTGGCCAATAGAATGACAAGGAAGCAAGAATGGTCTGGGTCTTGGCCTGTGCCTCAAAAGATATTAAGTATTTCTTGTGTGTGTGTTTTGACATTATTTAGAATGGTTGGGTCTAGCACACTCACAACCCACTAGCTTGGGCTAAGGCTCTCTTCCTGACCCAAGTTCTGCCTAAAGCTGTGCTCTGAGTTGCTCCACCAACAAAGTCACGATCAGCTAAGATCAGCCTGGATCAGCCAATCTCACACATACCCAGGCTGAAGAAGAATGTGTTTTTGTTTTTGTTTTTTGTTTCTTTTATCATGCAACTTACTTTAAGCATGGGTTGTTAATTGGCAAAAAGTTGCTATAGGAGGGGGAACAAAAAGGATAGTGAACCTTCAGATTTGGCAAAGCTATGCAAAAGGAGGATAAGAACTCGAGATAGAGACATTTTATTCTTTCAGAAATGTTCCACTGGTTTGGTTTGGAATGCTGCACAACTAATGTTCTGATTATAAGACCATGACACCCATAGCTCCCTGACTCAGCAAGCCAGCCTTCTAAGGAGACTATGGCTGCTGAAGGTAGAGAGGAAGTGCCGACCAAAACTCAGAGGAGGAATTTGGGTAGAGAAGATAAATGGGCTGAGTTTGAAGTCTTTGAGAGGCGTCTCAGTGGAGTTTTCTAGCAGGGGGAGAGTACAATTCTGCCATATGGGGTTTCTGCTGTCAGTCTAGATCCGAGCGTGTTTAAGGAGCAGGTAGGAACTGAAAAGTTAAACCTGAACACACAGAAAGCCGAAGTTCAGGAGGCTGCTGAGATAGCAACACCAGGCACGTGGAAAGTGCCCGAGTTAGTCTAGTCTGGGTGTTTCCCGCGTGATGACCAGCTTCAGACAGACGTGCTTCTTATTTTATTTTTAATGCAGCGGGGGGGGGGAGGGGAATCACTACTTCTTGGTCACCAAGAAGAGGATGCCTCACGTCACTAACGAATCCCCATCTGTCATGTTATCTCGGTGGAGAGGAAACTTCTCCAACCTGGAGCAGACTGGCTAGAGTGGGCGGGGTGATCCTGCAATAAGTAAGCTGGAATTAAGGGGTGAGAAACCTCCTAATAAGTGGGGAGAGAAAAGGAGAAAGCCTGTTGAGTGGTGCCTCAAGCAGGGACCAGAGGGGAAAACAGGTCTTAAGTAATCAAAGAAGGTAACGCAAGAGAAGGAAGACTGAAGGAAATAGCAGGTGGGAAGAGGCTACTGAGTGGGAAGAGAAGGTTAGGTCAAAACAGAGGGCACAGGAGAGAAAGAAAGGACAGGAGAGGGAAAGAAAAAGCAACCAAGAAAGGCAGACTAAGACACAGAGAGACAGAGACAGACACAGAGAGACAGAGAGGGAGAGACAGAGAGAGGCACAGAGAGTGAGACAGGAAGAGGGAGAAGGAGAGAAAAGAAGAAGAGGAGGAGGAAGAGGAGGTGGAGGAGGAGGAAGAAGAAAAAGAAGAAAAAGAAGAAGAGGAGGAGGAGGAGGAGGGTGGGTAGGGTGTCTGGAGGTTGGGGTCCAACGTGCAAAGGCTGGATAGTTCAAAGAGCGTCATCACCACCGCTCAAGAGCTTCGGAACTGGGAAAAGGTGTTTCTCTGGAGAAGCGGGAAACTTGAAGCAGAGTTTGAGCCAGCTTCGGAGGAACCTGGGGGCGGAGCGAGGGCGGGGTGTAGCGCGCGTTCTCAGGACCCCTGCTGCAGGGTTAACTGCAGCAACTGAAGGTTGTATTTCTCGGTGAGGCAGGCGACCCTGACACACCCAGCAGCAGCTGCAAAGAGAAACCGCGCAGGAATTAGGGCATTTACCTTCAAGGCTGGTAACTGCCTGAAGGGTGGAAGGAGGGTCATGGTGAGGCAGAGCTAGCACTGCTACCGAGTGACAAATGAGGGGAGGTCCCAGCACAGAGGGAACGGAAGGGTTTCCAAACACCAGAGTGGCATTCCCGAGATCAGAGGAAGGACCTGGGGTTGGGTGAAAACTGAGGGGAGGGAAGAAGAAGCTTCTACACTAGGACAGGTGGGAAGTTCTGGCCAGGGCGATCCGCGGTGGGCATTGCCAGGTGACAGACAGCACTAAGAGTGTTCGTAAGGGGTAGAGAAGCATCAGTGCTTTGGTCTTGGCTCTTGCTTGGTCCCGGAAGTTGCAGCACTGGAAGTTGGTGGGCAAGTCATCCTAGGGTGGAAAGGAGCCGAAATCGATGCAGAGAGCGGGGCGCAGGTGGAGGAGGGCCCCTCAAAACACTTTTTGGCTTCACAAAAGCTTCGGTCCTGTGCCCCAGCTGCAACCCAAAGAGCCAGAAATGGGTGAAATGGGCACTGCTGCTAAGCAGAGCCGGGGCGGGATCAGCCAAGGTGGGAGGCACGCAGGAGGGGGCCCGGAGTGGGGAGGGAACCCAGGTCCGAGGGGCGGACGCGGGGTGGCGTCTGGTGTTCCATAAAGGGGCCAGGCTCTCCTCCACGCGGGCGGCAGCCACCAGCTGTGAACACAGCCAAGATGCAGATGTGCCACGAGGTCCCGGTGCTGGCAGGTAGCGTTACTTTGGCCACCATGGGCACCCTGACCTTGTGCTCACGGGAATCTGCCAGTTACGGGAAGCACATCAAGAACACCGCTTCCTTCCTGCCCGCGCGCGTCGCCTGGTTCCTGCAGGAGCTGCCTGCCTTCGTGGTGTCGGTAGGGATGCTCGCTTGGCAGCCCCGCTCCCTCTTCGGACCGCCGGGGAATGTGCTGCTGGGTCTCTTCTGCATACATTATTTCCACAGGTTAGCGTTTTCACCTGCGGAGCGCGGCTCCCCGCTCCGCTCCAGCTCACGGAGGATCGTCGAGGGGCCGCGCGCACGGCGGGGAGGAGCGCAGAATGAGGCGGATTTAGGGTGTCCGGTGGGGACCAGGCTTCAGGCTCGGCTTCCCCAAAGTTGGGAAGCACCAGTGGGACCGGAGCCGACGCCACCGTCCCTTGAGCGCCCGTCGGATGCGGGTCGGGGAAGCCTGGGCGGGAGCTACTACTGGCCAGGGCGCTTTCCTCTCCAACCATGCGCCTTTGCTTAGTCTTTAGAACTCACCTTTCTCTTGTTGGTTCAGGGATTTTGGGAGTGATGTCTCCTGAACTGTCTGAAGTTCTTCTGATCAGTTGGGTCTTTGTGTGATTGAGGAGGAAGGCAGGGAGGCAGGGTCCAACCTGGACTTCGTAGATGAGAATAGGAGTCTTAGACACCCCCCCCCCCAAAGAAACTGAGCTCACTGCCAACTGATTTACCTTTCTAAGTCCTTCAGCCTTTAAAAGGCTAGCCAGGCAAAACTAACCGGGAGCTCGTCTGTTCTAGATAAAAACTTCCGAGTTTAGAATTTTGCCTTTCTGCGGTGGGAGGAAAGGCAGGAAAGCATCAAAGAGATAACGGAGAGTCCAAGGACTGTGCAACCTCCAACAGAGAGTCCGGAGGGGGCTGGCGGGCAGACTGCTGAAGAGCCTGCTATGCCCCTTGAGCATCTGTTTGACTCTAGTTTGGCTCCGCTGTAAAATTGTGAGCTGTTCTTGATATGCCCACTGCCCAGTCAAAGAAACCGAGGCTGAGAAACGTTAGGTAAGGGAAGGGCGGTGATACACCTGCTGCCTGGCAGGAAGCCCAGCTAATCCCCAACGAATACCTTCAGTTCCAGGCCCCCAGCCTTAAAAACAGGTAGGTAGACACTCCATGCAGATAAATAGCAGGGACCGTGGCTAGGGAAAGGCTGCCAAAGTCTGGCTGTGCTGTTTGGAGCGGAGCATTCCTCGGGTCAGAAGATCAAGCCAATTTAGATATGAAGTTAGATTAAAAACAACAACAAAAAAAGGCCGACGGGAACCTAAGGCAGAATCTCTTCTCAACTAACACGTCATTTCTAGGAAAGGAAGGGCCAGAAATGCAAATTCCAACCTGCCCTTTCTTAACCACCATCTAGAGGATCTTCTTTATTGGTCGAGATTTAGAAAGCTTGCAGTGTTAATGAAATTCTCATTCATTTAAAACGTTAAGTACTGGCAAGTTGCAATAAGTTTGTGTTTGTCCAAGAAATACTTATCAAGAGCCTGTTGTGGACAAGATCCCAGGGTAATTATAATTTTATTTTATACACCTGTGCAGAAAGGAAGACATTGGGTGTAGGAGATAAAAGACAAGCATTTGCTTTTGCTTGTTTGGAAATAAATATTTGAGAAGAAAATATGATTGTATAAACATCTATTCTTATCTTCAAATTTACTACTGTCAGCATTACAGAAACATTTATTTTACTTTTTGAGACTGACAAAGAAGGCTTTCCTGACTCTAGAGTGCTGGGATTAAAGGCATGTACCACCACAGCCTGGCTATCAGCAGTATTCTTTTTAGAATTTCATATAGAAAAATGGTAAATATTTTCTGAAAAATTCTATAAACATTATTTTTAGATTTTTTTTAAATGCCAAAGACATTTTGTCCAACAAAATATGACCAGTGCCCTTTAAAACAAATGAGGAAGTAATTGCCTATAAAACAAATTTGTACAGGATGTTCATCTTCAGAGGAACTTCTAAGGTATTAGTAAAAAGTGTGGGGATTGATTTTGTCTGAGACAAATTTGTTTCCTGAAAACACAGCTCTGAGTTACTTATCTCTAACCAGGATGGGATATTTGTGGACTTTTCCATCCATGCTCTTCCTTTGAGGGTCTTGAGCACTTCCTGTCTGTTGTTTTGAGTACTTCTCAGATGTTAGACTCTGTGGCAAATACTCACATGATGTAGGTACTAATCCTCATACCTACCAGTCAGGTAGGGCCTGCACACCCCTCCATTCTGTAGATGGGAAATTGGAGCAAATAACCATGCTCAGTAAGTTGCCAAGCCACACAGCACTTTGAAGACTCAGAGCTGATACCTTGACCCTTGGATTCTATCTCAGGCTCTCACGTGATAGGCTTTTCACACTTGTTCTTGGCTTTTTAAAAAGCCCTAGGATTAACACTACTCTTGTTTTAGTCACACAAGGTAATGGATCTTTGTTAAAGCAAAAACTGGAAATTAAAAGAATAAATGTCTTTTTAATATGTAAGTATGTTATTCATGAATCAAAACATGTCCATTATTCTTTATAGGTGTTAACACTATTTCACATATGCTTCTTCTATTGAACATATAGTTCTGCCTGATTAACAATTTGAGACTTTCAAAAGTAATTGTGTGTGTGTGTGTGTATGTGTGTGTGTGTATGTGTATTTCTTGCAATGGATACTCCAGTACTCCAGGCTAGCTGGGCCAAGAACTTGTGAGCTATTCTGTCCCTACCTCATCTTAAGGTAGGAGTTCTGAATTACAGATACTTCTGCACTGGCTTTTTATGTAGGTTCACAGGATCCAAATTCAGGGTGTCAGGCTTATGCTACAAGCATTTTTACCTACTGATCCATCTGTGGGATCTTCCTGAGATTTCATAATATGTATCTTCCTATATCATTGCACACTCTTTGAACATATCTTCCCAATGGCTGCTTTATGTTTAACCACAGGTAAAAGCCATGATTTACCTATCTACCCACTGATAGTTTTACAATCAACTTGACTCGTTTTGTAGATGGGTTAGATGAAAAGGCAGTGAGCATTCTTGCACCTAAATTCATTTCAGAAGCTTACTTAGTCATTGAGCTCTTGCTTAGAATTTGTGAAGTTCTGAATTTGAATTGTAGCGCTGAAAAGAAAGAAAGAGAATTCCAGATGTGATCAGAATTTGGTGAAGAGTCTTTGGTTGGTACAAATATTCCTGGAGGATTTAGGATCCATTGGTTTGGGAACAAGAATGATTAAGTAAGGAGCATCAGGCTGTCTTGCTACAACAGAGGATAAGATGGGGGTGAGGTGGGAGATCTAGTTCTCAGAGGGTTGAAAGGCTCAGGTTTGGTTCAAGTTCTTTTGCCAAGTGTCCTCTGGGGTACTGCTCAGTTCAAGATGCTCTTCTACGGAATGTATGCTAACGCTCAGTCTATTTCCCTTAGAATAAGGGCGTCACATTAGAATAAGTTCCAGAAGGACAAGCTGTTGTTTTTCTTTTGCATCACTTCTTTACACGCTGTGCTCCCAGAGTAAAGTGTTGGTACACATCTGGTACTCAACTAAAATTTGTTGAACGCATGAATGAACTGGCCTAGCAGTAGCAGACAGCGTTGTGGGAGTGCCGGCAATCAGTTAGGCATCAGTGTTGCTGAAGTTGCTTGGCCAGCTCGACTCTCACTGCTCTCCGTTTTTCAGAGCCTATTGTGGTGGATGTTTAGCCACATGGAAATGACTGCTGCCTAAGCATGCTGCCTAACCCGCTGCCAAGCTGACTGCAGACAGTTCTCTCACCTCCCGTTGACCCCCACAGAGCCCTGGCATGGCTCTTTGCCCAAATTCTTTGTTGCCCAAATTCTCTTTGCCCCAAACACTTGGTCTCCTACATTGTGACCAGCACTACACTTGAGTATCTATCATAGATGGCATCTTTTTAAAATATTTGCAAGTGAACTCACTAATAAGAAAGTGAGCTAAAAATACATAAGAGTTCCCTCTCAAAAGGTTAGAAGGAAATGATAATAATAAAAAAAAGGAGAAAAAAAATTAGAAGGAGCCGGGTATGATGGTGCATGCCTTTAATTTTGGCATTTGGGAGGCAGAGGCAGGAAGCCCTCTGTGTGTATGAGACCATTCTGATCTGCTCTTCACAGTTAGTTTTAGGACAGTCAGGGCTACAGAGTTAGACCCTGTCTCAAACAAACAAACAAACAAACAAACAAACAAAAAACCAAAACAGGTTAGATGCTGTTGGGTTGTACACTGCACACGTTAGAGTCTTTGGAACTCCAAGAGGTGCTAAGCTATTTCCCAACCAGCTAAGTAAGATGTCGGCTTTAATAAAACTCATGTTGTTTCCTCCACTGGTTTTCCAGCAGCACAAATCCCTCTTTCTCATTTGAGACTCTGGCCAGGCAGTTTCCTCCAAGAAGCAGTGACTAAACCAATGCTTGTCTGTGACCTTGTTCTGATGCCATTCCTTAGCTCCCTGAAGGCCCTTTGCACATGAACTATTTCAGTTCATCCTAAGAAGACTCAGTTCTCATCCACCCAACTCTCACAATCCACCTCCTCTCCTTTCTAACTCCTACATTTTACAGCAGCCATGCACTAGGGGCTGAGCTGGGGAGCAGCAGAGTGAGGTTCTGACCCCAGTCCTGCTGGCCATGTCAGTGGCTCTCTTGTCCTCTGTTTGGGAAGAGGCCGCCTAAGGAGATAATTCATTGGCTGAGGATCAGGGATGATTAATGTCTGCACTGATGGCAACAGACACATCTCTGCTCTTCCAGATCAAGATCTCACACGAGATAAGCACGCTTGTGGTTATGTGCTGAGGACATTCATAAGATGGAATATTTACCAATTAACATTCATTGAAAGAAGTTTTAGAATGAAAGTCAGAAGATTTTATTTATTTCTGTTTGTTTATTTATTTATTTATAGACAGAATCTTGAGGTAGCCCACACTTGAACTCTATTCTCCTGCCTCAGCCTCTTGAGTGCTATGGTTACTGCTCCACACCACCGTTCCTGACCATAGGAAAGGTGAAAGTCAGATCATAAATATTTCATGGTTTTGAAGCCATTTGGTCCCTCTGTTGCAATAAATGGCCCCCTCTTTGGAATGTATCAAAAAAGCAGCAACGGTAGATATTATGTAAACAAATGAGTATGTGTGCTTGTGTCTCAATAAAACCTTGTTTACAAAAACGTAATGGTCCAGATTTGGCCTATGGGTAATAATTTAACAACCCTTAAGAAAACAGTGAGTGGCATAGGTAATTCTATTGTAAAGTTTGGTGAAATTCTATAGCAAAGCATTGAGTGTGTTTTAGAAAGTGCTTACTACATTTATTTAGAGACTTAGTAGTAAACATTATTTTCTGAGAAGTCCTGGATGTGAATGTGTGCAGGACAGAGTATGCATCCCGGAGTTTTCTCTTTAAAAGGGAAGACAGCATAAGCACATTTGAAGAAATATATAGCTATGTTTACCAAAATGTAAATGAGCCATGGAGTTCTTGATCATTTCACTTGTATGCATGGCAGAAAGGACCAGCTCCTTGCTCATGTTAAACCTAACTTAGGTCACTGAAAAAGAACAGGCAAAGATGAGGAAACAGGGACCTAGATGCATGGTGAGGTTAGGGGTACCAAGTTATATGACAGAGGGAGCGTGGGGCTTGAACTCCTGTTCTTAACCTGAGTCTTGAATGCTCCTAGGCATGCTAGGTCTTCTGAGAGTCAAAGAGAACTACACTGCTGGGTGCTTGCCTCCAGGAGAAAAATCAGGAGAGAGTGCATGCCTGTCACTATTTCTGGGTGCAAACTTGGGTGGTAGCCATGTCAGTATGAAAGCAGCAGGGAGGAGGGAACTATGAGCAGAGAGGAAGGGTTCTGAGGGGGACACATATCACAGAAACGCATTGAGAGCCCTGGGACCCGACGGTGTTTGAGTGCACATGAGACAGGGTAGATTGTGGTTGGTTTTTTGAGGGGAACCCCCAAACTGTTCACTCTTCCTTACCAGGCAAAAGCGGGAGTTGAGCGACTAGGGACAGCTCACCACACTTAACTACCGACAAAGCTGGTGTAGGGGAAAGTGAAAAAATCCGAAGCATGTGGCTCTTCTATCCTTATCTTTAAACTAGCGAGGGCAACCATGGTTGTACAACTGGGGGTCTCCCCCAAGTCATGTTCGCTCTGAGAAGGCAGAAGAGCTGAACTGTGCACACCCTTTGAGAGGCCCTGTCCTTATGCTGGCCAGTTGAGTAATTCGGTTCTCCTTCTCTGACTGAGGAGGAAAGGGCCAAGGATGGTTGGGGAGGGGAGCATACGTTTTCTTTTTCTTTTTACACAGAACACACAAGTTTTTTGTTTTTTGTTTTTTAATCTTAGGTATTTTTCCAGGATGTGGCAACTTGCTCCTGGGACCTGGGACACTTCCAGCTCTGCTGACTCTGAGGTGCAGATCAATGTTGGAGCTTCAAGTCCAGACTCAAGTTGTTTCAAAAGTTTCTATTCTCAATCCAGGAGCCTCTAATGATACCCAGCCCAACACAGGGGCTCTAAAATTTAAAAACCTCTGAATTGGGGCCAACAGTGCAATTTGCCTTCCATTTGGTCATGGAAGTAGGCAGAAGGGGAGGCGAAGCCAATATTTATTGGGCTCTGGGTGTTCCAGGCGTTACGTTAATGATTTACACGGGTCATCTCATTTTGTTCTTTCCCGGCTCCTCGGTGAGGATATGCAGAGCTGAAGTGGGTGAGTGGAGAGCGCCGCGGAAAGGCAAGTGCTGAGCTCCTCCCCAAAGCGTGGTTCATCTCCAGACTGGTGGGTGGGGGTGGAAACGTGGTACTCTGTCACGAAAGGGGCTGCATCTGGTGGCCGGTGGCTTAGAGCTACCCTGTACTCTACACACGCAGTCTTGGAGTATCTTTCCACTCTTTAATTCTAAACATCTTCTGTACCTATGACCTACTGGTTGGTCCAAGCCTCAAGTCAGGCACTGGGCCATTTTCAAAATTGTTCCATTGTATATGATCCACATTGCCCAGGCTGGCCCTTTATTACAAGACAAGATACTTTGAACAAAATAGGGTACCTGCCTTCTTCTTTTTATTTCTCCATGAACTGTCTGAAGATTCTTTTCAGTGCAGAATCTCTGCCTCTTTGCTTCTCTCCATCTCCTCTTAACGACAATAGGTGACTATGTTTCTGTGCTTCCAAACTTTCCTGTTCTGTGCCCCATCCCTCAGGGATTCAATGCCTAAAGTTACACATTTAATAAACAAATCTAAGTAGTAGTGTGTTCAATTGTTTTCTTATTAATCTATAAGGTTATTTATATATTCTGAACACAAATATTTTGCCAGGTAGGCCCTTAGCAAGTATTTTTTTTTCCTTCTAGCTTGTTTTTTCCCCCTTATTCATTTCTCTTTTAACTATCTTCTGAAAAGCAGGGACATTTAATTTAGCTGCTCTGGTTTTCCCAATTTATCCCTGTTCTTCAGTGGACATATTTAAGAAGCCTTTGCCTACCTAGTCTTGGGTAGCAAGAGAACTCTCTTGTACTTCCTAGAAAACCTCCTAGTTTTGGGATTTGCACTTGGGCCCAGGATTCATTTTGACTGACTGCTCTCTGTAGCATTAGAAGTATGAATCAAAATTCCTTTTGCATATGGACAGCCAGTTGTTCTGGTGCTAGTTACTGAAAATATGGCTCTTTTCCTCTAATAATTGACTTCACACCTTATATTTTTCAAAATGAAAAAATTATATACTTATCTTACCCAAGAAAATAGCTGAATACCAAATAAGAATATGAAAAGATTCTCATCATGAGATAGCTAGAAAAAATTTCAGGTTAAATCATGATATCATTAGGAACATATTAAGTGGGCTAAACGGGCATGTAGCTCTATGTAGCTCTCATAAACTGCAGATTGAAATGTGAAATGATAAATACTTCTGACAATATTTTGACAGTGTTTGAAAAAGTTAGACATTGAAGAAGTTTCAGAGAGTAGGTGTTTAAATGCTCTTGGATTCATGCTATTTCACAGCCTCTGCTCCCCTTTTCCCCAGGAAAAGCACATGTCCATAGAAAGACTTCTGCAGTAACATTTATGTTGTCTCTTTTGATGGAAGCTCTAAACTGGAAATAATATAAAATGTTGGTCAATAGCTGAAGGTAATAAACTTTGGTATAAATATGTAATGAAGCATTACTCAGAAATAAAATGAATGGAATACTGGCACACGTTACAGTGTGGGAAAAGGGCAAAATAATTCTAGGTAAAAGGAACCAAGCCCAAAAGAATGCATGTTTTCTTATTTTATTTTTTTAATAAAGTCCAAAGGACACCCACTCAGTGGTTTGCTGGAGATACAGAGGCTATGAAGGATCTCTTGGTGGTGATGGATGTACTGATGTGAAATGGTGTCATGGATATGCACCCATCTAAAACATCAGACTGTACAGTTTAACTGCATTCAGTCAGTTTCATAGTAAATATGCCTAAATGGATATTTAAAAACATTTTGAAATCTCATCTCACTGAAAATTATGCAGATTTTCTATGAAAATAATCTGCTAATGTTTAACAGGATCTGCAAAGCAATTCATTTTTGGAAGAGGACAGAGGGATACAGGATATGTGTTTGTGTATACGTATATATATATAGTGTGTGTGTATACATTATATATATATATATATATATGTATGTATATATGTTCACTTAACTGTGCTACAAGCAGGACCAATTACAATTGTGCTAGTTATTTTTTTGTCAATTTGTCTCAAATTAGAGTCACCTGAAAAAGAAGCATCCTCAACTGAGGAATTGTCTCCATCATATTGGTCTGTGGAGTCTTTTCTTCATGGTTAGCTGATAAAAGACAGCCAGCCCACTGTGGGCAGGATGGGCCTAGAATATAAAAGAAAAGTAGCTGAGTATGCCAGAGCAAGCAGGCAAGCAGAGCAAACATCCCTCCATGGTTTTCTGTTTCGGGTCCTTGCCTTGAGTTCTTGCCTTGGCTTCCCTCAATGGATTGTAAGGTATAAGCCAAATACATCTGATCCTTCCCAACTGTAGTTTTCATCCATAGAAGTTTGAATTTAAAAACCACCACAACAAATCTTTCATGTCTTGGCTTAATTTAAAAACAGATGGGATGTGGTTATTTTTTTAAATGTAATTTATTTATTTTTATATTAATCACAGGTTATGTACTTTGTATTCCAGTCGTAGCCCCCTCCCTCATTCCCTCCCACTCTCCCCATCCCTCCCTCATCTCCTCCCTGCCCCACTCC
>CM053755.1:34727044-34837797 GCA_028658305.1 Pachyuromys duprasi | reverse complement strand
GAAATCTTAGGGTTGTTTTGATTTGCATCTCTCTGATGGCTAAGGACACTGAACATTTCTTTAAGTGTTTTTCTGCCATTCTATAATCCTCTACAGAGAGTTCTCTTTTTAGCTCCATACCCCATTTTTTAATTGGATTACTTGATTTGTTGCTTTTTAACTTCTTGAGTTCTTTATATATACTGAATATTAGCCCTCTGTCAGAAGTAGGATTAGTAATGATCCTTTCCCAGTCTGTAGACTGTTGTTTTGTGTTGATGACAGTGTCTTTTGCTTTACAGAAGCTTTTCAGTTTCATGAGGTCCCATTTATTTATTGTTGATCTTAGAACCTGTGCTGTTGGTGTTCTAGTCAGGAAGTAGTCTCCTGTGCCAATGAGTTCTAGGGTCTTCCCCACTTTTTCTTCTAACCAGTTTAGTGTGTCTGGTTTTATGTTGTTATAATAATCATTTTAGTGTGATTGTCTGCTCTTCTAATAATGAGATCATCTCTTTTTTTATGTTTTCTTTCTCTGTGCATGCATATATATGTGAAGGGCAGAGGAAAACTTGTGGGAGTTTTTTCATCCTCCAGGGTCAGTAGTCTTGATGGCAAGTGCTACTTACTGGCTCTTCTATGTCATTTCCTTATCACTTTTTATCACTTTTGATTGGTTATTATTCCAGCTAAGGCGATGTTTCCCTACACTTTTTCATCCATTGATCAGAAATTGTAGCTCTTTAAAGCCAGATGGGATGGTAAATTAATATCATCCTACCACTTGGGATACTGAGGTAGGAGGATTATAAGTTTAAGCCATCTTAGCTACATATGAAGATCCAGGTTAAGACTATATAGCAAGACCCAGTTTCAGAAAACCAATAAAACAACAAAAGAAGAAATTATAGTGCTGAAGGTTAGGAATCTTTACATTTCTATAAACATTCTTGATCTTCATTCTAGATGCAGCTATGATATTCAGAAATAATTCAATCTTTTCAGGTATTGATTGCATGTGTCATGTGGTCCCAGAAGAGTGGTCTAGCTAGGGATGATTAATCTTCTCTAAAATGAGGTCTTTATGCACATTCTACTAGCATTTCATGGATTATGAGTTTTCTATCTGGTTGGTGAAAATGGACCCTATTTCTGGTCAAATATAAGTATTGTGTACTGTTCTTAATTCTTTGGGTGATTCTTTCTTACACCAATTTACCAATTAGCATAACTGAATACTTGAAGAAGAACCTTTTCAGTACTCTGTGTCTCTCTCTTCAGTACTCTGTAATGAGAGTTATACATGTCTTGATATAATGAATCAAGAACCTTGTGGCTTTAGCTTAGAATCCCCTTCCTTGTACTTCAGCCTAGAAATTCTCTCAAAACAGAAATCTGTGTTAATTATAAGGTTCACATGATTTGTTCCTTGTTTCTCAGAGATCCCTGGATATGATGGTTAATGTTCATTGTCAGAAAGATGGGCATCAGATCTGTGCCTATGATCATGACAGAGGGGGTGTTATCTTGATTGCCTTAACTGAGGTGGGAAGACCTGCTCCTTGTTGGTAGCACTATTCTGTAGGCAGTGAGCCATGGACTGTGCAAGTGCAGAAAATTATCTGAGCACTAGTGTGCATACATTTACTGCTCTCTGTGTCTGTGACTTCTCTGCTCTGATACACTGTGACCTGGAATGAAAAGCTCAATAATCTGCTTCTCCATTGAGGTGCTTTTGAGAGAGTACTTTATCACAGCAGTGGGAAAATGAATCAAAGACACTGTCTTTTATTGTGTAATGATTTTTTAAAAAATATAATTTGTCTTGCTTATTTCCAGTCTGAAGGATAAATTCAGTTCCCAGTACTTAAATTTACTGGAAGCAGAAGTATCTCCAATGGGGTTTATAATTCATCCTTGCTAATTTGACCATCTTCAGTACTGTCTGATTGGTGGGTTTAAGTATTTCTGCCTATACTCTTGTCACATCTAAGCGCATTGTTTGTTTTTCTAAATTGAGTATCAGTTTTCCTAGGTTATCTATTATGTTTTCTTGTAATCCTTTTCCTTCTTTAAAAATTATTTAAGTGTGTGTGTGTGTGTGTGTGTGTGTGTGTGTGTATGTGTGTGTATGTGTGCTACGTGTGTGCAGGTGCTCCCAGGAGCCACACGATGGCAGCAAATGAGCTGGAGCTATAGCTAGTCTTGAGCCACCTGAAGAGGGTGCAGGAAACCTGTATTGAGTCCTCTGGAAGGTCAGCAAGTGTTCTTAACTACGAGAAATCTCTCTAGTCCCTTAATTCTATTTTTCTTTATGGCTGAGCAAAATTCCATTGTGTATATAATGTGCCACATGTTTAACATGTCATTCATCATTAATAGACACCAAAACTGGTTCCATGGTGACTATTGTGAACAATGCTACAATATCTTTGGGTAAGAGTATGTGCTGTAGTGTTGCTTTGACTACATTTCCAAGTGTGATATAGGTAGACAGTATGATGGTTCTATTTTTAGCTTTTAAAAGAACTTCCATACTCTTTTCCAGAGTGGCTTCACTACTTTGTGCTCCCATCAGCAATGAAAAAAACAAAACAAAACAACAAAACTCTCCTTTCTCTGCCTCCTTGCTAGCGTATGTTGCTATTTGTTTTCTTATTTACTCATTTTTAATTTTTAATTTTATATGCATATGTTGTGCTTGCAGAGGCCAGAAGAGGGAACCGGATCCTTTAGTGATGGAGTAAGATGGCTGTGCATTTCCATGTGGTTTCTGTGAAACAAACCTAAATCCTCTGCAACAGCAGCCAATGTGCTCATCCACTGACTTACTTTTTTTTATTGCTGTGAAACACCATGACCAAAGCAACTTAGGTAGGAGAGGCCTTTGTTGGTTTACACTTCCATATCACTGTTCATCATCAAAGGAAGTCGGGATAAGAACTCAAGCAGGGCAGGAACCTGGACGCAGGAGCTGATGCAGAGGTCATAGAAGAGCGCTGCTTCCTGGCTTTCTCCTCATGGCTTGCTCAGTCTGCCCTCTTACAGAACCAGGACCACCAGCCCAGGGATGGCCCTACCCACAATGGGCTGGGCCCTCCCTCATTAAACATGAATTAAGAACATTCACTAGGGAGTTGAAGAGATAGCTCAACTGTTAAGAGTACTGACTGCTCTTTCAGAGGACTGGGGTTCAATTCCCAGTACTAATATGGCAGCTTACAATTGTCTATAACTTCAGTTCCAGGAGATCTGCACCCTCACACATACACACATGCATGCAAAATACCAATGCACACAAAAGTAAGAAATACATTATTTTTGAAAAAGAAAATGTACTACAGGCTTGCCTACAGTCTTGTCTTTTGAAGGTTTTATTCTTTGTGTGTGTGTGTGTGTTTTTAAATTGAGGTTCCCTCCTCTCAGATGAGTAGCTTGTATCAAGTTGACATAAGACTATGCAGCACAATCATGAAGCCATTTTTTTTCTGGAAAAAATTATTTTTAAGGTGTGTGTATGTATGTGCACATTCCTGTATGTGACTGCAACAGCTATGTGCATGCTAATGGTGCTCATGCAGAAGTCAGAGGACAACCTTGGTGTTGGTTCTTGCCTTCTCACCTTGTTTGAGACAGGGCCTCTGTTGCTCTTCTTCCTCTGTATACCCCGGGCTAAAATTCTCTGGTCTCTGTCTCCCGTCTCCCTGCAGGAGCACTAGGATCATAAGCTCTGGGGCTACGCTGTTCTGCTTTTACGTGGGTTCTGGGGATTGACTCATATTTTCATGTTCGTGTGGCAAACAATTGTACCCACTGTGCCAAATTCCCAGCCTTAAAAATCACATATTATAGTGTAATGACATCCGTTAAAAGTTTCTCTTTCAATTTGAGATCTTCCTAGTACTTGGCATGATGAATGATTTTCAATTGTGACATATGAGAATTACAAAACTCTGGATCTTGTTCACATCTTCTGCTTTGGTGTGAGCACACACACGTGTGTGTGTGTGTATGTGTGTGTGTGTGAGGGAATGAGCCCAGCGTTCACGCATGCTAAGCATGTACTCATCCACTGAACTGAACCTGCAGCCCAAGTCTTCTACGTCATCAGTGTTTCTTCACATTGCTCTAAGGATGTGGAGTACCCCCCTATTGCTGCCAGGTGTGGGTAGAAACCCAGGTAACCTGAACATGAAGACTACATTTTGCAGTTTCAGGGGATGGGAGTTCTGGATCCACACTTGTCCTCGGCTGACATCTGCCTGGCTGGAAACCGTGTTTCCATTCTCTTCCCAAGTAGCCTCTCCCAACTGTAAGGAGCGGGAATGAGCAGCCTCACCATGGCTGGAAAGTGGGGAATATTTCCACTCTTCGCTCAGGTTTCTCTAAATACCACCCAGATCATGAGGAGGATTAGGGTCAGGATGTACAGACTCACCACAAGGTCTCACCTTGCACCAAGAGAATATGGAAAACTTCAAGTTCTGGCTCCCTCTTAGTCCTTTCTGACAACTTGACAGAGCCTGCTTGACGAGCCTTTCCTGGCTCAGAGGTGGGGTGGGGAAACTTCTTTCTGAATTTTATTGTTGGGTGGGAGTCAGGCTAAATGTCTTTTTCCTTTTCCTGGTCTCTTGATGAGAGGGAGGGATTGAGAAAGGGAGAGAGGGAAAAAGAGAAGGGTGGGGAGGCAGAGGAGGGAGGGGTAAAGGAGAGACAGACAGAGAGGAGAGAGAGAGAGGGGGGAGAGAGAGGGGAGAGAGAGGATTCCCACTGTGCTTTATGTTTCCTCTTGTTCTGTTTTATGGCTGCTAACTCGATCGACTTTAACTCTAGGAAAGAGGAGGTGGAAAGAAAACCCAGGGAACTCGCCGCTGCCTTATTGTTAGGTCTCTAAAGTCTTTACTGTGCGCCTTTGCTCTGCTACTGTTCAGAATTTCCGTGTGCTTGTATTTTGAACGGTGTCCAGAGGCTTGTGCCTGTGTGGCAAGAGGAGGAGGTGAAAAGTGTGGATAGCTCACCTTCCTGGAAGTGACAGTTATGATATGTGTTTAGGGGATAGAATTTCAAGATTTGCATGCCCTGAATAGCTTCCATTGATAGCAGATAACAGACTCAAATCCATTCCACATCAGTTCCAGGCCCACTATGTTCCAGGTGCTGCAGACACGATGGCAGACAGGATGGAGAGTATCACACTGCTTCGGAATTTTATGTTTTTTTTAATTGAAAATAAATTTTTGTGTGCAATATAACCTGATCACTGTTTCTCCTTCCTCATCTCTTCCTAGATCCTTTCCCAGTTCCTAGCCTTCAAACTCCATGCCTTCTCTCTCTCTCTCTCTCTTAACTATAAACAGGCAAATAAATGAAAATAAAGCAAAGTGAGCAAAGCAAAGTGAAAAAAGTAAAGAAAGAAACAAAGAGCCAGGTGGTGGTGGAACATGACTTTAATCTCAGCAGAGGCAGGTGGATCTCTGTGAGTTCGAAGCCAGCCTTGTCTACTGAGAGCGTTACAGGACAGCCAGGGCTATATGGAGAAACCCTGTCTCAAAACGCCAAAAAAAGAGAAAAGAAAGAGAGAGAGAGAGAAAGAGAACATGCAACACACACACACACACTCACACACACACACTCACACACACACACACACACACACACACACACACATACACACACTCACTCACTCAACTCATACACTCACACCATAAGGATACAAAACTGGAAACCATAATATACAAGCAAAAGACCAGCCAAATAAAGCAACGTGAGACAAAGAACAAAACCAAAACCAAAGCAAAAAACAAATTCCACAAACACCTTTGAATTTGTTTTGCGTTGGCCATCTACTGTTGGGCATGGGACCTGGCCTTAAGTGTGGTTTATATACCCTCTGGGACTCCCTTTGAGAGATGAGTTTTTCCTTTGTGAGCAGTTATCAGTTGGAGATAGCTTCTTGGTTTGGAGTGGGAGCTCATGTCTGCTTCACCATCTCATCTTTGGAACCCTGTCTGGTTTGGACCTGTGAAGTTCCTATATTTGTATGCAAGTTTGGTCTGTTAGTCCTGTTGTGAGGCCTTGTGACCTAACCGCTTCCCTAGAGACCTCACCTCCCAATGCTGTTGCTTGGAGACTAAGAGTGAGACACAATCATTGGGGGAGAGGTTATCACATAGATGGTTATGGTTAATGAAATAAAAGAAAGTCCTGAGACTTGGAACATCAATATTTGGAGGACAAAGGGGTTGAGAACAAACTGGCAAAAGGAAGATCAGGACATATTGTTGAAGCAGAAGAACCAAGGGAGTGTGGTGTGCTTGCTGGCACTGTTTCCAGAATGGAGCGATGAATTTGTCCAGCTTGAAGAGAGCTGAGAATCTGAACTTGGTCTGGAAATATAGTGCCAGCTGACCTTGCCAAGATTTGTTTTTTTGTGGAGAAGGAGGCAAATAGATGAGAAAATGTCATAGAGATGGCCGCCCTTCAGAGGAGTCTTGCTGTAAAAGAAACCAGGGAAATGGGGCAGTGAAGGAAAGAGAACACAGGGTCACTATCTTGAACAGCTAAATATAACACAGGGGAGCTTTGCACATATTTGCAGAAACTGAATTTATTTTGACTGACAATGAAGTCTAAAATTTCATATAGTGGAGAGTCCTCAATTGGTTTGATAATCTTAGCAATAGCATCTATATTTGAAGAAGATTTAGTTAAATATGAGTTGGTATATTCAAGATACGTTATTTCTATTTTTTTTCCTTTGGGTTTAATTTGGATCTGCAATTTCAGTTAACTCTTTCCAAAGAGAATGTCATCTCTTCCCCACACTAAAATTTTACTTAATTTTTAAGTAAATTTAAAGAAAAGTGTACATTTACACAATAATCATCAGCCTCTATCTGAATGAGCATGAAAGAATTAAAATTTACGTTAGAAGGGCAGGAAGGAATTAAAGAAACATGGTCCCTTACCATGGAAATAGCTGTAGAGCATGGGATGCTGTCTGAGTTTCTTCTCCTGTTGCTGTCATAAAATTACTCAGGCTCAGTGACCAAGAGCATTGGCTGTCCTTCAGAGGCCCTGGGTTCAATTCCCAGCACCCACATGGCAGCTCACAACCACCTATAACTCCAGTTCCAGGAGATCTAACACTCTCTTCTAGCCTCTGTGGGCACCAGGCATGCACGCGGCACCCATATATACGTACATACACATACAGACACATAAAATAATAATTAAGTTTTCTGATAAAATACTCTGACAAAGTAATTTAAGGGAGAAGGGGTTAATTTATTCTGGCTTGTGATCCTAGCGTACAACCATCATAGTTGGTAAGTCAAGGGGGCAGGACCTTGAAGTAGCTGGTTATGTCACACCCACAGCCAGGAAGCGAAGACTAATAAATGCACGCATGCTGATGTGCACATTGTTTCCTCTACCCTATATAGTCTGGGGTTTCCAGCTCAGAGAATGATCCTGACCCCGATTAAGATGGACCTTCCCACATCAATTAATGTACTTAGGATACTTTCTCACAGGCTTGCCAAAGGTCAGGGGGATTCTAGATGGTTGAAAAACAGCACCAACCATTCGGACCTGAAGGGGGAGCTTGCATCCAACTCTCTTTCCAAATCTCTTTTTAGGAGATTTGCAGTCTCCTAAGCCAGTTAACTCTCTTTCCCTTCTCTTGATTTTTTTTTAATCTTTTTTTTTTTTCTACACGGAGCTATGCATTGTTTTGAATTGCTTCCAGCTTCCCAATGTGAAGTCACACGAGATTCGACTCCAGACTCCAGACATGTCTGTCTGTCTGTGTATGTATGTGTGTACACACACACACACACACACACATACACACACACACATATATATTGCTTTGTTCAATTCGGGAGTAACCAACAAGTTTAGTGTAGTAACAGAACCAAGCAAAAGATCTATATCTGTTTAATTTAATTGGACTTTATTTTATGTATATGGTATATGTGTGTGCACATGGAAGCCAAAGTTTTGTTCTTTGATTTCTCATCACCTTATATATATATATGTATATATATGAGTTGTTTTGCTTGCATGTATATCCACATACTATGTACCCAGTGCTCATGGAGATCAGAAGAGAGCACTGGATCCCCTGGAACTGGAGTTATGGATGGCTGAGGGTTCTGGGAATTGAACTCAGGTCTTCTGCAAGAATAACAAGGATCTTTCTGTCTCCAAGGCCACAGCATGGAGGCTGCAGATGTGAGCTCTTGCTCCGAGATCTCATGTGGTGCCGGAGAACTGAACTCAGGCTTCACCCTTGTGTGCCGAGCCCTTAGTGACTGAGGCAACTCCTCAGACCCAGCAAACCCAGGTCCTGCTGTTACTCCATCAGTTGGGTCTATAGTTATGAGCACATAATTTAACCGTTTTGGGCTCTTGCTTCTCCATGTGTGAAATTACAGGAATCTGACCTGAATGGTTTTGCTTCTAAAGAATCCATCATTCTGTTTCTTTGGCCTTAACCCAGTATGGGCTAAGTACGTCACCGAATACACATTGTACCCCTAACCCTGTAACGGAGACTCACTTGCTCGTCTTTCCAAACAAATGTGTTGAATATCACTGTTATCTCTTCTTCTACATTTCTGGGACCAGGAAAAAAAATGAAAATGTAACTGATGGGCAGTGGTTCTCAACCTGTGGGTCATGGCTCCTTTGGGGGTTTGAACAAGCCCTTCACAGGGGTCACATATCAGAGATCCTGCATACCAGGTATTTACGTTACAATTCATAACAGCAGCAAAATTGCAGTCATGAAGTGGCAAGGAAAATAATTGTATGGTTGGGGGTCACCACAACATAAGGAACTATATGTCAAGAAGGCGGAGAGTCACCGCTCTAGGGCTTTTGCCACTCAAAGCCTCATGATGGCATTGGTATTTTCAGGCCTGAAGTTTTTCTAGGAGAAGGGAGGTGACCTCCTCAAGGTCACACAGGAGCTTAAGAGAAATGCTGCTCAAACTCAAGGCCTCTTCTTTGAGACCAGTGTTCTTTCCAAGGAGAACATGCAGGAACATGAAGGGACCTTCTATTGTTCCCTTCTGCTTGGACAAACAACCCCAGGCGTGGCGTAAGCAAATGCTGGGAAACATGTAATTCCTTTTGATGCTTTTATCAGGGTAGGAGTAGGGCCACAGGGTAGGGTCACGTGCCCAGGCCACTGTCAGATCCTTCCCTGCGTTATGAAGGTTGCCAACCCCTGGACTAGAGAGCTGATGGTAAAGGCAGCAGCTACGAAGAAAGCCTGAAGACCGGACTGGATCTTAGAATCCAGGAAAAGGTGGAAAGAGGAAACTGATTCTACAAGTCAAGTCTTCTAACCTCCATGTACTGTTGTGCCATGCACCTACTCCCCTCCCACATCATACACAGACAGACAGACAGACAGACAGACAGACCCACAGAATAAATTAAATATAAAAGCCCTAGTGTATGTGGTCCATTTACTCTCTGCATAACAACTTGAGTCTAGAAGCATGTATTACACTCTTTAACTAGTATAGTTTTCATATTTTGTATTATCATGCAGTTCCCTTTTAACTGACATTTCTGCCTTGAAGACATTTATCCAAGGATCCTTTGGGGATTATTTAAAGTTGTTCTGTTGTGGTAATTCCATGTTACCCAGTACACATTGTTCATTATTTATTCAAGATATTTGTGTGTTTTATCGTTGGTTGGTTATTTTTTTTTAGTGGTTGGTATCTCTCAGGTGTCTAATTATCTTGTCCTAGAGTCATTTCTCCTGAGGAATGTGTTTGTCATGTGAGCTAGGCTAGGGATGAAGGACAGGCCCGGGTCAGTGTCCTCCTGTGGGCCTAAGACACAGCAGAAGTGAGACTCCAGGCGATAGCCACAAACATCACAAAACACTGTCCCTAGTGTCGTTCTCACCCGGGAACCAGGCTGGTGTGCAGCTCTGGGGAGAGAAGACTACAGACTACAACATGCTAGCAGTGGGACTGTGGCGGGCTGGGAGAATGGGTGTCTGTGGTTGGCCAGTTAGGGGGTGTCTGTTTTCATCACTGCCATTCTAGTGGGCCTCTGGAATTCCTGCGATGATCCCAGGAGACTTGAGCTGTTCTCCACACCAGTGGCAGTGTTCACTAGGATTTTTTTTCAAGGAAGGGGAGAAAGGCTAGCAAGAGCATCATTTAAAAGTCCCTTGCTGTATCACACAACTGCTGGCCTCAGATAGTGGCGAGGCTCCTGCCTCATCTCCCAGGTCATAGCTTCCTGTCCCTGCAGAGTGTCTCATAGATTTCTCCAGGGCTGAATGTAAGAGCAAGGGAAGAAATAGCTTGGGCTGACTTGCTTTCTTGTGTGAGGCCCCTACAATAAAAGAAGGGAAAGCAGGCAGCGACCTCACTCACCATCCTGCCCAAAATGATTTTTTTACTCTTTTGAACTTAGCAACTCTTTTAAAAAAGTCGTGGAGAGATGACTCAGTCTGGTGATTTTGGAGTCCCTCAAATGATAGTTTTTGTAATTGTAGCATTTACTTGTTGCTGTTTTATTGAGAAGAAAACCTTTTGGTCATCAATTAAGGGTCTGATGCAATAGTCACCTCTGGTGACAAAGGCCTTAACATTTTTAATGGATCAGTATGGGCTCATGGAACTTTGTCCAATATTCACACTCAGCTGCAGCCATTATATTCTCTTCCATACCCTGATTATCACAAGCATGGCTAGTGCAGCAGTTGGGATCCATGATTTAGGCAACATCCTATCTCCCTTTCATCTTCAATTGTTCCCTTACTTGCCAACACAACAAAACATCCCTGACGTACCCCGTACCCTCCCTGCTTCTGATGTTTGATTAGCTATTTCTTTATGATGCCCTGGCTCCCTTCGGGGAGTGGTGTTAATGGGTGAAGGCCTGGTTGCCTGTTGCTGTTGGCACGTTGTTACCCCTAGACTCCAGAGAGTACTGTTTTTTTTTTTTTGGAGCGCCCCATTCATATTGATATTTCCAAATACAACGTTGCCCAGGAATACATCTGAGTGTTGCAAAACTCCTCTGACCGTCTAAATTCCCTAGCTTTCCTTTTAAACTTTTCCTATGGTTTATCTTTATCCCTCTTGTCATCACCCCAGGGTACCAAGCTATCGGAACACTAAAAGGCGTCGTTCAGCGCCGTGTCACGTGTAATATAGACAGACCTCTTGAGCAGAGCTCTGCAGGGAGCCACTAAACAGGCGGAATAAAGGTTTTCTTAGGGAAGGAGGCGGTGAAAGAGCCACACCCTCCTTTCTCTCACCAGCACTTGGAACAGGAGCTATTGGTTTTAAGATTGCAAAGAGCAAGAGCATGGTAAATGGGCGTAGCTAGGGAAAGAGGATGTCACGGAGTTTGCTGCCTTTGATGCAATTCAGCCTTGTCTTTCTTGGAGTGCCACAAGGTTTTAGTTAATATCCAAAATTCCGAGAAGGCATTGATTCTGAAATTATCGTGGAGCCAAGTTTTCCTTTGACTTTTATGGGGGTGATGATTCTTCCAGTCCTCCTGTCCTCGTCAAATGCTGCATGGGGATGGTAGCTGCCTTTCAAGGCTGTTGTGTAAATAAAATGAGGCATCAAATGGTAGTTTCGATGCACTTTTAACATCATAACACAAAAAACAAAAACAACAAACCAAAGCCAACCAACCAACCAACCAACTAAAACCCCAAAACAATAACAGAAGACCAAAACCCAAAACAGCAAAACATTAAACAAACAAAAAAAATAGCTCAGCAAAAATTATCTGAGACGAGACAGTAACCATCCATCTGATGCATGTCTTTGTGCCCCCTGTGCTAGGTTTATGAGTACATGCCATCATGGCGGGCTTCAAGAAAACAGCAGGGGTAGTGGTGGTGGTGGGGTGACAGATGGGAGATGGGTTGAGGTAGGGGACAAGGGACAACAATGACAACAACAAACATAGGTCCTCATGCTTGACCCTCAAATGTTTATTGACTGGGCCAAAATTAACGAACGGGAAAGTATCTGCAACAATGAATTTAATGTGGTTATCTGCCTAGGCTATTTTGTGGCTTGACCTCCCCTTGGATTCCCATCCCTCCCCTTCCCTTCTTTCCTCCTTCAATAATCACTCTTACTCACTTTCTTCTTACATCCTAGGACATTTATTTACTCTTTGCTCACCAAAGGGAGGCCTTTTCCAGCACTGATCTTTTTGAGGGCAATTGCCTTCTGCACAGGGAATGGAGTCCTTCAAGCCTACTACCTAATTTACTGCGCGGAATACCCGGAGGAGTGGTACACAGATGTTCGGTTTAGCTTCGGTGAGTGAATCTGATGGTCTCCCATCCCTTCCCTGCTAGCACCAGTTCCACAGTGTCAGTCATCATTGTCTCTCCTCATCCCTCACATCCACTCACATCCCTACTCTGGTCCCGTGTCCCTCCATAAGGCATCTGGGGAGATTGTTTAAACATGTGTGATGCCAGCCCGTCACAGTGGCACACACCTGTAATCCCAGCAGTCGGGAGGCAGAGGCAGGTGGATCTCTGTGAGTTTGAGGTCTACAAAACGAATCCAGGACCACCAAGGCTCCACAGAGAAACCCTATCTCAAAAAACAAAATGAAACCCAAGCAAACACAAACAACAAAACCCCAAACAAAACAAAAACTCCCAAAGCATGAGTCATGCCATTTCTCATGTCAAAATGGCCCAGTAGATTTCTACTGCTCCAAAGATATAAACAGGTTCCTATAAAACTCAAATGTTCTTGGTCTTTCCAGCTTAGCAGCTTTCCTGCCTGTTCACCCTGTTTTCTGTTCTAGCCCCAGAAGTCTTGCTGCTGGGATTCTGTCCCAGTGCTTTTGTCCAGGATGTTCCCTGTTCTCAGAATGTTCTGTCTCTCTGAGCTTTGAGGCCTGCCTCTCTCTCTACCAAGTTATTCCCCCTCAAAGAGGCTTTTCCTGAACACCTTACCTGAAATAATTGAAGAAATCAATTCTTAAAAATGTCCTCTATTTTCCTTGAAAGAGGAGGTGGAAAGAGTTGTACAGCCAGAGGAGAGGGAGGACACCAAGAAAACAAGGCCCTATAAAACACTGTGAGCAAAGCTCATGCGAACTCAGAGACTGAAGCAGCAAGCACAGGGCCTGTACTGGTCTGTACCACATCCTCTGTATACATACATACATATATGTGACACACAGATGTGCACACACATTCACATAAATAGATTAAAATAAATCTTACAAAATTGAAAACACAAAACAAACACTTGTATGGCATGATTTTTTAAATGTAAAAATGAGATAGAAAGTGTGCATAAATGGGAAAAGAATATTGGAGTTATAAAGCTTCCCCTATTGTGCATTAAAGTAAAGAGCTGGGGCTGGCTGGCTGGGCTTTCCTTCAGGATAGTGGTCTGTAGGTGATGATGTTTCATTACTTATTAAGGGACATACACTGATGTCTAGAGAAACGACTTAGTGGTTAAGAGTATTACTGCTCTTGAGGAGGACTTGTATTTGTTCCCCAGCACCTACATGGCACTTCACAGTCAGTCACCTATAGCCTCAGTTACAGGGCTCCCAGCATACATATGACACACATATACTTACACCGGTATAACACACACACACACACACACACACACACTCACACTCACTCAAGTAAGACAATAAAATGGAAGAAACTGCACTGACAAATTGAGAACAGACACACCGAGTCCTTATGGAGTGCACTGGAAATGGAACCACACTGCAAACATTGTAAACCGCTTCACAGGAAATACAGCAGACAGAGCCGTGAGCCAGTCATCTAGCCACGTCTGGGAAAAGGGACAGTCTGAGGAACGACTGTCTGTTCTTCTCAAAGGCAGTCTCCCTAACGGAAACAACAACTACAACAAGAAACCTCTGGGCTGGGTTAAAAAGACTCACAAGGCACAACAGGCAGAAGCTAGCTGTGACTCGGTCTGATTTTGGTTTATGCAAACCTCGGGTCAGAAGCACTTGGGGGGACATCTGAAGGAGCTGGCATATAGCCTGAAAGCTACGTGGTGAAAGTGTTAGGTCAGGTGACAACCAAAGGGTGCAGGAAGGTGTTCAATGTGGTGATTTGGGGTAGGAGAAATGGGTAATTTGGTTGTGTTCACATTAATTAATGCCTGGTATTATATATATATATATAAAATATATATAAAACTTTTTTTTTACAATATTAAACAGAAATGAGGTTCTACTTCTCCCAAGCTTAACACCTACAGACGATTTCTTGTTTCAGGAAAAAGTTCAAACCCCTCCAGAAGGCTTGTCATTCTTCCACCCGCTAATAGCATTCATTCTATTAAACTTTTGCCTTGAACAATATTTATATTTGGCTACAAAGAATGCAAACTCCCTTTTTTTATGAATAAAGTTTGTTCTTCCACAATTTTATGCATGTATGTGCTTGCCTTTCCAATTTCACAGTGGGGCATGACACAGAAGATCGTGGCTGCTCAACTGGCTGTTGAGCGGTTGGCCATTTGTGATTGAGCCGAGTGCTCATTCACAATGCATTACAATGTATTCACGATGTATTACAATGGTTTATTTAAATAAGCACAACGCTGTTACCTCCGGCTTTCCTCTCTCTCCCACCTCTGTCCATCACATTTCTCTGTGAGTCCTAACATTTTACCCTAGGAAATAGTACAACCTCTTCTCCCCCAAGACTTCAGACGCTATCTGAACACCAGTCATCAGTTTAGCAACTAAATGCCTCTCTCTTTATTTTTAAGAAAGAAAGAGAGAAAGCTGGTGCCGGCGCACGTCTTTAATCCCAGCACCTGGGAGGCAGAGGCAGGTGGATCTTTATGATTTCAAGGCCAGCCTGGTCTACAGAATGAGTTCTAAGATAGCCAGGGCAGGGCTACATATAGACAGACTCTGTCTTGAAAAACAAAAACCAAAGCAAAAAACAAAACAAAACAAAAACAAAAGGAAAGAAAGAAAATCTTGCATAAAAAATACCAAAGGCAGAGCGAGTCTTTCGACCTGTCTCCTCTTTGCCCAGGTGTCTTCCTGTTTGTTTTGGGAATGGCGATCAACATCCACAGTGACCACATGCTGCGCCAGCTCAGGCAGCCTGGAGAAGTCATCTATAAGATTCCGCAAGGTAACGCCTACCCCGACTCAACTCCAAGCTTCCCACTTTTCCTCAGAGCCTGCCCCAGGGATTAACAACTAGGGAGGGTACATGACTGCACAGCTGGGCACTGCGAATACTCTGCCTGGCTCCTGTCCTCCCCTGCATACTCTGTCCCCTCCACAGAGCCTAAGAAAGCTCAAGAGGGCGGAGTCTGTAACTTGGTTGGTAGAGTGCTTGCCTAGCATGCTTGAAGCCCTGGGTTCCATCCTCGTGACACTTAACTTCAGCCATGGTGGCACATAGCTGTGATCCCAACACTTACAAGGGAGAGGCAGGAAGATCAGGGGTTCAAGGTCATTCTTTAGTACATAATGAGTTCAAGGTTAGCCTTCTCTCTCTCTCTCTCACTCTCTCTCTCACACACACACTCACACACAGAGATAACTATAAGTGACCCCTCTCCCACCCCAGGAAGGAAGATCATAGTGCCCTCAAGGAAGCAGAGGACACCAGGCTTGAGGAGGCTACAGCCTTGTGTATAAGCCTGTCATTTCCACAGAGTATGAGCCTTGGTGTGTTAGCAACGAAGCTGAGGATTCCATTGTCATGTGAGCATCGTGGTCCACTTAAAAAAGGCTGGACAGGCAGCCTACTGCATACCTAGGTTATAGAGTTTAGCCTATTTTGAAATTTTGAATTAAAAAAAATTTTTTTTAACTAAAAGCTAAGAGAGAAACACGTCTTAGCCCAGGTCCATCCAAGATCACTACATTAATATCGTGTATTTTACCTTCATGTTCACTGGGAAGGTCTCTTGGAATAGCATGCACGGAGCAATGCTTCCCTCCCAGACACAGCGTGGGACTGTATGTGAGTGGGTGTTTGTGCATAGCCTCATGAAGGCGACTTCAGTGTCAAGGGTTTCCTTCAACTGCACTTTCACCTGATGTAGATGATCTAGTCTCTCACTGAGCTAGGCTGGCTGGCCATGGAGATCCAGGATCTTCTTCTCACTGGGAATACAGGCATGTGCCACTGTGCACACTTTTATCTGGGTACCGGGGATTGAACCCGGGACCTCAGGCTTGCATTGTGATGGCAAGGCCTGAGCTTTCCTAGGATGGGCACTGTGCTGTGCCGACACTGTGATGGCCGTGGCGGTATTAGGCGGTGAAGTCTCCAGGTCTGTTATAGTCTAAGTGGCTTGCCATTGTGTGTGCAGTCTGCTGCTGACTGACCACACCGTGTGTAGTATGTGACTGTGCCACTTCAGAGATTGAGATACAGAAAACGTGGCACTGTAACCGGTCCCAAGAAACTAGGTGTCTGAGTCTGACAAGTAAACATCTGGTAAGAATCAGTTGACACATTCGAGTTAGGCAGTGGCTCCCACCCTTCTGGAGGTAAACAATGACCTCATTTGCAGTAAAAATGTTCTGGGTTACACGATGTTGGCATAGACTGACAACTGCTGATTAATAATGATAAAGCTATTGTGATTAGTGATACATTGAGGCGAGTAATAATTATCAATTCCTTGGTATCTGAGGAACTAAGTTAGACCGTTCATGCTGTTCCTGGATAACCGGGTCCTTCGAAGTAGACAGGTACAGGTGCCCCGCCCCCCACAAAGTCAGGGGTGTCTTGGGCAGGAAGGCAATGACACAGTGTCATCCTTAAGAAAAGCAATAGTCAAGAGCTTGTTCTTTGTGTCAGCTCTCTCACAGCTGGGGCAAAATACTGGACAGGGCAGCTTTAGCTTGCAGTAGCAAGGTGCAGAAGGTTAGACTTGGCAGCCTGGTAGAAGGAGGGCTCTTGTCATTGGCGGTGGGAACATGGGGTGACTTGCTTATATCTTTGTAGCTGCTGGAAAGCAGAGAACTTGGACAGGAACCACATTAGCTGTCCCCTTCTTGTCCACCCCCAATAGCCTTCCACCTGCCAGCCAGGACTCATGGCTAAAAGGTTCTACACCCTTCTGAAACTGTCCCACCAGCTGGGGACAATGTGTTCACACATGAATCTGTGGGCAGCGCTCACATTCCAACCAGACCAACACTTTAAAACTTCGGCTTAATAATTAAATAAAGATGAGCTGAGACAGTTCTTAAAAACCAGATTGCCAAGGTCAGTTTCCAACTGAGTTATGAGAAAGAGAGAGAGAGAAAAGGAATGACTTAAAAGCACAATTTAATGTAATTATAGAAGGAGAAAAGCTGTTTTGGTCACAACTTTCCTAGTTTAATATGGCTCATAAAGTTTGAGTGTGGGTATATTTAATGTCATTTGAAATGTCTTGATTTCTAGATAGTTCTGAGAGAGGAAATATCTGGTGAGCTATCTCAACAGCAGCAGAGCTTTCTAACTCCGGAAGGACAAATAGTCTCTGCTTTCAACTTCAACAGTCTATAGCACAGGGGCCAGGTAGTGGAGGGTGAAAGGGTCAAAAAGAATCACATCATTTCTGACACCCGTTAAGTTTCTATTCCAATGTAGTGTGTTGTCTCACATTGTGTGATCGGTTGACCTTGGGACTTGCCAGGTAAGGTGGGGTAAGAAGAAGCCTGAAAATGTCCTTTAATGGAACAAGACAAGAAGCGGGCCATTGCACCTCTTACTTGTCTTGCTCAAAGCTGATGGCCTAACAGTTGTCAAGAATTCAGACAAAGCCAATCAGTCCATGGAGCTCCTCCTGAGGATCCCAGAACATTCTACAGGGGATTTGTTGCCTCCTTTCCCCCTTAGCTCTAAGACGCTTCCTCTGAACTGTGGCTGTGGAAGGAGCCCCCTACCTTACATCTGTTCACCTGTCTTTGTGTACTTTGGAAGGAAACACAGGGATGCAGTGTCACAGTAATAAGAACGTCATCTTCTTGGTTCTTCTGCACACAGGTGGCTTGTTTACGTATGTCTCTGGAGCCAACTTCCTGGGGGAGATCATTGAGTGGATGGGCTATGCCTTGGCTGCTTGGTCCATTCCAGCCCTGGCCTTTGCATTTTTCTCATTTTGTTTCCTTGGGATTCGAGCATTTAACCACCACAGGTAAACTTTCAACAGAGGTGTGCCTAGTTTTTATTTCCTGTCACTGTGATAAAACACAAAAGCAACTTAAGGAAGAAAGGGCTTATTTGGCTTTTTGTTTGTTTTTCAAGACAGGGTTTCTCTGTGTAGCCTTGGCTGTCCTGGACTTGCTTTGTAGACCAGGCTGGCCTCGAATTCATAGAGATCCTCCTACCTCTACCTCTTTGAGTGCTGGCATGAAAGGCATGTGCCACCATGCCCTGCTAATTTTCTTTTTTGAAATCAGCTTCTGTAGATAGAGACACCAGAGGTGACGGCTGGGAAGTCACGGTGCCCACCTTGTTGAGGAGGGTTTCCCACTATCCTCCCCTGAGGATGTAGTTAGCGGTTGGTGAGAGAGGGAGAGGCATTTTCTACAGTGATGTAGCCAATGGTAAGATGCCCATGTTCCTGTCAATAACCTCTTACTCATGCGTCTATGAGCAACCCTAATGAAACTCACTGAATCATAAGCAGGCAAACAAAACAAAAACATGAAAATAGAAAGGAAATGGTTGCAAAGGGAATTAGTGGAAGTGGGAGGGGACAAGAGAGGGCAATAGAAATGAATATGATCAAAGTACGTCATATACGTGTATGAAAATGTCATTATGAAGGCTATTATTATATACGATTAATACAATACATGATAATAAAACCAAAATAAAAGATGGCTTCTTTGAGTGAGTTGGTTGGTTCAGGTCCTGTGCCTGGTGATTATTATCACCCGGCTGGAAACTCCGGATAATGGGCTGGGCGGGGAAAGAAATGTCCAGACTTCAGTTCAGGGCTCTTCCTTCAAAGTTCTTGGTATGTGCTCCGGGGACTAGAGCACAGCCAGCACAAAGTAAGGTTAGCAGGTGAGCCCCGCGTGCGCCATCTGCTGGTAGGTGTTGGAACTGCAGGTATTTCCAACCTATTAATCACGCAGGGGTTGAGTAGGATAAAAGAGGTAACTGTTAAGTAGTATTGAGAGGAAAGGGTGATGCATTGTTTACTTCATCTGCTTACCTTCAAGTCGCTTTTGTAGAAAGAAAGAAGAGAAGGCCTAGAGACCAAGAAGCAACACATGGAGTACAGAACAGGACTAAGCTTTTGCCTCAGCGTCTTTGCCTGGCTAACAAATTTTCTAACAGTTTTTTTCTTTTTTCTTTTTCTTTAGAGACAGGGTTTCCCTGTATAGTCCTGGCTGTCCTAGACTTGCTTTGTAGACCAGGCTGGCCTCGAAGTCACAGATATCCGCTTGCCTCGGTCTCCCTGAGGGCTTGGGATTATAGGCGTGAGCCATCGCGCCTGGCTGTTTTCTAATAGTTTTTAGGATTAAATGAGGCACGAGCTCATTTTTTTCTGAATGGAAACTGAGACCAGTTTGGAAATAGGCAAAGCAGCAGTTACCCCCTGAGACCGATTCCTGTCACCTCCTATATTGAAAGGGGCAGGGGTTCAAGGGTTCACAGCCTCTGAGAGACAATGCGCCAGCCCTCTCACGTGAGGAGAATCTGCTGCCCATCAGAGGTAGTGGGAGAGTGGCAAAGGTCAGGGCATTGCGTAGAATGGTCTCTGAAAATCACAGGCAATGAAGCAGCAAAGTTCTTGGGACGATAATTCCACCAGAAGTTCCCAGCTGGTGCACCAGCAACATCTAATTGAGGCCATCTGGGTGTAGTCTCTCTGAGGGAGAGCCGGGGGCCCCTCTTTTAGTAGGACTGAGAGGGCTTTGTGAAGGTGCCCAGGAAGCAAGGGCAAGCATTGGCAAGGGAGGCTGAGCACACAGGGTCTTTTCAAATCAAAGCCGTACTTGCAGACCAGGCACTTCGGGCACACACGATTAGTTTTGTCTTCCAATTCAAACCCAAAGCACTTTAGCAGAGTGTATTTTGTCTTTATTATGCCTCGAGGGCCATGAGTTTCAACTAGTTAAGAGGACAGCTTGGTCACACAGGGTAAAGGCTTTTCGTAAGAGGCATTAATCTGCTTACGCTGTCGTAGTTTGAAATGACCCCCAGCTGCCCGGCTTAGAACAAGGGAAATCTGTCTTTTCAGAATTCTGGAGACCTGGGGTTTGGCCTTAAGGTATAGGCAGGGTGGGGCTTGAGGGAGAATCCTTCTTTGCTTTTGCTAAGTTCTGGTGGAGACTCACTATTCTTGGTTTTTCATGGCTGGGGTAGGTGCCTCATTCTAATCCCTGCAAGTCGTTTGGCGACCTTTTCATTCTGGGTGTCTCCTTCTCTGTGTCTCTTTTCAGATCTATGGGAGGAAGGGTCCACCCTGAGCCAGTATGAGCTATTTTAATTAATTACATCTGCAATGACCAAGATAAGTTCCAAAATAAGAGTGCCTCTTCAGGTGTTCGGAGTTAGGACTTCAACCCAACCTTTTAGGGAGCAAAATTAGATTCATAGTAATAGTGACATTACCAAGCTTCAGGAAGATATTTTTTAAAAAAAAATGCTGCCAATTCTCTGAGGTTAACTTTGCCCACAGTTTTTTGCAAATTTTATTTATTAGCACGTGTCTAGTTAGATAAAATAGTGAGCCTCGTGGCATTTTCATACATTTATAACATATTTAACATATTCATCTTTTATTACTCTTTATTGTTTCCCTCCTGCTCTTACATATTTTCAAAGGTGTAGTTTTATTTCATTCACATGTGTGTGTGTGTTTGTGTGCACACATGTGCGGGTGCCCAGAAGGTGTCGGATGCTGGAGTTGAGATACAGACACGGATTTGTGAGCCCCTGGACGTGGCTGCTGGGACCAAACTCGGGTTCTGTAGAACACGGGCTCTAAACTGCTGAGGCCTCTTTCTAGCCCTATTTATTTACTTTTCAAGACCAAGTGAGTCTCATTAGAGTCGCCTACAGGGCCCTGGGTAAGAGCATGGGGTCTTTGTGGGTGGCCACGCCACGGAAGAAAACATTTCTTCCCCCAGCAACTGTAAACTGCCGACAGGTCCTCAGGGAGTGGTTGGCCTCTGAGCTCCCTCCTACCAGCTCTGATTATCTGCCTGTTGGTCCTTGTGGGAGGGGTCACGGCAGGATAGTGACAAGCTCAATCTTGTGTGGGTTTAACTTGGGAAATCCTGACTGCGGTAGATTCAGGAGTGCGAGGTGGCGCCATATTCTAAAGACAGCGTTTTACTTCATTTCCCTCCTTCTCCCAGCTCCCACATTCCCCCCTCCCCATCTTCTGCGATACTCCTTGAGCCTTGGAGACGGTGATCATTGATGGCTGAGTTCTTTATTCTTATTAGTTTGACTCATTAGGGGTCTTTGTACTTATTGCTGCCCACTGCGAAAAGGAGCTTCTTTGAGCAAAGCTGACAGTAGCCATAGTCTGTGGGCATAAACATTATTATTTAGACATCACTTTGATGGGCACATCTCCATTTAGCAAAACAGTTGCAGTAGCTTCCCCAGTAGGGCCTATGACGCCCCTAGCCATGGGCTTTTGTACAGGCTTTTGGTCCCAGATGTGGATTCCCTCCTGTGGAGCAGGTCTCAGGTCCAATCGGAGAGTAGCTGCTTATTCCCATTACCGATCGGCCACTACTACAGCAGTTGCCCAAAGTTTTCGGGAGGCTCTGGCTTCCTGTAGTTTTCAGCGAAGTAAGCCCAAATGAGTACTTCCTTTTGCCTATTAAAAATCTGGTGAAATATACAAATCATAAAATTCACCACTTCAGCAATTTTCAAATATAAAGTTCAGTGGTATCAAGTACATTTGTAATATCACGAAACCATCACTACTACCGTTTGGATTATTACTTTGTATTATGTGCACATAAATTACTAACATTTACAAGAGACAGACTGTAGGAACAGGGTGGCTGATGGGCACATGGTCCCCAGGAATTGGTTAGGTGCTAAATAACTGGGTTGACTTGTAATGGTTGTGCAAACTCAAGTAGTGACCACTACTATGTTGCCTTTGTAATCATTCCTTCCTTTCTTTTCTTTTTAGGTTCTACCTCAAGATGTTTAAGGATTACCCCAAATCTAGGAAAGCTCTTATTCCATTCATCTTGTAAAGGACCCCAATTTTAGGGCAGCAAAGCTTCTACGGGGAAACTACCCAGTTGCTGAAACTATAAACTGTAAACTTTAACTGAACAGTGTATTGCTCAGATGTATACGTATGAGGACGTATGTGTTAATAGGTCTCTTGTTATTCTAGTTGCTTGAGGCATGCCAAACCATGCCTGTTTAACCTTTACTCCTGCCTGCCCATGAAGCTCTAACCTAATTTCCTTCTGGAGCTTCACAGGGGACATTTTCTCATTAGCTATCCCTTCTGGAAGCTTCCCCATTTTCCATATTTTTTTTCCATTGTATGATCTGAAGACATGTGACTTTTTTCTTACTCTGTGGCGGTTTTGGGAAGTTCTGCAGTCAAAACCCTTTGGGCTGACATAATGAAAAATGAAATCACTATATTTGCAGGAAAGTGAAGGTAACTGGAAATTATTATATTAAGCAACACAACCCCAACTCAGAAAGACAAATATTGCAAGTTTTTCTCATATGCAGATCCTAGATTTTAATTTATATAGATGTATGTATTTATCTGTTTATGTGTGTATGTTGGGGGCATATAGTTCATTAAATTAGAAAGGAGATTATGAGAAGGCAAAAAGACCTGTGGGGAGGAGGAAAAGAGGAAAGTAGAATATACGTGGCATGAAAGCAGAGAAAGGAGGCTATTGCAAGGAGGAAGGGGACCAGCAGGAAAAACATAGGAGAACAGGGGAGGAGGGAAAGGGAGGAGGGTCTACAAAAATAAATTATGTATGAAAATACCATAATGAAACTATTACTTTGTATGATGGTTTTGAAAAACCAGCCAACCAACCAACAAGCCAACCAGCCAACCAACAAGCCAAGCCAACCAACCAACAAACCAACCAACCAACCAAAAAAGGAAGTCTGGGCTGAGTGCAGTATACATAATTAAAAGCATACCTTTTGTATGCCCACAGAGTGGCAGAGATTGATATTTTAAAGCATCATAGACCAGAGCCTAAATGAAAGCCTAGTCACATCTTCCTCTTTATTAATTAGGAAGCTATGAAAAAAGAGAATTTTAATAATGGAATTTTCCTCTGACCCAAGTCCAAATGTATTCTGTGTCTTAGTCAAAGAACACCTGATCTCCCAGGAGATTTCACAAATGGAGCTATCGAAGCTTCACCCACAACACTGATATGAATTGATGGTCACATTTTATTGAAGATAAAGAAAAAGATGCGATTATTAGTAGCTCCTGGAAGAATAAAGAAATGTATTGTGACAGACACTGGAAACTCATATTTTTGGGAACTGATGGGGCTATCCAAATACCAGGGACACAACAAATATAAGAAATTCACGCACAGTGCAGTAGAATATTCACCTTGAAGAGTTGTCTGTGATAATGGGAAGGGTATCAGAAGTCCAGAGCAAGTTTCCTCAGAAATTTCTTCCTTTTGACCCTTGAGACATATTTCAGAAGACTTGTCTTAGCAGTAGCTTGAACATCAGCCCTTGGGTCCCAATGACAGAGACAGAGATCTGTCAACAGATGCTCATCTGGGCAGAAAACTGATTCCATTCAGTTTAGACAGGGTTTCATGCATAGGTTTTTTTTTTTTTTATCTTGCATTTCAAATTTCAAATTGTAAAAATTAGGAGGTTTCCATATAAACTAAGACTCTGGCATTCCTTTAAAACAGTGATTTTCAACCGTCCTAATGCTGTGACCCTTTAATACAGTTCTTCATGGTGTGGTGACCCCAACCATAAAATTATTTTTGTTGCTACTCCATAACCGTAATTTAGCTAAGTTATAAATCATAATGTAAATATCTCTGTTTTCTGATGGTCTTAGTTGGCCCCTGGGAAAGGGTCATTTGACCCTCAAAGGTGTTATGACTCACAAGTTGAGAACCATTGTTTAAAAATGTTGGAAGGAGAGACATGAGAGACAGGAGATAATGAGCAGGTGTATATGATCAAAGTACTACACACATACAAGAACATTTAATGAGACAATGAATATATGCCTAATGCTGCTACCCTTTACTACAGTTCCTCATGTTGTGGTGACATTTTGTTGCTACTCTATAATTCTAATTTTGCTACTGTTATGAATTGTCATGTAAATATCTGATATGTGGCATATCTGATATATGAACCCCCAAAGGGCTGAGAACCGCTGATATACAAATACCAAGCTGGGTTCCTGTGTGAGAACTTGGGACAGAGTAGCGAATGAGCATTTACATGTACTTGTCCAGCTTCTCCTGAAGGGCTGGCTCCCCTAAAGAGGCTGAAATATGGGCTCCGTAAGGAAAGGACTGAGTACTCTGAGTCAGCATGGTTGCATACTTACCTCCTCAGCTGCAGGTGTTTGGATTCAGCATCATTTGGGAACAAGCTTGAGAACAGAGCACCGGTTTTATCATTTGGTACAGACACCAACTGGAAGTTAACACCCGGGCTGTGAGAGCTCTGAAGTAGGGTTTGTAATGAAGATTCGGATTGTAGCATTACAAGTGTTACAAGCCAGTGTTCTTGAACCACCAAGGACGCTTGAATAAAAAGACCCAAAGCACACAATGTATCTGTTGAGCTGTTTGTGTGTGTGTGTGTGTGCCTTTTTCTCCCTCCTTTCACTTTTTGGTGTTGCTGTTTTCCATCTTGTCACCTTCATTTTGCCAAACTGAAATTAGGGGCTATGATCAGGAAATAAAGCATGACTGGCAGCTTCTAAATCACAGCTCAGAATCTTAGGATGTACAGTGAAAGTGTGGGAAGATATGTATCCATGATTTCAGTGATACCTAGGATACACTGTGTGTCAAGTAGCTTTCACTAAAACAAATAAGCAGGATAAATCATTTTATAAAGAGAAAAGGTTTAATTTCGGCCCATAGTCCAGGAATGTTTGGTCCAATTGCTTTGGGCCTGTAGCAGGCAGCACACTGTGATGAAAGCATATAGTGGAATGTATTGTTTTCCCTGGGCTAATGAGGGAGGAAAGGAAGGTGGGAAACAGAGGTACTAGAGTCTTTTCTTGGAGACATCCCACCCAGTCCCACCTCTTAGAGTTCTCCCATCTCCCAGTGGTGACAAGCTGGGAAGTAGCCCTAAGGCACAGGCCTTTGGGGGAACTCTCAAGATGCAAACTATATAAGCTTTCAAGTGAGTGGTAAATTCTCCCGAAAGAAAAGATTTCTGGGGCTCCCCATGAACAAAAACTGCTTTCCTCATATCCTTTATTTTAGAACTGGAGAGGTAGCTCACTAGAGCACTTTCCTAGTGTGTGTGAGGCCCTGGGCTCCATGCACAGCACTAAAATGATGTTTGTTTCAGCACTTGGGAGGTTCAAGTAGCATGCTCAGAAATGCAATGTCATCTTTTGCTACATAAGGGAGTCATTTAGAGGCCAGACGGAGAGACATAAGACTCTGTATTAAAACAATTTTTGATATTAGATTTCTTTTTGTCTTACTGACATGTTAAAAAATACAGGGAAATCTTTGAAATGTAAAAAATGCTCAATAAATGGCTGATACCATTTACCTAGTACTCTGACCAAACTGCCATTCATCAATTGCATGTTTTTGCCACAAGAGGGCACGATCAAGAATTTTAATTCAGGTGAATTCTAACTGTCAGTTTACCAATGTGTTTTCTAATCCCACAGAACCTTATTGCTGTTTCAGCTTAGCTTAATGAACCATAAACATTCATTTTAGAAACATTATAGCTCTATTATTATTGAGTGTGTGTGAGTGTACTTGTGTATATATGGAGGTCGAGGACAACTTCTTGAGGGTTAGTTCTTTCTTTCCATCATGGGTTCTGGGTTCCGGGTATATATGTGTATATACACATATGCGTGTGTGCATGTACATATATTTCACAACATATTACAACATATATACATATATTACAATATAATATGCATATAAAAATAAATATGTATAAGACAATACAATTTTGAATGTGTCCTTAATCCACAAACATATTTCCTATTTCTTTCTATTTTCCCTAAAAACTGAGTACAAGACAACCAGATGAATGGAGTGGAGGCTTCCTCTGAGTGGTTTTTATTAAAGCTCCTTGCTGGTGATTAACTGCCAAGATGGATTTTCTTGCCCTTGCCCCAGAAGCTTTCAGGGCAGGAATGTTCCCTGCTGGCCTGGAGAAGGGGTGCTTGCTTTGATTTTCAGAGTCTAGATTTAAAGTGTGTAAGCTGATGTTAGACATCGGCTAGTCCCATGCCTTCATATTATAGATGGAAGTTTATGGGGGCAAAATGCTCCCCAAGGTGCCTAGCTAACCTGAGCATCTTTGTGACCCTTTGAGGGTCAGGAGTCTTCCTCACAGCAGGTTTCCACAGGGAGACCCAGCAGAACCATGTGGGTCTGAACCCACCCACGGAGGAATAACTTATTAAATATTTAACACACTCACACAAATATTAGTGAGTTCTGGAGATGGGAGCCAAGACCCGAGCATGCTAAATGCATGCAGCATGGCCGAGCTATACCCCCGTCTCTGAGGCTGTTGATGGATTAGACATGTCCTGTGTCCTTTAGGAGCAGCCATGTGGGTTTGTGTAGAACTCACACAAGACAAAACCCTGCAGATTCAAGTTCTGGGCTCCTTTGCATGTCTGTGAGTCATTTCTTTTGCTCATCCCAGGAGGATCAGTGGGTGCACTTGTCATGAGTCTGTTTAACAGAAGACGATCTTTCCTGACTGTTATAGGAGAGATGGCGTCTATGTTTGATGGGGAGAAAATTTCTATTCAGGTATTCTTATCTCAAGTTTTGCCTTCTAAGGAATGACACTGGCCCCGCTGTCTAAAAGGCAGATTGAGCTCTGATGAGAAACTTGTAACCAAAGAGCGATTGAGGCATCTTACACCCTTCCAAACATAGATAATTAAGCCTCTGATTTACAGCTGTCTGGATTCCGTAGCCACCTCATGACAGTCACTGTGCTAAGCTGCTGAGTGGCTCTAGGTACAGCCATGGGCCTAACGAGTCATTTCTTCCTGTGTCTGACCTTTGCTTCTCCAATAGCCCACGGCAGGCAAGCAAGTAAGGTAGGCAAGTAAGTAGGGTAAGTAAGCTGTGAGGCCTTCCTTCAGTAGAAGGCTGCTGCCCTGCCGACTTCACAGCAGGGGCACTAGCTCAGGGTAAAACAAAGGGTTTGAAGCCAGGGGGCAGTGTGGTGCTTGGATGGTTTAACGGCCCATTGAGTAGAGTGAATTTCCGAGGAGTTTATTCTGTAAGTCCGCAGAGCTGACTTAATTACCGTCTCTCGTTTCTTCCCACAAACTTAGTTTGGAGTTTGGATGGCTGAAGTAAATGACAGAGGGAGGTGAGAGGGCACATCCAGCATGGTGGTTCCTACTGTCCTGCGCTTGTTAGGTTCCGGGTTTGCTTTACCTGAGTCCAATCTGAACCTAGATGGACTGTAGCCAGGACCCCTTCTCAACTGGCTGAAAGCTGGGCGGAGAGAGGAAGAGGCAGAAAAAAAAACCGGAAGCATGTGGGGAGTTCTATGGAAGTCTGATATGAAGGGCTCCCTGGTACAGGGGGCTCTTCCCTTTTCTTGAGTCCAGATCGTAAAGGTCTGATGCCTTCATATACTCCCAGAGAAAGAAATTCTCCTGAGGCGTCGAATGGGCCCTTCTTGCAGCTCCATTTTCTCAACAGGAGAAAGCACATTTGCTTAAACACAAGCTGCACGGATGCGCCCCACAAAAAATAACTCAGACGAGTCTCTGTCAGCTCACCCCATAAAGGCGGCTTTTATCTGAATAGCAAAGACTCCTGTGAGCGTGAGGTCAGGTGTGATTCTGAGACTTGTGGTTGTAGTCAACGCCGTGAGGTAAGTAGGGTGAGGGGAACATTCAGTCTTTTTGTGGACTTTACTCTTCTCCATTACAGACCTTAGATCAAACCAAACCAATCCAAACCAATCCAAACCAAACCAAACCAAACCAAACCAAACCAAACCAAACCAAACCACTGGAATTTTCTTGTAGAGATGCAGAGGTATACATGTTTGTACACATTTTGAGACAAGGAACCTCCAAAGATGTCATTGAGTTTTGTTTTTGTTTGTTTGTTTGTTTGTTTGTTTGTTTTTGGCCATTTACTGCTGGGCATGGGACCTGTGCTAAAAAATGGTTTGTATCCCTAGTAAGACTCTGGCAGAGGAAACATTTTTCTGAGTTTTCATTTGTGAGTGGTTAATCAATTGGGTTAGGGAGAAGGGCTTGTGTCCAATTCTTCTCTAATTGCTGTTGTGCCCCATCTGGTGCAGACCTATGTTAGTGTGTATTTTTTATTTGGGTTCCTTATATCTCTACCTCTCTTCACCCCAATCCCTTCCAACCCTTAACACCAGGTAGGAGAGAAAGAAGGTTAGTTGGGAGAAGGGGGCATAGTTCTCTTTAGCTATGCCCTGCTGGTTAGGGTCATTGGGTTCCTTGGGAGTAAGTCTTTGATTGAAGATATCTCCAACTTCCCATCAAACAGCAACAATAGCAACCAGGAGCAGCAGGGGTAGCAGCATGGACGGATAGCAGCAGCAGAAGCCTTCTTCTTCCTTGGAAACCTGCCTCCCTCCCCCCCCACCCTCCCCACCCCCTGTCTTTCTCTGGCCTCTGGCATTTAGTCCCTCCCCAGAGCATTCAAAATTAAACTATCAGCAGTTGGCAAAGATCACACCCCTCTCAGAGCCTGCACAAGGCAAATAGTCTGCTGCTTTGGGTAGCCTGAAGCGGCCTCATATCTCACATCTAGGATTAAAATGAAAACATGTTTACGTAACATATCTGGATGGCCCTGTGCACGCTGCCACATTCTATGTGAGTTCATATGTGCATTGGTCTGCTTGTTTCCTTGGGGTCCTCCATCTCCTCTGATTCTTAAAATCTATCTGCCTCCTCTTCCATGGAGTTCTGAGGAGATGGATTCGGTGGAAACATCCCGTTTAGAACTAAATGCTCCAAGGTTTTTCACTCACTGCACATTGTTTGGCTGTGGTCTCTGCTCTGTATTTGCTCCCATCTCCTGGAGGAGGAAACTTCTCTGATGATGGCTGAGTGAGGCACTGATCTATGAGTATAACAGAGTGTTGCTAAGGTCAATTTATTTTTTTTCATTCTTTTAACAGAACAGTAGTGTTTGGTTTTCCTCTTGGTCCCTGGCCTATCTGGTTTCACATTCTTGGCCATTTAAGTGGTGTCAGAGATGGGTTCCAGCTCAAGAAGTGGGTCTTAAATCCAATCAGATATTGGTTGGTTCCTCTCACAAGCTTTGTGTCACCATTGCGCTAGTACATCTTGCAGGCAGGTCATCATTGTAGACTGAAGAGTTTATAGCTAGGTTGATGTTTGCCTTTCTCCTTTGGTTGTGTGCAGAATGCCTTCCAGTTCCAATCTATAGGGATGAAGGCTTTAGGTAGGCACCAGCTTGACTTCTTTGTGTTCAATGATTTGTGTAGGTGTCGTCTTCAACCAATAGGGCCGGTCTTAGAATTACTATTGCTGTGATGAAACACCATAACCGAGGCAACTTGGGGACAAAAAGGTTTATTTGGCATACTCTTCTATATCACTGCTAACCATCAGAAGGAAGTCAGAACAGGAACTCAAACAGGGCAGGGACCTGGAGTTGATACAGAGGGTGTAGAGAGATGCTGCTTACTAGCTTGATCCTCATGGCTTGCTCAGCCTGCTTTCTTATAGAACTCAGGGCCACTAGCCCAGGGATGAAATCATCCACCATAGGCTGGGCCCGCCTCCATTAATCACTAATTAAGAAAATATCTTACAGGCCTACGTACAACCCAATCTTATGGAGGCGTTTTCATACATTGAGACCTCTCTTCTCAGGTGACTTTAGCTTGCATCAAGTTGACATAAAACTGTCCAGCATTGGACCTTACTCTTAGTTTGTGGAGAGCAGCCAATAGCTTCAGCAGTAGCCTGAGTTGCTTGGGGATTCTCAGGGGAGCCCTTTGGCCAACAAATTGACTAGATGTAACTTATTCATAGTCTTGGAAATTTTATTTGGTGACAAGAGGTGTCTAGTTGGGGCTTTCTCTCCCCCATTATCTGGCAATTCCATTTAGATCATCTTCATACATGTACATGTTTTAGGATGCTTCTACATTAGGTTTCCATATGACCCCTCAAATAGCCCTGGTTTTAGTTGTTCTTCCCCATATTCCTGCTGTCATCCCTTAATTTCCTCCCCCTCCATGTTTTATTCTCTTCCTGCTGCAATCTCTCCACCTTGTCCATTCATAACTATCCTATTTTCCCATCCTGTGGAGATCCATCTCTCCACCCTAGTCCCTTACTCTCTGCCTAACCTCTGTGGTTATATGGATTGTAGCTGCTTCTTGAAGACTTAACAGCTAACATCCACATATCTGTGAATATGTATCATATTTGTCTTTCTGGGCCTGGGTTACCATACTCAGGATATTTTTTTCTAGATCCATCCATTTATCTTCAAATTTCATTACTTAAAAAATTTTATGAGTAATATTCCATTATGTAAATGTACCACTTACATTTTTACCCATTTATCTGGCGAGGGACATCTAGGCAGCTTCTAATTTCTGACTATTATGAATAGAACAACAATAAATATGGTTGACCAAATGTCTCTGTGGCAGGGAGAAGCATCCTTTGTGTATATGCCCATGAGTGGTATAGCTGGATTTTGAGATGGATCAATTTCCATCTCCCTGAGGAACCTCCACTCTGGTTTCTGTAGTGACTGTGCAAGTTTGTACTCTCACCAGCAATGAGTGTTTCCACATCTTTGCCAATATGAGCTGTCATTTGATTTATTGACCTTGACTGTTCTGATTGGTGTAAGATGAAATATCAAAGTACTTTGATTTGCATTTACCTTATGACTAAGGATGTTGAACATCTTTTTTTTAAATGTAATTTATTTATTTTTATATCAATCACAGGTTAGGTACTTTGCATCCCAGGCATAGCCCATTCCCTCATTCCCTCCCACTCTCCCCATCCCTCCCTCATCTCCTCCCTGCCCCCTCCAAGTCCACTGATGGGGAGGACCTCCTCCCCTTCCATTCGACCCCAGATCATCTTGTCTCCTCAGGGCTGGCTGCAATGTTCTCCCCTGGGATCTAGCCAGGCTGTTACTCCCTGGTGTGTATGGGTCAAAGAGCCAGGCATCGAGTTCATGACTGAAACAGTCCCTGTTCCCCTTACTAGGGTCTTCAGTTGGACACCAAGCTACCATGGGCCACATCTGAGTGGGGGTTCTAGGCCATATCTATACATGGTCCTTGGTTGGAGAAACTGTCTTGTATAAGACCCCTGTGCCCTGCTCAGTTTGGTCTTTGTGGAGCTCTTGTTCTCCCCAAGTCTTAAACATCTTTTTTATTGCCACTTGTTTTCTCTTTTAAGAATCCTCTGTTTAGATCTGTACACCATTTTAAATTGGGTTGTTTGTTTTATTGATGATAAGGTTTTTAAATTTCTGAATTTATTTTTTATTACAATTAATTTACTTTGTATCCCAGCTGTAGCTCCCTCCGTTGTCCCCTCCTAATCCATCCTCCCTCTCTCTTCTTCTCCCATGCCCCTCCCCCAGGCCACTGATAGAGGAGGTCCTCCTCCCCTTCCATTTTGACCCTAGCCTTTTAGGTATCATCAGAACTGGCTGTATTGTCTTCCTCTGTGGCCTGGTAAGGCTGCCCCCCCTCCTTAGGGGGAGGTGATCAAAGAGCCAGGTGATCAAAGAGTTCATGTCAAAGAACTGTTCCCCTTACTAGGGAACCCACTTGGACACTGAGCTGCCATGGGCTACACCTGAGGAGGGGTTCTAGGTTATCTCCATGAATGGTCCTTGGTTGGAATATCAGTCTCAGAAAAGACCTCTGTGCCCAGATTTTTTGAGTCTGTTGCTCTCCTTGTAGAGCTCCTGTCTCCTCCATGTCTTTCTATCTCCCCCTTCTTTCATGAGATTCTCTGCACGATACCCAAAGTTTGGCTATGAGTTTCAGCATCTGCTTTAATACTCTGCAGGGTAGAGTCCTTCAGAGGCCCTTTGTGGTAGGCTCTTGTCCTGTTCCATGTTTTCTCCCTCTACAGATGTCTATCCCATTTGCCTTTCTGAGTGAGGATTGAACATCTTACCCAGGGTCCTCCTTCTTGCTTAGCTTCTTTAGGTGTACAGATTTTAGTGTGATTATCCTATATTATATGTCCAATATCCGCTTATAAGTGAGTACATACCATGTATGTCTTTCTGCTTCTGGGATACCTCACTCAGGATGATCTTTTCTAGATCACATCATTTGCCTGTAAATTTCATGATTTCCTTGTTTTAAATTGCTGAGTAGTATTCTATTGTGTAAACGTACCACATTTCTGTATCCATTCCTCAGTTGAAGGACATCTGGGTTGTTTCCAGCTTCTGGCTATTATGAATAAAGCTACTACAAACATGGTTGAGCAAATGTCCTTGTTGTATACTTGAGCATATTTTGGATATATACCTAGGAGTGGTATAGCTGGATCTTGAGGTAGCACTATTACTAATTTTCTGAGAAAGCACCAGATTGATTTCCAAAGTGGTTGTACAAGTTTACATTCCCACCAACAATGGAGGACGGTTCTCCTTTCTCTACATCCTCTCCAGCATGTGTTGTTACTTGAGTTTTTGATCTTAAGCATTCTGATGGATGTAAGGTGAAATCTGGGAAAGGATCTTCACCAACCCCATCTCTGACAGAGGGCTAATATCCAGAATATATAAAAAACTCAAGAAGCTAAACAGCAACATCAAGTAATACAATTAAAATATGAGGTACAGTGCTAAACAGAGAATTCTCAATAGAAGAACATCGAATGGCAGGGAAACAAAGAAATGCTCAGCATCCTTAATCATTAGGTTTTTGAATTTTTAAATAAAATGTAAATATTAGCTATCAGATGTATAGTTGATAAAAGTATTTTTCTATTCTGTAGGCTGCTGCTTTGTCCAAATGATGGTGTGTCCTTTGCTTTACAGAAGCTTTTCAGTTTCATGAGGTCTCACTATGATCAATTGATGATCATAGTGTCTGTGCTGTTGGTGTTCTGGTCAGAAAGTCTTTTTTCTGTGCCTATGAGTTCAAGACTATCTCATACTTCTCTTCTATCATATTCAGTGTATCTGGCCTTCTGTTGATGTCTTTGATCCATTTGGAGTTGATTTTTGTGCAAAGTAGTGATAAGTGTGGATCTATTAGCATTCTTCTACATGCAAACATCCAGGCTGGCCAGCACCATTTGTTGAAGATGCTGTATTTTTTCCCAGTGTGCTTTATTCTGATCAGTTGTCTCTTGGTGTGGGGATTTATGTGTGAGTCTTCAATTTGATTCTCTTAGTCAACGTGTCTGTTTTTATGCCAATACCATGCTTTTTATTTTTATTTTTTAAACTATAGCTGTGGAGTATAATTTGAGATTAGGAATGGTATACTTCTAGCAGTACTTTTATTGTTCAGGATTGTTTTAGATCTCTTGTTTTTTTTTTGTTTTTGTTTTTGTGTGTGTCTCCATTTGAAGTGGAAGACTGTCCTTTCAGATTCTGAAGAATTGTGTTGGAATTTTGATGGGGATTGCATGGAATCTGTATATTACTTTTTGTAGGATGGCCATTTTTACCATATTAATCCTTCTGATCCATGAACGTGGGAGATCTTTCCATCTTCTGATATCTTTTTTTTTCAGTGTCTTAAATTTTTTATCATCTAACTCTTCCACTTGTTTGGTTAGAATTACCTTCATAGTATTATATTTTGGTTTTTAAAATTGTTTTGAGAGAAATTGTGAAAAGTATTCTTCCCCTGATTTCTTTCTTAATTCATTTGTCATTTGTATATAGAAAGGCTCCTGATTTTTCTGCATTAATCTTGTATCCTGCTACTTTGCTGAAAGTGTCTATCAGACAGAGCAGTATCCTGGTGGAATTTTTTGGTCGCTTATGTAGACAGTCATCTGCAAATAAGTTGTATCCTTTTGGTCTCCTTCAATGTCTTATTGCTCTAGCTAAGACTTCAAGTACAATATTGAATAGGTATGTTTACTTTTAAAGTAATTTAAAAATTTATTCTTTGAGAATTTTGTACATATATATAGCATATTTTGATCAAGTCCATTCCCACTTCTGTCTTTAGTTTCCCTCTGCAAACATTCCTGTCCCAATTTCATGTCTTTTTTTTCTTTCTCCTTTTTTAAAAATAACTTACTGAATCTAGTTAATGCTGCCCACCTCCGTGTGTGTGTGTGTGTGTGTGACAGAGAGAGAGAGAGAGAGAGAGAGAGAGAGAGAGAGAGAGAGAGAGAGAGAGAGAGAGAGAGAATTGATATAGATGTCCTATTTAGGGCTTATTCCACCATAGTCACTTATTCGACACTTTGACCAGGTACAAACTTCTGCACTAACTGGCTACAGTTCAGGGTAGGACAGACCTATTGGTACAAACACACATTTAGAAGGTAGTTGACAACATGTGTATTTAGCAAAACAATCCTAGCCAGTCCCCAACTAGGGCCCATGACTTTCCTAGCTATGGGCTTTGGGCCTCAAATTTAATCAGGGAGCAGTTTGTTCCTGCCAGATGCCACTATTGTACTACTGGACACTTGTCTGGTAGATTGACATTGTGAATGCAGGGCCCAGGGCCGGCTAAGGCCAATGATGTGTTTTGTTTTTCCCCCAGTAGTTTGTTTAGCTCCTTCTGGGACTGTGAACATTGGCTAACAGGAAGGAAGTTTCTAATCAGTTGCGGACTGATCTCTCTATGTCCTGCAACCAAAATGTATGATGTCCTCAGGTATATTTTTTTATACCTTGTAGTTAGGTTGGGAAACCAAGAGGGATGACAATAGTGTGTGTTGTATTGGGTATTCTGGAGCCCCTCAGAACCAGTAACTCATAGGGAGGTATCATGTGCCTGGCACTGAGGTTTTCTTGAAATCACTCATATCTTCTGGTACCTCTCCAACTTCTTTTGAATATTTATGTATATATTAATCATATGTATTTATTCATATGCATATACCACAATCATCCTGCTTCTTCCTCCCAAGTGGTGATATTACAGGCATGCACCATCTCTCCTGTTTTATGTGCTGCTGTGGAAACAAACCTAGGGCTTTCTGCATGCTAGGTAAGCACTCCATCGACTAAGCTACATCTCCAATAATAATGTGTTATTATTTTTTCCACCATAAAAATGGAAATTTCATATCATGTACTCCAATGGCATTCACTTCCTGGTCCTCCCAGGTCTGCTCCCTTACTCTTGTGACCCCACTTACTCCGAAGAAGAAGGAGGAGGAGGAGGAGGAAGAAGAAGATGAAGAGGATGAGGAAGAGGAGAAGGAAGAAGAGGAAAAGGAGGAGGAAGAGAAAGGTTCAATTTGTGATGAAAAATAAATGAAGAAACTATTGCTTGAGACAGTGTTTCACAAGATTATATTCCAAACCAGGTGTGGGGGTACGTACCCATAATCCCAGCCCTTGAGAGGTAGAGAAGGCAGGAGGACCAGCAGTTCCAAGTTATTTTGGGATATAAAGTAAGTTGGGGAAGGAGAGATTAGACAGAAAAAAACATCAGATAAAGTTGTCCCTGAGTGAGGGCCCTGAGGACCCAGGTACCTCCTGAGGTTTATGTCCAGTAGTGTGGGTTTTAATTTCTTTCCTTTCCATCTGGGACTTTTATGGACTCCTATCATTCCCCTAATACTTCAAAGCCAAGAAAAGATCTGCAAGTTAAGACTAAAACTACAAACGACTGCATTCCTGAGGAAAGCAAAGGGCAGAAACATGTTTTGGAAGCATGAAAATTGACCATAGCTTTATTGTATAAAAAATAAGTGCTTGACTGATCTCTCAGAGGAGCTGTGAATGTGAATTCTGTGGGAAGGGTGAACACTTTGAAATCTGACAGTCTGACTTCTTTGGCTCTTTTGTGGCATGTTTCTTCATTTGGGCAAGTATATGTGGAGAGGCCCAGCCAGGGAGGTCTTTGAACTTGAGGCCTAGAACTGCAGAAACCCTGCATGTTCTCCACTAGGCCTGAGAAGTGACAGCTAGCTATCCAAAATGACAGTGGTCTTTGGCATATGTACAGATGAAGTAATATCTTCCTAAAGGTATGCAGTCTTATTTGGGTGCCCCAAGGAGAGAGAAAACTTTCTTCCTTTATAGGTCAGTCCATGGATCTGTTTATCCACACAAACGTTCATCCTTCCACCCAGTCAAAGGGAAGACAAATGATGGGAATCCACTATGAGCTGAGTACTACGTTACATTTCAGACAGAGTACCTTATGTAACCAGATTATTTATGTATTGGGTGCTAGGCATTAGTATCTATGGGATGTATCTTTTAGTCAGAGGTGTTGATATTGGAGAATTCCAATAATATAAAGAAAGAAATGGACATTCAAAGCTATGGCAAAAGAGATGAATATGTTTTTGTTTTAATACCAGGTTTGGGATATGGAGCGTCTTCATGTTGTTCACAGTAGCTGACTCTAATGTGTCTTATACTCTGGTAGGGGCATGATTTTTGCCAGCTGCAGATAGTTTAATTCTGGAAACTCTTGAGAGGGTATAAATGTGAAAGCCCGGAGAGGGCCTGTGGTGGCTGCTGCTGTCCCTGTCGCTGCTGCTGTGGTGGTCCCTGCTGTTGTTGGTTCTTGCTGCTGTGTTTGCTATTGCTGGCTTGCTGGCTTGCTACTGCTAGATTGTAGATTGCTGGATAATCTGATGAAGATCCGACTCGCCGCTAAGAAACTGATGACCCTGATCAGCAGGAAGTAGTTTGAAGGGGTCTATATTCCTTTCCCCCTTTTCACCTATCTAGTGTTGTGGGGTTTAAAGGGATTGGGGTGGAGAAGGGTGGTAGATATAAGAATCCAAATAGAATATCTAAAAAAGTATGGCTACAGGAGTTAAGTGACCAATACGGTTTGTTCTCAGGCTATGGCATCCAATATGCTATGAGTTTGCTTGCAATACAGTTCTGCCATGTGTATCTATCTATCTACCTACCTATCATTATCTACATAGACTACAGTAAGCATGTCTTGAAGTTATCTGGAAATATGATCATTTTTAATATTTTTGAATTATTGATAATATAAAGTATAGATACTTATTGCAATAGTACAGGTGATATAGGCCTTGCATTAAATCCAGGCAATTTTTTGAGATAAGGTCTCTTTTTTCAATTTATTTGTGTGTGTGTATGTATGTATGTATGTATTTATGTGTGTATGAATTTATGTATACGTATGTCTACATGTAGGTATGTGTACATGAATGAAGGTGTTTGTGGGGGCCAGAAGAGGGTGTTGTATCCTCCCCAGAGCTGGAGCTATGGGCAGTCGTGAGCCAGAGGATCTAGAGCTGGAAACTGAACTTGGGTTCTCTGAAAGAGCAGGAAGTACTCTTAAGTAACCAGTCTCTTGAGCTCCAAGGACATCTCCTCGCCATACTCCTGCTTGCATTTCCTGGGTGCTGCCTTTCACCCTTGCATAACTATGCTTAGCTAGGCTTTGAGGAAAAAGGAAATCAAGTTCCCTTTGGATGAAAGCCAGTGGGTGCTCTTTAGAATTATGGCAACTGCTTTCAGTTCCCTGCTGTTGTTAACTGCTGATATAGAAAACAAAGGCACTGAATGACCGAACAATTTCTGCTTGTACACAATATTTAGAAGGAGAACTTAAAACCTGTTTGGTCTAGGGACCTGCCCTTGTTAGTTTTATATCAACTTGATGCAAGCTAGAGTCACCTGAAAAGAGGCCACTGTAATTGAGAAAATGCCTGCCTAAGATGCAGCTGTAGGGCGTTTTTAAAATTATTTATGGATGTGGGAAGTCCTAGCCGTTGTGGGCGGTGCTATTGATGGGCTGGTGGTCCCAGGTTCTATAAGAAAGCGGGCTGAAGAAGCTATTAGGAGTAAGCCAGTAGGCAACATGGCCTCTGCATCAGCTCCTGCTTCCAGGCTCCAGTCCTGCTTGAGTTCTTGTCCTGGTTTCCTTCAGTGATAGACTATGATGTGGAAACACAAGCCAAATAAACCCTTTCCTCTCCAACTTGTTTTTGTGTGGAGCAGGTGGGCAATGTGATGGGGTGGGAGAAGGAGGGCAGAGGAGTAGGCTTGGAGCAAGAGTGAGGTCGAGATATGTCCAAACCCCTGAAATCTTGAGGCTGACAGGAGTAAGGACTGCATCCTCCCTGTTCTCGGCCTGTGGCCAGGTTGCAGGTTAAAACTTCCTCTTTGCTTATAAGAACATGTCCAGCTAGCACCTGGAACTCCTTTTCATGCAAATAAAGCATTCCCCAAACCTCAGCCCCAGCCAATGCTGTACACTCACCCGGAAAAACCTTACTCACTTCCCTAAAGTTTATATAACCCCTGGTCATCCTCAATAAACAGATGTGTTTCATGAAAACCATCTCAGAGAAGGCTGCTTTTCCATGCTCTCCTCACCGACTGAGGTCCTGCATAACCCATCCACCTGGCTAAGCTTCAATCCTTAACTCATCCACCTGGCTATGCTTCATTCCTTTGGACACCCTGAGGGCAGAAGCACTTTTGTTCATGGTGTTTTATCACAGTAACCCTAACTAAGACGGGACCATACAGAGACTCCACTTGAATTCAATAAGAGTTATCAAGTTTGCATAGTGATTTCTATTCTCTTGTTCCAACTCATTTATTCCAGCTGGGTTATAGCTAAATATAACTTCCCCAGGTCACCAGTCTTTTTCAGTTTTTAAAAAAGTTTATCTATCTGTTTGTCTATCTATCTATCTATCTATCTATCTATCTATCTATCTATCTATCTATCTATCTATCTATCTATCTATCTATTGGTGTGGGCAATGCCATGGCATGTGTTGGGGGTTGGTTCCCTTCTTCTACTCTGTGGACTCTAGAAATTAAACTCAGGTCATAAGGAATGGCAGCAAATGCCAGTTTTACTTGCTGAGCCATCTTGCCAGCCCTAATCACTGGTTTCGGTGTTGTCAACGTTCTACATCATGAACCTGTTCCAATGGGAGAGGAGCTGCCTCTTCCCCTGAGCTGTGCTTCTAGGTAGGAGATGGTGGTGCCTGGCTTTGGAAATGCAGCTTTTCGGCTGAGTATCCTCAGCCCCACAAAACACAAATCCAAAGTCACATGAGCCCATTTCCTTATAAACAAGACAAAAAAATCATAGTTTTGAAAACCTCAGACAAAAATGTGTTATGTTCTTATGTTAGGAACACATAGCATGTAGGAAACAATCATCAAATCTAACACTAGTAAGCGGCAGAAGCCTGTTTAATCTGCTTCATTTCCCTGATAGCATTTTGCACGTATAGTCAGGGCCCAGTTCTGATAGAAATACCCCACAAATCATGTCTGCAACCTGCACAGCTGGTAATTTGCTAGTTGTTATTTATGGTCATATTTATCCACATATAGAGATTTCTAGGAACCTAATATCTTTGAAGTCTTTATTGCCTTAAAAAAGTTTGCTCTCTGCTCCCTGTGTTCCTATCATAACATGGAGAAGCATGGTGAAAGAACAGGTTTCCTTTGGGAGCTCTGCATAGAGCGTTTTCTCTCCCCCAACTAAGCTAAGCTATGCTACATAAATAAAGATATGGCATGAGCCAAATACGCTCCTATTTCAACAAAATAGTTTCCCTGTGGCATTGAGATTTAAGTATCCTATCAAATGAAACCAGTTCCACACTGAATTCTCCTCTCAGAGCCTCTGTTTTCCAGAGATCTCATTACTCTTGGCCACAGGAGAAATTGGTCATTCATGCATAAATCCAGGCTGGAAAGGTACGGAAGTAAAGCCACGTCTTCCCTATTCAAGGGAAGCCAAAGAATCAAGTCCGCATGAATGGCACACTCCGCTTTTTTAACCTGAGAGTATTTGTTCATGAAATCCGAAATGGGGTTTGAGAATGTTTAAGCTGCCTGCCACCACTCCATTTCGCATTTGATTTTGCCAAGCCATCCATTGGCACACTGTGCACAAAGTCGACTATTGGTTCCAGAAGAAAGAGACAAGAAGAAAGAGAAGCTAAAGAGATACTGGGGAGGGAGGAGGTGAAGGAACAAGGAAACCTGAGAATAACTAGGACTTTTGTGTGTTTTGCCACATTTGATGTCATAAAACCCCATTTGGCAGGTTCATGCCCATATTAATGATGAAATGTTGAAATGGTGGGAGAGGTGACTGGGCAGAGTGCTATTCTGAGTCTGCCCAACTCTAAAACCCATGTTCTTTCTTCTATGTTATCTGGAGAATAAAGGGAAGAAAGGAGCAACCAATTTAAAGGCATATGATCCATTTGTTCACCTCTGGAATCTGGAGACATTTGTGTGAGGGAAGCTATGAGATTTCTGGAGCTGGAAGTGAGAGGAGCTAACAGAAAAGTTTCTGTTTAGGGGCCTGGAGAGATGGCTCAGTTCATGAAGTGTTTACTGTTCAGGGATAAGGGCCTCAGTTTGATTTCTACTGCTCATGTAAAGAAGCGATCTAAGGTAGAATACTGCTGCAATCCCAGTGCTGAGGAGGCACTGGCTACATACCTAGCTGATCTGTGAGCTCTAGGTTCAGCGAGAGACCCTGCCTCAAAAATAAGGGGATAGCCACTAAGTCAACATGTCTCCCATACTGACTTCTCAACGCACACACAAACAAGAAATACCTGTTTAAAGAAGGCTGAGAATAAAATGTAAGAATCAAGGATGTCTGCTAAACTTTGTGAGCCCTAGGCTTGTGTTTTTGATGTTTTTTGGAGAGGTTGGAAGAATTTTCTGGTTCCTTAAGTGAGCCCATTATAAATGCTGAGTGATAGAGAAGGCAATATTTCCTCAAGAGGGGGAGCAGGCGAGTGCTAACAAGATCTGATTTATGTATTGACAGAACGATTATTCTTGCCGGGTGAAGACAGGTAATCAGAGATCAAGTGAATAACTAAGGAAAAGGTAGAAATAGGTGTTGGGATCCAATCGAGGTAAGGTGAGGAGAAGAACTGGGCGATGGTGGTGGAAAGAGTGACAAATGGTGGAATTTATATCAGGTTTTGAGACAAAGCTAATGTTGATGACTCAGATACAGTGTATGAGAGAAAGCAAGAAATCAAGAATCCTATTAAGGCACAATGTTGCCCCTGTCACCCAGAGCTGATTGGACAACTATTAGCTAACTATTAAGAGGGATGACCAAAGGAGAAAAAAGTTTCAATGGGAAAGGGGAACATACTCACTTGGGATCAAGTGGTCTTGTTATATTTAACTCTTCAAGTAAAAAATTGGGCAAACAACAGCCTGGTTTTCAAGTTCGGGATACAATAAATGATTTGAATATCAGGAGCAGAGCTGAGATAGAAATGCATCATGTCCAAATTCAGGTGATTTGGTAAGATCACTGAAGGACTGAATAGAACAAAAAGAGGTACCCGAGCTGTCTTACAGTCTTCTCAATTTCTATCCTATTGTACTCCATACCCAGTTTATCAATAAATCTCTTTCCCAGTGACTGCTTTGATTCCAGCCACCACAATCCCACACTTGGATGATTGCAGTAGTTTATAACTTCTTCCATATTGACTCCCTGTCTCCCATTCCCAGAGCAAAAGCCAGAGTGTTCCTTTTATAAATGTGAGATCAAGTCACTATTGGTAAACTCTCAAGTGTCTTTTCTTGTCATGGAGTGGGAAACAAGCAATCAAAAAAATATAAAACCAGAAAAATTCTTCACTGGTTTTTACATAGAGGTTATATTTTGGTTAGTTTGAGGTATTTAACTTTATGCTATTGTTTATAATTATTAGTAGCATTACCTCCATTATTCTCAAAGTGTTCTGGTTTATATGATAAATTATATCATATAATTTATTAGAGTATTAGATACAATAATCTATTAATAGATAATAATAATTTAATAATAATCTAATAATAGATCCATAATCGATCTGTGATCTGGTCCCCCCAAATATCTCTCTACTTTTTTGTTGTGTCACTGTACTTTGTTTCATTTCAGGAATTCTGTTCTCTTGGATTCCTCAAAAGAGTCGTATGGATAGTTTTATGCCAACTTCACACAACATAAAGTCATCTGAGAGGAGAGAACTTCAGCTAAGAAAATGCCTCCACATGATCAGGCCATAGGCAAGAGTGTAGGACATTTTTTAAATTAAATGATTGATGGGGAGGGATGGATCCATTGTGGGTAGTGCCATCCCTGGGTTGGTGGTCCTGGGTTCTGTAAGAAGGCAGGGTGAGCAGGTCATGGGGAACAAGCTAGTCAGCAGCACCCCTCTATGGCCTCTGTATCAGCTCCTGCCCCCAGGTTCCTGACCTGAATTCCTTCAGTGATGGATTGCAATATGGAATTGTAAGCCAAATAAACCTTTTTTTTCCCCAAGTTGATTTTGTTCATGACATTTCCTCATAGTAATAGTGACCCTAACTAAGACAAAAGTTGGTACCAGGGTAACTGATGGGAGAGACCTGACCATTTGGAAAGGATCGTGGAAGAACTTTGGAACATTGTGCAAGAAAATCTATTGTGTGTTCATTGCTTGGTGAGCTGTTCTATAGAGGCTTGGAAGATAAGAGTTTTGAGGGCAATGCTGAAGATGGAAGCCTGGCTTGTGAAGTTCCAGAGGAAAGTTTAAAGACTCATTTGTTATTTCTAATCAGGATTCTGGGTTCTTGTAAGCTGGGCTAAAGAATCAGCTGTTATTAGCAAGATTTGCAGAACTACTAAAGTGAAATCTTTGCTTTGCTTGATGCCGGTTTAACTGGTGTTGAGAAATTAGCAGTGATTAAGAAGAGGCCAGTATTATTGAGGTGAAACTTGAAAAGTGTTTCCCGAGATTCAGCACACAGACGCTGTGTTTTAGAGGTGGCCAAAGTTGTAATCTGTGCTGGCAGCTAAACTTGGTAGTGTAATAGTCACTCATGTGGTCCTGGTTTTGAAGATGTGAAGAGGTTATGGAGATCAGCTAAGGCTTGGCACTGTGAGAGAGGGTTGAGGTCCCTGAAGAGAGCTCAGTGAGAGGCTATTGATGGTCCAGTTATGGCAGAGGATCCCAGCATTTTGGAGATGCCAGTGTGTATAATGGGATGATTAGCAAGATCAGCAGCTGCGGTGGAGCACAGCCATCTGGAGTCTAGAAGAGGAGTGTGTGTGTGTGTGTGTGTGTGAGAGAGAGAGAGAGAGAGAGAGAGAGAGAGAGAGAGAGAGAGAGAGAGAGAGAGAGAGAGAGAGAGAGACAGAGAGAGAGAGAGACAGAGAGAGAGACAAAGAGAGACAGAGAGAGACAGAGAGACAGAGACAGAGAGACAGAGAGAAAGTGGTCCATCAGAAGTTTGGTTTTGCTTTGTTCAGATTGTGACCTGCCCTGGTTCTTCCCTCTTGAAGTAAGAAAGTATTTAATTTAGTTTTTATTTTTACAAGAGCCCTCTGTTGAGAGATTTCAAACTTTTAAGAGATTTTCTATTTTTAAAGAGACTGGATATTTCAATGGGACTGAACTTTCAATGTTTTTGAATTCGTAAAGATTGGGACTTTTGAAGCTATTTATGTTTTAAATGTGAGATCTTGAGGATAAATGAGAAAGGAAAGATTGTGGCTTAATGGTGATGCATTTTGGTGTCGAGCTGACAAGGGCTCAATTGTGCTGAATAGTTTTATGTCAACTTGACACAAGTTAAAAGTCATCTGAGAGGAGGAAACCTCAACTAAGAAAATGCCTCTGTAAGATCAGTCTATGGGCAAACCAGTAAGGCATTTTCTTAATTGGTGATTGATGTGGAAGGATGCAGCCTATTGTGGGTGGCGCCATCTTTGGACTGGTGGTCCTGGGTTCTACAAGAAAGCAGGCTGAGCAAGCCACGAAGGGCAAGCCAGTGAGCAGCGCTCCTTCATGACATCAGCATCAGCTCTTGCCTCCAGATTTTTGCCTGCTTGAGTTTCTATCCTGACTTCCTTCATGATGGACTACAATGCGGAAGTGTAGAAGAGGATTAACTCTTTCTTCCCCAGCTTGCTTTTGGTCATGGTGCTTCACTACAGCAATAGTAACCCTAACTAAGGCAGGAATCGTGCTATCTCCCACCACAGGACTCTTCAGCCGCTCAGCTAGTACTTGCTTTATGATATCTGCACGGCCTGCCCTTATGCTCCTTCAAGTATCTGCTCAGATGCATTAGCTGTTGGTTCTCTGGTGCACAGATGCCTTCCATGTTTTTTTTTTTTTTTTCTATGTTGCAGGGCCTGGAAGCCAGTTCTGTTATCTGTATAGAGATGCAGCTGGCCTGTGATAACAGAGGCACCCACACAAGATGGAGTCAAAAGAAAGGGAGAGGCAGTTCTGTTTCTGGCAGTGATGCCATCTCCCACAGAGCACACTTGGTTCTCGCATATCACAGGTGGTGATGACCGCAGCTGTGACCTAGGGCTGTCAACTCTGGGTACCCCATGGTCTCCTATAGCTAGGGCACAGTAGCAGGCTAGAGATGAATGTGGATTCTAGGAGGGTTTTTTTTTTTCTGGCAATGTGGATCTTAGGATGGCAAAGGACTACCCCAAGCCCTTGTAGGAGTAGGTGGGCCATGAAATAGATAATCCCAGTAGGTGGGCTTCTTCATGGGGTGTCCCAGTCAGCTTTAATTGTCAACTAGTCGCAGCCTAGAGCCATCTGTGAGGACAGCCTCTGTTAAGCTGCCTAGGTCAGGTTGGCCTGTGGGTATTGTTTTAATTGTTAATTGATGTGAGTAGGTCCAGTCTGCAGAGGGCAGTACCATTCCCTGAGCAATTGTCCTGAACTGTAAGAGAAAGTTAGTTATGCATGAGCCTGAAAGGAAGCCAGCTAGCAGCTTCCCACTATGGTTTATACTACACTTATTTGGCTGGTTGTTTCCTGTTTGCAGGTGATTCTACAGGGAATGGAAAGCAGTTTTGCCTTCAGGTTCCTGCCTTGAATCTCTGTCCCGGCTTCCCTCAGTAATGAAACCATAACCTGGAAGTATAAGATGAAATAATCCCTTTCTTCCCCTAAGTTGCTTGTTGTCAAAGTATTTAGTGACAACAGGGAGAACCCTACAACAGGGTTTACGGGCTGAATTACAGCTACCTCAAACTCACATGCTCGAGTGATAACCCTTGGTATGTCAGAATGTGACTGTGTTTGTTGACTTTGGTGTCTTTAGAGGGATAGCTACATTGGAACGAGCTCATTAGATCGATCCCTGGCTTAATATAGCTGGTGTCTTTAGGACACAGTTATAACTGGACCCAACCACGTAGAGAGAAGTCTGTGAAGACACAGGAGGTGAATTTATGTGTTGACTTGACTTAGTTTCAGGGTGCTCAGGTAGCTGCTCAAACATTATTCTGGTGTGTCTGTGGATTAGCTTAACATGCAAACCATCAGGCTAAGTACAGCCCTTTGACATTCTGTACATGGGTGGGTCTCATCCAACCTACTGGACAGGGTGGAAAAGAATTCACTCTCTGCCTATATTTTGCCTGGGATGTGAGTTGTCTACCTTCAGACACAGACTCAGACTGAAATATGCACACTTCAGCTTCATGATTCTCAAGCCTCTGAAGATAGACTGGAACTAGACTGTCAGTCTTCCTGGGTCTCTAACTTGCTAACTGTGGATTTTTGGATTTCCCATCCTGTATAACCTTCTGAACCAACATTACAATACCAATCAACCAATCAACCAATCAACGATCTGTCCATCTACTCATCATATTGGTTCTACTTTTTTGTAGCGTTAGACTAATATAACCACCATTTACCAGTGAAAGGGGAGAAGCCTCAGGAAAAACCAGTCCTTCTGGCACCTTGCAGACTTCTAGCCCTTTAGTACTATAGAAAACAAGTTTACGGTTTTGAACCCTCAGTCTACGATACTTTGCCTTCTATCCCTAGAGAACTCATTCAAGCAGAGATGGCTTCTCATAGTACCTGCTGCTGGGTATCGTACCTCTTCCTCTTTTCTTTGGTTCTACTTAATGCTATAAAACAACAACTTCTGTATTGTTGTTTTTCTTTAAAATGTATAACATAGCTTAACTTTTCTGACTAAGCCCTGACTGACTCAGTATTTATTATCAAGAACGCCAGCACATATTAGATCGACGTGGGCCAGATGCCAGGACTTTCAAAATCGCTATTATCAAGAGAAACTAGCTCACTTACTATCAGTTTGCTTGTTTAGTTAGCTGAAACTTGGAGCTGATAGATAATTATTAATTCAGCGAGGTCAATGTTCCATACCTTCTCTCTTATGAATAAGAAGGAATCCGAAGACTAAGAGGAAAAACCAAGTAGGGGTGGATTTTTTTCTTCAGGCCTGACTCTTCCTTATCCTCCTAGGAAGACCGAATATTAAGAGGCACACTGATGGGGGAAATGCAGCCATTATCCTAAGATCCATAGAGTCTGTCTCCTGCCAACTGCAGGCAAAAGTGATCGATGTCATCATTACCAGTGTCGCTGAGCATGCAGCAGCATTCACGTCCCTGGGACAACATGAACCGGATCACTGAAATGGTTGGCAAAGATGGAGTGGAAATCAGAATGCTGTGCCCAGTCTGACTATTTGATCAGTGCCTTTAGGGCTGCTGGATGTGTGGCCAAGTGAGCTAAGATTATAACCAGAAGCATCGAGAGCTGGGCAAAGGACAAGGACACTGTCAGCTTCCTGGCCCGGTAGAGAAATGGGTGCTTTCACTGTTAGCCCAGACACAGGCTTGTCAGAGATGATGTCTCTCGAGTGGAGGCATAGAGGTTCTTGTGCTCCCAGATAAACCCTACTATAATACAAACATGTTAAACATACAGGGTTGTCTCTTCAAAATGAAAGATGTATAACCTGTTTTCTGCCCAGAAGGCTGGGAGTGGATATAGTTAATAGCCTGGTGACCTTTGTACTATTTGTGTGGCTGAGGCCACATTGGATCCTTTCCCAGACCCTTATCATGTGCTCGCCCATCTATAGACCCCATCTTTATGGAAGATGTCCCATGTATTTTATAGAGATGTAGTCATATCTTAAGCTTTATTGTGCACATGGGATTGAGTTATTTATCACTAGAAAACTTTTTACCAAACTGTGCTGTGCTTAATATGCCTGAAACAAACTACTCAGGTCAGACTCTTGAAGTTTGAACACCAACTACTGAGCTATGTTGAGCTGAACTACCTTCTTGCCTCCATTGGATTGTTACTTTGCTGGCCATGGTGGTCACAGACCCCCAAGTACATATGTTCATGTATGTATGTGTGCATGAATTTACAAGTGTGCATGTGGGGGGGGGCGAGAGAGACACCAACTTTGGGTGTTGTTTTTCAAAAGCAGTCCACTTTGTTTTTTGGGCGGAGGCTTCTCATTGGGACTTGGGGCTCTCCAACAAGGCAGGGAGCAGGGTGTGAGCAGGGAGTCCTGGGAAGTTTGCATTCTTTGTTTCTCCAAAGCTAGGATTATATGCATATTCTACCACATCTTTCCTTGTACATGAGTACTAGGGTTTGAACTCAGGTCTTTATGATTATGTGACAAGCACGTTAGCAACTACTTCCTTAGCCCCAGGACATTAACACAGATCTACAAAGTAAATATCACTCTAAGATTTCCCCAGGGGATGTGCAACTGTGTAGGCTTAGATTCTTCAAAAACTCACTTTACTTAGGGTTCTTAAATACCTCTACCTCCCTTCCAACCTCCCTCCCCACGCCCCACAATGTCCATAGTTAGGAGAGAAAGCAGGTTAGTGGGCATAAGGGATATAGACTTCCCTAGCTACTTCCTGCTGCTTAGTGTCGTTGGGTTGTTTAGGGCAATACCTATCTCAGTAGGCTGGATTCCAGAAGTCCAGTCTAAGAGCAAACAGAAAATGGTAGCAGAAACCTCAAAACATTCTCTGGAGCCTTTCTTTCGAGGAGTGTCTTGAAGTGAAGTGAAGCAAAGCCAAATGATGTGAAGTGTAGCAAAGTGATGTAAAGCAACCTCTCTCTGTCTCTGGGCTCTTATTTGTGTGTTCTCAGAGTCCAAACAAGGATGTTTTCCAGCTGGCAAAATTATGCCCCTTGCAAGCGGTAGTTCCCAGCTGGAAAACATCACTTGCCTTTCACATTCCATACTTGGGACCAAAACAAAAACACATTCTCATAACAAACAAGTTTTAAGGAAACCCAAACTTCCACTACACAACTGTATAGCTACACAGCAGCAAGTTAAAGTAAAAATGACAATATAATTAGAAACTATAGCAAGGAAATGGAGTTAATGCTAACCCCTGGCTACCTCAACCAGAGTTGGGACTTACGGAAGTTGACTGATAAATGGATTTTTAGTCTAGATCCATATCACAGAAAATCTTTAAATTTATTTCAGGGTTGGTTTCACTGTTTCTGAACTCATGACTGGAAAAGACCAACTAGTAACTGAGATTGTCCCATCTTAGTTTCCTGGCATGTACACTGAGGCCTTATCAGGATAGGAAATCTAAGCAGAAAGCTCCTGGAAAATTTTCCCTACCAATAATAAATCATATCAATGCCACACATCTGGATAAACTGTACATGTTAATGCCACCATCAAAGACTTGAAAGATGAAAGGGCGGTGATTCTTCTGATATACTCAATTTGCCTGTTGGCTCACCCAGAAGGGATCTGGATCTTGCAGAGTGCATTTTAAAAGCTCCATTACCATTTGTGACTACAGCAACAGTAAAATGGGAATAGTGCTAAAAGGGAGACTGGAATTACCTGCCATACAACTGGCTGTTTGGGGACAAATTGTATTTTATTGTGGTCTGTAGCTGTGTATGTCCCAAGGCTATCAGAGTACTTTAGATAAAACAAAGGCTGTGAATGAATGGAATTTCCAATTCACATGGCCATACATTCAGCCTCCTTTAGGGCTCAGTAGCACAGAAAGGATTGACTCAACGGAGAATAGTTATTTGAAGAGGAGAGCATGGCTTTGCTCAGGGGTGATGTCTAGATCACTACTGCTTGCCAGATGTACTACCAGTTCATTATCTGCCACAGACACATGAACATTACTGTATCTCCTAAATTACAAGGCCCAAGTGGCTGAGCTGCTTTCACTAATTGGACTAATTGTAATCTTGTTTTACTCTAAGGTTTTACATTTGGCATCCTTCTGGGCTTCTTGGTCAATGAGTCTGAGAAACACACTTGTGTGTGTGGCATAGTATAGCATTGCCTTACATCCTCATTTGTCCAGGCTAGGTCGAGTCAGTTCTACAAGCTACACTATCAACCAAGAAAGAGCTTCTTACGTTCACTCTTATATATAATTCTTACCCTTTTGGATCTTTTGGAATAAAAGGATTTGGCACCTTTATGGACATTGAGCATAATATTTCCTTGACTAAAACTTGAATTTAAATATCTTTTATAAGCCTGGGCAAATATATGTTCTATTTGACAATTTCATGCATTGTATATAATGCACAGTGACTGCGCTCTTTCTTTAACCTCTCACCTCTCTCTTACCCTTACCACCCCGTCACCTCCATTTTTAAACTATTTCCTTCCCCAGATTTATAACTTTGGCTTAAGTCTGTGATCCATTTAGTTTAATCAGGATCATCTGTGTGACCACTGGATTGAAACTACCCATTAGGGAACCTTGCAGACTCACCAGTAAGTTGTGACCTCTTTTGAATATATGCCATCAGCATCCATTTCCAATAGGTAATTTGTAATGTATCTAATCTGATGGAAAAGTTCAATCCCATTATCCCTCTGTGGTCCCATGTCCCATCAGGGCCCTGTTCCCTGATGACTTCAGGGAAATTTTAAGAGCTTTCTTGGTTTCTGTTTCTATAGGAAAGAAATGTTGATGTGTTGAATGTGGTTGTCAAGGGCCAACATGAGGACACAGCCACCCTCTTCTTTCTAGGTTCTACAATCCAGAGTCTGGTGTTTACATTCCATGTGTGGGATCTTGTGTTTCCATAATATTCTCCACTTGTCATTTCTACCAGAGGTTTGTCAAAGCCCAGAAAATATTGGTTAATACATTAAATTTATTAAGGATCTAATTTACTAGCATTTTTTTTTAAATTAAGGGCACAGGAGAAACACACAATGCTCTAGTCCATTTAATTCCCAGTTTTCTCACAGACAAAATGTAGGCTGTAGATATGAAAGTCAAGATGAAGAAGAAAGCTGGGAACTGACTAAATGGGACCCTGAATATGTGCTTGGATGTTCAGATGCTTTTTTCTGGTAGCAGTTTGTATGGGGCCTTATCAGTGAAGAGGGAGGTCCACCAGAGCTTGGTGCTTAGAGTCTGCTACTGTAAGGAAAGGAATTAATAAGGGTATAGCTATACAAACGAGGGCATGTTGAAGTCTTTGTAGCTTCTGCCTCCTTCTCTTTCCACAGAATTCTTCTCCATTAACATTTGGTATTCTAGGCTGAGAATGTGGCTCAGCTAGCTGGTAGAGCACGGCTCCCATGTACAAAGCCCTGTGCTGAGGGAATGTTGGACAAATTAATTTGTGTGTGTGTGAGCATTTGTGTTCCTTGAAGAGAGAGAGAGTTGCATAATTATTCCGCAGAAACCATCCTCTGCCCAGGAAATGTAGCAATCCTTTTCACATTGAACTAAATGCTGTAAGATAGAGTCCCCATCCGCCAGAGCCTCATTTCCCCGTCTTCACAGTTCTGCACATGTGAATTCTCCTTCCATTCCTGACTCTTCTGACATGCCGATCCATTCTTTAGAATTCTCTCCCATTTCCTCTTTGCTAAAACAAGTCTCAGATTAACTGTCCCTCTGGTCCAGCCCAACTAGATGCCTTGTACTTTTATTGTTCTTCAACAGTGTGATTAAAATACTTGTAAGGTGAGTTATTTAATCCATATCTTTCATAACAGAGACCCCAGAAAAGCCAGGATTATTTCTGTCTTCCCTGTGTTGCAACATCACTGCACATGGTGTTTGGGAAGAGGCAAGTTAAATTGTCTTAGCAGAGTGAATGGAGGAAGCTTCAACTCTGGGAGCTCAATGGCAGTCAGAGCACATGGCAGAGCTCAGTCAGTGGCTGCGGATCTGATGGAGTTCTGGGTCATGAGCAACTCTGAGCATGACAGTGGTTACTGAGCTATTTGCCTTTTTCTCTGCCTGCACTGATGTCTTAATAACTTAGTTCAGCCTTCTCCAATAGATTAGTGAGTTTAAGGAGTTCCTTGGAGTAAGCAACTGAACAGGAGGCAGATGGAGGCCTTTGACTTTTGGCCCCACTGCCATCCTGATTGAATGGTGAATAAGAATAAGAACATAGCCTCATTTCAGGGTCCACTTCGAGGTCAAATGCCTTGGTCATATATAGCTCAGTGGGTAGACTTTTTGTCCGCATGCAGAAAGCCCTAGGTTTGAGCCCCAGCACCGTATAAACTGGGCATGTGTGCCCCTGTGCATGGTGGCAAATGCTTATAATCCTAATACTTGGGAGGTGAAGGCAGGAGAATCAAAAGTTCAAGGATATCCTTGGCTATGTAACAAACTTAGGCCAGCACGGGACACATTTAGATAAACAGTCTAAAAACAACAAAACAAAACGCATGTAGGATTCAGTTTAGCCACACAGCAAGACCCCAGTGCTGGAACCTGCCGTCTCTCACTAGGCTCTTGTGTCTCGTGTTCCTGCTATCTCTATCCAGCCATCTTTTCTTTCCTTGTCTACCCACAAATGTCTATACACCTATACGACTCAGTCCAACTGCTGACTCCTCCACCGACTTTTCCAGAACCCGCCTTTTTCTTCACTGAGGCTGATGACTCAGCAACTATGTCTGTTCCTCTCTGAGCCCAACGTGATCTTCAGCCATTCTTTCCAGCAGAATAAGGTGGGAATTTGTCTACTCCTGATTCAGTTGCTTTTAGAAATGCTCTTGTGTGCAACAGCAGGTGAGGCAGCAGTGTTTTCCAGGGCAGAGTGGATGAGAAGGGCAGGAAGCTTTGTTCATTATTTTTGCTCTGCAGAGGACTGGCTCTTTCCAGGTGTTTAATCAGTGTCTGAATACACCTTGTACATGAAGTGACAGGCACGTTGCAATGATTTCATCAGGCTAGGGCTTAAGAGGCAGGCCCTGGAGCTAGACCACCTAGATTAGAATCTTGTTTCTTTCACTCACCAACGCTGGAGCCAGGGGTAAATTATTTGCTATGCTTTGGGTGCGGTTCTAATGACCCCCAAGGGTCCATTTTGATTAGAAGCTTGGTTCCTAGGGAAAGTGTCATGGAGACTTTAAGAAGTGGAGCCAAATAAGAGGCTCTTAAGTCAACCGGGGGCGTGCTCTTCAAAAGGTTTGTGGGATACCAGATCCTCTTTGCTTCCCACTTGAGGGTAACTACTTATTCCTATTCTGCATGCCTTTTCAGACTTTCATCATGATGCTCTGCCATTCCTGGGCCACCTCAGAGGCCAAACCAATCAGGTCACCCAAATGAACCTTGAATATTCAAACTACAAAATCATAGATCTCTCTCTCTCATCGTATGTCAGGTATTTTGTTATAGTGGTCCAAAGATGATACCTTGCTTCATCTTGCTGTGCTTCCATTTACCCAAACTGGGGGATAAGAAGAGTGCTGGATTTCTAGAGCTGCCATGAAGACTGACAAGTCACATCAGTAAAAGGCTAGCATTTATTTCTTATGACTATTGACCTGGCCAAGTGGTTAATTAAACACATTAGCTGCCTTTCCACAACCAATTCTTCAGGCCTTGGAGAGCCAGTGTTGAGCAAATCAAGTACCATCCTATTTTTCTGGAGCTGACAGTTTCCCAGAGGAGAAGGACAATCAAGCACTTATGGCATAGGGCATGTGGGAGACTGCTCTAGTTTGTTGTTTTTTTGAAACAGAATGAATCTCCTTGGGCCTTGCAAGTTCAGACAATTTGGGGGTCTCTCTCAGGGAGAAAACAGACAATGCCTTCATGCTCTCACTACAAAATCCATCAGCCACTAGCAATAGCTTCTCTCATTACACAGTGTAGACATTCCATGCTTCACCTAGGACTCCTCCTTTCAGAAACCCTCCCGAGTCCTAGGACGGTTCTAACTACTGTTCCATGTTTCTGGCCACACTCTTTAACAGGCTTGTGTTTGTTTTATTTCTCCATATTCTATTTCCTTCAGCTACCTATAAGCCACACTCCCATAGCAGCCATGTTTGGGGAGGGCAACAGTGATATCCATTGTGTTGCATAATTTTATGTCAACTTGAAAAAAACTGAAGTCGTCTCAGAGGAGGGAGCCACAGTTGAGAAAATGCTTCCACAAGACAGGGCTGTAGGCAGGCCTGTAGGGCATTTTCTTAATTAGTGGTTGATGAGGGAGGTCCCAGCCCACTGTGGGTGGTGCCATCCCAGGGCTGGTGGTCCTGGGTTCTATAAGAAGGCAGCTGAGCAAGCCATGAGGAGCAAGCCAGTAAGCGGTATCCCTCCATGGCCTCAGCTCTCGCCTCCAGCTTCCTACCCTGCTTGAGTTTCTGTTTCTGTCCTGCCTTCCTTCAGTGATGGACTGCAATGTAGAAGTGTAAACAAACAAACCCTTTTCTCCAAAGTTGCTTGGTGGTGGTGTTTCATCACAACAATAGTAACCCTAACTAGGGCAGCCACCTTTTTACCACCAATACTTTCTTTTTTTTACCTGAATCAATGTTCAATAACACCTTGCTTTTCAAAACCCTTAACTTGCTTTGGCCCTAGAAATCCTCATTCCTCTTTGTCCCTGTTACCTTTTTGGTCACGCCTTCTTAGTCTTCTTTATGGTTTGTAACCAACTTACATAATAAAATTTGGAGTTTCCTAGGATTTAGTGTTAAGACCTATTATTTTCTTCTAACTTCCCAAGAGATCTCAAATAGTGGCATGATTTAATATGCCATTTTTGGTGATTCCCATGTTTCTATCCCAAGTTTTGACATGTCTTCTCTCCAAACTTATAAGCCTATTTGTTTGGTCAATAAGTCATCTTAAATCTTTAACATAACAGGCCAAGGCAGAACTTGATTTTCCTGCCCTCTGAATTTTGTTACCTTTTATTAAATGCTATTATTTATTTTGTTTCCTGGTTCAAAAAGTGGTAGACATTTTAATTCCTCTCTTTTCTTTATATAGACATAAACCATCACAACATCTTCAAAATGTATCCCGGGTCAACCCATCTGTCTTCATCTTTATATTACAGTTTTCATCTTAATTTCATATCCCTTGAATGTGATTATTCATAGTGACTCAACTGTTGTAGAAACACTGTGATGAGTTGCAGTGTACAATCTCCGGCTCTAGGACAAGCTGGTTGTAACATCATGAAGATTCACAGGCTTTCTTGGGACAAATCCGAATGGTAAGGAGCTGAGGTCTGCAATGAACCACATCTTAGAAGTGGAGCCATCATCTCCGGCTTTCAGATAACAGATGGCACCTTGATTCTATCTTCGTGCAAAACCTGACCCAGGGTTAATGGGGTGACGAGAGTAAAGACTTGAATTCTGTCTGAAGAACCTATGCAAAAATGCTGGGTGTGGTGGCACACGCGTGTAACCCTAAGGCTGAAGAAGTGGAGACAGAGAGAACTCTGGTGTGCTCCAGGCCGGTGAGCGAGACTACTTCAAAAGAGGTAGATGGTGTCCCTAAGGGTAACACCTGAGGTTTTTTTCTGACCTCTATGTGCATATGCACACATGTGTACCCACCCACACATGAACATACACATACACACATATGCACATGCGCTTAATTATGTGACTAACACCTGACCAAGCAGCTCACAGAGGAGAGGGTTTGTTCTGGCTCACAGTCTGAGAGGATAAAGTCCATCAGGGGGGCTGGGGGTGGGACTCACTGTGGCTGGGGACATTGTACATGTGGCCAGGAAGTGGCCATAAACTGATGCTGTTACTCAGCTTACTTTTTCTCAGTTCTTCCTTTTTACCTAGTCCAGAACGGAAGCCTCTGTGGGGTGCTATTCAGATCCAGGAGGATGATCTCTCTCAACTGAAATCTCCCTGAAAACACCCTCACAGACACACCTGGGTCACAAACCAATGGCCACAGTTTGGGGGCTTAACACAATTGATTTTTTTTTCCTTAAGCAGCACTGGAGGGTGAAGTCTGAATTTAAGATGTTGGATGGGTCGAACTCTCAGAAGGATCCAGTCTCAGGCCTGCCATACTTGTCTCTGTCTTCACTTGGGTTATGGGTTTCCCTTTTGTCTCTATGCCCCTCTTCTGTCGTATAAGGACACTTGTCATTACATCTACGGCTCATCTTGACACTCCAGGGTGATCTCATCTTGGTATTCTTAGCTTAATTGCATCTTCAAAGACCCCCTTTTCAAATATCTTATATGTGGAGGTCCTTAGAGTGATGATGTCGACATATCTCCTGGAGGCAGCTGTCTTTCAACCCAAGCATCCAAATTTCTCATCAGAAAAGTTTCTCAGCAGATCTCCATGTATCTCTTTTTCTATCCCCTTAAAGAAATACACACATGCATGCACAAATGCATGTACATAAAGTCTTGTGGTTTATCCCACACAGCAAAGTGAGTGATCTTTGAACACATAAGATGTTATGTGATTAACACATCCTCTAGTAATTTTCTATTACATTTAGCATAAAATGAAAACTCCTTACCATGTTCTCCAAGATCAGTAGATCTGGTCTTTGCCTCCCTCTGACTTAATGTTCAGATATCTTAGCAGTATTTAAGGTGGCCTTCAGTCAGGGTTGAACAGGAGCCAAGCAGGTTCTCATGAGGATGGAAGGTCACTAATTCAAGACAGATGTGACTAACACACTTGCAGAGGCTTAAGCTGAAGTTAGCATGCAAGTAGCGATAGAAGGACCAGGTAGGGGATGCCATGCCTGAGGGCCCTTTTGAGCACAGTGGTTCTCAACTTGAGCATCACTACCCCTTTGGGGGAAGCATTGCACTACCCTTTAACAGGGATTGTCTAAGACCATTGGAAAACACAGATATTTACATTATGATTCATAACAGTTCCAAAGTTACAGTTTTGAAGTAGCAACAAAAATAATTTTATGGCTGGGGGTCACCACAACATGAGGAATTATATTAAAGGGTCACAGCATTAGGGAGGCTGAGAACCACTGCTCTGAGGGATGAGACTAAAAATGGGAGACAGAGTAGAAACCAAATTGAGAAATCAAAGATAATACACCTGTTGGATTAAGCACATATGAGTGAATCCATAGAAGAGTCTCAGTACGATTAGAATCATATCCATTGTTTATTCTTTTGTAATTTTGAATCCCACACATGTGTAATGGCATAAGACGACTTGAGACTCCGTGGGACTGTAACTGAGCTGCAGCAGTTACCTCAGATCCAAGGAGTAAGGCTTTGTGTGAAAACAAATCACTCACATATGTGAACGAATCTCAGAACAACAGAATAAAAAGCATGTGAGTTGGATATGTTTTCAAAGTTCTGCTTTTTAAGAGATGGCTTACCTGTCCTCTTTTGATTCCTGAAGCATTAATTTGTAAAGTAGGGGTAGCAGAATCTCTGCTGAATCTTCTGAGTAGGTCACCCCACATCCAACTCAGCTTTCTTCTTGCTGGAGAGATCAGAAGACTACCAAATGCATTTCTCAGGCTTCCTATAGACAGAGTTATTTGGCTTTAGCAATCATGCAATTTGGTTCGTGTGTGTGTGTGTGTATCTGTATTTAAAGTTATAAGTGAATTGAAGGCCATTCCTCCATCCCCTCTCCCTGAAAAAATGGTTGTAAAAACACATGATAATCCTACAGATGACTTCAGAGCTCATCTCTGTCTTCCTAGGAGTAGAGAAGAGTTGATACTGTTCATAGATTCTTGGTCTAATTTTGAATCTTAGTTTCAGATTGGGATGTCTGCTCTCTGGTTTTCTGGGTATGGGAGGCAGTTGACAGAGTATTGGATCGCCGCTTCGGTGGTTATAGTTATGGTCTAGAGGAGTGGTTCTCATAAGGGACCCATTTTGTTTCTTAGGGACTTTTCAGGATGGTCAACTTGGAACCTTATCCTTAAGTCCTTTTGATGAAGTTCAAAAGACCTAATTCTCGGAATTAAATCCCTTCATGCTTGAGTTTTTAAAGATATTTTTCTATTTCCTTGGACTGAACAATAGTACTTGGGGACACTGGAGGAGGGGAGTGTCTGGGAAAGACTAGCTGACTAGTCACGAAAGAACCTCAGTGCCATGTGGCATTACTTTGGCGAATGCTCCAGGCCTTGTTTAAGCTCTGGATTAAGGCTGATGAGACTGATGAACTGACTCATACAAACAAGCCTTTCAAGAAGAGAATTTATGAAACCAAAATGGTAGGTTAATAATTTATAGAGGAGGGTGCACCGCCAAGAGGACCAAATGCGAGTACCATCCTGACCAGCACTTCCCTACTTATCTACTCCACTCACAGGAGAACTCACATTTTTCAAGGCTGTTCAGTGAATGGGCCATGGAAAACAAAGGAAGACCCATGCCAGGGAAGGACTAGTTCCAGGGCCAGACCAGCGAAGGGCTTCAGGTTCTCATTTTCCCTAGACAGTGCTTGGATTTACTCTCCAAATAGAGCCTCTGATTCCCAAGTTCTATGATTTCAACTGGAACAACTTCCTTTCTGGTCCAAACATGGAAGAGCAGGAGGATAGAAGAGCAACTGTCACATCACCCTAGATTTCACCTTTGAGGGATCCCCACCAAGGAGAGACTCATTTTGCAGAGTTTACATCTTGCATAGGACTTTGCCCTGATTTGTGGCTGACTCTCACAATCTTTAAAAAGATGTGCAGCACCCAAGTGAAGGTTAGATCTGGGCAGAAAGAGTGGGCTTGAGTTTGATGACTAAGAGGATTTTCTTCCTCTTGGAGGTGGGGTGGGAGTGAAGCATCTCAATGTACTATTTTCCTTTTTTTGACATTAAGGAATGGTCACTGGAGAATTTCTTGGGTTGGCTGGCATCAATTGAAAAGGCATAATGAAAGCACAGCTTTGAGGGGGTGCTTCAGGAGTAACAAGGGGAACATACCTCTCTATTCCTCTGTCTTCCTTCCATAAGCAAAGACATGTCAGGGAGAGGACCTAGCAAGACATATAGACTAGAGAAGGGGAGGCAGGTAAAAACGTTTGTGTCCAGCTCTGGGGAGCTGGTCAGGGCTGTGACCTCCTTCTTAGCATTCTGGGACCTTTGAAAAACCTAGTCTTCATAGCTGTCTGGGTGAGTGATGCTTTGAGAGTCTAAGGAAAAGAGACAGAGCTCCAGGTATGAACTAAGACAAAGTAAACAAAGTGGAAAAAAAGAAAGGCTCGGAGGTGAAGATGCTCCATGTACAAGAATCCTGTGAAGGGGGGTTGTTGGATTCTACAAGGACCAGGAAAGGAGAGAGGCTCCTCCTCCTCCAGCAACCAGAGCTGAGGGAGCCAGGGATGCCTGGAAGGTGAAGAATCCAGTTTGCTCTGCTTTTACTTAAATCTGGAAGGTCAGAGGAATAAGGTGGGCTAGAGCGGGCTCAAGAGAACTAGATTCTATGCAGTCAGAAGCTGGCTTAAGGGAAGAGGAGGAGGCTGTCTGGAGTCAGAAAATGGAATTCGAGCTTTACGTCCATCCATACACAGAACAAAGACGTCACTGTCTCGACATTCAGTTTGTCCCTTTGGAAGTGTCAATACCACCTTTCTTGTGGTGGAGGCTGAGGCTTTTCTTGTGCTCTTGACCTAGAGCTTGCCTCCTACCTTTTGACTTGCCGGTGTGACTTCTCATTCCTAAACATACCTGCATACTTTCTTCTCATTAACACAGCTTGAGGTCATGTCAATTCATGCTTCTCTCCTTCTAAGTAGAAGCAGGGTGCCTCCTCTTTGCTCTTAAATCTTGGAGGAATTTTGATGGAGAGCAATAAAATTTCATCCCAGTAAAGGCTGCAATAACAGTATTTTAAACACTTGATGAAAATCGCTTCCCTTTAAGGGGAGATTTTTTTTCCAATTGGGAAAAAATAAAATGAGACCCTTAAACTCTGTCACTCTGTTTCTCCAAGGACGCTTCCTGAGAGTGAGCATAGATGTTTGAAGTTCGTTATAGACAAAGACAAGCTGAGTGGGGAAAGGAGAAATAGACAGCCACGAGTGCTCCCTAGAAGGTTCTGTGTGGCTTCCAGATGCTTGGAAAGATGGAACACATAACTTGTAGAAAACGTCAACACAAGATGTGTAAGGCTTTTAAATGCCTTAGTCAGAGTCAGGAAGTTTTAATCAGTAGAAAGCATATTGTGGGGGTGGGGTGAAGAAAAATAAAAAGGAGAAAAAAAAGAGTTTGGAACTAATTTTTTTCAGTGTCATGAATAAAAGTTTATTATAAATAGTAAATATTTATAGAAATTTATAGAAAATAAGGCATAGTGAATCCTAGCAGCCCTTTTCACAACTCACTAGAGGTAGAAGAAGTCCAGGTGCCCACCAACAAATCAGCCCAAATGTGATATAGACAGTAAGACACAATGTTAGCATAGGAATGAAAAAGAACAGATACATGTCACAATGCAGGTGAATCAAAGGACATTAAGATATGGGAAGCCAGTCAGTAATAAAAGAAGACAAATACCCAATGACTCCTCCTACACAAGTAACCTGGAGCAGTCGATCTCATAGAGACAGAAAGATGAATGATGATTGCCAGGGACTAGAAGGAGGCAGAAAGGAGGAATATATTTTTGAAATTATTATTATTTTTAATATTAGTTATATTTTATTAACTTTGTATCTCAGTTGTATCCCGCTCCCTCATTCCCTCCCAATCCCACCATCCCTCACTTATCTCCTCCCTGTCTCTTTCCAAGTCCACTGATAGGGGAGGACCTCCTCCCCTTTCATCTGACACTGGTTTTATCAGGTGTTTAGGACTGGCTGCAAAGTCCTCTTCTGTAGCCTAGCAGGGCTGCTCCTCCCTTGGGGGCAGGAGGTCAAAGAGCCAGCCATTGAGTTCATGTCAGAAATAGTCCCTGTTCCCCTTACTAGGGTACCCACTTGGATACTGAGCTACCATGGGTTACATCCAAGCAGAGGTTCTAGGTTATATCCATACATGGTCCTTGGTTGGAGAGACAGTCTCATAAAAGACCCCTGTGCCCAGATATATTTGGTCCTTGCGGAGCTCCTGTCCTCTCCAGCTCATATTAACTCCCCCTTCTTTCATATGATTCCCTGCATTCTGTCAAAGGTTTGGTTATGAGTCTCAGTATCTGCTTCGATACACTGCTAGGTAGAGTCTTTCATAGGCTGTCTGTGGTAGGGTCCTGTCCTATTACTTGTTTTCTCCTATATCCAATGTCCATCTCATTTGTCTTTAAAGGCTGGGGAGTTTCAATTTTCAGAGGGTGAAAAATTCTAGAAATGGATGACGATGATGATTGCACAACAAGATGGATGCATTTAGTGGCACTGAACTGTATTTTTAAAGTATTTACATGTTTATTTTTGAGAATTTTATACATGTACTGTATTACATAATTTCCATGCTTCCTGCTCCTCCCAGGTTTTCCCCAGTCCCTCTCAAGCTCATAATCTCTCTTAGGCTGGTTGGCCAGGGAACTCTCAGGATCTACTGTCTCCATCCTGAAAGTTAAATTTAAAGCTGTACTTGGCTGTTTTCTTTAGTGCTATGGAACTGTAAAGACATGTTCTTACCCACTGAGCTCCGGCCCTGAAAAGTCTATATTTCTTTAGTTTTAATTTTAATCTGTACTCCATGAAAGAACACGTGGAGAAGATATTCTACTGTTTGGAACAGCTAGGGAATCTTCCACACAGTGCTCTTTTTTTTTTTAATCCTTAATTGCATGTGTATATTAGACCTTAGGACTATTTTCCCTCCTAGAGATCATTCGATACCCATTAGAGTTGGCTTTCTGCAAAATATCAGTTTAGAAAGCACCATTTCACACCATTCTACTATCTCTACTATAGATGTGTCTGCAAAGCTTTCTTCACGAGTTTCAGATGCTCATTGCTTGTAGCTATTCTTAGTGAACCTTGGATTAGCCAGGAAAAATCAGTTTGTTGTGGTTTCATTTAGAGACCGTAGATTTAAAAATCTCTGAATGAGCTGAACCACCAACTCGAAACTAGTTGTGTTGGTTTTTCAGAAAATGAAGGAGGCAGCATTCACTCATTATCACCCAGGCAATAGCTACCTACATGTGATTTGTATGCCTCAACGCATTTGACTTGCCAAAAACCAAAAAGGCAATCAAGTGATGGCAATTGTAATTACACAATATGTTTCCTTTTCCTGTATGTATGCATGCATGCATGCATGTATGTGTGGTTAGGCTTTCCTCCACTCAGAGATGAGGGGATCTATTGGTTCTGCTTGGAGAAAGAGGCTTACGTAAGGAGCTGTCTTAACCTCACAGTCATATGTCATGCTCATAGTTTCTGTCCACCTTTATCTATGAATAGCTGTCGAAAACCATTCTTTCACGGTGTGTCTCATGCCCACAAATCAATGTTTGGGCAGATCATTCTGTTCTCTGGAAACAAGAAACTTAGGTTAGACCACAAAAGTCCCTGCCAGCCAGACCTGGCAACTTGAGCTCTATGTCTGGGACCTGCATGATGGAAGGAGAGAACAACTCCCTTCGTTTATTCTCTGACATCCCAATAGGTACGATGGCATGCATATACTTGCATACAAAACACACAACCACCCACTCCCCACCCCATTCTCTCTCTCTCTCTCTCTCTCTCTCTCTCTCACACACACACACACTCTAAAAATATTTAAGTTTCTTCTGGCTTATCCTCTTGAAAAACAACAACACTTTTTTTTCCAAGTAAAAGTAATTTTTCTTTCTTTTTCTTTTTTTTCTTTTGGCAGGTCAAAATTTCTGTTTTCATCTCATGAAAATTTGAAGCCTAGACATCTTCTGTTTCATAAGCATTTGCAGTCTGCATACATTCTGTATCTACTTCCTGCAAACACTTTGCTTTCGAACAGTTCTCCTTTTCTTTTCTCACCTTTGTTGCCAAGTACAGATCGTTCGTAGAAATGATGAATGTTTTAAATTTTTGGCTTAATTAAAAGAGAAAAGAACATTTAAAAATGAAACAAAGCAAAGTTTCAGAAAAAACTTTTGTAAAGGGTAACATTCCAAGACAGGCGTTAAGAGAATTAGAATACAGTTCAAAAATTTCAAACCCGGCAAGAAAAAGAAACAGAGTCAGCAAAACAGAATGTATACTGGTTATTGAACTAAATAAGGCAGAGGAGAAAAGAGAATCACAGAAAAATGAAGCACAAAGTAAAAACAGTAGGAAAAAGATAAATATTTTAATAATAAATATAAATGGTGCAAACACACTAGTTAAACTAGAATGCTTTTGAAAATGGTACCACAAAATCCTGTCATGAGCCTTTTTATAAAAGATATGCCTAAAACTTAAAGACTGAAAATTTTAGGTAACAGTAAAAAGGGTAGAAAATCATAAAAATACACAAAGAAAGCTGGTCAATGAGATTAAAATAGATTTTAAGAGGCATCATTAGTAGCGATGATTTAAAAGTTAAAATCATTAGAGATGAGCCTAAACATTGTTCTAAGGACAGAAAGGAAAGATAAATAAGCTGTCTAGAATTACCAGGTTAAATGCATAGAGTCAGTATCAGAATAGAAGTTTTGATGGAAGCAACTTTTTAATTGTTGAGAGCTGAAACAGTCAAAGATTAGGATCATTCTGTTACTTATTTAAGTTTGGCTGAGTGCTGTTTCATGGCAGACTATATTCTAGATGCTGGTTAGAGTGCTGACATATAGATATGGCCCTGAATTTGTGAGCCTCCTCGTCTGTCACTGAGGAGATCACTGCGACACTTCTTCAACACAGGATGACTCTGAAGGCATGGTTTATTGGTTAAGCTCACAGTTGTGGGCCTGTGACACATACGAGTGACATGGCTTGTGTAAGTAAATTAACCTTAACTGCCCACCAACAGAGCGTGATGTGATGCCTAGCTCTAACTGCTAATAGGTGATATGACATCAATAGTTGAGACTGTTAGTTTAAATTCTCAATTGCTGGTAGTGATTATTGCTACCTACTATTTTGTAAAAAGCTCTAAACCAATAGCTGCTGAGCTTGACGGTCGTCTTAATAACATTATCATTGATAAGTATTGTACTACGTGTATGAATATTGAGTAGATGAATCTATTTTTCCCCCCCAAATACTTATCCTTTTCCAAATTTTGGGATCACTGTTGGAGAACTTGAGTCCTGTTACTACTTAAAATGGTTCTCTGTGTGCTGGAACTTCAGACTTAGAATAATGTGTTGTGTCTTATTTCTCATTCAGTTCAAAGTGGCCACTGCTGTAGTTTGAATGTGTGATGTCCTTCACGGCTTATGTGTTTGAGCACTTGCCTTCTAGCTGGTGGCACTGGTTTGGTAGGTTGTGGGACCTTTGGGATGTGGAACACAGCTGGGTTACGGGGGCAAGGGGAGAATGCATTGTGAAGGTAACATTGGTGGTCATGGCCCAAGCTCTGATTTCTAATCACCGGTGTAACAAGCTGTCTTCACTAGCTTCTGCCATGATAGATGAAACTCCAGCTGCCGTGTCTTTTCCATGGTGACGAACAGTGTCCTTCCTCTCCCTTTAAGCATCTTCTGTCAGGCCACATCAAAGAGAGCTTTCTGGATATGTCTTGGCATTCTATCAGAATGTTCACATGAAACTCAGTATATGAAACTGCTAACAGTTTTTAAAGTATTTTTTTTTCATCAGTGGCTGGCTGCCTGTTTATGAGTTGTCACTTCATTTTAAGAGCTGATATGTGACCAAGAATCAAAATAGCAACCCCAAGGCATTTCTGCAATCTGAGCTCACCTAATAAACACATCAGCAAGTATTTATCAAATGTCTCCGAAATGTCAGACTTTTACTGTGAGAAAGTTTGATTCGTACTCAGAAGGTTTATATTGTTCAGGTGAAGAAATTAGAAAGGCATAAAAATAAGTTTATTCCTTCTATGAACAAGAAGACGGGCATAGCAAGGTCATCTATCTGTTCACCCAATATATTAAAGCAAACTGACAAAGAGAAATGAAAGTCATGAATATCACACATAGATAGCTAAAAACCTCTTATTCTAAGACAATAGGTAAAGAACATTGGTATTTACCAGTGTTACAGTATTCAAGATTAGTACATAGAATTTATGTACAAGAATTAGTATGTTGAATATAATATATTCCTTTACAGTAGCAATGAAGCACTAGGAAATGAAAACTTAAAAGTAATGTCAATTATAACTTCAAAAATATAAAATACTTAGATGTCAATTCTTCCTAAACTGTTCTAAAGAAATGTACTTTCAAACAAATCCCACCAGACATTTCTTGACATTTATAAGCTGATTTAAAACACAGAACATATTACAAAAGACCCAGAATAGCCAGAACATATTTGAAAAGGGTGATAGAGGACATTCTAGCAACGGGGTCTTACAAAACAAGAGTGATTAAGACACTGGAGCGTGGACACAGACGGTCAAGTAGACAATAGAATCAGGACTGGCCAGCCTGCAGCCCATTGGCCACATGCACCCCACGACAGCTGTGAATGTGGCCCAATGCAACATTGCAAACTGTTTTAAAAGTACTATGAGATTTTTGTCTGTTTGTTTTTGCTACTCAATTCCAGGGTTCTCATACGTGGCCTTTGTAGATGACTGTTCCAGTTTGGGATACCACTGCTGTGGTGAACCGCTATGACTAAAGCAACCTGAGGAGGAGAGGTTTATTTGGCTTACTTCGCTACATCTCTGTGCATCATTGAAGAAAGTCAAGACAGGAACTCAAGCAGGGCAGGAACTTGGAGGCTGGAGTTGATGCAGAAGCCATGGAAGGGTGCTGCTTACTGGCTTGATCCTCATGGTTTTCACCAGCCCAGGACCACCAGCCCAGGACTGACCACCCACAGTGGGATGAGCCCTTCCCATCAATCACTAATTAAGAAAATGCCTTACAGGCTTGTCTACAGGCCTGTCTCATGGAGGCTTTTTCTCAGTTGAGGTTCTCTTCTCTCAGATGACTTAAACTTATGTCAAGTTGACTTAATACTAGCCAGCACAAGGACAATGTCAAAAGTTGAGACATGTGTGGGAGAACCCAGAGACAGATCCTCACATGGAGAGTCAATTGACTTTTAAACTAAGTTGCCAAAAGAAGCCAATTTGATCCAAGTTGTGAAAGTTAGTTCATTGGAGCAACTAGGTTACTGTATGGAAAAAAAAGTGAATCTTACTACTGCTTCACATAATTCACAAAAATTAATAAACAGGATCTCCTCAGCCCAGGAAAGCAAATATAAGAGCTTCAATTTAAAATGGATGCTGCAGAAAACAAGATATGAAAACGGCTAGAGAAGCACATGGAAATTGTTCAAAAGTATCAATAGTTCAGAGGCCAAAATGAAAGTACAAAACACCATGGAAACATTGTTTTCAATTAACTTATTAAAATCAACAAGGCTGAAAAATGTTAGATGTTGGATAGGATGTGAGTGACTAAGCCTCTTGCAACATCTATAGTTGGAGTGTAAACTGTAACACTCATCCTGGGATGATAACTAGACATTTCTTATGAAATTATACAGCCAATATATAATAGGCTATTATACAGAGAAATAATAGAGAAGATAAATTGTGGTGTATTTTCCCAATAAATACCATTTAACAGTTAAAACAAAAAGAATGAATGACTAAAAGCACAGACCAGCATGGGTGAATTTCATCCCCCCTTGCCCCCAAGTGCAAGATCCAGGATCCAAAAAACTTTTCTATATTATTACAATGACTGTAGCGTAATCTGTAACAGCAGTTATCAGAACGGGGATCACTATTACTGGGAACAGCGAGTGACAACTGAGTGAAAGAGTCATTAAAGAACTTTCTAGAATGATAAGAAGGTAAATATGGAAGGTAAAAATAAGCATTTTTAAAACACTGGTCCAAAATTGTGAACAACACATTTGATTTATGCATCTAATAGTATATAAATTAAATTAAAATAAATAAATTTATTTAATTTTTTAAAATAAGTTAAAAAGTTTTAAGACCTCTGTTCGGAGTATCCATTGGCCATCGCCTCAAGTCCTAAACGTGAATTCACTTATTCTTTTTTCAGATGGCATTCTCCTTGGTTTTTGTGTATACATCAACACTTGTTGACTTCACTTCTTTTTTATTGAGGTTAGAGCTTAGAAGCCCATTATTTTTTATTTAATATATTTCAATTAAAACATAATTATTTCCCCTCTTTTTTCCTTCTCTCCAAACCATCCCACGATTCTCCTGTGTTATTGTCACCTCTTGCCAACATCCTCAACTCTCTTTTCTCTTTCCTTCCTCCATTCCCCCACTGCAACATAGTCCTGTATTTCAGTCTCCAGCTGGGAGGAGCCAAATGGCATTTCTTTTCTACCATAATGGTTCTTACTTTTGGCTCATGACTTTCAACACTAAGCAGGAGGTGGGCGCTTCCATCTGCCCTGCTGCTGAGGTGAGGAGCTCTTTTCACCTTCTCAAGGAATAGTCACACATCTCCATTTTTCTGGCTTCATTCATCTCACCCCATAATTCTCTCAGCTAATTTCATTGTCCTATCTTCCTTGCACATGAAATGCAGCATCCTTTCCAAACCCAGCAGGAGATTTAAAATTGTCTTTTTCCACTACCAAGTCCAAATACCTGGTTGCAATTCACCACTGAGCTTGTTTTCTCCTCTCCCATTCTGGGAAGGTCTTCAGTGATGCTCTGGATTCCATCTCATAGGTGTTCTGTTCCATCGTTGCCATCTCTACTTTCACTCAGGGACCCCTGGACAAACATTCAGACATTTGTCTACCACCGTTTCTATCGCGAACCCTTTCAGCCATCATCCTACTTCTCTGCTTTCCTCAGGCATTCTTCAGGCAATAACCAAGATTTTGTTGTTGTTGTTGTTGTTGTTGTTTTGCAGCTCTGAGGTTTTCCTCCTCAACTCTTCCCACTGGCTCAAATCCAGTGTTGGTTGTATCTCTGCCATTGATTTGTTGCCAGTGTCTCTGTAAGCTTACTCAGTTGTAAGAACAAAATATAATAATGTCCATTTCATCCTTTAAGGGTCCTGAAGCCCTGCTGCTGGAGGTCACTTAGGTCAGTCTCTGCTTGGTTCCTAACAACTGAAACGAATGGGCACCATGAACTAACCAGCACTGCCGTCCCAGATAGACCTGGCAGGAGGAGCCCACGTCCCTCCTAACCTGGATGGTCACTGGTGTCTCAGTGTGGGATGCTGGGACTTTTCTCCTATAAAATGCCCAGTAAGCATCATCAGTTTGTCATTCGATGCACACCAGCAGGAAGTTCTTGCGAGAGTGACTGAAAACACAATGTAACAACTGCCAGAAAAACATCTCTGGTTCCCGGCAGCTGACAAACATCATTTTACAATCCCAGCTAAGGAAAACATTAGTATTTCCATTCTGTGGACAGGGATGAGGTTAGAGAACATAAGGATCTTACCTATGGGAGCAAAGTTCCTAAGCCGGAACTTGACTTTGCAAATGTTTGCGTTCTACGCTTCCTGTACCCCTCTCCTTGCCCTCTCATCCCACATGGCATGTAGTTACAAGAATGTTCATGACTTTCTGATTGCATTTTCTTTTCTCTAACTCTCATCCTAGGACCCTTTTCTTGATATCTCTTCCTATTGGCCTAGTAGGACATTCCCCTGCTCCATGGTCAAACTTGAAAATAGTTTCTTTGTGACCAAACAACAACAACAACAACAACAAAACAAAAACAAAAACAAAAAACAAAATTGTTCCTACAAGTGTGATGGGGGGCAAGATGTGGGAATCATGATAGCAAGCTCCCTCCCCACCCCAGCTTTCAGTCATACCACAAGAGACTCAAGCAAGACTCATATGCCCGTAGAGGTTGTGCATCATCCAAGGAACAAGCCACACCCCACAAGACCAAGCCTTGGGCTGATGCAGGAATTCAGGGATGATGCCTTGGCCTGAGATCTTCCTCATAGGGAGTCTCCTCAGATACCCACAGCTGTCACCTGATGTCTGTCTAAATACTAGGGTGCTCTGGAGGAGGCAAAAGCAGCTCCAAGTCCTGTTTCCCCAGAGCTCTTTCTAGAACTAATTGTGGCTTTCTCAAGTCAGCAAGAACATCATAATTAGGGAGCATGCCAAGGCAACCACTAGCACCCACAGATCAGTCAGTGCCACCCCGTCCTCCTGCCTATTGTAGCAGAGTCTGCTCTCAAACTGGCCTACCAACTTTTGTGGGTGACTAATTGTCAGCTGGTGGCTGGATTGGGCCTTTCAGGACCTGTGGCAGCTGTCCATGAGGAGCTCCCGATAGGAGCATGAACAGCCTGAGTTCTGTTTGTCCAGAGTAGTGTCTCCCTTCCATGTACATGATCCTCCCTCCCTTTCCTTTCCCTCCCATTTCCTACCCATCTCATTTCTGACTTCTATGGATGTTAGCCAAAAGGGCATGGAGTTCCAGGCCCCTAGTGAAGAAGAGAAAGGGTGCTATGCATATGAAAATGGGGCTTTAAATCACAATATACCAACTACTGCTTCTTGGCAGCAATGCCTGATCCTCTTACCTTCTTAGTAGGCCCTGGGAAAGTGGGCTTCCTGAGAGGACTTGAATATGGCTATATTAACTCATTCTACAAATGTCCAAGGGAGCATCATGCTTCCCACACAGTGTAAAAGTCGCTGACAGAGTTCACACCCTCTCCACGAGAGTTAGTGATGGGCTTTTGTTTGTATAGGGGGACAAAGGGAAGCAGAAGGGACGTGAGAGGGGGACAGGGACCCTCTACTGCAGGAGCAGCAGCTTCTCCAGGCAGGGAAGTGAGAAGCATGGTACTACTTTCTGAGGCTTTTGATGGGGATGGATAGAGCGGCTCTTGGTCTCAACCATTCTCCATGATCATTGCTTTCCATAATTAACTCACATGGACTGGTCCAGACTTAAGCTGGCATCGTGCAGTGAGAGACCAGGAGGCTGCAAACGTAGGCAAGGGCCTATCTGTTGCCTTCCTCACCTTCTATCTGATCAGCTCCTCCACTTGTCTGTTTTTCGTTCCCAGTCCACACTTTATTCACCCGTTTCTGGCTTCATTTCCTTCAGTGACTCTTAACTCTCAAACCCCTTTAGGAATGTTCCACCAATCAGCACTAGGATGGAGTCATGAACTCTGACCAACGCCCACAGACTCACCCCTTTCGGGAAAGCTTTGTTTTCCTTTAACCGTCACTTCTGGTGAATAAGTTTATTTTTAGTGGAACTCACTTCCTTGTCCCTAGATTCCTGTTGAGGGCAGCGGCTGCTTCGTTTTCATTTTTTTTTTATTGTTTTTTTTTTTGTTTGTTTTTGCAACTCTGGGTTTTTCCTCTTCAACTCTTCCCACTGGCTCAAATCCAGTGTTGGTTGGATCTCTGCCTTGATTTGTTGCCAGTGTCTCTGTAAGCCACTCAGTTGTAAGAACAAAATATAATAATGTAATTTACTTCAAAATATCACAATGAAACCCATATAAAAAGTATGAGAGAGGAGAAAGAAGAAAAAAAGAAGATGAAGAAGAGAATCATAGAGATATTTTAAAAGAGAAACTATTATTTTCAAATAAGTAGGGTTCTGTTGAGCCTGGGCCTAAAGTCTGGGAAATAATAGTTCTTACTTTCCTTTTAATTGTCAAGGAGACAACTAAAACTCACCACACAACTCCACCCCTTGCCAAGCTGATACACAAACACATTACTTTAAGCCATAACCTTTAATCCTTTGCTCATAAGCTTCATGTTTACTTCACAATATAAAATGCAGCCCTATAGCATGTGTTCCCATAGTCTTTAACAGTTTTAACATTCTAAAGTGTAAATCCTTTTATTGAAAAGGGTATCAAAATAAAAATAATTTAAATACTTTTAATCTGTGATGGCACAGAATAAACACTCTTATTCCAGAAGGGAAGAACAGGACATAGTAAAGGGACAATCACACCAAACCAAACCCAAAATTCAGTCGGGAGAACAGCAAATCTTGGGGCCTGGTGATTAGGCTCTGGGTCTTACAACAGAATCATCTGGGACCCACAGGGTCTAGGCAGCCCTGCCTTTCCTTCTGTTACCTACATTTGGTGGACTTTTTCTCCACTTGATTCGATTACTGTAGTTCTTCTGGGTGGACATCCCACAGTCTGGCATGTTTAGTGTTCTGGGGTCTGACTGTAGCTTAGGCCATCGCCTCTGAGACTCAGAGACTCCAACTCAGCTCCATGGTGCCTGGCCTCAACTGCTCCTGAAGAAGCAGATCTTTCTCCCCCAGCCTTTTGTATTTTATGACTTTAAAAACCAGTACAAAGTGGATGACTCTTACACTGCTAAGTTCTGCCGTTAGCATGAGATGTATCCAGGCCTCCCTGGACCACAGAGACATTACTTTCTGTGTGCTGACCCCAAGGGAACACTTCGCTATTACCCCAGTATAATATAAGGAGACTTCTCTACAATGGGATGATTGAAAAGAAATGTTAATTATGGCCTTTTCATTAGCACTGTCTGAATGTTCTTCTATCCTGAATTTATTTTTTAACCAAACAAACTGTTGTATCATATTCAAATTTAGTTTTACTCAGGACACAGGCAGAACAAATCCAGGTTCTTGGCCAAGATCTCACAGAAATGGCTCCTGTGCTAGTTCCTCATGGAATCCTCTTACCCTCCCGACACCGTGCGTGCTGGGCCCCCACTGTCTGCATTTCTATCTTCTGAGCCACCTTAGAATGGGGCCATTAAGTGATAAACTTTTCAAGGCCAGAATTCCAAAGTCTTCCATGTTCTTCACGGTCAGGTCTACTACCGAAATAGTCTCGTTCTTGGTACTTATTTCTGTCCTAGTTTCATTCCACATCAGTGATTAAATATGCTGATGAATAGCAATTTAGGAGAGATAAGGTTTGTTTTTCCTTACAATTCCAGGTTATAATCCATCACTGTGGGAACGTCAAGGCAGGAACTTGAAGTAGCTAGTCATATCTTACCCACAGTGAACATAAAGAAAAGTAAATAGATACATGTTTGTTGCTGAGCTGCTTTCTTTAGTTTTCTACAGTCTAGCACTCCAAACCGAGGTCTGATGTTGCCTATTTGGGGGTGGGACTTCTCACATTAATTGAGATAATTCCCCCACCCCCTAACATGCTGAAAGACCAACCCAGATCATTTGTCACTGAGACTTTTTTCTGGGTGATTCTAGGTTGTGTCAAGCTGACAATTAAAACACACCATCATTTCTGACCCAAGCCATCAGCCCTCTATACTTGTGGATTCAATAAAATCTAGATAGAAAATATTTTTAAAAATCTGTATTGAACAAATAGTTTTTTGGTCATCTTCTCTTTTTTTTTCTCTTTATTAATGTGTATGAGTGCTCTATCTGCATGTACAGGAGAGGGCATCTGACTGCTGAACAGATGGTTGTGAGCCACCATGTGGGAATTGAACTCAGGAACTCTGGAAGAACAGACAGTGTTTTTAACCACTGAGCCATCTCACCAGCCCTGGTCATCTTCTCTTAAGCAAGAAGTATATAACCACTCACGTGGCACTTACATTATATTCAGTATTATAAAAAATGTGAAGATGATTTTAAATGTACTGGAGGGTGTGGGTGTGGGGAAGGTTATCGGCCAGTGGTTTTAAACCTGTGGGTCATGACCTCGCTGGGGCTCACATATCAGATATCCTGTATATCAGATATTTACATTATGATCCATAACAGTAGTGAAAAGTTATGGTTATGAAATAGCAACAAAATAATTTTATTGTGGGGGCTCATCACAACATGAGAAACTACTGTATTAAAGGGTCACAACATTTGGAAGGGTAAGACAGTATAGGCAAAGTGGAAATATTATTTATACAAACACACACACACACACACTTACTTTTCTTCCTTGGAATCCTAGATATGACCACTGGGCTACGTGATAGAGTCACAGGCAGCCAGCACCCAGATTCTTATCCCTTCGGTTGGTACCATGGGATTCTTAGAATAATAACGATCAAAAGATAAAGATGATGAATGGGGACCTTTAGAGACAGAGAAAACATTGATAGTAATCAGGACTGGAAAATGGCAGTTGGCAGATTAGTAGTGACTATTAACAATTAGGTCTGGCTGTCCAACAGGACAGAGAAGACAGCCAAGAGTCCCAGGGATAGGAAGATTGACTAGGAGGCTGTGGATTGTCTTTGCCATTCTGTGCTCACCATCTCCTTCCTGTAGTATTCTTGTCTTCTTATCTTTCCATCCTCAAGCCTACCATGTTCACGTAGCTCAGACCCATGGGTGCTATCTATGGAGGAGAGGGTGTAGCCACGGGTAGATTTCCCACGTGCCAGTGCATAACCCCACATCCACACAGAAAGAGGCAGCACTAACTGGACTTGGTTGGCTACCCCAAAAAGAGAGGAAGAAAGACTGAACCACAAAGTTGGGTGAGGGATGTATTAGGAGGGATACAGAAGAGAGGAAAATGGAATAGGTACGATCACATGGCATTGGATACCTGTATAAAATTCTGGAGAATTAAAAAAAGTATGATAAAAAACTTTCAAATGGTGGTACAAGATGCAAAGAAAGTCTGATTCCTGCTCTTCCTCCCACCCCACCCCCACCTCCCAGTCTGCTGCCCCAGGACAGGTTGAGCTAAGCATGAACAATAACATCAATGAGTGACTTGCACACAATACAAGATAATGGGCAAGTCTGCCCAAGTTCTGTTCCCTCTCTTGAGTGCTGTGAAAACTGAATGTTCTCCAATTACTAGGTCCGAGGTGGCTACTTTGCTCTGGGAACTTTTCTCCTTTGGGGACTATATGCCTGAGAATATAAGCAGTGCGGCTCTTTCTTTTAAATATGCTTGTTTATTTAGCATACGTGTGTGCCTGTGTATGACTCTATGGGTGTCATGTGGAGGTCAGAAGAGGATGTTGAATCCCTTAAAACATTGTGAGCCTCTTCTATGGGTGGTGAAAACCAAACCGTGGTTCTCTGCAAGAGCAGCAAGTGCTCTTAATTACTGTGCCCACTCTCCAGCATCAGTGGAACCTTTTTTTTTTTTTTTTGGTAGGACAGAAGAAGGTCTTTCTTTTAAAGGAAAAGCAAAGCAAAAAAGCAATCTCAATGGTACATTCCTTTGGAGAGTTCTAGAAAGAAGACATTTAGAATGGGAATGGTAGGTGATCTTTTGAGCCCTCAGAAGCTTTATATGTGTTATTGTGTAAATCTGCACTCAGTATCCTTCCTGGGGGGAGTGGTGATATTTGGAAAACAGGTAGCAAGTATTCAGTTTCTACAATGATGGCCCAGAGCATCATGGGTACAATAACATATAATAAAATACAATAACAACATTCCTAAGCCCTTTTGGCTCAAGATTTAATGAGTACTCAGTACAATGCCTGACAAAGAGCCAAGTCTCATTGAAGTTGGTAAATAAGTAGATGTAGAAGGCATGCAAAGCCCATCTTTAAAAACAAAATATAGGGAGTGAGACACCTAAGACCTAGAGCCTAAGGATAAGACCAAAGTTCTTCTACATAGGAACTCATGATCATTGGTGACAACATTTGTTTATTCAGCTTTGCATGTGAGCAAGCCAGACTTCCTGTGCATGGTTCTGCCATTACTGTCATTATTTTATTTTATTTTTCATTCACGGTTATCAAACATTTCCTGAATAAATACAACAGTATCAGAGTAATTCTTCTGGTATGTAGCGACATAGTCCAGCATGCTTAAACCATGGATGACACTGAATCCTGTATTTATTATGTGTTTTCCTAGAATGCAAAACTTTCACTTAAAAATGCATGTTCTGGCTTCTCTGTGTCATATTTTGATTTCCAGCATCACTAAGCTTGTGCTTTGGGGGACATTAAAACTAGGTTGTCTGAGCATAAACAGTGTGAGACAGTATACTGTGAAGATGTCCTGGACTGATGACTCCTTCTGGGAGAGTAGGCCAGGATCCTTGAGATACTGTCATACTACTCCAAACAGGAGGCAATTTCAACCTCACAGATTATTTATTTCTGAAAATTTCTGCTGATGTTTCTAGATCATGGTTGATAATAAATAACTGAAATAATAAAAATGAAAAGAGTGGATAGAGGGAGACTGCTTATTATGTCTATCACATCAAAGTAATGGTTCCTGTTAGCTATTTTTATCCTTTTAAATTAGATTGAAATTCTATGTATATATGCCCAACTAGGGAAGAGAGGCGTTTAGCTTGAGGTATCATCTAAAGAGTGAGATGGCTAAAAATGGTGTTATCTCCAGTATGTGGCTTCTAAGATCATTCTGGACATTGATATTGATGTCCAACTGTAGGGAAAAAAAATCAAGAATAGAAGTTTGGACATTGGGCACACCTCAGTCACCCATTGGCCTTCCTCAAACCTCAACCATCTGTCTTTACCCATGTATGAAGATTCCAGGGAATGCAGCTTCTCAGTGTGGAGTGGCTTTTCCACAGCAACACTTCAGTAGCAAAAGAGAGCATGGACATTTGGTAGGCAGGTACAGCAACCCTTGTGCTGGATTCCCTTTGTGCAGGGAAGCAGAGACAGCACAGATACACGTGAGCCTCTCTTGTGTAGCATGTCAGCTGATAGTAAGAAAAATAAGCCAAAGAAGGGGAGAGGTGCAAGAGATATACAAGTAGTGTCCCCGTTGGTTCCCTGCTGGTCGGGATTGTCTGCATCTGTGAGCCAATTCTTTGAGTCAGTGAGGAAGCTAAGGAGTCTCCTTCCTGGAAGATTTGAGAGTAGCTCAGATTAGAGAGAAAGAGAGTTTTCCAGGTGTTCTGCTAGTCCCAACCACCACACTGTCATCTCTACCTATGTCTCTGAGACCACGCAGTTTATAGACTACCTTGTCAAAGCCGAAGAGGATTATGCAATGATTTAAATGTAAATTTAATATTGAGTTAAGTAATTTAAATTTAAAGCCGTAGGGGTTTTAAATTTGCTTCTGAAACTTTTTGAACCCTTGAGTTTCTGTGTGCTGTGTATAAATCATGTTATGATAAAAATATTTTGGTTTTTGACTCTGTGAATATTTTTATATGCCATGTGTTTTAAAAAAGCAAAGAGAAATGGAATGTTGCTAGAGAATAATACACTAGGGAAGACTAGCTGATTTCCTAGGAACTGATTAGGTCGAAAAAAGTTGATGAGTGGTTAAAAGTTAACTGGTGCTAAGAATATATTAAATGGTGGGTAAGCCAGGGCTTGGTGGCCCATGCCTGTGAACCCAGCACTCAGAGAGGCAGAGGCAGGAAGATTTCTGTGAGTTTGAGGCCAGCCTGGTCTACAAAGTGAGTCCAGGACAGCCAAGGCTACACAGAGAAACTCTGTCTCAAAACCCAACCAACAAATAAAAATGGTGATGTAGAAAGCTTTATGCTTAGAGAAAAACAGGGATCAAACAGTGCTGAGAACCTAGCCCATGGTGGACGCAGTTCAGCAAGGACTTGTTGAGACTTTTTGGCCCTATCTTAGGCCCAGGCAGAGAGTGGTAAACAGTCTATTCCTGGTCCCAGGAGCTGACATTCAGGCATTAGAGAAGGATACTCCCTAGTCAGGAGCCTGCAATTCAGGCAGACTGGGGATGCTATGAATGCTGCAGTGAATCCTGGTTTATTACTGAGGTTTCATCCAAGAGATGCTTTTTTTTATTGGGAAGTTGGTGACAGATGTAGAAACAGCACTCTGTTGCAACAGTTGGCAAGTCCACGATGCCTGTCTTCCTTTGCTTGTCTGGAAAGGGCATATGATAATAGCTCTCTTGTTCATATCACAGGGCTATTAGAAGGATCAAATGAATTCAAGGGATAAGAAAAAATGCTATTCAGGTGTCAAGGACTGTTATTAAGACCAGTTTAGTAACACAAATGTCTGGCAGGGCCTGGCAGGAACTGGACATTGGGCAGTGATGTTCTGAGGACACAGCAAGGTCTTTTGTCTGGAGTGAAGCATAAGTAAGAGCATAATCAGCTGCAGTGCAAGATGACTCAGAACAGCGGAACAGATCAAAAGCGAAGTTTTCTTCTCCTTGCAAGTAAAATTCATAGGAAACAAAGAAAAAGGACATGGCACTACAGACAAGAATGTACATCAAGGTACAAACAGAGAGTGTACAGACCACAACAAAGGCTCACATTGCAACTTATAGAGGGATCTGGTGACAGCAAGAATGTGAGTTACCTCGGCACAGGAAAGAATTTTGTTGTTGGTTCAACACTGGCTTTTGGGACAAGCTCTGAAGCTTTGTTGAAACGAACTTTTGAACAGGGAGTGTGTGGCCTTAAGGGATGTCTTGCTTTCAGAAACAAGAATGTGATCTTAGCAGCATTTTCTATTTCTGATCACTTTCTATTCCCTGAAAATGATGCTTCAGTGGGAAAGGAGCCTGTTTCAAGGAGGAGGTGGAGTTCATTTGTGCTTTCTGTGGACTCTGGGACTCTGTGTGCTAATGTGGTGTGTACTGTGAGCCAAGATGTCTCTTAAGAAAGTTGGGTAAGTTAATGCAAAGCACTATAAGTTACAGCTGGCCTATTTTCAGATCATAAATTTCCATTAACACACCTCAAATGTCAGGATTCGTTATAACACTGAAAGCACATGTAGAACCTTTAGTTTGACAAAAATCCCCATTTTAGGTTGTTTGCCCCTACATTTTGATAGCCTGAGAAATCACAGAGGGAGGGGACTGATATTAGCAAGATGACAACATCTGGTGTTTATACTCCTGCAAGAACATCAATGTGAACATACATCTGCACTTGAAAAGACCTTCCCAAGATGTGAGGAAACCTAGTACGGGTTTATAGTGGCTGGGCATTGCACAGATTGAAGGCATGCCCGGGGAAGAGCAGGATGATGGCTTTATTATGTGTCTCCATTCCTCCAATCTCATGCTCAGTGTGGAGAGAGACTTAACAATTGGGGGAGGAAGAGGGAAGTGAGCACTAGATCTTTCCTTGAATTTCACAACGGATCTAGCCCAGTAAATTTGTTTCCAAGAAAGCTTCTACAGCTCTAAGGTTGTAACTTGTAGACTGAGCCTCCTGGCACAGTCAAAAACCAAGGGGGAACCTAGGGTCTCAGGTTGGCCTGTCCCTGTAGACTAAGGATAAAGGCTACACTCTCATGCAATCTCAGCCTCTGTGCACCCAAGCTTCAGGCTGACCCTTGGGGAAAAAGGCTCCAGGTCCACTCACCTGCTTGATGAGGTATCAAGCTAGCTGATTTAAAGCCCACTCACAGCAAACACTAGACAGTTTGCACCAAACCTCTGATGAATTGCATTTAACATCACATTAAAAGATCATTTAGTATGGCATGAACTCGGGCCCTCACGCTCCAATAGCAAGCCTTCTTACTCACTGAGCGACCTCCCCAGCTCCAGCCAGGTGTACTCATTAAGGCAGACAACTCCTTTCCTGAACGATATTATGAGAAGGAACAAGATCTGGCATTAAAACAGGTAATGCATATGTAGCCTGCCACTGGTGGCATAGACCTTTAATTTCATCAGGTGGGAGGCAGAGGCAGGCAGATCTCTGTGAGTTTGATGCCAGACTTAGTTCCAGGACAGTCAAGGCTACACAAAGAAACCCTGTCTTGAAAAACCATATATATATATATATGAAGTGTATTTTATTTTTGGCAGACTTCAGGGAATTGTGGGGCTGTAGCAAAAAATCTATTTTTCCTTATAGGCTTGACAGACCTTTTGAGGAAAGTTCTATATTAAACAATTGGCAATCACAGGGGTGATTAAAATTCAATGACTTTGTAGCATTTGATACAGTTCAGTTTGTGGTCAAGGGCACGAGAAAACACTTGATAAAAATAAAAATATTAATTAGCCTAGAACTCAAATGAAAAATATATGTGAATACAAAATGTAACATCTGTCTTTTAAAGGGGATATTAGCTATTAATTCAAGGGTATACAAGAATTTGAAAATCTAAGGTCGCCTATGCCTAAAATAATTTCAAGTAGTTTCATTTCTCAGCTGAGAACACCCAATGAGTCAGCAGCTCAGCTGGGCAGCTGGACAGTACAAACAGTTTCACTAGCAGCCTCTTGGGGACTGCTGTTTTCCTGAGTGCCACGCCTGTTCTGCATTAGTAACCTATGCTGAGGACTACTTTAAGTGGCATTTGTCTTAAGGGCACCAAAGAAGAAGATGTACAAAGGCGTTGTTGGGGAGAGTTGTGAACGTCCTCTAGACACGACTTTAACTCACAGTGGCTGTGATTATCTGCATGAGATCTGCATAAGACCAGCATGGAGTTGGGTGGGCTTCCTGCTGAAGTGCTACTGAGAGTTGATGGCTGCTATTGGGTGTGGGGGGCTCCCTTTTTATTTGGTAAAATGGTTGTCCACGCCCCTGTGAATGACCCTACAGCCTTATGCATAACGGCAGTATTAAGTAGGTTATAAACAAACAAACAAGAGGGCTTCAAGTCAGGAGGGATATACTTTAGGGGTGGGGGTACAGATATGATTAGAATGCATTGTATGCATATATTTTTTTAAAACTAAGAAACATTAGAAAGTAGGTAAGGGAAATATCTTCATGTGAAAAATAAAGAAACCTAGGCTGTAAATGTTTAAATATCTATTAATTTATGTATAATTGTGTGTGTGTGTATGTCTGAATATCGCTGTGTGTGTGTGTGTGTGTGTGTGTGTGTGTGTGTGTGTGTGTGTGTGTGAGAGAGAGAGAGAGAGAGAGAGAGAGAGAGAGAGAGAGAGAGAGAGAGAGAGAGAGAGAGAGAGAGAGACTGGAACTGAACTCTGGTCCTCTGGAAGAGCAGCAAGCACTTTTAACCTCTGAGCCATTTCTCCCGTTTCAAATTACTTAGAAACAAATTCACACATAAACACAAGACATCCAAATAGGCAAAGAAATGCTGAAGAAAGCCAGTGACAATTGCGAAATCTTCATAAAGCCAGAGGCACCATGCTACTTGACTTCAGAATACATTGTTTTACTGTGGTAATCAGTATGTATAAATGTGAAAAAAAATCACATCATATAAAAAAAAGCAACTGAAAAGACATGAAAGACTAAAACACAAGACCCCAAACTATAAACCACTCGAATGCAACACAGAGCGAACTGCAATTCTGCCATAAACATTGGCCTATAAACATTTCCTATTTCAGCTACTGTTGCTGTAGCTGAAATAGAAAACCAAGATTATTTAAGACTACAGAGCTTCTGTGCAGCAAAGGAAACAATGGATGCTATAGGAGACCACGTGTGACGTGACATAAGTGAGGCACATTTCTCTTGGTGCTTAGCACTGGATCTCACTTCTATGTGGGATATGAATAGTTGATCTTATGGATGTAGAGAGTCAAATCATCATCACTTGAGGCTGGGAGGGGAGAGATGGAAGAGATGTTGGTGGAAGAATACACATTTTTTTTAAGTTAGGTCAGAGGAAGACATTCAGTGACTATACTTAATAACAGCGCATAGCATTCTGAAAATCATTAGAGGATATGTTCAAACCATAAAAATGTTAGCAATTAGTTATTGCATATGTTAACCAGCTCAAGTGAGCCATTCCAAAATACACCCTCTTTCAAAACATTTTATACATATACACAATTCTGTCAATTAAAAAAAAATTCAAAATTTAAAAACAGAGAAAGTGGTTGCAAATATTTTGCCAAATATGGATTAATAACATTAGTCAAAGTGTTTGTCAGATTTTGTTATTGGAGCTTCCAACTGGTAATTATGGAAGTAAAATCTCCGAATGACAGCATAAACTCATGGTTAAAATGTTCTTTCCTTTCCCCCTCAATGTGCCACAGGTACACAGTGGAGTTTTGCTTCCGCCTCAGAGAAGGGGTCCGTGCTGAACATCGACTATAAATAACACATTTAGGCTATGTCTTATTTAACTTTGTTTAAAATAATTATTAGTTTATTTATATTAGCTTACAAAATAACAAGTTTCGTATGACATTTTCATATGTACTTTGTTTTGATTGATTCTCCCGCTGTGCTCCTATTCCTGCCCTTCTCTGCCTGTCTCCCATGTTTTCGTTCATCCCTCCTATTTTAAGTCCTCTTGTGTTCTGTTCCCTTTCCCATGCTTTTCCTCCTGTCTCATATTGCTTTGTCCGAGCATTGTGGTGGCCTGAGGAGAATGGCCCCAGAGGCTCATATATTTGATTGCTTGGTCCCCAGTTAGTGGAACGATTTGGGAAAGATTAGGAGCTATCATGACCTTGTTGAAGGGGGAGTGCAAGGCCCAATCTCTCTCTCTTTCTCTATGTATACACACACATACACACGCATACACACACACACACACACACACACATATAATGTATATATCTGCCTACTGTCTGGGATTAGCATGTAAACTCTCAGCTATGGCTCCAGCTGCCTGCCTGCCTACCACCATGATCCCTGTCATGATATCATGGACTGACCCTCTGAGACTGTAAACAAGCCCCCGATTAAATGGTTTCTTTTGTAAGTTGCCTTAGTCATGCTTTTATCACAGAAATAAAGGAATAAGTGAGACAGCACTTTTGCTCCTCTCTGGATACACATGCTTAACAACTAGAAGCTTAGATCTGAATATAAGAGGGGGCACATGGTGTTTGTCTTTCTAGGTTACCCAGATTAATATGTTTTTTTTTTAGTTCCATCCATTTTTCTGAAATTTTTACATTTTAATTTTTCCTTATGGCTGAATAAAATTCAATTGTGTCTATATTGTGTATATATACAAATGCGTACCACATTTTCAACTCATTAAATCTACTGACAGACATCTTTTTCCATTTCCCTGCTATTGCAAGAAACAGATGGACAGAGGCTTCTGCGGAAGGATGTAGACTCATTTGGTTGATTGCTCAAGAGTGAGATAGCTGGGTCATATTGCAGATCTGTTTTTAGTTTTTGGAGAAGTCTCCACACTGGTTTACATGGTTGATTGCACTAGTTTACATCCCACCAACACTGCGTGAGGATTCTTCTCTTCCTCCATTATCTCCGGAATTGACTGTAACTTGTTTGTGTGATGGTAGCCTTTCTGTCTGGAATTCTATGTCATTTTATTTTATTTAAAATTTTAAGAACCACTTAGATGGTAAAGATACTTGCTGCCAAGTCTAAAATGAGTTCTTGTCCTCCTGACCAATACAGTAGGTTGTCTTCTGACCTCACCGGGGCAGGTGCACACACACACAGGCACATGTAAAATGCCTGTGGTGTATTTGGGTATATGTCTTGTGCCTGTGTATGTATATCCATGTGGCTGTCAGAGCTTACACTCGATGTCTTTCTTTATTGTTCTCTATCTTGTTCAAAAAATAGTTTCAATTTGCATGTCCCTGATGGTTAGGGATATTGAGCACTTGAAGACAATATTTATTGACAATTTCTGGTTTTTCTTTGGAGAACTGTTTGTTCAGTTCATTGGCCCATTTGTTTATTTGCAGTTTTTGTGTTTACTTTTCTTAGTTCATTGTACGTTCTGGTTCTTAGTCCCTTTGCTGGAATATAGTCGACAAGGATTTCCCAAAGTTCTGTAGACTGCTTACTCTGCTGAGAATTCTTTTGCTGTGCAGACGCTTTATAGTCTCGTATCATCCCATTTATCAATTCTTGGGGGTGTTTCTTGTGCTTTTGGGACACTGTTCAGAAATTCTTGCCTATGCCTACATCCTGAAGCATTTTTTCTTTTATTAATTTCAGCATTGTTAGTTTCAAGTGGAGATCTTTAATTCAGTTGTAGCTAGTGTTTGTGCAAGGTGAGAGATACGGATCTCATTTCTTTCTTTTCCAAGTAGAAAACCAGCTAAAGGCTATTGTTTTTTAAATGCATGCCTTTTTACACCTTTGTCAAAATTTAGATGTTAACAGCTGAGTGCATTTACCTCTGGGTCCTTTATCACAGTCCTTTGAATATCACATGTCTGCTTTTGTGCCAGTCCTATGCTGCCTTTGACACTATGCCTCTGTAGAATAGACTGAAGTCAAACTTGATAATTTTGGTTTGTATTATTTCTGCTTAGAATTGCATTGTTCACCATGTTCTTTATATTTCCATATTCATTTTTAGGATTTTTCTTTTATAATTATATCAAGAATGGCATTGATATTTTAATAACAATTGCATGGTATCTGTAGATTGCTTTAGGCAGTAAAGCCATCTTCACAATATTAATTCTGTCTGTCTAGCAAGATGGATGTTCTTTCAGTTTCTCTTTTTTGTTGTGGAGGATTTAGTTGCATCTGTATTCATCAGGGAGATTGTTCTATAGTTTTTGTTGTGTGTTTTATCTGGTTTTGGTATTGGGGTTTCATAGTAGAATGTGTCCAGTAATGTTCCTTCCATTTTTATTTTATGGAATAGTTTGAGGAGTGTTGCTATTAGATCTTCCTTGAAAGTTAGGTAGAATTCAGCAATAAATAGGTCTAGCTCTGGGACTTTGTGAAGACCTTTTTAATTCTGCCTTAGTCTCCTTGTTTGTCCTGGGTCTGTTCAGGCTCTTTATATCTTTTGGCTTTAATTTTGGTAGACCATATGAGTTCGGACATTTATCCATTTCTTTTAGGTATTTTAGAAAATAAATTGTGAAAGTAGTTCTTGATGACGTGTTTTCATTAGCCTGTTGTAACGACGCTCTTTTCATCTTTAATTTTATTAATTTGTGACTCTTTTGGTTAATCTGCCTAGAAGTTGGTCAATTTTTAAAAATACTTTAAAAGAAGCATTTTTGGATTAATTCTATGTATTGTACTCTTAGTCTTTAATTCACAAATCTATTCCACGGTCTTTATTATAACTTTCTATCTGCTTTTTTGGGGTATATTTTGTCTTGCTTTCTAGGATTCTTAAAGTGTTTCATTGGATTATTTAATTGAGATCCCTCTGTTTTATTTACTTATTTACTTATTTATTTAGGTGTGTGTGCATGTGTAGCCTTAGCTGTCCTGCACTTGCTTTGTAGACCAGGCTGGCCTGGAACTCACAGAGATCCACCTGCCTCTGCCCTGAGTTCTGGGATCACAGGCATGCTCCACCACGCCCAGCTCTCTCTGACTTTTTAATGTAAGTGCTTAAGCTCTTAGGACAGGCTTGCTTGTATCCCAGGGATTCTGGTCATTTCTGTTGTCATTTTTGTTTGTTTCTAGAAATTTTAAAGTTCTGATTTTCTCACTGACCAATTTTTTTTTTATTCAAAAACATATCGTTCAGTATCCAAATATTTGTATATTTTCTGAGGTTAGTCTTGATATTGGTTTCTAGTTTTAGTTCACTGTGATCTGCTATAATGCAGGAAATTATTTTGATTTTTTCTGTATTTATGAAGGTTTGTGTTGTGGCCTAGGGTGTGCTCAATTTTAGAGATGCTTTCAACTGTGCCTGAAAAGACTGTTCATTTCTATCAGTCGGGTGGAATGTTCTGTAGATTTGTTAGGTCCATTTGATCTATGAGGTAGTTTTGCTCTGAGCTCCCTTGGCTGATCATTAGTTTGGAAGCCTTGTCTAGGTATGCCAATGGGGTATGGAAGCCTCCATTATTACTGTACCTGGACTTATGTGGTCTTCTATACCTTTTAGTGTTTGTTTCATAAAATTGGGGGCCACAAGACTCAAGACTTAAATATCCATGGTAGCTATATCCCCTTGATGAACTGTTCCTTTTATTAATACTCAATCTTTTCTGACTGGTTTTGGTCTGAGATCTACGGAATCAGACAATGGAATTGCTCTACCAGCTTGTTTGCAGTCTCTGTTTGGTTGACAGTTTCCTTTCCAACCTTTGACTCTCGGTTTCTTCGCTGGCTATGTGAGTCTTTTGGGCACCGCAGATAATTGGATCATGTTTTTAAATCCAGTCCATTAGTCTCTGTCTTTTAGTTACTGTCTTAAGGCTGTTTGCATTCACGGGTATAGTGAGAAGGGTTTGCCGTTGTCTGTGATTTTGTTGCTTGCTGTTCTGGCTGGCTGATTGGCAGTTCTTTTCTTCCTTTTTCTGGCAGTGTTGGATGTTTGCTATGTTGGACGTGATTGATTTCTTTCCAGATCTCTTTTGTTTATCTGTTGTTTTCATAGAGTGTATTCTTTCCTGTGTTCTTATCTATGAAACTGTCTTTCTTCTTCCTCTGTGTGTAATAACCCTTAAAGACTTTTCTTAGTGCTGGGTTAGTTATTAGGAATTATTTATTTATTCAGTTTTATGATGTTGTTTTGTTTGTTATTGTTTTGAGATATTTTATTTCTTCATCTGTTTTTAATAAATATTCATTTTCAGTATAGCAATTTTGGTTAACAATTTCTTTTAAGGATTCAAATATATCATTCTGTGTTCTTATGGCTTTTATGATACTAACATCAGATCTGATGTTATTCTGTTTATTCCTCTCATGATTTCTTTGCTTTGTATTTCTGATATTTTGACTATGATACATATTGGAGAGATTCTTCTCTGATTATGACTGTTTGGAGTTCTGAAGGCTTCCTCTACTTGGATGTCTGTCTTTCAAGATTCAGGCAATTCTTGGCTAAAATTTCATTGACTGGGTTGTCCAAGACATTTGATTTTTCTGTCATCTCCTTCAATCCCATGTAGTCTTGGATTTGTTCTCTTGAGCATTTTTGCATACATGGTTAGGTCCACTGTTCTCTCAGTCAGATTCAGAACTTTCCAATATGATTAGTCTTGCTAGAAAGCTTGCTCTGGAGATTTTCTGCCTCTACCTTCTCAGGCTGGGATTACAGATGGGCTCCCATGTTTGCCTGCAACTTTTGTGGTCTCTGGGGATCCAATGCCTACATTTCACACAAGCGTTTTAGGCACTGAGAAATCTCCCTGGCCCAGTTTTTCCTTCTATGTGTCTGTATGCATTATTGTCTTAACCTTATCTTCCACTCTTGGGATTTATTCTTCTCTTGGTGTGGTTTGTTGATGATGCTTTTTGCTGCATTATTTATGTACTTGATAAATTCCCTCATTTCCAGAATTCTGCTTGTTCCTTTTGCAGCATCTGTATTTCCTTGGTGATTTTTTTTCTTCTACATTTAAATTTTTTTCCCTCCAACTTACTGATTCTTATAGCCATGACATATTGGCAACTTTCTCTTTTTTAAAACATTAGGAATCAATTTCATAATTTAAGCTAAATTCATTATTTGTTTATTTGGGTCCCCTGTTTGGCCTTTGAATATATTTTTTTTTATAAAATTCTGCAATCTTTTTTTTTTTTGCATGTATGTACAGCTCAACATGTTATCATCTTTATTTTTTCTGTTATTAAGATGTCATCCTGTGGGTTGTCGTGGCAGAGTATCTTCTTACATTTTTCATGTTGTGTGTGTGTGTGTGTGTGCCTTGTGCATCTCTTGGGGAGTATGTGTTCTCCTGTTTGCACCTCTTCTCCCATTTCCCTCTGCCGCTGTCTTCTTTTTGGTGGCTTTTTTTCACTTGGATTTATGTTTACCTAAGATGACTGTAATGACAATTATGTTCACTTAATGTAAGTTCACATGTTAGCTGCTGAAAATACTATGGTTTTGACTGGTGAACTTTCCTATGAAGTTTGAAGACCGGAGTACTGGAGTTCTTGTTGCGGGAGAATACCACACATTTAAGTAACATAGTGAAGGGGCATGGAGAATGGGATAGGAGAGGACAGAGTAAGAATTAAATCAAGTACATGGGTTAGATATACGAAAAACAGTAGAGAAAATATTATATTAGGTTTAGAGCAAAGGGAAGATATAAGGGCCCTCCCCAGTAAGATACAAGTTACATCACACCGCCTGAACACTTAAAATACAATCATTAAGAGTGTATATACTAAAAGTTTAAATTAAAAAATTTAAAACCTGAATATGATATATAGAAGACAAAAAATAAAACAAATCTATGAACATAAATGAGCAATAACCTGAAATAAATATGTTCTTCACCAATGCTTCTTTTTGATTAAGAGAAGGCCTCAATCTTGTATCTACTGTCCACCAGGGCATTGCACCAAGTTCTACCACAAGCTTCCTGTCATGCACGTAGCTTCTCTCTGCTGTGGCCAGGGTGTGGACTGTTGAGAATCTCTCAGCTTCTGGTTTCCTTTCCACATTTCCAATATCTCCACAATCTCTGTCTTGAGGTTTACTGCTCCCACCCAGCAGCTGCACCCCGTTCACTGTGCTGCTTGCTTACTTCCTGTGGTACCAAGGGGTCTCTTGCGCCACAAGGCACCAGCGGCCACGGGGTTGGGGTGATGTGTGGTGTGAACTTTCCAACATCAGGGCCCCTTTTCCTTTCTCTGGAGTGTGTCTGTCTGTGGGCTGCTGTCCGTTTCCCTGTGCAGGTGAGTTCCCAAGGGTTGAAGTCAGCTACAGCTGTTCTCTCCTCTCCCCTTCAGTTTGTTCTGTTTCTGCAGTCAGGTTACTTGCTGTTTCAGACTATGGCAGGGGAGGGAGGTTGTGGGCATTACAGACCCCTCAACTTCATCCTCCTGTACCCCTCATGTAGCACTTGCCCACCATCTGCCAGGGGCAGTTTGGCCTCTTTAATGAATTTTCAGAAGAGTTGATTTTACACAGTATGTATAGCAAGTCACGTCTGCAAAGGAGGGCCACTGAACCCAAGACAGTGACGGAGCTAATTCTAAATCCAGCTTACATAACTTTCCTTTGGACTGCGGCCGACAGCCCAGGTGGAAGGGCCGAGCTCAGGAAGATGTAAAGATGCTGAGTCAGTGAATCATAGGAGGATGAGGAACAGGGAGAGTGACAAAACACACCTTGGGCAATCCCTCTCCCCACCCTTTTCCTTTCTTGATCAGGATTTCTCTGTCTCTGCTTGATTGACATTTTAGGCTGGACAAGTCTTTCTTGTGATTTCGGGGATTTGGTCTTTCCTGGTCTCGGGAAGAGCGGCAGCAACAACAATAACGAAGACAATGGCCACCACAACCCTACCAGCCACGCCACTCTGACCCAATGACAGCCAGATGACCCATTTTGTAGGGAATCCCACTCCAACTAACAACCACCATTTTATGTTGACTGTCACGTCCATTTGCCCTGGACTGAGAAACTTCCGGGCATTTTTGATGCACAAGCCCCAACATAGTCTGGGAACAAACTGGGATACCGATCAACTGACAAATAAATTCGTGCTTGGTTCCGTCGGGGCTGTGCTGGCAGAGGGGCGTTGTGTTGATGTTGTGAGTCTCTGCAGTCCTGGTTCTCAAGATGTTGCTGTACCGGGCATATCTGGCTCATGCCCTTGCCTTCTTCTTCTGTGGTCTTCTGTGGAAGTGTCATCTTGTAGGCTGATGGAGTGACTGAGTGACTGCAGGGCTGGGGACGCGCTGATATGAAGGTGGGCTGGAATGGAACAGTGGAAGGGTTGGAGCAGAGTGAGTTCGCTGGTGTTGCCTGCGTGGATGCTGTGCATAGACATTTACGTCAGGAGTTAATGGTACTGATTGGGGGGTTCAGCTCTACCAACAGACTATGGGTATGTGGTGTAAGTGTCTTTATTTATTTGGTGTTTGAATTTTTCTTTTTTTGTGTGTGGAGTTCCTCTGATAATTGGGCAACTGTTGCGAAAGTTTCAAACATGACGTGTTGTCAGGATTGTTCCAACAATGAGGATACTCCTTCAAAATATTTCCGTTCTTTGCATGTTTATAGGGCACACCCAAAAAAAAACAAAACCATCTGTTTCTCAGTTTTCTGATTTTGATATCATTTTTATGTCCTTTTCCAGGATGGAACAGCTAAGTTCTGCAGGCGATAAGTGACAAGGTAAAATCAAAGGTCAGGGTTTGAGTCTGGACAGCAGTTTCCATATCTGGGACCTGAATATTCCACCAGGCCATGAGAAAATGAGCTGAGCATGCCTGTGGCAAGCCTGTAAGCCAGGACTGGTGAAAAAAACAAGTGTAGACGGGAAGAGAGTGAATCAGCTCCACTGGCAGTAGCTGACAAACGGCTCCTTCCCCCTCTCTTCCTGGTACGGCAAGAGGGAGGAGGATGAAGCAGGTTCCACAAGGGCAGGCGCCCAGAATTCAGTCCAGATCTGGAGCCAAGACGCAGGCCTCACTAATATATGCGTGCACTTTCCTCTGTGCACTTTGACTAGAAGTGGAGAGTATGATTTGCTGTGTGTTTGTTTGGTCCTTCCTGGATTGTGTAAACCTGTGACTCTTGCCAAGAACTGTCCATGCCTGGAGCTGCTTCTTTCCCATTGGCCACGTCTGCTTCATTTTGCTGGGAGGCGTATCTTTCAAGTTGCAGGGCGGTGATATCTGCAGGCACTTCCTAGGAGCTCAGTGCCTCCACCAGCAACGATGACAGCTGACGAGTTGGTTTTCTTTGTGAATGGCAAAAAGGTAAGCAGAGTTGACTTTTGGTTAGGAGTTCCTGCTGTCTGGGAAGGGTCATGTGTCATCTGTCTTACGTGGTCCCTCTGATATGTACTAGTCTCATTTTATCCCTTACAAGGTATTTCTGTAGTTTGGTAACTTTAGAGCAAGAAGAACACAGGCAAGACACTCAGAGGGCCAAGGAGGAAGGGAGAGGGAAGAAAGAAGGCTATCCACTTGTGAGAGTGGGCGTACCAGCTCAGAGACAGAAACAGAACCGAGTGTAGCTGCTATGGGGAGTCCTTAAACTCCTCTACTTCTGTGTTTAAGTAATCCATCCTAGTGTTTTGATGGCTCTCTTTACCAAGAGCAGCAGCAGGAATGTGTTTTCACATTACTGCCAGGATATAAAACACACATAGCCATCGATTCTGATATATCCTATACATAGATTTAACAGCTAAAACTGTTTTACTGCATGGGGACATATGCTGACACCTTGTGGTAAGCCATTATTATTATTAATTTTATTAATTTCATATAGGAGTCTCCCTCCACCATCTCTGAATTCTATATATAAATACTGCAAACTCCTTAAATGTCACTGGTGCGTGGGGATGGTGGGGATCACAAATCCCCGAGAGCCTGAGAATTTTTCCAGTTCCAGTGCAGTACAGAGAGAGAAGGGGGCAAGATAAGTGTATCGTCTCTGGTTCCATTTCCCTCTCCCTTCAAGATATGCACAACCCTTCAGCTCCCCGCTTGAGAATAAACAAGATCAGAGGAAAGGAGCCACCATTTCCCACTGTAACTGGCTACATGGACAGTGTAAACCATGAGAGGGCCAAAGGGTCTCCAAAGAACCATTTTACTTGTCTCATTATGTTGGTTCTTTTGTGTTGATTGAAGAAACTGAGTAACTTCTGAGGGAATTTTCAAGAATGAGCATGTGCTTCAGAGAATCCCTAAGTCCCTAAACTGTAGGGATATGTTTGGGTAACTAGCACGGAAACTTCAGGAGCCATTTCAACACCGGTACCATAAAACCTGTTGGGTTCGTTTGGAGTAATCCCATCCCTGGGTCCAGGAACCTCTCTCTGAGATGCTTTTCTGAGTTGAGCAGCTGATACCAAAACAAGAGCTAGGGTGAAATGCCTAAGCTGGTGGTAGTAAGTCTTTTGCATCCAATATTTTAAACTTTTATGCTCAGCAGTTGTAAAATGGGATGTAAGAAACAGCTGTTAAATTTGCTTTCTAGAAATACTGTGCACACAAAGTCATTGTCTTTGGGGCTTTCAGAAATGATTTTTTCAGTGAGTTAGTAGCAGGATCCAAGGGCTCTTAAGGTCCTGTCTTACTCTAAGGTTTCATTATGTATTAAGCTGTTGGTTTATGTATGGCCCATTGTTCTTCTGAAGAAATGGCTTGCTATAGGCCTCTGTTTCTAGAGAGGAGTGTTTTTGAGGTGAACCTGCTTGGCTGAATTTGCACTACAGAGAAGTGATTTTTAGTTTTAGAGCTTGAGAGAGCAGCGACATTCCAATCTCTTCTCTCTCTGGAAGCTTCTGAATCCTGTCAGGTTCTCACGAATAAGATGGCCATGTTTGTCATTCAAAAGAAATGTGGGCTCTTGGAAAACTTCCAGAAGGAGGAGGAGGCAATGGAGCAAGAAAGGACCAAACACTAAGCAGTAATAAACAAGAGCTAGCGGGGCAATCTGGGTGAGCAGAGGCAGGCTGAGTAAGTTCAGAGTTATTTCCTTTTTCAAGATGTTCTAGGCATTGGGCCACAGATCTTGTGCAAAGAAATTACCAAAGAAGCTGTAAACAGATGGTGGCTCATTCTCAGAAGAATGCTTACTCTCCTTGTTTGTGACACTGTGCACGGCTCTGTCTGCACTAGTGGGGGCTGGAGAGGGGTCCAGGCATGACACACCAAGTGCCTGTGGCATCTTCTGGGAGTGGTGTGGACCCTGATGACTTGTTATCTTCTGAAGTCACTGTTAGAAGGAAAGAGTTGCCCAATATTTCACCATCATCATGGTGATGCGCCTTTCTGGGGTCAGGATTCTGCTAGTCTTATTGAATTTAGTAAACTTACCCTGATTAATTGAAATGGTTTAGTGGCTGCTGGAGGGATCTGGGAGGATTTGAAAGATAAGGTGTAGCTGGAGGCACCATAGAGAAATCCCTACAGGAAGCAAGTGGGCGACAGAGTGTTCGCTGTGGCGGCTTTGCACTTCAGCTTTCTTAAAGCTGGCATTTGCCCAGAAGGCCATCCATGGACTAGGTGGACAAGAGAATGAAGAGAAGGCAAGGCCACGTATTCCAGATGGAGTCTGCAAAAGTCTATCAGCAGGAGATATAAACTGAGCATTTACTGTGTACAAGTAAACGTTCAGCTAATGTGACTTGAGCGTGGATGGGCGGCTTTTAAAGCCTCGAGAAACAGAAAAGCTCTGCACTAAAATAATGTTTTTTTTTCAAGCTTTGTATTTTAAAGAAAAATGGCAAGAATACAAGGAAATATTAAATAAATATTATTTGCCCACATTCACTAACTGTTAACATTTCGTCGTGTTTGCTTCATATTCTCTCTCTCTTTTTGGAAAAGGCTTCAAATTTTGTATGTGTTATTGGTGTGTGCATGTGTGTGTGTGTATGTGTGTGCATGCACCATGGTGTGCGGGTAGACAGAGAACAACGTGGAAGAACCAGCTGCTTCTTTTACCACGTGGGTCCCTGGGGTTAAACTCAGCCTGCCAAGCTTGGTGGCGAGTGCTTCTACTCTTTGAGCCATCTTGTCCACCCCTTTATCTCTTTCTTCCAAGATAAATATACCAAATATGCACATATATATAAGCACAGATGAATATATATAAGCATACAAATAATTTTATGTATTTAACAAATATGTATAGATATATAAAGCATACACTCTTTTTGGATTATTGAGAGTTTCAGACATGTCTTTACACTTTTATCCTAGGAATAAAGACATTCTTAGAGATTGACAGCCGATTTATGGAATTCAGAAAATACAGCTTTGATATAAAAGTGCAAAAAAAAGCCCTACGTATCTTATGTGAATTTATTATAACTTCCTCATTGATGTCACTTATCATCCACCAGCAGAGCTGGACTATGGTTGTCATGGCTTTTTCATCTTATCTCCTTGAACTTGCACAGCAACTGTGTTGCCTTAGCCTTTAGTGACACTTTACCATTTCTGAGGAGAACAGGGCAGCTATTTGTTAGGGTGACAATAATTCTGAGTTTTTCTCATGATGTCTTAAAATGTGGTTCTCAGTCTGCTGTTTGGGAAGGACTACCCAGAAGAAATGTTCTTTCTCTGGGTTTTATTCTATTAAGAGATATATCAGTTTTGCCATAATTACTGACCTGAACTTTCAACATTCAACTAAGGCGGTGCCCATTAATTCTCTTCCCCAAAGGCAACTCTTTTTACTTTCACATGTAATAATCTATGAGCAAGTACTTTGTGGTCATGTGGCTACCTCATTCATCTTGCTTTCATGCACTGATCAGCACCATGGTTTATTAACTGGATCAATTATTGTGCCAGTTACCAAGTGACCAGCCATATTTATTAAGGGCAGAGGTAGTTGGCCTTCCATCCCATCTACATATTTGCTCACTGATTAAGTATAATTTTAAAGTTATGTATTTAATTGTATCTAGTATGTTCTCATCCCTTAGGGCCTTTCTTTCATCCCTTCCCTCCTTCCTTCCTCCCTCCTTTTTTTTTTTTTTTTTTTTTGGAAACAGGGTCTCACTATGGAATTCGGCTCAGGTTATCAAGCTTGGTGGTAGGCACCCTTACCCCAAATCCATGTTACTGGTCCATCAATACAAGTTTTTATAAACCTGCTTCCCCACAGTGTAAGTTACTTTTGTGTCACCATCACCACAATACCTGGCAGAACCAATTTAAGGAAAGAAGGGTTTATTTCAACTCATGGTTTCAGAGGATTGAGTTCACAAATGGGCCTCATACACTTGGGCAGACTATCATGGTGATAAAAGAGTAGGGAGGACCATTATCCACAGATGAGGAGACAAGGAGGAAAAAGAGCCAGAGGCTAGATATAACTGTCAAAACCTATCTCCCGACCCCATGACCCACTTTCACCAGTTACCTCAGCTCCGAGAGGTTTTACAAACATCCCGTCATCTAGGTAGCAGGTGTTCCAAGGATGACCTTGTAGAGAATATTTCAGATTCAAACTGTGATACCTGTCAAGTGTTTTCCTCTTGGGCTTTCTGCTGGGAGAATGTTTCATGGGGCACACTGTGGTAAGCTATGGAGCACACCTTGAATGGTGTACTATCATGGCTGTTCTTTGTAGATATTCAAGGTAGGGTGAGCCTACAGATGTGATGAGGTAGAAAGCCTTGAATAGGGGAGCATATGATGTCTTTCAAGATGTATGAGAAAGAGGGAGACAGGCTCAAGGCATGACGTTGGGAGATATGAGAGGGATTTTCAATTCAATCAGGTTAGGTTGCCAGGGAATTAAGAGGCAGGACAGTAAAGCTGAAGACTGAGGACATGTTTAAGGGGGTCTTGAAAGACATTAAGGAACTTACGTTGAATTTGTAGGTGGTCACAGCAGGTCTTGTGGGGAGATTGGTGTGATGCACTAGAAAGGAGGAATGAGCAACAGGGGAAGAAGTGGCATGCTGAGGTCACTGATGCCTACCAGTAGGGTGATAAAGGTCATTTTGGGGTCGGTTTTAATCTTCATTCATGATTTCTTCTTCAAGAAAAGAAACTTTGCTTTGTGTGGACTCAATAACCAGATTAGTGAGCAAGCTGGAATCCTGGGGTATTATCACAAAAGAAAGAAAGAAAATTAATTTAAAAAATTAATTTTAAATTTAAATTGAAAAATTTATACCAAGTATGTATTGTGTGTTGATCATGTTACTCATATACTCCTCACCCTCCACTTCCCCCACCACCACCCTCCTAGTTAGTTAGTTCCCTTTTCTTCCTACATAGTTTTACTTCCGTTATACGCCATGCCATGTACACACACGCCTATGTATAGATAAAAATCTATGGATCCAAAATGAGAGAAGACATATAATATTTGTCTAAGAATTATACTTAGTATCTCCCACTTTCTTTTAAATGTTATTGAAGGGGAAATTCTGCAAGTTTCAGAAATGCATTATTTGAAGTCAATACAAAAATACTCTTATTGGGGCTGGGGAGATGGCTCAGCGGTGTTCTTACGCTGGCTCTCCAAGTATGAAAACCTGAGTCTGAATCCCCAGCTTCCATATGAAAAGCCAGGAATGGCTGCACATGCCAACATTGGTGGCTGGAGACAGGCAGATCTCAAGAGCTGATGGGTTAGTCAGTCTAGCCTATACAGTGAGCTTCCAGTTCAATGAGAGACCCTGCCTGAAGATTATAAGATTGAGAGAGAGGAGGACAACTGATGTCATACTGTGCTCTCTCTGTGTCTCTTTCTCTCTGTGTGTGTGTACACCACTCACAAACATGAACTACTATACCACACTCCACACATGCATAATTTTATTTTCTACTAAAGTTTCCTCAAACAGTCTCACAATGTTTCCTCAGTCTTAGAATGATGTCATGAGACAGCAAGAAAGATCTCACTTAACTGGCTGTTTTAAGGTGGCTTTTCAAGCTGTTCAGAGCTAACTCTTTTGATGGCTTCAAGGATTCTTTAGGGACCACTGCAGGGAGCATTTGCTCATGCATCCCATGACATGAGTGATGTGCATTCCTTAGGCCTTCTGCTCTCCCTCAGCCTCCAACAAGAAGGGTCCGTTGTAGAAAGAATCCTTCTGTTAGAGGCGCCACTGCTTCCTCCAGGCGTCTTCCTGAGAGTGATTTACATACCCTCTGGCCTACTCTGTCTACGTCATGGATGGTTTGTAGTACGTCCACTGCTAAAAAAACCTCGGACCTACTGAATTCTGGGTATGTGAACCAATATTGCCACTTCTTCCATTTAAGCTTAAGTTGGAGTTTAAACACATAATTTTTAGTTAGCAGCATTATTTAGCTGTGGTATGGCAGGCTGTCCTGAACCTGTAGTAATAAGGGTCTTCAATGGTGATGTGTCCAGTGGGAGGACCAGGGAGAAGAAATAGAGAAAACAAGAAACAAAGAAAGCAAAAGCAATAGTTGGGACTAGGAGGTCTTGCACAAGCTGATGACTCATGTACTAGGAAGAAATGCATCATATGTTCTAGTTGTAGAGGAGAAAAACAGCCTAAGTCAGCAGAGAGCTAAGTCAGACACTGTTGGAGAGACAAACCAGGATTCTGCAGGAACAGCTGCCTTAGGACTGATAATCTCAGCCCAGTGGGAAGAGTCAGGCCCATAGAAGCTGCAACCTTAACCCTTCTGAGGAGACTCTGGCTCCAACCGTAGACCAACCTTGCCAAATCCTCTGCCGGACAAGAACACAGAACTAAAGTTCCCTTTGTTCTTTCATGAGGGCCTCTGAGAAAGTTGTGGGTTGGTCTGGCTCCTGACACTATAATACTACAAAGGAGAAATGGTAGATTTCTGTATGATGCAGAGGGTGTCCCTTTTCTTAGTTTGAGGTGTGAAGCAGATATTTTCTTCCCTTCCACTTGAAAAAAAACTCTAGGACTTATAGCACAGTTCTCTTAAAGAATTCTTTATCAGTGTAATTAATAAACAATAAATTATTAAAAAAAAGAATCCTTTATCACAAATTCACCGCCCTTTAAGTATGAGGAGTGATGTAATGTGCCCTCCTGGGTCTCCTTTGAAGGGTTACATCTGGGAGAGCATCTCACACTGTAGATGACCCCTTCCTACTTTACTTTACATGTGGATGGGTTTTTGGCTCATGACCACACCTCCATGTTAGCACCTTCATGTTGTTGCTGTGGTAGCCTGTTGGATCCAGCACTTTGCTGTATGCATGGACTACATAACCAGCTTTCTATCAGCACACACAGAGTCTGAGCAGGCATACGCAAGGCAACAACGTTAGCATTTGCATAATGTCAGCTCCACCTCTGGAATTCGCCGCTGGGAAGAGGCAGAAGAAATGAGATGATACGCTTGGCTTGGAGGGGACTCTGTCATGCTGAACTTCTGGGATGTGTTCTAAGACCTGAGGGCATGATCATGAGTTATAGCTTATATGTTCATTTTCTTTTTTCATGGGATTGTTGAGAAAAACACTTTGATTGTCAGTGGCCTATTAAGTATGTGCTTGTTAACTTTAAAAATTTTGGGTTGAGATATAAAAGGGAGGAAATCAACTGCAAAAGAGTGGGTAGGTGATTCTTTGATATATTATTTTCTTGGTAGGTGGTGGAGAAAAATGCAGATCCTGAAACAACACTTCTGGTCTACCTGAGAAGAAAGCGTATCCTGACTCTGCAATGGGAATGAGGTTGGGGGCACTGTGGGATGGTTCTTGTGAGCTTACAGACTTTTCTAGTGTCTGGGAGTGTGGCCTTGAAGGATTCTGAAAAGCTGTGGCAATCAATAGCTGGGAGACCTTGGGTAATTCCAGTTCTCACATGAGAAGCTGTTCATAATGTTCTTCTGATATTTAATTCTGCGCCCATGGAAGCCCTTCCTTGCCAGCCCATGTGAGTTCTTGGTCATTCACCTTAGGAGTAGTGAGCTCTTCTCTTTGCTTGACATATATCCATAGAGGCCTGGAGAGGCCAGGGAAGGGGTTTCTATTTCTTTTTCTTGCACTGCTGAGCATTGAGCCCAGGGCTTTCCACATACCAGGTAAACTCTACATTACTGAGTGTTCCCAGACAAGGGTTGTATTCTGGGAAAGGATGGTTGCAGTGGAAACTGTGTAAAGTACCAACTGCTTAGTAGCAGGCTTTAGAGACATCAGGGGCAGGAGAGACCTTAGAGCAATGGTTCTCAACGTGTGGGTTGCAACCCCTTTAGGAAAGGGTCAAACGACCCTTTCACAGGGATCACATCAGATATGCTGCATATCAGATTTTTACATTACAATCCATAACAGTAGCAAACTTACAGTTAAGAAGTAGCAACAAGAATGATTTTATGGCTGAGGGCTGCCACAACATGAAGAACTGTTTGAAAGGGTTCACAGCATTAGAAAAATTGAGAACCGCTGCCTTCCAGTGTGCTGGGCTGCTGCTTTCACCCATGGTGGGGAAGGCTTCTGTAGGATCCCCGGGATCAAAAACAACAGCACATATAGGTGCTGACATTTAATGAGCACCTACTGCAAACAGGCAAAGTTCAAAGCAATTTGTATAGCTGATCTCACATGATCTTCACAGAAATTCCACGGAAGCGTAGCACTGCTCCGTCCCTGAGAGGAAGTGAGGCTGACACTGCTTAAGCAACCCGCTTCTCACTAAGTATATTCTGGGCAAGTTCTCGCAGACCCTGGAAGGAAGCTAGAGCCACTCGCTTTACTTCTTATCCAGGCTGGAAACTCTCCTGGGGCCTGTGGTCAGGACGAGGCTCATCTTGACATCTGTCTACGCTGTCCTCCTCTTTCTCCTGGAGGTATGCCTGTGGCCCCTTTGCATGACCTACTTAGTACTCACAGAAGTGAGCCCGGAATCATGGCCTTCACTTTGGTTTACTCTCCTCCTATCAGTTGGCGTGGAGGATGACTTGTCATGGGCATATCTGAAGGCTCAGGAGATGACCCCGTGGCAGAGGGTTCAGTGAGTAGGAAAAGGGGACACCATTACCAGCCCAACCCCACTAAGGAGGTTATAGGGAAGAAGTTCGGTGTTCAGAGAACAAAGCTCATTTTAGTTCCCTACTAGTTTCAGCTTTGGTTTTGAAAGCCTAAGAGCCCCAGAGACTCCTTATCACAGTGGACTGATTTAAAGGCCAAAGTTCAAATGAAACTTAAAACTGAAAGTTGTCATGGAAAGTATAAAGTCTGTTTCCTTATCGTAGTCTGGGTTAGTAGTTAATTTGTGATAGCAGGAGATATGCTCCTAGTCTTGATTCAATTCCGGGGTTTCTAGAAAGAAGTCAAAGACTTGATGCCAAAGTACCATCTCTGTCCATATTCTTTCTAGGTGTACCAGCTACAAATAGCTATGTATACCTCGTTTAATGAGATCAAGAAAACCAACAAATTCTAGGACTTAGGAAACCTCTTTGGCAAGAGGAGGAGGTGGCTTAGACACAGCTCTGGAGTCAGAACACTTTTGGGTCAGAGGACTATACCGTACAAGACGACACTCAGCAGCTCATGTTACAGCTTAGACCTCATTTTGTTTCTGCTTTGCATTTTAATCTGTAGAGAAACAGTAGCTCTTGCCTAAGCAAATTGCTGTGAGAAATCAAGAGATTTAAATGTAAGCTTGTTGTTCTTTGTAAATTTTATCTTCAAAATGGATCATGTGGTCATCTGCTAATAATTGTCTGTGTCACCTATCCTCAGAAGAGATATAGGGGTTTAGGGACTGACAGAAACTCTGCAAAGAGGCCTGTGTGACTCAAGGAAGGTGACCATGTGACCTCTGCAGGCTTGAAATAGCCTACTAGTTAGCTAGATAACAAATTACCTTTCTACAGTAAGTATACACGCACACACACGTGTGTGTGTGTGTATCTATCTATCTATATAAACTGGGTTCATTAATGGTTCCTGATCTTTAAAACTTTCATTTTTCATTTGTATCTATTATGTGAGATAGTCAAAAGCCTGGTCCAGCTTTAATTTTGGCTTCTTAGACATTATCAGCCAAAAATTTCAGAGTGAAAAGCTCTAGATCATACCACTGCTTGGTTGAGGAGCTTCACTGCTCACTTAGGCACCCCATATGTTGCATCTTTGAGATGCAGGGTTCTCTTGCTCAGACCCTGAGAGACCCTGACCCTGGAACCTGTGTCCTGGGTGGTGTTACTTGGGTGCTGACTCCTCTGTGCAGTGGAGGTGACCTATGCCTATTCTCACACCTGTAGGGTACACTGAAGCCTCATAGATTGAGGCGGCCATAGGCCTGCTTTCTCCTGGGTCGAGGGCTTGAGCTGTGTGTAAGTTGAAACTGTGAGGCCCTCCCCAGCATTCCGGCCATCTATAGAGTCCTTTCTCTGAGTCTGTGTCCTTAACAAGCGGCTGCTCAGTGGGGCTGAGCGGGACCAAGCTTGGCTGTGGAGAAGGTGGCTGTGGGGCATGCACCGTGATGATCTCTAAGTATGACCGTCTTCAGAACAAGATCGTGTATCCTTTGTCTGCTGCCTGGGGGTCCACGGGAGGGTGGGATGTGGGGTCACCTTGTGAGTAAGCATATGAGCATATATGTTTCTGAGCAGATTCCAGTCATGAACAAGGAGTGTGGAATGATGTCTTATGGGGTATCATTCCTGGCTGATAAATGGAAACCAAGCTCTGAACTACTGATTAAATGACCATTCTACAGCTGAGGTCACGGCATCCCATGAAGTCCTTCTACAACTTTCCATAGTATGTCCCTGACTTCCTCTCCAGTTTCCTTTGCCATCAAGGGCCTAATACCCTTCAAGATGAATGATATGGCTTAGGCATACTCATTTCCTGGTCTTACTATAAACTATTTCCTGTCCTGCATGTCCTCCTATCCAGGGATTTTCTACCCGGAAATACTGAGCCCAGACGGCATCTCCTCTAAGTGGTGCTCCTTGATATATCAAAGCTGAGTTAGGTTCTCCTGGTCTATGCAGGTTTCTCAGTGCTCTCTGCACAACACTCCTGAACCATTTGCTGTCACGTTTTTGCTCGGCACCTGTACACCCGCCTCCATTCTCCCAGGCCGACTACAAGTTGTTGCAGGATAAGGACTTTATCTTATCCACCCTTACTTCTTCGGCCTCCTGCAGAGAGCTGGCATGTTGATAGCATTAAGAATCCAATGTTGTCTGTTTTCATGAAATAGTGATAAACAAGGGAAGGGTACAGGTAAGGGGCAAGAGTCTCATTTTTAGCTTCACACCAGGGAATTGGAGGAATAGTGGAAGTGAACATCAAAGAATATGAAAGAAATAGTAGTGAGAGTTTCTGGTGCTGAGGAGCAAGGAAGGGCCCTGCAGAGAGAGGAATATTCTTCAAGTCTATGTAGCCTGTTAGAAAGTTCCTTTCAGTGCCTTCTAGAATAGGGGTAAGAGGTAGCTTATAGTAGCTCATTTTCCTTTGTTAAAATTTTGAGACTGGTGCAATGGTAGCTGGCCCACCAAGACTCTAAGGAGGCTCAGTTGCAGGTGAGCCCCCCTTTGTTCGTTAGACGGAGAGGCAAGGACAACAATAGCAGACACAAAAACACAGTGTAGAGCAAAAGAGACATTCAGAAAGCCTCCAAATCCTGTCAGGCAGGCCCTACGTTGCTCTGGTGATCTCAGTGGCAATGAAATGACCTTAATCTTCGGTTCTAGTCATTTTTCTGTCAATGCCTGCTTGGCCCCCATCTGCTCCCTGCATCATGTTGCCGTGACAACTGTGGAAGGCATAGGAAACACCAAGAAGCTGCATCCTGTACAGGTGAGTGGGGCAGTGAATGTGAAGCCAGAACAGTTTACGGGGAGGCCCGGGTCAAGGCTGCAACTTTGCTCTGGGTTGTTGGGAGAAACCTCACTGCCTGGGCAGAAGAGGGTGTTCCAGGGCCCCTCGAAATCTCTTCTAGATACTACAAGGTAGAGAGAGCAGACACCCAAACCCAAACCTCCCCCATAATTAGGGCCAGGATGATAGAATACTGCATGACCCCAAGGGAATAATAAGAGCAAAGATCAGCTGACTCTAATGTCCAGGGGCATCCTCATTCTAGACCTGAGAAGGCAGGGGAGGACAACCCCTATATCTACAGACAACTTAGTTCCAGATCCATGAGTCCCACTAATAAGCCCATGTACTTCCTGTTGTGTGACGTGATAATCCCATCTGCACCACTCACCGCTACCTTGGACAATACAAATGTTGAATCAGTTACTTTACACATGGCCAGAGCAAAATGCCTGGACAGAAGCAATTTGAGAATGGAAGAACCTATCTTAGTTCACAATTTGAGGGTTTTCATTACCATGGTGATAGGAGCTCTCAGTAGCTTGGCATGTTGCATCCACAGTTAGGGAGCAGAGGACAATGGAATGCTCAGATCCAGCTAGACTTTCCCCTTTTAATCAGTTCTGGATTCAGCCATTTCCCCACCTTAACCTAATCTAGATAAGCTCTCATAGCCTTGACCAGAGGCAAACTTAATCTAGATAATTCCTCACAGGATATATCCAGAGGTTTGTGTCCTAGTTTATTATAGGTCCTATAAAATGATCAGTCAATATTAATCACCACAAATATAGACTGCCAGACCTTCACTCTTGAGAACGAAGGATAAGATACTAGAGAGGGCTGGGTATATGACTCAGTTGACAGAATGCTTACCTAGCACTCATGGAGCTCTGGATTGGTCCCCAGCACTGTGTAAGCTAGGTATGGTACCCTTGGAATCCTAGCACTTGGAAGGAGGCAGGAGAATCAGAAGTTCAAGGTTATCCACAACTATAGGAATTTTTAGGGATGGCCATACAGACCTTACAAATACCTCCCTGGGGTTTTCTCCCTTGTGGAACTGGACCACTTGACAATGGATTGAAGGAACGGACAGTGAGGGCGACCACATACAAATCTGGGGTTTTCATGTGGATGCTCTTAGGCCATGTAGAAACATAGCAGTGGGTATCTCTCTTTGGCTGGCTATATCATATTCACTGGAGTAACTGAGGTAAGAGTTCTTCGGAAAATTGTAATCTGAGATGGTCCCAGATGGTCTTCTGTGGATCACTTGAGAAGGCACGTCTTTCAGGAGGTCACACCTTCCTTCATCTCCTCCGGGGCCTCCCCATGAGCAAATATGTTCTATTCCATTGGAGGAGGAGGAGCATGTAATCCAGTCTGTGAGGTCAGAGCAGGGTGAGGGTGGCATTGCTTCATCTCTTGCTCTGTTTCTTAGGCAGGAAGAGGGGAAACCCCTAAACCTGCCCAACCTGCGGGAGGCAGGAACTTAATTTGAGCCTGTCGTTTTCTTTGTGGTGTAATAAAAAATGAATAGTTTGAACACAGGAGCTTGTGTCCTCCCTTCCAACAGTACAGACTCTTGTTCTTGGTGTTCTTATTTTATCTCCATATAAGCATCAAGGTCAGATTCTACTCCTAGTCTCTTTGCCTTCCTTGCTTTCCGGCTTCCCCATGTTTCCTCCTCTTACTCCTACTGACATCTTGTGTTGACTCAGCCACACACTGCTACAGTTTCCAGGCTTTGGGCTCTGCCTACCCTTCTACGTTATCACGCTCTCCCTAGGTACATTTAACACCTTAGGTACATTTAACTACCTGTAAGTGGTGCACACATTCGTACTTTCACCTTTGAACCTCTGCTCATGTCCAACTGCCTGTTTGACATTACTGTATAAATCTCTGATCTCACCCTTATTTTTTAAAAAAACAAACAAACTGTTTTCCCCATAACGTATTCCTTCTTGGGTATTGTTCTACCTGGACCAATGGCAAAACAATCCACTCTGTTTTTCAAGATAGGAATCTAGGAGTAATCTTTGATTCTCTCATATACTACATCCTATCCATCCAGAAGTGTGGTCCACTCTCCAAACCAAACCATCTCCCCCATCTGCTTTTACCCTTGCTACTTGGCCCATGCTATTATCTTTCTTTGGCTGTCTATACCATATTCTAAAGCTCCATATCTTTGTTTGCTTTCAGAACTCAATTTCCATTCAGTGTCACAGAGTGTATTTTTTTTTAAACCATAATCACATCCTTGCTGGCTGAAATCTCCTAAGTCTGTCCATCACACAGAGAAAGTTCTCTATCCTGTCCTGGCTTGTGAGGACCTGCTTTCCCAGCCAAGGTGTTCAACACCACCAGGTTCCACCCAAATTCTCTCAGCCACTCTGGCACGCCAAGCTCATTCTGTTGAGCCTTCTTGCTGACAACGATCTTTCCCCGATCCAAACTATGATATTGAAGCCAGACTCAAAATCCTTTCTAGAGTGGCTTTTTCTGATCAGGCTAAGTGGATGCCAGTCATTCTGGATCATGGTCATCTTGTACAGATCTTTCACACAGCGCTGGCCACCACACAGACTTTTTCTTATTCCGCATTTACCAGTATCACCCTATTACAGTGTGGGTTTCATGGAATCCCTCCCCACCTCTCTTTTCTGTTTATAGGACCTTTCCATGCCTACTGCCTACTAGGTTCTTAGTCTGTGTTCACAACATTAATGTACAGACTATAGATGTAGATGTAATACTATCCTGTCAGTTTTACTTTGGTGCCAAGAGAGTTCCCAAGAGTCAGAAAAAGGAGAAAGTCTCCGATAAAAGAGACCTTGTAATCTTTCATCTGGAAAGATCCTACCAGTTTTGGGTGGGAGTTTTGTGACACCCCATGCATAAGGTAAACTCAGTTTAGCTCACGTGCTAGTTCTCATGTTCTCTCTGTGCTTTGAGGATACCTTCACTTGAGAGTCCAGAAATGCTGTGGTGTGTTGGAATAGGACACACTCAAGACAGTGAATTTCACTGCAGGCTTGTGCAGCCAAAGGAACACAGCACAGTGCTTCTATTTAAGACCCGTGAACTTGAGTAAATTCCTAAATTTTCTGAGCAAGAGCAGCCACTGTTCTCTGAAGGGATTTGTGCAGTAATGGCCAACATTGACAGATGTCTACCGAATGTTAACTAGAATGTCAGGAGTCTAAGGTAGCCATGGTACCTGTAATCCAAGCTACTCAGGAAGCTAGGGTAGGAGAAAATTGAGTTCAAGGCCTGCCTACACTGCACAGTGAGAGAGCATCCCAGACAACGAGCAAGGAAACAGTAGAGGAAGGTCTGCAGATGATGAGTGACAGAGACCTTGCCTAGCAGGTTCAAGGCCCTAAGATCAATTGCTAGCAGACAAACAAAAAGAAAGGCGGGGGGGGGGGATAAAGAAAAGCTAAAAAGAGTTTTTAAATTCTTAGCTGCAAGTAGCAGGCCCCAGTCATGAAGATGAGGAACCTGTGCTCAGATGGGCTTGGTGGCCCAATGATGACCCCCACAGCTTTAAGTGAATTGAGAAGGAGCTGGAGGAGGGATTCCTGACAAGACAAGCACGTATTATCTGTCTTTTTTTTTTTTTAGGAGAGAATTGCCAAAAGTCATGGTTCCCAGTGCGGGTTCTGCACCCCCGGCATTGTCATGAGCATGTACACACTGCTCCGAAACCAGCCTGAGCCTACCATTGAGGAGATCGAGAATGCCTTCCAAGGTGTGGACCTTCAGGCACAGCCCAGGGAGTGGGATGGCACATAGGTCCTGAACAGGTCAATACACGACAGTCAAAAATGAGCTGAGAATGCCAGGTGTTGCTCTTTGGAAAGCTCTGGCTGCAAAAACATGGTGGCCAAGATCTGCTGGGAAGTTAGTCTTCTCCTGCTTGTCTAGATTACTTCCTGTGATGTCTACATCCTACCCTTCCTGGGGCATGAAGGACCACTGACATTTGGGAAACTGCCTAGAACAGTGGTTCTCAACTTTCCTAATGCTGTGACCCTTTAGTATGGTTTCTCATGTTGTGGTGGTCCCCAACGATAAAGCTATTTTTTGTTGCTACTTCATAACTAAAATTTTATTATGGTATTATAATATAAATATGTTTAGAGATAGAGGTGTGCCAGAAGGGGTCGTGACCCACAGGTTGAGTCTCATAAGACAGGGTTCTTTCACTTGACCTCCATCAGAACAGGCTTCATCAGGGTGATTGCCCCTCAGGAGGAAGACAAACTAGATTCTGAGACACAGCAGTTGTTGGCTTCCTGTTTTGTCTCCCGAGACTGGATGGAAGCTCTTTAGGGAAATGAATCCAAAGGTTTCCCTTCCATTCAGCACTCCCAGCTGATTGCCTTTTAATCTTCTTTTGAGTCCTGTGTTATGCAGTATCTGAAGTATAAGGGATGCGTGATAAAAGATGGGAGTCCTTTCTTCCAGGGGTTCCCGCTCTGAAGATGAAGCATACTGGTAATACAGTTTGAGAAGCTCACTCAGAAGGTGATCAGACAACCTGGGAGGCCAGGTTGGGTGTTGTGAGGACAGAAATATAACCAGGAACAGGATCTTCTAGGTAGCACACACAGCATGTCAAAGGTCAAGCACATACAGCAAGGACCTAAGCTCCTTGCCACTTGGAGAGAACAATGACATTGCAACTTTCCCCTTGACCCACAGGAAACCTCTGCCGCTGTACAGGCTACAGACCCATCCTCCAGGGATTCCGGACCTTTGCCAAGGTAAGTGGGCCCCAGAAATAGGAATGCCTACCCTAAGGATGCTAAGGACCTCAAGTCTATAGGGAAGAAGGATGAGGCAAGCTACTGCGTGACTCCTCCTGCTACGAACACGTGCTAAGGCAGATGCTGCCTTCTTATCCATGGTGTGGGATTTCCTGCTGGGAAGGCCTGCAGCTCAGATTCTTGAGAAGATATGTACTACCTAAGTGCTCCCTTCCAACAATGACTCGAGGCTTGGCCACTTTCCCTGGTGATTGGCAGGCTCTGCCTGCACAGGTGCTGAATGTGGCATTTAACAACATCCCTGTCTGGCTCAGCCTCCTGCCCCTCCTCCTTCCCTCTCTTAGCTGCTGTCACAGTTGGCACTCAGCTGGCCTCGTGAAGCTGATAATTAGATCTCTAGACAGTTTGTGAACCCCTACAAAGTTCATAAACCTCTAGTCTAAAACCATAGCTCGGTGTGTGGTCACTGGTGGTGTGATCACAGACACATACCCAGCATGTGGTAAGGATAGAATGTTGACCTCTCTGCTCTTGGCTTATCTGTCTTTGTTTTTACCTGTCCCCTTAACTGGGTTAAGAGAACTCTGACTTTAGACAAACTTTCTCGTTTTGGGTTGATTGTGCATCCAGAAGGGAGTTAGATGTCTGAGTTCCTCACTTACCTTTAGGGCAGCCACATCAGGAGAAAGTGTTGAGTTTACATAACTCAAGAAGGCTGAGTAAAGGTGGAGATAGAGCCTCATAAAGATAGGGAATGCCACACCCAGGAAACTGATCATGAAGTAGGAGCTATGCAATTAAGCAGAAATGATAGAAATGACAGATTCAGAGTCTGAAATTATAATACCTAGTGTTTTATAAAGTTAAGTACTTTTTAAGAGAAAAAGTACTTAGTGTTTACAAAAATTAGTACTTCTTGTTGGCTGCTGATGTTCTGGGTGAAGAATGGAAGGGTTATGCAGTGGGAATCAATGCTGGGAATAACAAACAAGGCTTTCCTATGAAGCAATGTGTCTTGAGTCATGCCAGAGTGCACCTACCTTTGAGTAAGGAGAATTCTTGTTATAGACCAAGGGGGAACTGGAGGAAGGAATTGCAAGTCAATTTAGGGATGCATTATGGATGCCAATCTGAGTGTTCTCAACTTGGGTATGAGAGAGAGAGAGACAGATGGAGAGAGAGAGAGAGAGAGAGAGAGAGAGAGAGAGAGAGAGAGAGAGAGAGAGAGAGAGAGAGGTGTTCTTAGATGACAGATACTACTGTAACTTGGCAGTCGGAACCCAAAGAACTAGCATCTATGAAGAAGATAATGTCCCACCAATATGTTGCCAAAAAACCTCCTTAAGCAAAGAAGGCAAACCCAGAACCAAAGTACCCAAGATTCAGCATCTTGCTATTTCATGTGTTCTGCAACATAAACGCTTATGTGTTGCACTGAAGAAATAATACAGTAAACAAAACAAGGAATGTGTTAAATTTTGTCAAGAGAATGAAGGAAGCTGTTAAACAAACAAAACAAATGCGCGCGCGCGCACACACACACACACACACACACAGAGAGAGAGAGAGAGAGAGAGAGAGAGAGAGAGAGAGAGAGAGAGAGAGAGAGAGATTCCAGCAACAGATAGCTGAGAGAGGCCAGCTGTCCTTGCTGAGAGCTTCTACTATGTTTATGACTGGTCATAAAAAGTCTTTAAGAGGACCAAATGAATGATCAGACCTTTAAAAACATTAAGTGCCTCTTGCAGAGCCTTCAGGACAATACCTAGTATAACTTGGGCACTCAAGTGGCACTTTCAGTGACAGTCCTGACAAATGTCTCCCCTCGTCTGCCATATGGTTTTCATTAATTGCCCAGGCTTCCCTGTGAAACAAGGATTGTTCATCTTGGCTCTGTACACTCATCTCAGGAGCCTGCTTGAAGATGTTTGCTCTAACTAGTCCCGAGAGTGCTTCAAGAGAGACGGATGCCAACAACCCTACTCTTCCCAGGTCTCTCTGAGTTGGTGAATGACTCCACTGTGGAGCACTCTTCCCCTCTCAACCCAGTTTTCTCTGGGTTGAGCTGAGAGCTCTAAGCAGCCCCCAAACCTGGAACCAAGCAAGCATGCAGAAGTGCCTTCATGTGCCTCCCTGGAGGTCCCCCAGTGTTCTTTTCTAGAGACTGTTTACTTTTGTGCCTGGCTAAGTTGAGCTGGGATGTCCTATTTTCTCATACACAGCACATTGCTAGTGAAACATGAGCAGAGACTGGCAGAGCTGGGCACATGGTTGGCATCAAGAATGATGGCGTCCATGTAGCAGGGAGGAAGGGAATGAGCGAGCCATTGGAACAGGCAGACGTGGGAGTTCTGATTCCCACTCTGCTGTGTCAGGAGCTTAGAATGTTTCACTTTTTGCAAAGTCAGACAACTGGAAAGCGGCAGATCTCTGATTCTTTGGAGAAAGGGACATTAGAGGACCAGCTGCTGATTCTCAGGTAGAAGACAGAGTGGTACGACAATCATAGGCACAGGAAGGAAAATATGAAGGAAAGGGAAAATGTAATTATAGCACAATCTCAAAAATTATCAAAAAAAAGAAACATAAATGTTGGATGAGAGCATCTCCTTGCCTGATCATATCATATTGGAGCCTTCCCTACTAGAAAGAAGATCAGTTCTCTCAGGCTCCTCCAGCCATCTTGACCCACGTAAGGGAGGAACAGACTCCAGAAAGGACTTTGTGAAATTCATATTACAGAAACAGACTCACTAATCCTAAGGCTAAAAGGCACTTCTTCTTGATACTGATACACCACTAAAGGCATATGGACAGAGGCCCTTTTAGTCAGTACAACATATCTTGTTTTCCAATTAAAAGACATATAAACAAAAGCAAACATAGTTTGAAGAGCCTGAACATACAGCAGAATCGGAATTGATATGACAGAAGTGCTAGAATGATCAAATCACGAGTTTTTAAGAATAATATAATTAAAATGCTAAAGGTTTTAATGAAAAAAATAGACACACAATAACAGATAATAATGTAAACAGAGTGATAGGAATTCCATAAAGGAATGCTAAGGAAATGCTAGCCTCAAAGCCACTGTAACAAAATGCAGAATGTCCTTGGTGGGCTTATTTGTTAATTCGATGTGGCTCAGGAAATGCAGACTTTAAAAGCCAATGAGCAAAGACAAGATATGGGTATGGGAATAAAACCCAGAAGACCAAAAACTATGGAACCATCAGAGTGTAACATGCATGTAAGGGGGATGCTAGAAGAAGGAGAAAGCAAGGGACAGGAGCAATATTTCAACAATTATGGATGAGAATTTCCCCAAATGAATGTTAGACTCCGGGGATCTCAGAGAACACTGAGGTGGATCAGTATCAAAAAGAACAGAACAACAAGATAAACAAACCAAGATAAATAAAAAACAGGAACCAAACCAAACAAGCAACAACCTGATCCCTACAACATTCACTCCAATATGTATTAAAGCCAAGCTTCAGAAGACAGGCATTGGCCTGGATGTGACAGTCTAGTCAGGTCACATGGAGGTCACCCTTGCTGTGAGTTCATGAGTCCAACAGCCACATTTTAAAGACACAGAGGTTCTTAACATGTATGCAACTCAGAGCAGCGCACTGTAAGAAGGAATTCCAAGGTACACTTTAAAATACTATAAGCTGAATAAACTTGAAATTTATAGAACTGAACGACAGAGGATTCTAATGTTTTAAGTGAATATTTCATCGCTATTCTATTAGAAATGGCCATATCCTTCAGATAGGAAAAACAAACAACAACCCAGGAAGGACATAGGGGAATTCAACAGTACCATCAATTATCTGCGTTTCACTAAAGTTTTTACATCACCACACCAGTAATTACAGAAAAGACTTGTGTGTGTGCGTGCACGCACGTGTGTACGCACGCACACCAGTAATTACAGAAAAGACTTGTGTGTGTGCGTGCACGCACGCGTGTACGCACGCTCACGTGGAACCTTCACCAAGATAGGTCACGTTCTGGACTATAAAACAAACACAAATAATAGCAATTACACAGTGTCTCTTTTGGGACTAGAGTGAGATTAAACTAGAAACCAACAAACAGAAAGAAGAGAGCTGGAAAAATTCCAGAAGTGCTTTCTGTGAGATTAAACAACACACTTCCAAATAGCACACAGAGCAAAGGAGAAAACCTCAAATAAATTTAAAAATGTTTTAAACTGAATAAAATTGAAAACATATTTTTTTCAAATTGCTTAGAGGGAAATTTATAACAGGGAATATAAATACTAGGAGAGAAAAGAAGACAAAAAAATCAATAATATAGACTTCCACCTTAGGAAAATAAAAAAGCAAATTAAATCCAAAAGAACCAGAAGAAAAGAAACAATATTTAGAGCAGAAAGTGGATGAAATTGAAACCAGGAATTCCTTAGAGGAAAAAAAATTGACAAAACAAAATCTAGTTCTTAAAAAAAAAATCAATGAAAGCAATAAGCTTTGAGTCAGGCCATCTAAGGAACAATGATACAGATTGCTCCTATCAAAATGAAAGAAAGACAATGACTATGGAACAACAAACATTAAATGGATAATAAAGAAGACTAAGAGAAATCTCTAGGGAATTCCCATCATGGCTGCTTCCTGGGAAGCAGGGCCAAACGTAACCTCTTGCCCTCAGCACCTTGCATTCCAGAAGAGGACTAATGCAAATCAGGTAGAACGTTATATTCCATTTCCATGGAACCTTTAGTCTTTAAGATCCTCATGCCATGGGCTCAGCTTCAACAATTTCTCCTAGTCTTTATTTCATAGCTTCTGGTTCTGCCCATTGTTGAAGTGGTAGCAGATGGAGATACAGTCATTCTCATTATGGGCATGTATGCGTGATGACCAGATGTGACTTTTAAGGCTCTTCTGAATCAGACTTTATCCTGACCCCAAACCTCTGTGATACTGCATCTGAATCTGAGGTTTAATCTCTAAGTCCCCAACACACAATAAATATGGTGGTTTCAACAAAGGTAGTTCCCTGTAAAATGAGAATAAATGTTTTCTTCAGAACAAATAAAGCACTAATAATGCAGCCTATGAGTAGTCTCTGTCAAGAAAGTGGAATGACTTACCTTTGCACAAGGGTTACTTCAGAGTTTCAGAGTTCTCAAAGTCCATGTAACAGGAAGGTGCTGCTGTGTTCAGATACATCTTGTCAGGGTTTGTTCATTTCTGATGGAATAGCTTTGCAGTTTCCACTTAAAATATTTGTCCTTATACTTCCTAAGTTTAATCTTCTTCAGTTTAAAATGTTCAAAAATTTATCTCAGATTTTTTTCTTTTGATGCCCTACTGTTACCTACATATACATTAAAGCTTTAAAACTTTTTTTGGGGGGTGGATTTTTGAGACAGGGTCTCTCTATGTAGACCACGCTGGCCTTAAACTCACAGCGATATATCTGCCTCTGTCTTTGAGTACTAGGGTTAAAAGCATATGCCACGTGACCAACTTCCACAGTAGAGGTTTGTTTTGTTTTGTTTTCCTGACTTGGCTATTGTACCTATGA
>CM053755.1:34672060-34726544 GCA_028658305.1 Pachyuromys duprasi | reverse complement strand
GAGTATAGATTTCAGCATGACCTGCCTATCCTATAGGTCTATATAAGTGAGTATATACCATATGTTTCTTTCTGCTTTTGAGAAACCTCACTTAGGATGATCGTTTCCAGGTCCCACCATTAGTCTGCGAATTTCATGATTTTCTCCTTTTTAATTGCTGAGTAGTATTCCATTGTGTAAAAGTACCACAATTTCTGTATCCATTCCTCAACTGAGGGACATCTGGGTTGTTTCCAGGTTCTGGCTATTATAAATAGAGCAGCCACGAACATAGTTGAGCAAATGTCCTTTGTTGTGTACTTGAGCATTTTTTGGATATATGCCTAAGAGTGGTATAGCTGGGTCTTGAGGAATCACTATTCCTAATTGTCTAAGAAATCGCCAAATTGATTTCCAGAGTGGTTGTACAAGTTTGCATTCCCACCAGCAATGTAGGAGGGTTCCTCTTTCTCCACAACCTCTCCAGCATGCATTAAGAACAGCCATCTTTGAGCCATCTCTCCAGCCCCATGTCCATGTTTCTTGATGGACTTTAAGCTCTCTAAGAATAGAGACTGGTCTCTATAGTAATACACTATGTATCAATAGCACTCTGTATCCACTCTATAGTAATACACTATGTATCAGTAGCACTCTGTATCCACTCTATAGTAATATACTATGTATCAATAGCACTCTGTATTCACTCTATATCAATTTGTGGACACCCTGGCTATCTCTATGTGTAAACCCACCAAGCCATCTATTTCCTCCTCTACATGTAGCTTACTTCTTTAAGGGCTACGTAAGACAGAGCTGCATTCAAAGAACATACAAGGCTTGAGGTTTCATCTTAGAGATATATCCTCAGGCCTACTTTCTCACTTTCACTTATGATTATTACAAAGAATCGAGCCTCCTCCAGTGCTTTGCTGGTTCATGCTTCTTGGGGATGTAGGCTCATAAAGACTGCCTCAACAGTTGAACAGGTCAGAGGATAGATTATCAGCCTCACTAGCCTATCCTACTCTGAACTGTGAACCCTTGAAGACACCATCATTTTGATACCTGAGATTTCTTTTCCCACCCGGTGGTTATATTCAGCCCTCATCTGCATCCTCTTTGTTCTTTGGACACTTGCCATTCTGACCTCTAACCCTTCCCATTCCTTGTTCTCCGAGCCTCCTGGAGACAGTTTGAGACAGTGTCAGGAACCTGGGATTTGGGCTCCTCATAGCAGGTGACTTTTGGCAGGTACCATAACCTCCTTGATCTTCAGCTAGAACAGTGAGGCTCAGGGTGCCCCTCTCATCAAGCTCTTCTGATGAGATTGATATATGGAACAGGGCCAACAGAGCACCTTATACTGTATGTAGTTCCCCTTACTTTTGCCCTCGGCCTGTATAGTTCTTTCTTCTAAATTTGATATTAGACAAGTCAGTAAAGAGGCTGACCCCTCTGTAGACTTGTTAGTGGCTCCTTGGGGAGAATGGTGGTTGGAAGAATACAGTACAATAAGCTAACTATAATTCCCAGAGGCTGAAAGACAGTCCGCGGAAGCTTCTGCGTTTTGAAGGAGAACGTGTGACCTGGATCCAGGCTTCGACCATGGGAGAATTGCTGGACCTCAAAGCTCAGCACCCTGATGCCAAGTTGGTGGTAGGAAACACAGAGATAGGTAAGGCTGCATGGGGACCTTTGGGTATTGCTGGGCTCTTTCTGCCCCTCTTTTCTCTCCTTGAGCTTCCCTCCTGCTTCTAGTCATTGTCTTATTAGATGCTCAGGGAACCCACTGAGAAGCTCAGTGCATACGGACTCCCAAGACGTTGGCTTTGGAGTCAGTGAGACCGGGTTCAATCCCTTCCTTGTTTTCAATATCTGTGTATGAGGGTGATATAGCTACTCAGAGGGCTGCTTGGATATTAGTGTGATCCTCACACTTGCTCATTTTCTCCATGAATATCCACAGAGTGCCAGCTGTGACCCTCCCCATCTCTGGGAAGAGCTATGGGCACAAAGATCTAAGAAAAAAAGTTCCTGCCCTTACAGCTTTCCTGATCTAAGAAGGGTGGGAAAAATGCTGGCTAAGTATGCCCTGGCCAGTGTCTGTCTGACCAATGCTAGAGGTCTATAGATGGTGTGTGTGTGTGTGTGTGTGTGAGAGAGAGAGAGAGAGAGAGAGAGAGAGAGAGAGAGAGAGAGAGAGAGAGAGAGAGAGAGAGAGAGAAAGAGAGAGAGAGAGAGAGAGAGAGAGATGTACATTTGGTGGCCGAATGAAGATAGTGGATGTCCTGCTTTTTCATGTGCTACCATAAATCCCTGAAACAGGATCTTCAATGAACCCTGAGCTAGGCTTCCCAAGCTTACCTACACTGCATTAGCATTACTGGTATGTGTAGCCACCTTAGTTTTCTACATGGTTGTTGGGGATTCAAAATCAGGGACTGTATTTGCACATGTTCAATGGTGCCTAGGTTAGCTGGACCATGACACTGTCTAGGTCTGAGGCCCACCATAGCTGAACAGGCCACGGAGGCTCAGGTTGTGTATTCTCATCACTGGTGTTCCATGAGACAACAGCACTGGCAGAGGACCCAGGTCCTTGCTGTTGCCTATCTACTTCTAAATGTAGCTTGCCTGGTATTTGTTCTGTGGCATCCCAAGCCTAGTGATAGCCAAGAAATTCATAACATAGTGAAGGGTAACTCAGGAGATCTCCGTTTAGTGTATGTGTGTTGAGAGGTTGATGATTCACCATGCTTAAGAATCAGTGCAGCTGCCTGGAGTCTGTCTCTGGTTTCTGAAGGCACTCAACTCCTCAGATTCTGGCTGGAGCCTCAGCCTAAAGAGGAGAGGCTGGTTTGGATCAGTGATGGACCACAGTATTGGCCATGTCCGCAGAAGCACAAATGTGGTACAGAGTCCCCCATCTGTAGCTTTGTGACATACTGTGTTTAGGGTGAATTTGAAGGCTGTGGTTCAGTAACATTCGTGGTGGTTGGTGCTCTTGTCCATATGGCTGTGGCTCTCAGGCCCTTTGTCTATATCACCAGAGACTTAGAGACTCAGATTAGCATAGCTAGAAGGACCTTTGGACATGCTTTGACCCTGGACATGCTCCTCTCCATGAACCAGGTGGTGCCCTGGATTATAATAAGATCTAATGAGATACACAACTAGAGATAATTCAAGGCTGCTTCTATCTGCTCTACTTGCTCCTTATGCATACACGTCACAGCATAAACACCTGCATACAGCCAGTGCAAGGTGTGAGGGGAGTGACTGTAGAAAAATCCTTCTTAAGATGGGCCTCACTGCATCAGTTTGTGTCCTGTCTTGGGAGTGGACTCCTCAAGCTGGGTAGCCCTTTGAAGCCCTAAGCTACACCAAGATGGAGAATCTGGTGTTTCTGTTTCTGCTTTCCCCATCTGCAACCCCATTGGCAAGCCTGAGGGAGACAGTGCATCATCTGGGTTCAAGAAACAGAAGTGCAGTGTCTGCGGAGGCTTCTAACTTGATTAGTTGGGGAAGAGATGGTAACTGGATAAAGATACAGCCCCGCAAGACCATTCACCTTGAGAAACCCAGACAGAGATACTGGAGAGTGAAAGACAGACTTGATGTTTCATATCTCATTTTCTTCGTTTGAATTTGCGGGTTTGATGTTTTTTGCTATTATACCATACCCTTGATTATGGGTCCAAGACTGAAACATGCATGTTCTAAACTGTGAATTTGAGCAAAACATTTGGGGCTAGTAAGATAACTCAGTGAGGAAAAGATGCTAGCTACGTCGGTCTGGTAGCCTGAGTTCTATGGTGGAAGCAGAGGGACAACTCTGAAAAGTTGTCCTCTGATACCCACATGTACATCACAGAACGCATATGCTTACGCTGCACACATGCACACACACACATGCAGAAGCCCTTAAAAAAAGATTGGGAGGCTCAGTCCCAATAAGACTTGATATACTGTAGTTGGTGGGTGGGTGGGGAGTTAGATAGATAAGTAGAGATAGATGTATGTATATATATATGTATGTATTTTATGTGTCTGTATATTATATACATATTTGTAAATATATGAATACAACTTGAAAAAAAAAGTTGGACATTTCCACGCATCAGATTTCACATCTATAAACAGAAACCTATACCCCCCTCACAGGGGTATCAAGTAAGTTAAAATATGAAGTGTCTGGAAGATTTTTGAACATTTCTTAATGTCTCATGATTTCTAATGCCACCACACAATACAAATGCATTGCAGTGAATCTGAGTTCATTTCTTTTACTTGCTTTTGAAAAAGAAAGACAGATTATAACTGGCCCGGTTCCTCCTCACCTGTTCTGTTTCCTACTCCAAAGGCCCCTCCTGGTGCCCAGAGTGATGCTGAACATGCCAGGAATCCCATGTGTGATGTGGGGGAAAGTGCTAAGGTCTCTCACCCAGGTTTCTTCTTTCCCGAAGGCATTGAAATGAAGTTTAAGAACATGCTATTTCCTCTGATCGTCTGCCCAGCCTGGATCCCTGAACTGAATTCAGTGGAGCATGGGCCTGAGGGTAAGGCTGCCACCTGCTTCCCTTGGAGCCCACGTGGTACAGGGGCAGGGGTGAGCTAGGAAGGGCATAGTCCTCACCGGCTCTCCCCCTGAGCATACGTGGTGGTCATTGCCAGGAAGAGGCTGCGAGAATGTTGGTGTTGTCTTTGGTCTTGATGACACACTGAGTGAAGGCAAGATGAAACTAGAGAGGTGGGGATGAAAAAGCTTGTGTGCCCCCCACCTTTTAAGCCAGAGCCTTGCCTCCAGAGGTTTTCACTTTTGTTGAGTTGAGAATTACTGAATTACAGTAAAGTATGTTGATTATAGAATCCTGAGGTATGGGCATAGTCCTGGGTCATGCATTGTTAGTTAAGTAGCTTTTCTGGACCCTGGCTCCAGTTCTGTAGGAGTTGCATATGAAAGGTCTTTCCAGCACGGGATCGATTTATCTCCGGCATGTACCTACAGGAATTTCCTTCGGAGCCTCTTGCCCTCTTAGCTTGGTGGAAAGTGTCCTGGTGGACGCAGTCGCTGAACTTCCAGAACAAAAGACAGAGGTGTTCAGAGGCGTACTGGAACAGCTCCGCTGGTTTGCTGGCAAGCAGGTCAAGTCTGTGGCGGTGAGTCCAGGGCTCTGAGGCGGAGAGGAGGGATGGAGGCCGGAGATCCGGTTACTAAGTCCCTAGATACTTCTCATGAAGGTGGTCACGGGCCCCTGAGAAACACTCACAGTTCTCCCCCAAGGTTGGACAGACAGTGTCCTGCCTCTCTCTTTTTTTCAAGTTAGCCCCATTTCTCACGAAGTGAATGCGAGGTGTATTAGAGAGAAGCCAGACCTGGAGGGGATGGGCCCCTTTAGAGTTTAGAGGAGAACCAGAAGCACAGCGCCCCCTTGAGAGGAAGGAAGAAGGGTCCATCTGTTGACCATTCTGCCGTCTTCAGAGCAGCCCTGACATTCCTATTTTGTTGATAGAAACATTTGTGTTCTTTGCTCTATTTGAATTCACATGGTTCCTGGTATTGGGAGACAAGAAATTCTTCCCATTCTGTTCTTTGAAATTTGCCTTTAAAGTTAGAACAGAATAGCATACTTACAACCCCCTTCCCCATCCAAGGATGTGTTGGTTTCTGTTGAAGAAATACAAATGCAGAAAGAGCCAGTGTTCCCTAGTTCTCCTAAGTGTGCTTCTGTGAACGGTTTGGGCTCAGTTTACACTGTGTTTCCTCCTTGGTTCCCGTAACAAGAACCTCCATCTGATTCTCATTCCATTGGCTTTTTTTTTTTTTTTGTCCAATAAGCAGGAAGTTCAGATCCAAAAAGAACCAACTATTCATTCATCTCTAAGTCGTCCTCTTTTTCCTTGATCTTTATCTTGGATTTCATTTTACTGATTCATATCAGCCTCTGTGAAAAGTCACCTCAATCCTTCCAGGAAAAAAAAAAGGTTGGGGGAGGAAAAACAATTTGAAAGAGCATGCCTCAGGTCACTGGCACATACTTGTTTCTCAGAGCTGAGGACCCATATCAAGTGTGTTGATTTCAGGATTGTGCATTGCCTTGAATGGCCGTGGCTCGCTGGGCTGATCAGGGAGTCAGGTCCTAGGGTACCCACTACCACAGCTGTCAACGCCCGCCAGGCCTGCATGCAGGTATCTGGGCGGTGCTCACTCGCTCTCTGCTTGTCCTCTCTAGTCCATCGGAGGAAACATCATCACGGCTAGCCCCATCTCTGACCTCAACCCCGTGTTCATGGCCAGTGGAGCCAAGCTGACACTTGTGTCTAGAGGTGAGTTGCCTGCGGCAGAGATCCAGAAAGAATGACTTGTGGGCAGAAAGTCCTACTGTATGGATCACTTTCTAGAGAAACAAACCCCCAAATTCAGTGATTTTCCCCAGAGCTTTAAGGTTTGGATTCATAGAAGTTTCAGGGGAAATCTGAACTGATTTGTAGGGCAGAGAGAGTTAAACATTGTCTTTTTTGTTGTTTCTTTCCAGCCTTTTTTTTTAATTTATTTTTTTAATTAGCATACAAAGTAACAAGTTTCCCTACAGCGACTTCATACATACTAGGTTTGTCTGGGCTTCCCCTCTATCTTCCTGTCTCTTACCCTGTCCTCTTTGTACCCTTTCACCCCCAGGATTTTTCTTTATTTTATATCACTTATCTTCTTTTACTTTTCTTATCCGTGTCCCTTAGAGCCCTTTTACCACCCCTCCCCCATCATAGGTCCTTTCCTAGCTTCCTGGCCCTTACCCACACTCACTCCTTCAAAGTACATATAGAAAACATTCAAAGCTAGGACCTTCAGACAAGAGAAATTGCACTGTTTGTCTTTCTGAGCCTGGATTACTTCATTTGATATGATATTTTCTAATTTTACCCATTTTCTTGGAAATTTTATAATTTAATTTTTCTTTTTTGGCCAATTAAAATTCCATTTTCTCCGTGTATCACATTTTTTCCTAACCATTCATCTGTTGATGGACATCTAGGCTGAGTCCATTTCCTTGCCGTTATGAATAGAGCAAAAATAAACACTGGTGTCTTGGGGGTTAGGTTCCTTTGGGTATCTTTCCAGAAGGGATATCGCTGAGCCCCATGGTAGTTTTAGTTTTAGTCTTATGAAATCTCCACATTGATTTCCAGTCTTTGTAGGAGGTTCGCAGTTGGACTGGCCACCTAGAAGTCTCACCTGAGAGGGTGCTGGGGCCAGAATATATGACAATTCCCCCAGCAATGAACTGTGACAACATGAGAGGGAAACTTGCTGGAGATTTACCACCCAAGGTTTTTTGGGTGCTAGTTATGCATGCCATACTATCCAAATGCTAGGAGTCCTTCTGGAATCTAACTTCACAGATGGCAGCTAGAGACAATTTTTGTCAGCTATCCTAACAGAAGACAATGATCAGGGCAGTGAGTTTGCATGGCTGCTTGACCTTGGCTGTGGTGTGTGCATTTATACCATAAAATGACAAACTACAGACCAGGACTTTCTTCCCTCCAAATGGATGCTTGTTGACCAGCACATACTGGAAGGGGACTTGGGTCCAGTTTTGCCGTCTGTTTCCTCTGACAGTGGTGTCAAAGAGCATGGAGGGGAACTTGCCCCACCGATGGGCTGTCCTTTGCTCCCAGTGAATCTCCAGTCTCATCTGCATGTGGCTCGTATCATCTTGTCTGCATGCAGGTACCAGGAGAACCGTTCGGATGGATCACACCTTCTTCCCTGGCTACAGAAGGACTCTGCTCAGTCCAGAGGAGATATTGCTGTCCATTGAGATCCCCTACAGCAGGGAGGTAAGACAGCAGGAGTTGCTCCAGGCTCTGCCTGAACTGTACCACTGTTGGATTCCAGTTAAGGAGCCCAAAGTCAGTCTCAGAACCATGTTAGCATCTCGAAACTTTAACATGGGTCCGTTCTCGCTAACTCTGCCTTTGATGAACCAACCCTATCATTTTTGGACCAGGAGAAGCTGCAGGGCGTGGACTGTGGAACTCAATGGTCAGACGTGGGATCCGGAGGGACTTGTCTCACCTTTCTGAGACAAGTGTGTCCTCTCTGTAAAACAGGCATCATATTACCTACTGTACAGTCCACAGGGAAGGCTGAAGGACAGAACTCACAAGGTTCCTGGTAGATGTACAGAAGCCAATGGTGATCATTAACCAACAGTTCACGGCACAGTCCCAAGAACATCCCTGTTTGTCGGCTATTCCTGCCCTGTGCCCGTGATATTATTTTCCCAAGGTTAAGTGTAGAGGTCCTGCCTGCACGCTGAGTGTAGAAGCTGCTGTGAGGTTGGCTCATATGCCGACCTTGGACTTATTAGGGTGTTGCCTCCTCAGCCTTACTCAGGCTGTTGGCTTCCACGAACCATCTTTTCTGACTTATTTGGGCAGATGCAGTGCCTTGGGTGGCTTGGCCTGGTGTGTTGCCCCTCTCAGCAATCACCAGCTGAGAATACAGCCACAACAAACATTGTTATAAAAATGTTCTGGGCGAGGCCAGCAGAGCAGCTGTCAGGGTAGCTATGGGTTACAGGAAGTGCTTAGCCAGTGTGGGAAGGGTTTGCTCTTGCAGATTTTGACCTCCTTAATGAGAATGCTAATTCAATTTGAGCAATTATGCCCCTGAGGTGGCCTCCTAATGATTTTCCAGATTGTGTTTATATAGACTATTTTGAGCAACCAGTCTCAGAATTTTGAATTTCACAGATCACTAATTTTCTTTTTAATTGAGTGGGGAAAGGAGATAGAGTCAGGCTTTGTAAGGATCAGCTTTTATTTTTTTCAGATATGGTCTTTAACAGAAGGTAGCATTTAATAAAAGAAAGGAGACTGTGTGCTGTGAACTAGACAGTTTTATCAAGAAAGGACACCATTGGCCTGACAGCTGGTGGCACCAGTGTGGCCCTGGGAGTAGCACATGGAACCGGTGCCCGCCATAGAACAGTCCCAGCTCTGGGCAAGGCACTGCAGGCATGTCAGCAACCGAGAGCGACGTCTGGAGGCGTCTCCGTGGCTCCTTCAGAACAAAGCGCCTTTGGTGTTAATAAAAATATGCAGCCGCCAACCTGAGGAGCAGCACAACGTGGAGGGCAGATGTCACATGATTCTTTCCTGGAAAGCGATTCATATTATCTTCCTCTCTATAGAGACAGACCTGGTTCAGGCCCAGGAGAGAAGTGTGCTTCTAACACAAAGTAGCAGTTGCGCTATAGCGGGACATAGGCTCACAGGAAAGTGATGTCTCAATCAGCAGTACGCTGGTGGGAAGGAGACACTAGGGACATCTGGGGAGCCGCAGACGATGTGGTATCACACAGCCTGTAACCACATCTCCCTGCCCCAGCTGGAGAGGCAACGTGCCAAGGAGTGTGCATGGAGGTTTCTAGAGGGGCTGGTGGATTCTGATACTGGCACCAGGATGGGTCTCTGGGAGCTCTCTTGGGGGTACCTTTCTCCTTCCCTCTGCTTGCTCTGTGGAGATCACTCATCCCCAGATTGCCTGATAGGCAGGGGAGTCCTGACCTTTTCCAGCTTCTGGGAGTGTGGTCTGCAACTTCTAAACACGTGGTCTAAGAATGCCTTGACTTTGCTACCTGAGACTGGCTCCTGGCTGATTTTCAAGGCCCAGTTACACCCTCCTCAATTCTCTTTCCTCCAATTCAGTTACAGCCCTATGTTTCTGCTAAGCTTTCAAACTGTGGAGAAAGCTTATTATTATTATTATTATTTATTTTTTTTTAGGGTGAGTTTTTCTCAGCCTTTAAGCAAGCCTCCCGGAGAGAAGATGACATCGCCAAGGTGACTAGTGGCATGAGAGTCCTGTTCAAGCCGGGGACCATTGAGGTACAGGAACTATCCCTTTGCTATGGAGGGATGGCAGATAGAACCATCTCAGCCTTCAAGACCACCTCGAAGCAGCTGTCCAAGTAAGCATGGACTGCACCAGGAAGCTGCCTGCACCACCGCGCTGGCTGCTGGGGTGTCACTGTTGCTGCAGCTGCTTATGCTGTTGCCATTGCTCCTTCTGGAGATGCTTCTAATACTGTGGTCATGACTGCCGCTGGTCTCACGGCCGCTGTTATTTGTTCTAATAGCGCCGTATGGCTAGCGTCTCTGCCATCGTAGTATATCCTACTGCTCTTGCTGCTACTGCCGCGGGCCCCTCCTTTCTCAGCCTGTTATTACGAGCCCGGCCATCGGTAAAGCCTACTTGTACGGGTTATCTTATCAGCGTTGCCGCAGCTGCTCTTCTTACCGCCGCTAGTGCATTACAAGACGCGAGCACCGTCAACGCTCTTGCTGCTAGCAGCACGCCGCTACTGCTCCTATGACCTTTGGCCACCATTGTCACCCGTACCACACCGCCGCCACCACTGCAGCTGCTGTTACCACTGGTGGTAGCAATTCTTGCCACAGCTACCACCAAATCAGTAGCAGCATTTCCGACCTTCCTACTGATGCTGCTGCGTCTACTGTTACTGCTTCCCTGACTAGTGTAACCACGACTGCGGTCACCACCATGCCTCTCGCTGCCGTACTATTACTGCTAATAGGATTGCTGCTGCTGATGGCGGTATCACCACTATGCCTGCTACTGGGTACTGTTATCATCGCCAGCGGCTATTCATATTCCCATTAGTGATCTTGCTACTACTGTAACGAGGGCTGCCACCAGGTAGCGGCTATACCAAGTGATTCACCGACATTGCCTTATAGGATCCTTACCATGGCCACACAGAGGAGAGAGAGCTGAACTTGAGAATTGGTTCCTTGACCCCACCACTAATGACATGTGTAGTAGAAGTCTTACTACTTTGCCTCTCTGTTCCAAAATTTCCCGGTGCTAAAATGGTCATCAGACTTCTCCCTACAAGAATGTTTAGTTAAAGGCAAACTAACAATTCATATAAAGTACTTAGGACATTGCCTAGTACTATTACTTTTAGGATTACTATTATTTTTGAGATTACTGTTTTGGGGGGATTTAGTAATATATATATATATATATATATATACATACAGGTAACACTATATGAACTAAACAGCTTATATTTAGAAATATAAATGTATACACATATAGATAAATGTGTACAATAACAATATAAAAAGAAGGTCATGAATTTGAAGGAGAGTGGAGAGGGCTATATAAGAGGGTTTAGAGAGAGGAAATGAAAAGAAGAAATGTGATTATAGAATAATCTAAAAAAGAAAAGAAAAATTTAATCTATCTATCAATCAATCATCTATCTATAGATACATAGAGAAAATTGTGTGTGCTTTTAAAGATAATGGGCTAAGGCAGCAGAAGGCTAAGCGGCTCGCCTGCAGCTGTATAATTCATGGCATGTGAGTCATGAACCCAGGCCCATCCGGCAGAGGCCTTGGTTGTCATGCTCCGCACCAAATGATGGAGATGGATGGGAGGAAGCAAGCCCACATTCTGCCTTCTTCCAGGCTCTGGAATGAGGAGTTGCTGCAGGATGTGAGCGCTGGCCTGGCAGAGGAGCTGCACCTGGCCCCCAATGCCCCTGGTGGTATGGTAGAATTCCGGCGCACCCTCACCCTCAGCTTCTTCTTCAAGTTCTACCTGACGGTGCTTCAGAAGCTGGGCAGAGCAGACCAGAGTGTGAGTATGGGGCAGGCGCAGGCACAGAGTCTCTTCAGCACTGTGTCTGGGGACTCAGGAGGCTGGTCTGGGTGGCAAAGTTGCCCCTCCCCTCTCAACACCTGAGAGCAGAAGAGCAGGGGTCAGAACAGCTTGGGGATGGTGCCACCACCTCATGTACCAACGTCTGTCTTTGAGCCTGTACACATCACTTTCTAGGCAGATTTGGAATCATTCTGAGTAAAGGAGTTTATACCCCAGCTTGCTCTCCTTGAGGTTCTATTGTGAGCATCTTCCATAGCATTAAACATTTCCAGAGTAAAGGAGAATAAGGAAGACTTTAAGGAGGGGGTGGGGAAGTAGTCCAACAAAGTGAGTAGCCTGCATAGATGTGGAAGGATGTAAAGCTAGGGATGTTGGAGAAAGGACTAAGTACTCAGGGTGTAGGATCAAGGTGGCTGGAAATGTAGTTGGTGTAGTTCTTGAATACTGAGTCTTAAAGAGTGCACATTTGAATTTTGAGGCAGATCCTGCACTGTACTCAAAACTCTGGGATGAGTGGATAAGTAGGTGGGGAATGAGGGGATGGGAGAGTGAGAGGGTGGAGGAATGAGGGGATAGGGGGATGGAGGGACAGGGGACGAATCATTACCTTTATTACTTGGGGATGGATGGATGGAAACAAGATGCCATGGTCCCAGCCTCTCCTGTTATCCCACTTCCATAGGCATGTGGTAAGCTGGACCCCACCTTTGCCAGCGCCACTCTGCTCTTTCAGAAGGATCCTCCAGCTAACGTCCAGCTTTTCCAAGTGAGTACACATGGCATATTTAATACCAGGGCCTCTGCAGCCGCATGTGATGACTCATGACTGAGCTTTGGCAGATGATTGACTCAAATGGCACACAGATTCATAAAGTCCCTTACCCTGGGCGTAAATACCCAGGGAAGAACACCAGGGTCATAATGTTGCCAGTGTAGCTGTCTTGTCCATTTTGACCTCCATTACTCTCTTAGGATTGGATGCTAAATTGCATCTGTTCCTTAGGGAAAAGAGAAATCCATTTTGTCCTTCCTGACCCCTAGAGTGCCAGTCCAAAAGTCTTCTCGAAGATAACATGTGTGGATGAGTATATGCAGACAAACATATCATTCTAACAAGCTTTGTACTAGGCAAAAAGTAGACACATTTCCCACCCGTTCTTCAGATTTTGTGAGCTGTACAGTGTATTGCAATGTTTAGAGTCCTCTCACTGTAGAACAAAGCAGCCGTAAACATATAAATGAATAAAGGACTGAGGCTATAACTCAGTGGGTGGAGTGCTTGCTTACACACGAAGTCCTGGGCTCAGACCCCAGCTCCACATAAAACATCCATGGAAGGGCATGTCTGTCATCTCAGCACTTGGGAGGTAGAAGCAGAAGGATCAGGAGGTATTTGAGACTATCTATAGCCACACAGAAAATCTAAATACAACCCAGGACACAGGAGACTGTCTGCAAAACCAAGCCAAACCAAACCAAACCAAAACATCCAAAATAAACAAATGTGCTAAGTTCGTTAACTATTTATAAGACCAAGAACTGGCTGCAGTTTGCTGAGCTCTGAGTTGGGAGCCCACAGATGAGCTAGCTCTAGGGTATGGCTGCCTGATGAGAATTCAAAGTGTGCCCCTTCTTTACTTTGTAGCCTTGGGTAACACGCCTCTGCTTTTCTCGGGCAAGGTAATTAGACCTGCCTGCATGTGTGGATAATGACGGACTTGTTTCACAGAACAGGGGGAGGACTGAAGTGTGGTTGCAGGGCATGCAGCTCAGACAGAGCCCTGAACCATAGAGGGTAAGACCTTGGGCCCACCTCTAGAGCTAAAAAGTAAAATTCAGCTGCTTAGAAGTCCATGGTACATAAAAATGCTCAGTCAGTATTAGACTTCAGTACTGTGAAAAAAAAAACTAAAATAAAGATTGATTCTAAAATTAATGAAACGTTTTGGGAAATATAGTAAAGTACAGGTAGGAAAAGAAGTCATCCAAAATCTACCCTCCAAGAGAAAAGTCACTGTATTTCTGTTTTATTTCTAGTTTTTCCTATGCAATATATGTGATATATAATATGATATATTCATATATATCAAATATGTGTGATATTAGTAGCATGTACTTTTTTGTATAGAATTAGTCAATATACACATATATAGAATGTTTTATGCTTAATATAAGCATTCTTTCTTCTGTTTTAAATTCTTCAGAAGTATGTTTTAATGGTTGCATACTGTTTTGCTGTATTCAGCTCACAGCTGCATATTTAGGTTCTTTTGTTGTTTCTTGATATGTTTGCACTACGACTACCCTGTCAGTGACTTCCTGTGTGCCTCTTTCCCCTTTGTGTCCTTTACCCTATGCTCTATCAGGCTCTCCCTAGTTCCCAGTATCCCCTGGGCTTATAGAGGAACAGCCTGACTGGTGACAGTATTGTTTCAGGAGGTACCCATGGACCAGTCCGAGGAGGACATGGTGGGCCGGCCCTTGCCTCACCTGGCCGCAGAGATGCAGGCATCGGGGGAGGCCGTGTACTGTGATGACATTCCCCGCTATGAGAATGAGCTGTCTCTCAGGCTGGTCACCAGCACCCGGGCTCATGCTAGGATCACGTGAGTATCGCTTCCCAGGGGGTCAGTGAGAAGCTCCCTGGGCAGGGGCTGGAGATGCTAAGATAACAAGGTCCCTTAAGGAGTCCCCATCCTTGAGAGGAGGCAGGAAGTCCTTTCAGGTGCATCGAAGAGCAGCCAGAAGGGTCTGGGCTTCAAGCATGGTACCTGAAGTTCTCTTGGTAGGAGGGCAAGGGGTCAAGAGGAGAGACTGGGAGTTGAGCAGGGTAGTCACACTGGGCCTGAAAGCCCCGAGTGTAGGTGACAGGACCAGGTAAGACTGAAATTCAGAGCCTGGGCTGAGCACCTGCAGAACTTCAGAACAGTAAGTAACAATACAGGAAAGAACACAGCCTTAGCCCGCAAAACTGGAAATTAGACCGTGCCAGAGCTACAGGGTAGGTGTAGCTGCTGAGACCCATATCTGCCCTGACGTTCTGGTTTCCCCGTCTGGAACTCGGTGTTTGTGAGGGTCCCTGAATGTGTCCACACAGCACCTGGCCGAGAAGAGCCACCCACACCCGTTTGTTGGATGCTGAGAGCCAAACAACAAGAATTACCATGATAGTGAAGTCAGTGACAAGCACAGTGCTCAGCAGTCAGCACGGTGCACGGTGTTAGCCATCAGTTTCACACGATTTTCAGAGGATGGCTCATTTCTTCTTCACATCACCCGTACATGCAGGTGTGGCAGAGGAACTAAGGCACAAGCGGGAGATGCTGCTTGCCCGAGATAAAATGACTGACAGGTGGTAGGGAATGTGTTTGAGGCCAGGTAGCATGCCTGAGCCATGCCACCACTGGATGTTTAAAGGCAGAGGTTGAGTTTCAGCTTCTGGTGGCAAGGAGCTCGTGGCTGAATGGAACAGCTGGAAATAGTTCTCTCTTGGGCCCTGCCTCGGGGCTGACCCAGGCCTTCCTGCCAATCTTTTCTTCCTGGGGCTCCTAACCTGGACACAGGCTCCAAGAGCCGTGAGCTAGACACAAAACTCCTAACAAGGTAATTAGCTTTTCTAGATCTTGGGGTGGTCTGTTTGTTTCAGTTGATTACCAGCTAGGACTAGGGGTGAGTCCTTTCGCATAGTCCTCGCTTTGAGCCCATGTTAACTGTGTCATGACTCATTCTGTATACACTCCAGCAAGCTCTACCTCATCAGTGTGCAAATGGGTGGGTTGGGAGAGTGAGATATGTTTCAACCAGAACTCCCCAGAGTTACCGCTATTCTCTTGGATCTGGTTCCCAGCGCTTGGAGGACAGACCAGGGCTAGCATCTGATATGTGGAGACAGCAGCATTTGACACACATCTGAATGCCATGGAGCACATTCAAGCGCCATTTACAGAGCAGGATAAAAATGAGTTAGAATCTAACCGGGAAGAAGAGATGAGAAGAATGTGGGGGGGAAAGACCATTCAATGAGACAGGCTATCCAAGCCAACCGCTGTCTCTCCTGACTCAGCCTGCCGACCTGGCCTCACACTGTTCTCATTCTCCAGGTCCATAGACACTTCAGAAGCCAAGAAGGTGCCAGGGTTTGTTTGCTTCCTTACTGCAGAGGATATTCCTAATAGTAACGTAACCGGCCTTCTGAACGATGAGACTGTCTTTGCGAAGGATAAGGTATATTTGGACTTGTCAGAAATAGCAGGAATAAATATCATGGTTTTAATTTGTGCTCATTGCTCCAAGTTCCTAATCCTGCATGTAATGTGACCATCAAGTAATTGGCCAGCATTCGGGATAATCTACAAACGGACAGAATATTATTTGATTGTTTAATTGGTGATTGCTGATTTTGTGTAATAGGAGACTCCATGCCAAAATGGCAGAAAAACAAGGTTGATGATTGTATGTGAGTTAACAGCTAGTAGTGTATAGCATTAAGCACCTTTACTGCAAGAAAATAAGAATACATTAAATAAGCTAACTAGAAACGAAATCACAATCCCACCACTAGTATAGACAACTCACTTGTGTGAGAGTTTATTTACTGATTTCAACTCTATGAAAATCCGCAATAACAGTCCACAACTTGCTAACCCCTTATCTTCACCCGCAGGGTAGTTCCCAGATGGTCATTTTATAATTCCAATACTGATTAAAGACTGCAAATTAGATTCAAGTAGGTGTTGCTGAAGGCTAATCGCCTTTTTTCATATTAATGGCAGAGGGAGGCAAAGAACAAAAACCTGTAAACACAAGGAGGAAATCTGTAGTGTTTAGTAGAAGAACAAATCACCTTATCAATGTCTAGAGCCTCAGGAGTGTTGTTAGCATTTTAGTCAGGAGAGTCAACTAGGTACAAGCAGGTCAAAGCTGCAGAACCAGTTAGGTCAGCTCTTACTGGTCTTCCAGAGACCTTCCAGAGGCCTACACGCTGAAAATTGGTTGGCGTTGTTAGAAACCTCGCATCTTAATATGATAAGCCGCAAAATAATTTTTCATTTCCTTTCCGATGGGCATTTGATTAAAATTATCCCGGAAGAGGATCGGCTACGAGTTCTATAGAAGATGTCTCGATCTTTTATGTGCCTGTTGCATATGCACGAGGACCTGAGTTTGCACCCATGTAAAATGAGCTGTTGTGGCACACATATGGAATCTAGACGGGCAGATCCTTAGCCCACTGGCCAGTCGATGTAGCCTGTCACTGAGCCCCTGATTCAGTGAAAGATCCTGTCTCAAAAATAAGGTGTAGAGCAACCGAGGAACAACTGATGCTGACCTCTGAGCTCCTCAGGCATGTGCATGTAAATACACATGAACATGTACTCGCACATACAACGCGAATAGTTTTAAGGGACTTGGCAATTAAAAGGAAGCAAAACTCACTATAAAATGAAAACTGGGTGTTAACATGCCTAAACCAGCATTTGTGATTTGCAGCTTTGGAGGATCTAGTTCAATGGTTCTCAACCTTCCTAATGCTGCGACCCTTTAATACAGTCCATGTGGTGACCACTAACCATGAAATTATTTTGTTGCTGCTTCGTAACTGTAATTTGGCTGCTGTTATTCATTGTAATATGACTATATGATATGCAGGATACCTGATACGTGGTTCACCCCAACCCCACAAAGGGGTTACGACCCACAGGCTGAGAACTACTGATCTAGATGAAGTTATAGACATGAGTGTGGACTTTGAGCCATCTCTCCAGCACCCTATCTCTATTGTTCCATGAGGAGACCAAGGTTGTTAGAACATACTGGTGTTGACAGTCAGTTGCTGGGGTCATGTCTCCCATATGGCTCATGGCAGACAAGTAGAACCATTGTCCACACTCTTCTCTGTGCAGCTTCTTAATAAGCTATCAGTGTGAAAATGCAAACACTGGGCATTGAGCTGAAATCTCTTCCTACTCTGATGCCGGGGAGCTCTAAGCCCTCTGCCTGTTGTACTGATTCTAAGTTCTCACAAAGAGGCTCATGGACTCGGTTAGTAGGCTCAGGAAATGGAAAGGTCTGAGGGCATTCCTAAAATATGCTCTGACCGAAAGGTGGGGACCACCCCTGCCTTCTTAACATAACCATAAAGGTTTGCTTCCCCAGGAACTGGACAGTCTTAACAGCTTGTCTCTGCTTGTAGGTTACTTGTGTCGGACACATCATTGGCGCTGTGGTTGCTGACACCCCAGAACATGCAGAGAGAGCTGCTAAAGTAGTGAAAATCACCTATGAAGACCTTCCAGCCATTATCACAATCGAGGTAACTGAGACATGGGTTGCTCCTGTCCCCAAGGCATTCCTTTGGAGAATCCTCCAAAGAAGTCGCCTTTGGATTGAGCAGCGTATAGAGATTTGACTACAGTTGATGCCCAGCTTCGCTTTGTTCTGTTTAAATGATGTTGATTCTTCAGATTAACAATAGTGCACAAGTGTAGCCTGCAAACACCCAGCTTCTCACTTTCAGTATGATATTCAACTCACATATGATAGCCAACATTGCATTCAATAGGGTTTGTGCTACATGGTTTTGCCCAACTGCAGGCTAATCTGGGTTTTCTGAGTTTAAGGTCAGCTAGATGAAGCTATGTTGTTCACTCAGTATGCTAGGAACATTGAGTGGGCAGCATATGGTGTTTTCAATATGATGGATTTATTGGGATGTAACCCTATCATAAGTTAGAGGGCATCTCTAAATGGATTTTGGAATTCTTTCCAACCCTAGTGTTTATGCTCCAGGAAGCCTTACCTTTCACAATCCTGGGGTTCAGTCCACCAGTGGCCAAACTGAGCCTCATTCTCCACATTCCAGCTGCATTTGTTTCATTTTGAGACATTGCTTTTCCAGAATACTCAGAGCTGTCCATCTCTCACCACCGAGCGGATGGACAAAACACGGTTCCCTAAGCTCTAATAGAGTATCCTTTAGGGTACGAATAAACTCACAGAGGCACATTCGTGAGGAGAGAGAGGCAGCAATTCAGAAAGCCCCTGTCTTCCTGGTCAGAATCACCTTCCTCCGTGGAAAGCCACGTTCCTGAACCTTCTTTTTTGACCCTTAGGATGCTATTCAGAACAACTCCTTTTATGGCTCTGAGGTGAAAATCGAGAAAGGAGATCTCAAGAAAGGCTTTTCTGAAGCAGACAATGTTGTCTCAGGTACAGTGTTACCATGCGGCAGGAGGGATGGAGACATTGGTTTATGAATTAAATTCTCGAGATACACATAAAGCCCTAAAGAAGGGAAGTGATTGGCAGTGTTTTCCAACATAAGAGACCTCTGGTGCTTGGAAACTGTAGGCAGTTGGCAAGGATGGAGCTTCCACCTTTTTAATCTCCCATCTCTGGGCTGGATATACCTAAGTGATCCTGCATTCTGTCTTTGGAAGGCTGCATAGAGAGGACAATGGCCACAGATGTGTCCAGCTTTAGGACAAATTCCCCACGTTCACCAGATGCCTGAAATGCTTGTGTCAGCTTCTGCTCCTCGGAGTCTCCCTGAACTTTAACCTTATGAGCTAGGTCCACTGCTCCCAGCCCAGGCCAAGACTACCTATTAGCCCCTTTGGAATACCTTTGACTCTTAGGCTTTGTTAAGTCACTCGCAGGCTGACTGATTCTCTAACAGGACTGACTGTTTCCATTCTGAAAGACACTCACATTTCCAATCATGTTTGCCTTCTTTTTTTTAAACCTTTTCTCAAACTTCACAATGATCAGTTTAGAATTCCCGGATGCCCAGTGCTACAGTGAGAAGACTGTGCCTGGTGTATTGAATGCTGTTCTGGTTTCTTTGATGGGAGGAGGATTGGAAGAACAGACGTAACTCAAGAGGGCTAGGACTTTAACAGCCTTTCACATTCCAGTTGTTCATCAGAGATGACCCCTGTGAGCAGGGGGTTCCTCCATGGAATATTTCCTTTAGCAAGTGTTCCGGTTTGCTTCTCAGCGGCTGTGATAAAATGCTGATCAGAAGCATTTTGGGAGGAAAGGATTTATTTGGATTGCAGGCTCCAGTCCTTTACTGAGGGAAGCCAAGGAGAGAACCTGGAGGCAGGAACCGGACATGGAGGAACGCTGCTACCTGGCGTGCTCTCTCTGGCTTGCTTAGCTACCTTCTGTATGCAACCCAGGCTTACCTGCCCAGATCTTGCACTGCCCACAGTGGGGGTAGCCCTTCCTCCATCAAGTAACAATAAAGAAAACACCCTACAGGCATGTTTACAGGGCAAGCCAATGGAGACAATTCTCCAGCTGAAGCTCCCTCTTTCCAGATGTGTCAAGTTGGCAACCGAGACCAGCCAACTTGGGCATATCCCTCTACAGGTCTAGGCTCATCAGAGGTCTCTCTTTCCTTCCCCAGGACAACTGTATATTGGTGGCCAGGAACACTTCTACCTGGAGACCAACTGCACCATCGCTGTACCAAAAGGAGAGGCAGGCGAGATGGAGCTCTTCGTGAGCACGCAGAACACCATGAAAACCCAGGTCAGCTGAAAGCAGTGGTGTCAGCGACAAGAGCGCCCCTAGTGGACCAGGAGGGCAGAGCGGGGAAATGGGGAGAAGAAGATACTGGATATGGATCTGAAAAGGGACCCTGTCACCACCAAGGTGGCATTGCTCTTTTCATTTAACTTTTGAGTAAGATGGGGCTTGTTAGTGTTATTGCATCAATTAGATGCATTTTAGCACTTGTGCTAGAATCAATTAAGTCTTTTTTATATTTTATCATTTTGCTGCTATGTGGCTAAGGCATATTGAGGCATATCCTACCCAAATTTCTTGTCTTTTAAAATCAAGTATGGGGCTAAGGATAGCCTGAGGGACCGCTAACTTAGCAGCCACAGCTAGAATTTTCTTGACTACCTACTAAATGATATTGGTTGCCAGGAGTTTTGGTTTCTGCTCTAACCATTCTGACCTAAAAGCCTTGGCCACATGAGGTGATTTTTTTTCTTTTCTGCTCTGAAAATGTGCTTCTATCTTGCCCTTCTGGTTAAAAATATATATCTGAGTTGCTTGAATTCAATCTGCGGTGACCAGTGACTGCTGGACTGTGGCACCAGCCAGCACCTGGAGGTGAGGGGAATGCTTACTTCAGAAATTCCAGAATTTACAGGTATGTTGGACGGATTGGAGTCAGGCCTGGAAAAAGTCCAGAGAAGGCATCAATGCAAGATTTTTGTTTTCCTTTTGCATAGAGCTTTGTTGCAAAGATGTTGGGCGTTCCAGACAACCGGATTGTTGTCCGAGTCAAGAGAATGGGAGGAGGCTTTGGAGGGAAGGAGACGAGAAGTACTGTGCTGTCCACGGCGGTGGCCTTGGCTGCATACAAGTGAGTTTCTAGGCCCCCTTCTCCTATGGCAATGAGACTATCTCAGAAATAGAATAATGTCAGCTAGATCAGGAAGGCCCTTCTAGAGTCTTCTGCTCCTGAAAGTAATTGTCCGTACTTTGATTTCTCAGTTTTCTGTGCTTCAAACTCTTGGACATAAGGGCAAGGGTAATCTCAGTTTCTCTGCATGTTGTAATCACGTCTTATATTCTTTAACTGGCTGTAAGCTCCCTAGGAGTAAGGCAAGGCCTCACAGCCTGGCATTCCCTCTGTGTTGTTCAGCACAGTACCGCCATTGCAAAGCTTAGTGCATGGATGAGAAGGAAGTCCTCTCTACTGTGTAGCGTCCCTGAGACTCACAGGTTTCTAAACCCTCTGCCCCAGGACAGGCCGCCCTGTACGCTGCATGCTGGACCGTGATGAGGACATGCTGATAACTGGTGGCAGACATCCCTTCCTGGCGAAATACAAGGTTCTTGATCTTTTCTGTGTCCTTGGGTGGTGTACGCAGACTGGTTCGATCACAGACAGACAGACGTGGGTGCTATTGAGAACGACTCTCCTTTTATCAGGTTGGCTTCATGAAGACTGGGAAAATAGTGGCTCTGGAGGTGGCTCACTTCAGCAATGGTGGGAACACGGAGGACCTCTCTCGGAGTGTAAGTAGGCTCAGCCTGCCACTGGGGGTGACCGGGAGGCCAAGGCTCCACCCACAGGCTGTCGTCCTCTGCCTATTCTTTTGTGTAGCCACCTAATTGCCTTTCACTTTCAGCTTCTGAGCAGAGTGGTCATGTTATGTCTACAGTTAGACCCATCCTTTCTGTTCAGGATAGCTTGCCATGCCGGCCATGTGATGTTTACTTCTTCGTATGTGTTTGCTTGTGTGTGTGCATGACAAATACGTGTAATGTTAGTTTGTTTATAAAATGAAATCTTTGTACTAAAAAACTGAGGCTCAGAGATGTGGGTGGGTGATGTCTGTGGATAGAAGAGGGAAGTGAAGTATAGAAACGGCAACTGTGTTGCAGCTTGGCCTTTGCTTCACCACAGCTGGATGCATATAAGTGTACTCAGTTAGTTTGTGAACCGAGTTAGATTGCAGCGCATTACAGTCCAGCATCCCTCTGATGAAATTCAGTTTTATTTAATAACACATACAGTGGGTATTTATCTTTCCTCAGTTTTAGAGGCCAGAAGTGTGAAGTCAAAGTGTTGGTTACGCTACTGTCCTGGGTCCTGGGAGCTCTGTGGGAGAATCCCTTATTTGTCTTTTCCAGTGGGCGGGTCCTTCTCTTGTCGCTCAGGTTCTGCATCTACCCCACACCATCCTCTTTGTCTCTCTGTATTCGCTGGTCTCTGCCTTCCCTTTTAGAGAGAAGTAATTGCATTTCAATTCTACCCCAGTGATCCAGGATAAGCCCCTTCTCTCATGGTCCTTACCTCTATGGGATTTGAGGCCACTTAAGGTGGTTCCCATGCTTAGCAGGAGAATGTGCTTTTGTAGGGAGGGATTTGTTTTCTTTCTCCCATAAGTAGAATGTTGTGTAGGTGTCCAGTAGCTGCTTTTGGCTAGTGCTGAGTCCTTCCACCTCCTTCCTGGTTTTCGTCTGGTTTTGAGAACGCGGCACTCCAACTGTAAATGCAGGTTTTCCTGCTTCTTCCTTGAGCTCTACTGGTTATTATTTCATGTAGTTTTCATCTCTGTTGTTTGAGACAAAACCAATTAGCACCCTAGGTCTTTGGGGGAAAACTCACACTTAATCACTATATAATCTCTCTCTCTCTCTCTTTTTTTTTATAACATTTTGCTCAAAAGTCTCTTATCCGATGTTACTAAAAATCATTTTTGGTTCCTTTTGGTTAACATTCACATGCTATTAGCTGGTTGTGGTGGCACACACCTTTAATCCCAGAACTCAGGGAGACAGAGATAGGTGTATCACTGTGAGTTTGAGACCAGCCTGTTCTACAAAGTGAGTCCAAAACAGTCAAGGCTACACAAACAAACCCTTGTCTTGGAAGCAAAACAAAACAAAATCAAAACAATTACATGCTATTTTTTTATATTTTTGTTTTTGACCTACCTATATTATTATTTTTGAGGTGAAATTTTCAAAGACATGTAGTTGGGTCATATTTTTAAATGCTCTGTTAAATGTCTTTTATTTGTATTTGTTATTGTTGTTGTTGTTTTTGGTGGTGGTATGTGTGTGTATGTGTGTGTGTGTATGTGTGTGCTTGCATGAGTGTATGTGTACCATGTGTGCAGGTGCCTGTGGAGGCCAGAAGAGGGTTTCAGGTCTCCTGGAAGATGGTTGTGAACTGCCTTGTCGGTACTGGGAAGCGAACCCTGGTCCTCTGCGAGAGCAGTAAGCAGTCTTAGCCACCATCTCTCCAGCCACTTGTGACTTTCATTTGCATTTACACTGTTTACATGCTATATAACTATTGAGACAGGAGGGCATATTTCTGCTCCTTTATTTTTGTTTGTTTTCTGCTCTAGGTTTTAGTAGTTTTTGTTTTTGTTTTGTTTTGTTTTGTTTTTGTCTGTGTTTCTCTGAGTTACTTGAATGTTCTGGAGAATTCAATCTTGTTTATTAACAGGATTTTTTTAACGTTATAATACTTGTATAGATTTTTGCTGTTTGCTAGATATGTTATATTTTATATTCACAATTTACTATCATCAAGTTGGGATGTCTGATTTGTCTTTTTGGTTAAGTGTAGAAACTTTACCCTCCTCATTCCTGTTGGTGACTCTTCACTCTCCCCTATTTACATTATTTTTATTTTGACTATTTACTTTGCATATATTGGAAAACAAATTAAGAATGTCAGAAATAATCCTGATAGTTCAAAAGATCATGTTTTTACTTACATTTTTGTAACAAAAAACAGACACTAAAGGAAACCTGAGTACCAGTTTACTAGTTTCAAAGGAAAATAGGGCAGGCAACCTAGAGTCCCAGTGTGTTAGTCAGTGTTGTACTACTGTGAAGAGACACTATGACCAAGGCAGCTCTTACAAAGGACAGCATTTAATTGGGGCTGGGTTATGGTTTCAGAGGTTTAGTCCATTGTTATCAGGGCAGAGAGCATGGCAGCAGGCAGGCAGATGCTGGAGAAGTAGCTGAGAGTTCTACATCCAGATCTACAGGCAGCAGGAAGAGAGGGAGACTGGGCTTGGTTTGGGCTTCGGAAACATCCAAGCCCACCCTCAGTGACACACTTCCCCCAACAAGGCCACACCTCCTGATCCACACTACCCCTCCATCAGGGAGTACCACTCTCTGATGACTAAACATTCAACTATATGAGCCCATGGGGCCATTCTTATTCAAATCACCGCCTCCAGCTGTTGCTGGGAGGGAGGAGACAGAAAGGGGAAAAAAGAAAGTTACATGTTCTGGGTTAGAGGGTAAGGAAGCACGGGGTATGACATGGCCATTGCAATCATGACTATACAGTAGTTGTGGCATCAAGTCTGCTAATGTCTGACTAGCTACTGAACAGCAAGTGGGGCTATGGTGAAGGCCTTGGTACACTTTTAGGCCTCTGACCCCACCCAGAAGGAAAGTAAGTAAGGGGTCTTTCCTGCTAAGTGAGTGTGGAAGTCCAGGGTCTTATGCGCTCTGCAATGGCTTTATAGGGCGTGGGTAGCACGTTATAAATATTGCCTTTAGTGAGCCTTGGATCTGTACCTGACTTTCTCTGATACCATCCCAACAAGGGTGTTGGGACACTGCACTTTAGCCTCATGATCACAAAACTGTGAGTTTCTGATGAGATTTTGCAGATATGAGTATAGGAATGTGGTCACAGCTTGTGTGTGTGTACGTGTGTATATGCATGTGCCCGGGGGGGGGGGAGGCATTCAGTTACAGTATAATATAGTATAGTGTTTAAGACCTTTGCTAGGCTACCTTTTCTTGACCTTTTGGATAGAAAGAACAGGATTTAAGAGGTGGGTGATCCTTTTTAGTCTCTATAATCATTGACATTTCTAGGTTCCCTGATATTCATAAAGGTTTGAAGTCTAGGAGGTATAAATCCCAAACCACTAAACCCTAGAACCCACCATTTCTTGCTTCCTGACACTGTAGTGTGTCTGCCAGTTTTCTTTCCCTTTCAGAATATTTTGCATTGTTGTTAACTTATATTTTCATATCTATTTATCTATCTATGTATTTATCTATCATCTATCTGTGATCTAATCTCTATCATCTATCTCTCTATTATCTATCTATCATCTGTCTCTGATCTATCTCTAGCATCTATCTATTATCTATCTATCATCTATTTGTGATCTATCTCTATTCTCTCTCTCTCTCTCTCTCTCTCTCTCTCTCTCTCTCTCTATCTGTCATCTATCATCTGTCATCTTCTTACTGGGATGGGGGAAGTCCTCATACTGTATATTAATGCTGGGTGTCTGTCTCCCAGGATAAAACCTTGAGTAATATTGAATATGTTCCTTGGGTATTTTTGTATTTAGCTTCTGCTGAGTCCCCTTGAGTCATATAAATGACAAGGATAAGACCAGCAGCCAGAGTGTGCATTCCTCGCTGTTGGCACAGCTTTGGCAGATAAGATTAGAATAATTAAGTGTTGAAATAAAATAACTAGTATGGCCACAAAGGTGGTGTCCAGTGGGCAAAGGTGCTTGGCGCAAAGCCTGGTGATTTGAGTTTAATCCTGGAACCGGGATGGTGGAGAGAACAAACTCTTGCAGCTTGTCCTTTGACTTATACATCTACACTGTGACATACCCACTCAAGCAAACCAATAAGTCTAGCTTAAAAAGAAGAAAAGGAAAAAAGAAAAGAAAATAGATGCAGTGGGAGAGATAATTATCAAATTTACCTTGCTGGTAGAACTTTTAAAAAGTTATCATCCAAATTTTATGACCAGACTAGTCATACATGTATAGATTCTTAGTTTTTGAAGAAACATTTAAGAAAAAACCAGGTTTCCTGTTATGCCCTTTGAGTCCCCCTCAATGCGAGGGGCTAATTAATTAGTTCAGTCAGAAAATTTTTTATTCCCAACCCACTATTACAACTGTTCAAAACAGCAAGCATTCCTAGCGCTCTCATCATGTGAACATGTTTTGGTGTTTTAGAGTAAATCAGGTTGACAAGCATGCTGTAGTTATCCCCAAAGGTTGTAAAAACTTGTAATTCAATCCCGTAAATATGTTTTGCGTCCCTGCCTGGCTCTAGGTGGCAGTATAAAGAGACCATGACATTGTTTCTGCTGTGAAGAAACACAACAGGTGGGAGAAACAGAGAAAGAAGGAAAAAAGAAAGGGCGGGAGGGAGTTGATGGAGTTGTAAAGGGAAGCAATAAGGACCTTCAGACAGAGGGACATGAAAAGCAATTTATTTGCAGGAAAGAGAAACTGCACTTGTGGAAGGAAGCTCCAACCTAAATGCAACCAACAAGCAAAAGCAATGAAAGGCAGGGTTTGTCTTTTCAGGAAGATTGGGCATCCCAGCACAAAGACAGCAACATGCCATAACACTAGACCAGCTCAGGAAGGAAAATGAGCGCTGGTGAATTAACACTGTAAGAGAGGTTGAAAGAAACTTGATGGCTCTCCCCCAAACAGAAAACACTGTGGAAGGAGGAAAGAAAAATACGAGAAAAATTGAAGACCAGTCCAGGAGTTCCAAATAATTGACAGTTCAGAAAACCAAGACTAGAAACAAACAGTAAAGGAGGCTATCAAGAAACAATTAAAAAAATATGTATCCAAACCAATGGACATAGATTTTAAGATTAAAAGAGATGATTTAGAATGAGCATAAAAGAGGAAAATAGACTCTTCATAAAATTTGGAGATCTGGAGAGTGAGTTTTAGAGTCTTTAGGAAGGTAAAAACAAAACTCTTTCTAGAGTTGAAAGTGTTTATTGGCCCTCTGTATTGGGGAACTGGAACATACCAGTAAAATACTTTGAAAATTTGGCAGGAAATTAGTAAATTTATAGTGCAGAATTCTATTCCAAGCCAGGTAAGGGTGAGAACACAGAAAATACATATATCCATCCCCTAAAAATAATTAAAATACAGTTACATCATTTCCCTTTCTCTCCAACTCCTCCCATATACAACCCTTGCATCTCTCTCTCTCTTTTAAAAAAAATATTGTATTTTTGTCTTACACCTTCCCACACGCACTCTAAAAAATAGCTTTAAAAGAAAACAACTTTACAATGGACCAAACAGAAAAACAATCAACTTGTTATTTTTAAAGAGGCAAACATTCAGTTCCAACTGGAGGTCCTGGGAAGGATTCCCACGCGAGGAACTGGGTTGGGGACTTTCACAGGAGGGAAAGCTGTCCTGGGGGGAGAAATAACACGGGCCTGAAGTACAGCAGTCGACAGCTCGCTTAGGGAAGACAGGCTTGAGCACATTTCCTGTGCTGAGAAGCAAAAAAAGGCAGTGTATTTTGGTTTCCTCTGCCTCAGATAATGGAACGAGCTCTGTTCCACATGGACAACGCCTACAAGATCCCCAACATCCGGGGCACTGGGAGGCTCTGTAAGACCAATCTGCCCTCCAACACAGCCTTCCGAGGCTTCGGGGGTCCTCAGGGAATGCTGATTGCGGAGCACTGGATGAGTGAGGTGGCCTTGACCTGCGGGCTGCCCGCAGAGGAGGTGAGCTGGCCTGACAGTGGTAAGCTTATTTTGGGGGAAGAGTGACTCCTGGGGCAGGGAGTATAAGCAGGCAATGCAGAGGGACCTAATAAGAAGATGATAGGACCTAATGTATCCCTTCTTGGAAAGGTACGGAGGAAAAACATGTACAAAGAAGGGGACCTGACTCACTTCAACCAGAAGCTGGAGGCGTTCACCTTGCCCAGGTGCTGGGATGAGTGCATAGCGAGCTCTCAGTATCATGCTCGCAGGATGGAAGTGGAGAAGTTCAACAAGTAAGCTCAGGGTGGGGAGGCCGCTGATCTCATGCGCTTTTGCTTTGCTGCGGTCCAGCCTTTCTACTGATCCCCAAATAACGAGCTGATAGTTTAATGGACAACTTCTGAGGCTCCTGAACTTGCCAGCTCATCAACAGCTTCCTCTTGAATCGCCGGTGAAGGTCTTAGGCCAGGGAACAGGGAACCTCCGGCCTTCACTTACCATTAGAGCCATCAGCTGATGTTCATCTGTATCTACCATTTGTGGGCTTCCTGAGAGTACCACAAATTTTTTGAGTGTTGGGGACCAGGAACGAGATCAGCAAATGTGTTTGATGTTGGCGGTCATTCCATGTCTCTGAAGTAGGACTCATTTGTAAGGTGGGGATGATTTTATCAGCTCTGTCTTCTTTGCAGAGTTATTTATTTGAACAAATATCTGGAGAAAGCATCATTCTCTTTCTCCTCAGGACAAGGACCGTCAAAGGTCCTTGTCTAAATGCAGATTCCACTTAGGGATAGCACTTTGAAGTCCGTGCCATCTACACCGGAGGACCAGGGATGTAGATTCCCACTTCTCTAGTTTTTATCTATCCTGCTGGGACACAATTCAGTCATGACAGCGGCTGTGTAAGTGGCTCCAAGGATGTCCTGTTCTGATTTAGTACAAAGATGTTGACTGAAATATACACAACTAGACTTCAGTATGTATTGTATAAGGTGTTTGTTGGTTTGTTTGTTTGTTTTAGGCCAGGACTGGTAGTACACACTTTTTTAATCCCAGCACTTAGGAGACAGAGTCAAGCAGATCTCTGAGTTGCAGGCCAGACAGGTCCACAGAGTGAGAATTTGAATGTTCTTTTCTCTCCAGGGAGAACTGTTGGAAAAAGAGAGGACTATGTATTATCCCGACTAAGTTTGGAATAAGCTTCACACTTCCTTTTTTGAACCAGGTAATTGCTTTATATAACTGGGCCATATCCTCCAGACTGGGACACCCTTGTACCCCTGCTTTTGGTTATTTTGGACAAGAGGTACTCATCACTGGTAACAGGCCTGACTAGGGCTCTCTCTGCTGCTGAAATAAAATGAAATTTGCATATCCCCATTGGTGTAGTATGTGAAGCAGCAGTGAGACACGGGTCTGGGGGTCAACTTCTAGTTTTTGCCCATCATAATTACAAGAGTACACACAGATGCTCATCTTCTTCATTCTGTTTCTTCAGGTATAGTGTAGGGACAGAGAGAAATGACTGACTTCCTTCTCAGGACAAGACACGCACAGAGAAATGAAAACATTTCTCACACTCCTGAAGGGCTACTTAATTAAATAACGAGGCTTAGATTGTGTAGTTTTGCCTGGGTCTTTATCTAAAACACAGCCAACGGTTTTCTTCTTTTGGGGGCTCTGTTCCTTCCATTTCAAAGCTTAAACTGAGTCAGGATTTCCTGAATGTTGTGGCTGCCTTCTTCTCCTTCCTTAGGGAGGTGCCCTCATCCATGTGTACACTGATGGTTCAGTGCTGCTGACGCATGGGGGGACCGAGATGGGTCAAGGCCTTCACACCAAGATGGTTCAGGTGAGAAGCCTGGGGACTGTGTCTGGGATGTCTGGTGCCCAAGAAGATGTCTGGTGATGTTGGGCTGTGTGATGTGCCAAGAGAAGCAACAGACCTGAGAGCACATTTCCACGTGACCTTGGACAAGTCTTTTTCCCCTCTTGGTTTGTCTCATTATCTGTGCTAAAGGATTGACTAGGCAGTCTCCAAGGATGCATCCATTACAGGCATTCTGTGCTCTGAGCTTACTATATGTATGAAAACAGCTCATTTCCTGAACTCTGCAAGACCTCACAGGGAGATTGGGCTAATAGTGCTAGGTTGCAGTCAGGACATTGCTTGGCACTTGAGGTTTATTCAGATTTAAAAAAAAAATCCAGTATTTGCTTAAAATGGGTTTATGGATGTCTTAGCCAACCAGACCTAACAGAAATGTGCTCCTTAAACTCGGCCAGGTGTGACGACGACACTCCGGACTCAATAGAGTGGAGTGTATAGGATTGGTTTTTGCCTCTGTCAGTAAAACTGGCCTGAGAAGGAGGCAGCCAAGCTCCATAACCTCTGTCTCCTGGGTTGTAGGTGGCCAGCAGAGCTCTGAAAATCCCCACCTCCAAGATTCATATCAGTGAGACAAGTACCAACACCGTGCCCAACACCTCACCCACGGCCGCCTCTGCCAGTGCTGACCTCAATGGTCAGGCTGTTTATGTAAGTGAGGAGCTCAGGGGAGCCTGAGTAGCTGAGTTTGGGCTCTGGGTTTGGGGTCTCCAGAGGTCCCCTTGATGTTCTGGAATAAGCTCTTTGGCTGTGGTCATGACTTTACTCTGCTACCCAGGAGGATGCTAGTTCTCCATATGCCCAGCTAATAGAGAAACTCCAGCATAAGCATTTCCATTGGAGTCAGGGGAGTTGGATATGGGGATGGGGAAGGGCGCTGGAAGGAAAGCAGTGACTTCTAATAAAGAATATTACCCAGAGTTGGAACTGGCCACAAGATAATTTGCTAACATTGTTATTTGACTGTGGGCTCAGCTAGATCCCAGCTCCTTGCTTCTTTCTCGCACAAAGGATATACTCAAACAAAGAGCATGATGGGAGAAGGCACCTCCCTGGGAGCCCTTCAAAAGTTCTCTCTCTGTCAGCCTAGGCATGATGTCAGGAGGGCTCTCTAGACAAGGGCTAGTGGTGGTCTACTATCAGGGTCCTCTGGGTTGCTTGGAGGCAGCACTGCAGGCTATTGGGTTGTAATGGAGGCTTGGATGTCATTTGGTACAGAGGGCAGGGCACTGACATGTCTGGTTTGTGGTGGGTTCCTTCAGGAAGCTTGTCAGACCATACTGAAAAGACTAGAACCCTTCAAGAAAAAGAAACCTGAAGGCTCCTGGGAGGACTGGGTAAGTCTGAGCTGGTTCAAGCTGCTTTCTTTGCAATGAAGAAGTACACCAACCACAGCAGGATTTCTGTCCCTGCCCAACACACGAGTAGAAGGAGCTGTCTGAGACACAGGGCAGGGACGAGCCCATGCTTGCTGAGCCCCTGGATGGAAGTCACTTGAGGAAAGTTTTTGATCCCATATCATGATGTTTGTGGAGATTAGGGTTCTGGCCTCCCCAAGCCTGAAAGGATGGATTGTCTACCTTCAGCACCGCCACATGATGTCTTGGCTCACTCAGGCATGGGTCCACACATATGTTCAGCAGGCCCAATGAGGTGTCTCTGAGGGTCTCCCGGCAGCCTCTCCTCTCACACAACTTTTGAGTCTGGGGGCAATGGAAATGTCATCTGGGAGAGATCTAGATGTCCCGTTAAATGCCAGGAGGGACAGAACAGAAAGTTCCAATAAGAATGAGCCTAGTTGTCTGAATTCTAGACTAGATGTCTACATGCAAAGAATTATCAGAGCTGTTTGTTGCATGCCTGTAATCGTAGGTAGAGACAGAGGGATTATGGTTTAGAGGCCAGCCTGAGCTATGTAGAAAGATACTGTCTCAAAAAGTCAAGGGATGGGCATATGGTAGAACACTTACCTGGCATATATGGTTCTGGGCCTTAGAACTTAGGTTTAACCTCTAGCAGTGAAACACACACACACACACACACACACACACACACACACACACACACACCCCACACGGGAACTAGGCGAGGGAAAAATAACAAGATGGGACTGTATATGAACCATGTGAAAGTGATACCTCATCTCACCAGATTTCAAGAATATAAGCTTTTGTGTCACAACTCTTCTCTTTCCATGTCCCATCTGATCTTAACTTTCCTTTCCACATTCACTTCATTAAGTACCATATGCGTGAAGACTGCTTAACAATAGTTTAATTATGATATTTGTACTATTTTCATGACAGCCTTGATGATAATTTTTCCTTCCCTCAACCTGTTGTTCTGGGCTTTGTCCTGTGTTACCAGCCATGTAGTCCAGTATCCGTTTTGAGCAGATGACACTGATAAGTGGCCCACAGTCACAATATATGCATTATATGTGTAAATCCCAGGTCAAAAGTTGTTTTCTCTAAGCTTTAGTTTTCTCATCTGAAATATGGGAATAACCATAGCTTAGTGGTTGTCCCTTCCTGACGGCCATTGTCTTCCTCAGGTCATGGATGCCTACGTGAATACAGTGAGTTTGTCTGCTACTGGATTTTATAGGTAAGTATGATCCCCTTCCTCCCCATTCCTGTGTGCTGGCAGCTTGGAGTGCTGGTTAGCCCCTGGCCAGAAGGAAGCGGTGCCCCTAAAGTGGGACACAGACTGCTGTCATTCAGTCTAAAGGTGCTTTGTTACACTCGGTCACCAAGTGTGTATGAGGGAACAAAAGCAGGAACTGCTGTATTAGAAGGCTCCAGCTCCAGTCCTGGCCTTTGGGTGTGCTATTTCCTAGAAGAAGAATGAATCTGTCCAGCATTCTGCAGGTTATTGCACTCAGGTGTGCCATGACAGGTGTTTGGGCAACCTGTGTGTTTCTTTGTGCCAGACCCTGGGTTTCTTCATAGTGCCTTTCCTGCAGGAGAACAGGGGTATTTAGAGCCTGTGATCGCCTCACAAAATACAGAGCATGGTGGAATTTTATTAGTGCAGAGGGACACAGGAGGGAACACAGGCATTCAACAGTCTTAAAATTGTATCACAGTGTGATTAGCTAGATGGCTCTCCCAAACAAATTTGGAGTTATAAGAAGCTACGATCATATTTCCTTGTCCCATTGCTATGATAAAATGCCCTGACAAAAGTAACATATGGGAGAAAGGGTTTGGCTCATAATTCTAGGTTCTAATTCACCATTGCAGTAGCAGGAGCTTGAGCTGTTGGGTCATATCACAGCCACAGTCAAGAGTGCAGGAGTGCATGCTTGCTTGCTTGCACTCCTCTCCTGTCCCCTCACATACAGTCCAGGGCTCAGCCGGTGACATGACGGTGCTCACATTCAGGACGGGTTTTTTTTTTTTTCACTCCAATTAACCCAACCAAGGAAATCCCTCATTGATCTGTCCACAGGCCAGACCAATCTAATCGCTCTCTCACTGAGAGATTCCAGATTGCATCAAGTTAACAATTAAAATTAACCACCAAAAATGTCTATCATCATGTTTCTGGGAAATTTAACTGAAAAATTTCAAGTTTGTTTTAAATGTTTAAAATGAATATATGGTTGTTATGTATGTATGGAGTACACACGTACACACACACATACACACATATATTCATATAGGAATGGAATGGTTTGCTCATGACCTAGGCTATGTAATTGTACTTGTTACTTTTATCTTTGCTGTAGAAAAAGCAGGTTGAGGAAGGAAAGGTTGGTTTTGGCTCAGTCTGATTTGTACAGCATGGAAGCTGTGAAGCAGCTGCCCATGTTGCAGTCCTGGTCAGGAGACAGAGAGCTGCCCGCTAGGTGTGCAGCTCACCTATTTCCTTTTCCTCTTACTTAGTCCTGGAACCTGGTCCAGAGGCCAGCGCTGCCATATTCAGAGAGGGGCTTTCTACCTCAGTTGAGCCTCTCTGCTTCCTGGGTAACTCTAAATCTAGTCAGGTTGAGGATAATGAAGATTACCCACCCTAGCAATCCTACACAAATACAAACTAAGGCAGATTTCCTCCTGCTTCCTCTGACTGTTTTGGAGTAAGTCCAGGCAGGATAGGCAGGGTTTCTGAAGGACCGCTGAGTTAGCTAGGGTTTTATTGCTGTGAAGAGACACCACGACCACGGCAACTCTTATAAGAGAAAACATGTAATTGAGGCTGTCTTACATAAGTCCATTATCATCATGGTGGGAAGCAGAGCAGCGTGCAGACAGGCATGGTGCTGGAGGAGCTGGGATTTCTGCATCTTGACCCACAGGGAGCAGAAGGAGACTGTGTTCCTCTGTGTTCTGGGCAGAGCTTGAGCATAGACCTCAAAGCCTGCCTCCACAGGGATGAACTTCCTCCAACAAGCCCACGCCCACTCCAACCAGGCCACACCGCCTAACAGTGCCACTCCCTATGGCCAAGTATTCAGACACAGGAGTCTGTGTGAGCCATACCTATTCAAACCAACCCAGTCACCTAGATAAACAAGGTGAAGTCAGAGGTCAAAGACAGAGAAGTCTCTCCAGGGTCGAGTCTTGTCCCTCAGCCCCGTGTCAGTTTGGTTTGAGGGTGAGTTCTGGTCGTATCAGCTTACATTATTTCTAAGTGGCATATTTCATATGTGCATAAGTATTATATGCGTGCATTATGTATAATCACATGAACACACACTACATAGTAAATGTATGTACAATATGTAACAAAAGGACAGCATACTTTAACCTCTGCGGGTGTGAGTACACATTTACCTGGTTCATACATTGTGACAATTGTACAGGGCACTCAGGCTCTGCGAAGGAAACACACACGCACACACACACACAAAATGCAACACTGTTTCTCTTAATAACGTTTTCCTCAAATCAGTTGTTGAAGTTCCAAAAGGGCCAGGAGATGGAGAGTGGCTGCTTGGGGCCGCACCCAGGTCGCTATGAGACCTGCTCTTACGACCTTTCCCCTGGAGAAAGGTGAGCAGGTGAACTTGTGACAACCGTCCAGTACCATCCCATGCAGAGCCTCAGTGCTGGGGACCCTGAATTCTAGCTCACTCACTCACTTTTTTATGGAGTTATTTCACGTCCTTCGTGAGCCAGGGCGCGACTGTCGCTGCTGTCACTATCACATAGAAACCAACATGCTCCTGCCACACGCTGCCAGCTTATGCAGAATGCGTATAACGTGGGCTTTGAAAAAAAAAATGAAACACAAGTCGAATGCTTTAGAATATCTGGTTTTCATTAAAGTTCGGAGGATTTGAAATGTCTGGGCTTGAGGGGAAAATGGATAAATTGAAAAATAAGACCTTTCAGGTTTACAGATTTATAGGGCAAGATGTGTGTATGGATAGGGGTGGGTTTGCCTCACACACATAAATCTATTTCTCTTTTTTCTTCCAGGACACCCAACCTTGGCTACAGCTTTGAGACAAATTCTGGGAATCCATTCCACTATTTCAGTTATGGGGTGGCTTGCTCTGAAGTCGAAATTGACTGCTTGACAGGGGATCATAAGGTAAGACATTGGTAACACTTCAGCCTAAGAGAGAGGAGAAGAAAAACAATTGAATTGCAGTCTGAATTGCTGGTTGAGGCATGCTTTCTGGTTGGGAAACTGTCCTTACATCAGAGGCAGGGGAATGCTCCAGGAAGGCCAGAGAGCACATACCTTAGGTCATGAGCCACACAGTTTCTGTGTCAGCCATTTGTTTATTACTGTAGGGAAAGCTGCAATGGGTGGGACTGAGCTCCAGAAAAAGCTACTTCAATACACTGACATTTAAATTGCAGGTCATTTTCCCCTGTGGCTCAAAATCATCTTCCTGTGTTTTCTTTTTCAACAATTCACTTAAACATTTTTCTTATTTGACACAGAGAGAGACAGAGACAGAAAGAAAACCCAGGTCCCCATACATACAAGGCCAGACTTCTACCAACTAAATTATACCTCCAGCCCTTCAGCTATTTAATAATGTAGTTATTACCCTACAGGCTTTATAAAACCAGTATGCTTTGGATTCAGCCACCGTACAGTTTGTTGCCTACGTTCTCACATGATCTGCTCAGACTCAGGTTCAGCGCCCCCATCCCTGGAGGCCTTAGATCAGCTATGGTCCACCCTTTGCTTAGCTGCTAAGATCTCAATTTTCAGCTTTAATACTGGCAGTCAAGGTGTGGTGGGAATCCCTGTCCCAACATGCTCAGGGCTTGGTGCTTGAGAAAGGGCTATTTGGACTGGGACTTACAGTGGAAGAGTTATTGAGACACACGTGTGGGATTCCACACATTCCTCCCTTCTCAAACTACTTTTCACCCACAGAATCTCCGTACAGATATCGTCATGGATGTTGGCTCCAGCTTGAACCCTGCCATTGATATTGGACAGGTAAGGTCTATGGGGGACCAGGATGGTGGCAGACTAGGTCAGCAGTGCGTGCCCATCTTCACCCTGCTTACTGAAGGGTAGCTACACATCATATTTGTTATTTTGAAGTAGGCCAGAGCACAGTACTTAGAGAACTCTGCATTCTGAGTAGGAGTTAGGTTGATAATTGTTCATCCCTCACTCAAAGCAGAGAACAAATGATTATAGATTAACTTGGAAAGGGCAGTATGGTGCATGAGGAGACACTGGGTGCTCATATGTAACTTAGACACACAGAGACACAGGGGGCGAAGGGGGAGAGGAGGAGGGAGAAAAGAAGGAGGGAGGGAAGGAGAGAGCAAGAGAGACAGAGAGAGAAACACACACACACAGAGACAGACAGACAAAGACACACACAGAGAGAAAGAGAGAGAGACAGAGACAGACAAGGACACACACAACACACACACACACACACACACACACACACACACACACTCGACTGCCTGGGGAATGCCCTCTGTACGCAGGCATTACATCAAGAACCGTGGCTGCAAAGATTACTGGCAGTTCTCTATGAGGACCAGCATAGTGTAGAGGGTACCCTGGATCTATAAGCTGTAGTGGGGACACTTTGTCCCAGAAGGCAGTCAGGAGTGGGAGCCCAACAAGAATGGAGGTAAATGTCAAAGAATTTGCTATTCACAAAACCCCTCCTGTGAGCTTGTTTCCTGGTGTTGAATCACCAGTAGTTACATGGAAGCAGCTCCATCTGTACAGTAGCAGGTGTTAGTGAGAAGTGGAACCTACCTCCCTACCTCTCTGCTGGCACATTCTGAGCCCCTGTTCTGCTTGAGACAGAACATCCATGACAGGCCATCAGAGCCAGGCAGACCACTGAAGGCTGGATGGGAGGCGGTAACCATGGTCACCCTTTTGTCCTGCAGGTAGAAGGGGCATTCGTCCAGGGCCTTGGTCTCTTTACTATGGAGGAGCTTCACTACTCCCCTGAGGGGAGACTGCATACCCTTGGCCCCAGTACCTACAAGATACCTGCATTTGGCAGCATCCCCACCGAGTTCAGAGTATCCCTGCTCCGAGACTGCCCCAACAAGAGGGCCATCTATGCATCTAAGGTACTGTGGCTAGGCACTGCCTTATAACTTACAGATGTGAGATCACAGCAAGAGTGACAGAGTTTCAGTCACCCACCTGGTGGGTCTGCAAGGGATTCCTGCCAAAGAAGGAAGAGGATCGACACTGGCCTTGGTAAGGCCGTGGAGCTGAGCACTGAAGGAATTGTGCTGAGGACATATCTTGAGCAGGTCAACATTGAAGCTGGCTCCTTTTGGGAGCCACAGAGAGATCCCTTAAACAAAATCCTGTGGGTCAAACTCTGATCTATGCTCAGGTCATGCATCATAGTCTTTGATCCTCAGAGATGATTTTATAGCTACAGCATCTCCATGTTCTTGTGAGATTTATGCAAATTCTCTGCAGAGGAGGGGAACACCTTCCAATACATTCTGTCATCTCCTCCAGTTCTTGATATCCAACCTTAAAATTGTACTGGGGAACTGTACATAGAGAGCTTCCTGTATTCCTGCCCACAAGAGTTGCAGAGCACGGTTGGGAATCAACTTAGCTTATCAGTGTAGTCCTGTGTCTCTGAGGGAAGGAAACCATGACTGGTGAGAAAAAAATGCATCTCTGGGGGATCACAACCCCAGAAATTTTGAGTCTGTAGTTAGAGAAAGCAGAGCCTCAAATCATTCATTTTAATGAACATCCTTGATGATTCTGATTTAGGGGGTCTCTCTATACCTCACGGGGAGGAAAAGCCAACTTTTGTTAGGCGGTACCTGTCATTCTGGCAGATCTGTTCATGTAATCACAGTGCATGTTTAGCATTACTGTCAGAGCTGGAGATAGACTATTCCCCTGGACCAGCAACCGAGGAAAAAGCTGAAAACTCATGCCAAGGTTTTGATCTATAAAACAGTAGCCAGGTATGGAGGTGTACACCTATAATCTCAGTATTTTAGGGGCTGGGATAGGAAGATTTCTGCAAGTTCAAGGACAACCTGGGTGACATAATGAGTGTCAGGCTGGGTAGGGCTTCATAGCCAACCCCTGTCTCAGGAATAAAGATATTTAATATAACTTTCAAGGGTATATCATATAATTATTTAATACATATTTCATAGTATCATCAGAGAGAATTACGTAGCATGAGCTAAAAAATTAAACTTTAAAAGTTCAGTCATTTAAGAAATAGCTTCTCGGGCCTTTATTATTTTTGGGTGCCTCTTTCTGCCTTATTCGGTGTCGTTCCGTTAGTGCTGGGTGGAGCTGTTCGTGGGGTGTGCCATCTTGGTGTGGGGTTCACAGCCTTTCATCCTGGGTCTGTGTGATGACGTGGGGTCTAGAGTCACTCCGGCTGATTCTCTGTCCTGTGTTCTGTCCGTGCAGGCTGTTGGGGAGCCGCCTCTTTTCCTGGCTTCCTCCATCTTCTTTGCCATCAAGGATGCCATCCACGCAGCTCGAGCTCAGCAGGGAGAGTCTAACGCAAAACAACTTTTCCGGCTAGACAGCCCTGCCACCCCGGAGAAGATCCGAAACGCGTGTGTGGACCAGTTCACCACCCTGGTAAGAGACTTAACAAATTTCCACTCCATGCTGGGGAGGAGAGGCACTAACTGCCGAGAGGGAAAATGTCAGGCCGTTTGACCTGGGCAGCCTTGAGTCAAGGACTGCCTTCACCCATCCGTGTGGGGCACCGAGCTGAACTTGCAAGAGAGTGATGGGCTTCCCCTTTGAAGCTACAGCTGGCAAATGGGCTTCTGTCGTGGTGGGAGGGACATGTGGTGTGGCATCCAGCCTTTCATTACCCACAGATTTCCAGCTGGCTACAGGTAATGGATAAATCTGCAGAACAGCCCAGTATTGGGCTGCTAATCATTTTCATCTGAGGACTCCTGTTAAAAACACCACATGAGGCCCTGTGGCGATGGAAGGGAAAGGAAATGATGTGGCTAATGGCATTTCTTCCAACATTACCATTTGCCTTCCTGACACTGGGGCCGTAGGTACACTCAAGGACTTTGCAGCCTTTTGGGAAACTGTATTCTGTGGTGATTGACTCCCACCCTTTAGGAGCCCGAAGCAGAGTGGTGGTCCTGAACCTTCTAAATGCTGTGACCCTTTAATGCAGTTCCTCATGCTGTGGTGACCTCCCAATCATAAAACTATTTTCATTGCTACTTCATAAGTGTAATTCTGTCACTGTTATGAATCGTAATGTAAATATCTGATATGCAGGATATCTGATACGTGACCCCAGAAGGGGTCATGACCCACAGGTTGAGAGCCGCTGTAGTAAGGGAACTCAGGGTCCTCAGAGTCTCTTTGGGAACCCCTTTGTTTTCGCTTTTGGTGGGTGATGCCAGGCAGAAGGAGAACATGTTGGGAGGGCTGCTTCCTCCGTGAGGTCTCGGCTCTAGCCCAGCCTGAGTTGGGGTGCTATCATACCCACTCACAGGGAACTCGAATTGTACTCAGAACCTCTGTTGGATCAGCAGACAGGTGCTTTTTGACATTTCATAGCCTTTGGGTTTGTGGGTAAAGTGCATACTTATTGCCCCCAAATATATCAGGCATGACGAATGGGTAGAAAGGTCCTCAGTGGAGGAAAGGCTGCCACTCAGACCTCTCTACTGAGAGTGAAAGAGGCAGCGGATTCCCAGTCAGGCCCCTCTCATCGTGCCTGCAGACAGCTGTAGCTCAGAGGTGAGAACCGAAGAGCGTATGTGGGGTCTTAGGCGGTGAAGTTCCCACGGCTGTGCAGCTTCATTCCCGTGACCTGGAACCCACCACGACACCCACTGCTGATGGTTACCCAAGCCCTGTATCTTTAACAAGAGTAGTACCTATGGGCAGGTTGCAAAGTTCGCTTTCCCGAGGAATGGGGTGCCAGAACTCAATCATTTCAGAGAGGTCTGCAGAGGCCTCCCACCTGGAACAAAGACTCTTTGCTCTCTAACGGCGCCCCAGTGAGTATAATCCCTTGCAGTGGACCTGCATGAACAGCTGTGCTTTCTAAGGACCTCGAGTGTCATGTGTAAAGGGACCATTTCTGGGTTGCTTATCACCATCTCTTGAGCCCACTGAACTGGCTGCTACATGGAAAGTGCTCAGTAAAAATAAATGAAGGAATAGAAATGTAAGAGGTCCCGGGCTGGGGGTGTTCCCCATGACTGGGACTGTAAAATGTCTTAGCATGGTGATGGTTGTGGCATGTATGAGACAGTAGGAGGGATGCCATGGGTGGCGGGAGGGAACATGGCAATGAGAATCCTCTCATTTCTTCCTAGTGTGTCACTGGAGCATCGGAAAACTGTAAGCCCTGGTCTGTGAGGGTCTGAAGAGAAAGTCCCAGCAGCGTTTTGTACTACAGTGAGGCTTCCGCGCAGCTGGAAGTGCAGACTGTAGCATCCGGATTCGGCAGGACGGCATTTTCAAGAAAGCAGAACAACGCGTTAAGACAATTTTGATCCAAAGAAGAGTTGCAAACAAAAGGATAAGCAAGTTGAGAGCTGGTTAATTTTGGGGTCCATTTGCATCATGTGTTTGAAACGTGTTTAGAAAGTATATGTGTTATGTTCATGTTCACGGAATGGCTGGGGTAGCCAGGATTCTCACACGACTCCAGAAACTTAACCCAAAAGTTTCTTCAGATCCACGGGCCTTCTTCAGAAAGCCTATCTGCCAAACCAGTGACTGTCATGCTGTAACCTAAGATTCACACTCAAATTTTTCAGTGAGACAGTGGAGAAAGATTAAAACCTCCAACTCCCTTTGGGTCATAGAAGATAATAAAGAATGACATGAATTTTAGGTTAATTCCAATATTCTTGAGCTATTAAAGTAAGATTATTCTCTGATGCAAAACTACAACCAGTTCAGTTATTGAGCACCTACAGTTTACTGGGTCTCTTCCCTGCCCTCATCTATGTGTTTATAAAAGATTTGGTTTAAGAACTTTCATTAGAATAATTTTCACCTGGAAATGATGAGACTGATATCATATCAGCCAGACCAGAAAGCCCGGCTTTGACAACTGTGTGCCCTTCAAATGGTCCCTTCTCTTCCTATGCTTCATTTTATCAGGAAATGAAAGAGACGACCACAATCGCTAAGATCTTTCCTTGCTCTGAGTCTATAAATAAATGACCCAAAAAGCTCCAGTTACATAAGGGAGCTGCAGCCATCAAAGACTTGGCCCCCTTTGCTCTTATGCAATGTCTGGGCCTAATGAAGCCTGTGTAGATTCCCCCATGTGCTTGCAGTTGGTAAGGAGAGCAGGAGGAAAACAAACATCGCTTTCATGGCCCTGCAGGAGGTTCTAGCATGACACAGTGGACAACCGTGGACAGTGGGAGGGCATCAGGTGCTTCCTCTCAAAGCCCCAGCCTGGCAGACAGAGCCTGCACATCTGGCCATGGAAGAAGGATGGGCAGAAATGATACGGTTCTGTTATGTTTGATGCTACTAATAAATGCAACGATTAGCTGATTGGCACGAGGCAAATGCTTTTGAGTTCTCACATTAAGTGCCTGCGTCTTCCATATTGCAGCAAGTCATTTCTAAAAGAGTGTGTGGGTTTGAGCAGCTCACGTGTGTGCACATGCATACATGCATGCATGCACCCATGCACGCATGCAAACACACACACACGCACACCATGTTCTTTTTTTCCTTCTCTTTTCATTTTTCTCCTTCCCCCTCTCTCTCCTCTTCTCTTTTTGAGATAAGGTTTCTCTTATCCTAGGCTAGTTTCAACCTTGTTGTGTAGCTGAACATAACCTTGAATTTCTGATCCCCTTGCCTTGGAGCCTCCCAACTGCTGGAATGACAAGCATCTGCCACCTTGTCCCATCTGTGGAATGCTGGGATGGAACCTGGGCTTTGTGCATGTTAGGCAAGCACTTTACCATGGAGTACCCCCTAAGCCCCCACAAACACCTTTCAGTGTATTTTATATAAGCTGTCGTTTACAGCATGGGTAAGGTTGACAGCTCTTTAAATACCAAGCTGGTATATACACTGAGCTTTACACGTTGGTTTCGGGTGAGTTTCTGGAATGTTATGAGGTAGGTCCTGAGATTAACCACTCAATTGTCGAGTGAGCAATGAGATGACTGGGAATTCTCTTGTGGGTTGAGGTTGAGGCAAGTGCTTTGTGAACTAGAAATCTCCATGACTTCCTCAGGGATCTTGCCTTACCTGCTGTTTTATGTTAATCAGTAAGGTGCCTCAAGTCTATAGAGTGTGAGGTTCTTGGTCTTTCAGGGGCTAGCCAACATTGCCTGCAGTGTGACATGGAAGCCTCTAGAGGGCGGTAGAAGCCCAAGGAATAAGGCTGGAGTCTCCAGATGGCCCAGCAGCGTGGCATCTGCGGTTATTACTGGGATACTGATTTAGGATCTCAGAGTAGATCAGATATCCTCAAGGGCCTCCCCAGGAGCTGGATTTGAACCTGACAGGCTGACAAAAATCTTCTCAAAGGAGCTTTTTCAAGACGTGGGTCAGTCGTGGGAGGATGAGAGCCAGATGGAAGGCTAGCAGGGGAAGGCAATTCTCGGTTTTCGAACATCTGCAACATGCCATGTACCAAATTTAATGCTTTATCTACAGAGCCTCATTTAGTCCTCCGAGTGTCCCTAAGGGGTAGGTACTCACCCCCTGTGAGCACATGAGTGAGGAGCCTTACTCTTGCCATGCCAGGGGTTTAGAGGTGAGGGGATTTAGTCAAGTTTGCTTACTCCCAGAAACTCACCATCACTCAGGGGTAGCTCCGAGAGACCTGGCATGCCTTGGGGTGTGGTAGGAATCAATTTGCCTGTCAGAATGGACCCTTGCTGTGCAGAATGCTGGCAGCTAGTAGGGGCATCAGAATCCCTACTCCCCTCACTGATAGGAGGGCTAAGGACTCCCATATTGGCATTAGCAAAATGGTAACCTCATGGTAAGGAAAGTTGGTAAACATCATCCTACTCCAAGGGGATAAGATGGCTGGTGGGCGGAGCAAAACAGACAGGATGGAGGCCATAAGGAGGAACCCTGGGCAAAGGATAAGGACAGAAATAGCTCTGGCTGATTGATTTGTGACAGGGAACATCCCCGAACCCGGGATATTTTTATCTTTAGCTGAGGGAGCACTTGGAAAGCAGCCCTCCTGCTGCCTGTTTTGGATCCCCGGATGAGCCCACTCAGACCTTGCAACTTCCTTCCAGGGCCGAGGCCTGAGATGGGCCTGATGGCCCTAGACCCAGGAAGTTGCCCTTCTGTTTTGTCTCTATCCCGAAGTGGAAAAGGACATGTCTCCAAGTCAGAAGACAGACCCCATGACAATCTTGTCACCTGAAGCAAAACAGCCACTGACACGGGTGGAAATGACAGCTTCTGCCCCAAGGGATTCTGACATCATCTCTGCCCTTGAACTACCAAGGCCTTGGCCTTGCACAATCCCCCAGACCAGCTCAGCATCCTAAAGCTGGAAGAAGCTTGGGGACCAACTTCAACTCATTTGCTTTTGAGCTGAGATGGGAAACGTGAGGGCACAGAGGGGTCACTGGCTTGTCTGGATCCCCATAACCACGGCCGCTCAGTTCCAAGTCCGTGCTTTTGCAAGGAAACCAGGAGTCTGCTAGTCAGGTGGGCTTTCCCTTCTGCAGCCTTCAATCTGAGAGCTGGTAGGTGAGAGAAATCTGGTTTAACCAGCTTAGGGAGGAGGTGAAGGCCCAAGCTTACTGTGAAAAAGGAAGATACTTGCTCTCTGTGCCTCTATGCTGGGCTCCTGGGAGAAGACGCTAACTCTTCCTCAAGTCACAAGTGGAGGGCGAAGCGTTACGTGCAGAAATATTTCTCTCATTCCAAAAGCAAGGTGTCAAACTGTCATAAAGGACTTGTGGAAGGGGTGTGTCGGGAAGCTGGTTTTGCCTCCTGTAGCTTAGTATCCACATCAGAGGAATGAAGCAGTTGAGTTTAACATTTGAGAGATTGGACAGTTTTCCTTTGGAGCCAGAGGCTGTAGATTTGTCCTTGATGAAGAGAAGTAAGCATGTGAGTATGTGTAGTGGTGTGCATGTGCCTGTGCATGTGTGTGTGTGTGTGCGTGCATGCGTGTGCGTGTGTGTGTGTGTGTGTGTGTGTGTATGGTATCACTCCAACCGGGGATACAAGGCGAGAGTCATGAAGACCATTTAAAGATCCAGACCGAAGGACCTGCTTGGGCAGCTGTGGTCAAGTTAACTTGAGACATCAGGACAGTGGGAGGCACAAGGCCAGGGTGAGGAAAGTGTCTATAGGGGCACAGTAAGGGTACCCAAAAGCCATGGTAGAGTGGGGTCACCCAGGATGACCATCTGGAGGGCTTAGTGTCACCGCAGTGAGGAAAGGAACTAAGGTTGTACAAGGCCGCTTGTTCCACCGTGGCCCATAAGGACCGTCCCATGTTCTCTGTTCCATCTTGACGTCTTTCCTTACCATCCCTCTTTCAGTATGGAGGCAAGTAGCAGTGCTTTCTCTCCTGGGGCTCTGTGAACAGGAGCAGGACGAAGGGTTCTCATCTTGGGATAGCTGCTCTTGTTCTGACATGCTCCTGCATCAGTCAGATGTGCCTCTCTGGGGGTCTGGGTGGCATGTGTCTGGGTTCCCTGTTAGGCTAATGGTCCTAATGCTTGAGCTATCAGCAAACGTTGAGCCATCCATGCGCGTATCTCTGTGTTCCCACTAGGTAGCACATTTCAGCTGCCCTACTAAGTGGCGATATCCTTGTGGGCACTTCTTTGTCTTGTTTTCCACCTGAGCTAGCCTGAGCACCTGCTTCTGGCCAGTGACATAGCAAGACCCCACTGTCTCTCCGTGTCAGAAGCACCCAGGGCCTGCCCAAATCCTTCTCCTTCCCCTCTTCTCTCTCCTGCAAGTTTATTTCTCAATCTATTGATTGAGAACCTGAATCTCAATCTATTCACATGAAAAATAGTAACAAGAGATCACTAGGCTTGCCTAGCTGTTATGAGGAGTGAGTGAGGTCAAAGGGCATTTTGGGGGCTGGGATACAGCTCAGTAGCAGAGCACTTGTCTAGCATGTATAAGGCCTTGGGTCCAATCTCCAATGCAACCTCTACCCCACCCTCACCTCCCACCTGCCAAACACGCTCTGGAGGCAGTCACACTCTCATGGTTGCTGAGGCATAGTATTGAGCATCGGGGGGTGTGGCGTAATGGGGAGCAGGCAAGTATATAACTGGAAGCTTGAACCAGGTAAGGCAGGTTTCTATCATTACCCTTTGATATACACGATACAGCAATGGATAATCACGTGACCGCACAGCATAGTGACGGACGATCACGTCTCAGCTTCTGTGATTTCTCCAGGACACTGGGTTGGGAAGAGAACTGCCTCTGGGCTTCCCACAGCCAAGTGGCACAGAGGAGGCTGGACCAAGGAGGCTGTCAGCCTCACCCATCTGGTTTCACAATCCTTTATTCCAACATGTAGCCCTATTTGTTTTATATATCAATTTTCATCTTAGGGCCGGGTACCTAAGCCCTAAAACTCCTTCTGAACATTCAGGGTTTTTCTGTTCCTTTTTTCTCCCCTTCTGTGCTGTCAGTATTCATTACAAATTAGCTATTCTTTCCTACATCTGCAATATCCTTAGATCCACATTTCCATTCCTAACTGTTGTAGATTCATTTTATTAAACAATAACCATCCATCCAGGGAGTGAGCCATCCTCCCAGCAAAATTTCAGCACTGACTACACTCTAGCTGTTATGCTGAACTCTGAAATGAAAATGAAGATGAACCAGCTTCACGTATCGCTGCAAGCACCACACCAGGAGGAGAATTATGCCCTCTGCAGCAATAACAGTGAGTTAAGGTGGACTAAAGCAATGGCTGGCGGGACTCAGGAGCTGAGTGACTGAAAAATTCGAAGGAAGGAAAAAGTCACCTGTAGTTGGAGGAATCAGGATGTTTCATGGAAGCGGTACTTGTACTGATGCTCAATCAGGTTACTGTGATAAAATACCAGAGGCAGTTTCTCTAATTAATCACTTGGGAGGTTCAAATCCAAAGACCGGGCAGCGTTCCTATTTTGGACCTCTGGCAGGAGATGTGGTGAAGCATGGAATGGAACAAATGCTAACATTCAAGCTGCAACAATGAGGGCGAGGAATCCCATTGGCATAGCTCCGATATAGGACCGTCTGCTATGACTTACTTCTTAAAATTTTTTTTAAATCTTGTTTGCTTATTTATTTGTGTATGTGTCTGTGTCTCTGTGTGCAATGCATATGTGCACATAGACACGCAGGAATACCTAGAAGCCTACACGAAGGTCAGAAAAGGACACTGGATGTGCTTCTCCACCTTTTCCTTTGAGGCAGCATCTCTTCCAGGACAGGGTGCTCATGTTTTCACAGCTAGGCTGGAAGCCAACAAGTCCCAGTGACCCTCTTGTCCCCACGCTCCTTGGAGCTGAGGTTACAACCGTGCAAGACACAACCAGTTTACTTTGTAGGTGTTGGAATCCAAACTTGGATTCTCATTATTGTGCACCAAGGGCCGTTAGCTATGTCTTCCAGCCTCTAGGACACACCTTTTAAAAGTCCATAGAACTTCTAATAGCATTACCCTGAGACCAAGCATTCACAGACCTTTCAGAGATACTGACCTACACCATCACAGTGCATTGATTTTTTTTCTTAATTATTGGCGTAATAAATTACTACACAATTCTTACTTTTATCCACAATGGGGCCTCTCCTGGGACCTCCTGTTTAGAACTACAGATGGTTGAAATCAAGATGCTGCAGATGGACTCCTTTGTGGAGACTCTGAATCAGGTTATTGGCTGGATCTTTGTGGTTTTAGGACTAAAGGCCCCATTTTCTGGCTGCCTGTCCTCTAAGGCTACCCACAATCCCCATGCTTTCTCTAGCCCCAGGAGACAGTCTCTCTCAAGCTTCTCTGACCACTGCTGCCTGAAGACTTTTCTGACCCCAGCTGGATAACATTTTGGGCTTTCATTATTAGCTCTCACAGACCCATCTGCGTAACCCAAAGAGCCTCGAGCAGTTGAGGGTCTGTCACCTTAAACTCATTTTCAGCATGCAGTCAATCTATTTACCAGATCCAGGGGCCTGAACATCTCCGAGGAGCTTCGGACTAGCCTACTATGGATGGGTGGATTATATCTGCTGAGTCATGAGGAGAGGTACCTGGATGTAGTCACACCAAGAAGCGCATTGCCTCAGACCTTTGTAGGGAAGAGGGCTTTTGGTAGAACCACCATGCAATGTTCTGTCGTTAACTGGATCCAGTGGCTCCTGAGGACTCTCGGGAACTCTTGGCATACAAACAAAAGGAGAGGATGCTGGGCTGTGGCATTAGGGGAGGGTTTCTTAGAGGAAGAGCCATCATCGTGTCAGATGTAGAGCATAATGAGCTTAGGTTGGGAACGTCCAGGGGGTGAAATTGTCAGGCTGCTGAGCTAGTGAAAGGAGTGACCAGAAAGGCGACATTCCTGGAAAGCTGTTTCCTTTGGGATGAAAGGCAGTGATGATAGGCATGATGCCTGGCTGGCAGTGTCGCTCAGTGGTGAAGCACTTGGTTACGATGTGCAAGGATCTGGCTTTGATCTTCAGGCTCACAAAAATAAGTAATAAAAAGGCTTTGTGCTCCCATGTTTTAGCGGAGGTGGACACGGCATGGCCCCCGGCTTCCAGTTTATCCCAGCTCTTTCTCAAGGCTCTCCTTTGGTGGATGGAGAGTGAGTGGGAAGGATGCAAGGGTTGATGAAAACATTCTGCATGCTGGTTGGGGCGCAATTTATGCATCTACCAGAAGTCATGGTGCAGCCACTCATTTTACTACACATGAATAATCTTGCAGTTTTAGAAACGTGGACATTTTCTGTAGCCTTGCAAACAGTCAGGATCTTGCTGTGTTTATGTATGTTAACAGAGATGGAGTAAGGCAGAGGAAAACCAAAGGCCCAGAATGGGCTACCCAGGAGCCCAGCTCCTACATGGATTGGGGTTGTGTGATGGGTCCTTCTGGGAGCAGGATCAGGTGTTCGGTGATAGGGATGTGGGAACACCACACTGTTTCTCTCCTCAGGATCTCATAAGAGTGAATCCCTACCATACAGGCCTGAGGCATGTCTGGGTTAGGGTCCCATGTATTAAAGCCAGCTGTGGTACCTGACAAGAGCTGGGGAGCCCACATGTGGCAGCTATTCGGGACCCAAAGGAACTTTCCAGGGGCTTTGCAGCCAGTGGTTGGCTGCTGCTGTGCTCTGTGGTTTCCTCAGTGGGGAAGCAGTGAGTCAGCCGGCCTCTGGCAAGAAGGGAAAGAAGATAGGCGATGGGGATGCTACTAACTGCTTATTTCCGAGGACCAGAGAAACCTCAAACACTTCAGTGGGCTGTGCCTGTCCAGCGTGGTGCCTGAGGACAGAGCTGATAGAGCAGCCTGAGAGACAGGACAGCTATCCTGAAGGAAGAGCTCTGGCCTAAGAACAAGGAAAGGTGCTTCCCCCGCACCCCGCCCCAGGGCAATAAAATAATTATACTCAGAACCTCACTTGGGCTTATTTAAAAGCCTTTATCTAGTTCCTCCATTCCCCCACTTTATATTTCCCCATGAAAAATGGGCTGGCTCCTATAACGAGCTATGATACAAAGCCCAGTTTGGAATGATTGTGTACGCATTCATTTGCTCTAGCTCTGCTGTTATTTGGATCTGAGCAGTGTGCTGGCTAGTTTTATGTCAACTTGGCACAAGCTACAGTAATGGAAAGGAGGAAACCTCAATTGAGAAATGCTTCCGTAAGATGGGGCTATAGGCAAGCCTGTAGGGTGTTTTCATAATTGTTGATTCATAGGGGAGAGCCTAGCCCACTGTGGGCGGTGCCATCCCCAGGCTGGCGGACCTGGGTTCTGTAAGAAAGCAGGCTGAGCAAGTCATGGAGAGCAAGCCAGTAAGCAGCAACCCTCATCTCCATGGCCTCTGCATCAACTCCTGCCTTCAGATCCCTGCCCTGCTGGAGATGTGCCCTGCTTAAGCTTCTGTCCTGGTTTCCTTCAGTGATTTAGAAGTGTGAGCCAAATAAACCCTTTCCTCCCCAGCTTGCTTTTGGTCATGGCGTTTCATCACAGCAACAGAACCCTGACTAGGACAAGTTGGCAGCAGGATAGTGGGGTGCTGCTGTGACAGACCTGACCATGTTGTTTTGGGGGGGCTGTGGAAGGACTTTGGACTTTCGGGCTAGAAAAGCCGCCGAGTGTCGAGAGCTCAGTGAGCTGTTCTGTAGGACCTTGGAAGATATGAATGTTGACAGCAATGCAGACGCTGGAGGCCTGGCTTGGGAAATTCCAGAGGGAAGTTTTGAGAGCCGCTTTGAAGACTCTTTTCAGTGCCATTTGCTGGTTTGAGTTGAGAATCTGTGATTCTGGTTAGCTGGGGCTAGAGAATAAGTTGTGATTAACAAGAAACCAGAACCATTGAAGTGAGCCTTTGCTTTCCTGGGACAAGAGACGGTGGTTCTCTGGGGGATGAGAAATTAGCTGTGACTAAGAAGAGAACAGCATTACTGAGGTGAAATCTTCTGGGAAGTGTTTCCCCAGAATGAGCACACAGAAACTGTGTTCCAGAGGTGGCCAAGATTGTACCTTGAACTGGTGGCTGAGCTTAGTAATGTGTGAGAGTCACCCAGGTGGTACTAATTTTTAAAGGCATGAAGGGCGCATGGAGAGCACACTCAGCACTGTGTGGCAGGGCTAGAGTTTCTAAAGAGAGCCCAAGAGAAGCTATTGGTGCAGCCCAGTTGCAGCAGAAGATCCCAGCATTTTGGAGATGCCAGTATCATGGGTGACCACTCAGGACAGCAACATGGTCAGAGTGGAGCCAGGCAGAGCCTAGGAGACAACTTGTGTGTGCAGAGCCAGGAAAGTGACCCCAGCCCCTTCGAGGAGTTCAGAATGCCGCAAGGAAACCCTAGACAGTTGGACATTGAGTCATTTACACTTTGGGAGTTTGGTTTTGCTTTGTTCAGATTGTGACTGCGCCCTGGTTCTTCCCTCTTGAAGTAAAAAAGTGTTTAATTCATTTTTCATTTGACGGGAGCCCACAGCTGAGAGACTTTGAATTTTAAAAGACTTTGGATATTAAAGAGGCTGAATTTTTAAGTGTTTGAATTTTTAAAGACTGTGGAACTTTTAAAGTTTGGAATACTTTATTTTTTTTCACATTTCTTTATTAATTTATTTATTTTTATATCAATCACAGGTTAGGTACTTTGCATCCCAGGCGTAGCCTCCTCCCTCATTCCCTCCAGCCCTCCCACTCCCTCCCTCATCTCCCTCCTCCCCGCCCCCTCCAAGTCCACCAACAGGGGAGGACCTCCTCTCCTTCCATCCAAACCCAGCTCATCCTGTCTCCTCAGGGCTGGCTGCAATGTCCTCCCCTGGGATCTAGCCCTTCTGTCACTCCCCGGCTTGTATGGGGGAGGGTCAAAGAGTCAGCCATCAAGATCATGACTGAAACAGTCCCTGTTTCCCTCACTAGGGTCTTCAGTCCGACAACGAGCTATCATGGGCCCCATCTGAGCGGAATATTTTATATTGTGATGTTCATGGTAATGTGATATCTTGGGGATGAACAAGAAATGAGAAGTTGTGACTTAACAGTGGTGTTGCGTGTTGCATAGACAAGGGATTAGTTATTCTGGCTAGCTTCATGTCAGCTTGACACAAGCTAGGGTCACTGGAAAGAAGTGGGAACCTCAGTTGAGAAAATGCCTCTATAAGATCCGGCTTTAAGGCATTTTCTTAATTAGTAATCAATGTCGAGGGGGGGGGAAGCCCACTGGGGGTGGTGTTATCTCTGGACTGGTGGCCCTGGGTTCTATTAGAAAGCAGGATAGGCAAGCCATGCAGAGTATGCTAGTAAGCAGCACCCCTCCATGACCTCTGCATCAGTTCCTGCCTCCAGGTTCCTGCCTTGCGTGAGTTCCTGTCCTGGCTTCCTTTAGTGATAGACTGCAGTACGGAAGTGCAAGCCTTTTCTCCTCCAACTTGCAATAGAGACGCTAACTGATAGGGATTAAGATAGGGATTAAGCTGTCTCTCTTCAAGTCCACTTACTGTGTTTGTATTCATGTTAAGTTTTACCTCTGTACCATGAATCCGTAATGAGGAACCCATCAAGAAGAACAGCAATGGGAAGGAATGAGTCTCCAAGTACCTCTCATACAGTGGCACCGTCTAAATGTGAATAGGGGCTTGTAGCGAAGTTTGTAGACATGTGCCTTCACGGAGGTTCAAGGCCTGGTACTGCATGACTGCCTTCTCTAATTGCAGGCTGCTGGAATCTACTGCAAGCCTGGCTAAATTTCTCATCAGTGTCAGTTGTGAGGACAAAGCAGCTGAGATCCTTAAAGGAGGAAGGGTTAATTTTGGCTCCTCATTTCGGTACATAGTAGCTTTGGATCTGTGGCTACAAGGTATGTGTGTATGTGTTGGGGACATAAGGTAGAGGAAGTCTCCTCATCAGGGTCTCAGCGTCCTTTTCCAGTAGATACCACCAAAGACCAACTCTCTTCAACTAGGCCCCACCTCTTAAAAGATTCTGCCATCTTCCCATAACACCACAGCTTCAGGGTCAAACCTTTGGGGGATGTGTGAGATGCGACTATAAAGAGCATATGAGCTTGTGAGTTCTGAATAATAAAAATAAACTTGAAAACCCACTAGAGAGGTATTTTGCAAATGATCTTTTAATGAAAATTAAGAAAGGATCAGTAGTTTATTAAAGGGATCTTCACAGTGTTCTGTTGGGCTAAACATAGCCTGAGAAGCTTCAGTGAGAGCAATTGAATCATCAGAGCTTATGGTTGAAAACATGGCTCCAGGGTCCTGTTACAGAGATTCTGATACAATGAGTCCACAGGGGCCTGAGAGCCTGCATTTTAAGGGGTGTTGATGCCGGGGTTTCACAGTTACAAACTAATGAAACTGCCTAAGGAGAATGCGGCCTGGTGCTGCTCTGAGAACAAGCCCACAGCTGCCCATTCCGAGTGAGAAAATGGGTGAGGCTGGGTTCCTAGAGAGACAGGGAGGACACAGAATAAGAGTCTAGACAGAGTGAGTGGGCTGCCTGTATTGGGAATATTTTTGGTTTGATCTTTCAGTTGTGGCAACTTAAAAGAAAGTGAAGGCGTCTTAGAGGTAGGCAGGCATGAAGAATGAGACTTAGTCACAGCTAGAGAGGCAGAGAGGATGGAAGGGGTCTTGAGGAAGGATGGAAGAACATAGAAAACACAATCAAGGCTCAGGGCTCCGGGGCGGGTGATGCAAAGTACCTTTGGCAATATTCCGTGCCCCGGGCTGTATGTACGCCATCCCATTCACCACTCCCGCTCTGCAATAGGAGCGGATATTCTCTTTCCCCACAGAAGGAGGGTGCCTCTGTCCACTGGCTTCCGAGGACTAACTGGCAAGCATGGAGATCAGAGTTACAGTCCAGGAGCATGTGGCCCCAAGCTTTTGCTGCTTACTAGGCCCTTCTTCTTTTTTTTTTTTTTTCCTAATCTTCATGTTTAGCTTTTGTTTATTTTCAAAATTAGCATACAAAGTAATGTATTCATCATGACATTTTCATACATATTTGGTTTTTATTGATCCTTCTGTTCCTGCTTTCCTTCATTCTCTTACTCCTTTTTGTCTTTTATATATATGTATATATATACATATAATGTATATATATATATATTTTAACTTTTGTGTTTATGTGTGGGTTTGTGAGAGAATGTGTATCTGTGTGCAGCTACCATTGGAAGCCAGAGGAGAGCATCAGGTTACTCACAGTAGAAATTACAAGCGCCACATGTAGATGCTGGTTCTCTGGTAGAACAATAAATGCTCTTAATTCTGGAGCTTCTGTCCGGCCTCACCACCTGCCTGTCTTGCCTTTCTACCCACACTGCTTTGTGTTCCTGCACCCCGATAGTCCCCTTCCTGTTATCATTTACATGTTCAATTATTCCTTCCTTTCCAAAATCTCTTTCACTCCCTTTCTCAGTTCATGATCTACATCTACATTCACACCACTATACACGCAAATATTTTAAAGTACCATAAATGTCCAATGAATACACATACATACACATATGTAGGGTAGAAATGAAACTGGCTTACATATGACAGAAAAGGTACAGTCTTTATGAATCCATGCTACCATAATATAATTTCTTCCATTTTCCTACAGAGTTCATGTTTTGTTTTGTTTATTTGTTGCTGAATAAAAATTATGTTGTGGTGCCGTGACTCAGATGGGATACAAAGGGAACAAACACCATTTAATAAAAATAAAATTAAATTAAAAATTATGTTGTGCATCTTACCACATTTTATTATTTATTCATCTGTTAATAAACATTTAGACTGATTCCATTTCTTTTTTTTAGTGAAATGATTTTTTAATTTTTTATTTTAATTTTAACATTTTTATCTTATATTAATCACAGGTTAGGTACTTTCTATCCCAGCCGTTACCCCTCCCGCATTCCCTCCCTATCCCCACCTTCCCTCCCTCATCTCATCCCTGGCCCTTTCTAAGTCCACTGATAGGGGAGGACCTCCTCCCCTTCCATCTAACTCTAGCTTATCAGGTCTCTTCAGGAGTGGCTGCAATGTCCTCTTCTGTGACCTAGCAAGACTGCTCCTCCCTCAGGGGGCAGGGAGGTCGAAGAGCCAGCCATTGAGTTCATGTCGAAAATAGTCCCTGTTCCCCTTACTAGGGTACCCACTTGGATATTGAGCTACCATTTGCTACATACAAACAGGGGTTCTAGGTTATATACATACATGGTCCTTGGTTGGAGAGACAGTCTCATAAAAGACATCTGTGCCTTGATATATTTGGTCCTTGCAGAGTTCCTGTCCTCTTCAGGTCATACTAACTCCCCCTTCTTTCATATGATTCGCTGCACTCTGCCAAAGCTTTGGCTATGTGCCTTAATATTTGCTTTGATACCCTGCTGGGTAGAGTCTTTCCGAGGCCCTCTGTGGTAGGCTCTTGTCCTGCTACTTGTTTTCTCCTATATCCAATGTCCATCCCATTTGAGTTTCTAAGTGAAGATTAATCCTCTTACCCCAGGTCCTCTTTCTTGTTTATCTTCTTTAGGTGTATAGATTTCAGTATGTTTATCCTATCTTCTAGGTCTATAAAAGTGAGTATATACCATGTGTGTCTTTCTGCTTTTGGGATGCCTCACTCAGGATGATCATTTCCAGGTCCCACCATTTGCCTGCAAATTTCATGATTTCCTCCTTTTTAATTGCTCAGTAGTATTCCATTGTGTAAAAGTACCATAATTTCTGTATCCATTCCTCAAGTGAGGGACATCTG
>CM053755.1:34651708-34671560 GCA_028658305.1 Pachyuromys duprasi | reverse complement strand
TTCTTGGATTCGGTTTGCAAGTATTTTGTTGAGTATTTTTGCATCAATGTTCATAAGAGAGATAGGTCTGAAGTTCTCTTTTTTTGTTGGGTCTTTGTGTGGTGTAGGTATCAAGGTGACTGTGGCTTCATAGAATGAGTTTGGTAATGTTCTTACTGTTTCTACTTTATGGAATAGTTTAGAGAGAATTGGAGTTAGCACTTCTTTGAATGTCTGGTAGAATTCTGCACTGAATCCATCTGGCCCAGGGCTTTTTTTGGAAGGGAGACTGTTGATGACTGCTTCTATTTCCTTGGAGGATATAGTTCTATTCAATTTTTCTACCTGATCTTGACTTAATTTAGGTAGGTGGAATCTATCAAGAAAATCATCCATTTCATGTAGATTTTAAAATTTTGTGGCATATAGGCTTTTGTTTGGATTTCCTCAGTGTCTGTTGTTATGTGTCCCTTTTCATTTCTGATTTTGCTGATTTGGATTGTTTCTCTCTGCCTTTTTGTTAGTTTGGCTAGGGGCTTGTCTATCTTATTGATTTTCTCAAAGAACCAGCTCTTGGTTTCATTGATTCTTTGAATAGTTTTCTTTGTTTCTAATTGATTTATTTCAGCCCCGAGTTTGATTATTTCCAGCCATCTGCTCCTCTTTGGTATATCTGCTTCTTTTTTTTTTTCCCTAGGGCTTTCAGTTGGGTCATTAAGTTGCTTGTACGAGATGTTTCAAATTTCTTCTTGAAGGCACTTAGTGCTATGAATTTTCCTTTTAGCACTGCCTTCCTTGTGTCCCATAGGTTTGGGTATGTTGTGCTTTCATTTTCATTGAATTCTAGGAAGTCTTTAATTTCTTTCTCTATTTCTTCCCTAACCAAACTGTCCTTGAGTAGCAAGTTGTTCAGTTTCCATGTATGTGCAGGCTTTTTGCTGTTTCTGTTGTTGTTGAGGTCCAGCCTTAGACCATGTTGGTCAGATAGGATACAAGGGATTATTTCAATCTTCTTTTATCTGCTGAGTCTTTATTTGTGACCAACTATATGGTCTATTTTGGAGAAGGTTCTGTGAGGTGCTGAAAAGAAGGTATACTCTTTTGATTTTGGATGAATAGTTCTGTAGACATCTATTAGGTCCATTTGATTTAGGGTCTCTGTGAGTGCCCTCGTTTCCCTGTTTTGCTTCTGAGTGGATGATCTGTCTCTTGGTGAGAGTGGAGTGTTGAATCTCCCACTATTAAGGTGTTGGGCTCTATGTGAGAGTTCAGCTTTAATAATGTTTCATTTACAAATGTAGGTGGTCTTGTATTTGGGGCATAGATGTTCAAAATTGTGATGTCTTCCTGTTGGAATTTTCCTTTGATGTGAAGGAAGTGCCCCTCCTCATCTTTTTTATTAGTTTTGGTTGAAAGTCTCTTTTATTATATACTAGGATCGCTACCCCAGCTTGTTTTCTGAGTCAATTTGCTTGAAACACATTTTTCTAGCCCTTTACTCTGAGGTAGTATTTATCTTGTTGCATAGGTGTGTTTCTTGAATGCAGCAGAATGTTGGATCCTGTTTCTGCAACCATTCTGTTAGTCTGTGTCTTTTTATTGGAGAGTTGAATCCATTGATGTTGATAGATAATAGTGATCAATGACTGTTAGTTCCTTTTTTGTGGAGTTGGTCATCTTACTATGATTCATTGCTTTTTTTTCCCTCTTTTAATTTTTGCTGGGAGATTGTCTGTATCCTATATTTTCTTTGGTGTAGTTGTTTTCATTGGATTGGAGTTTTCCTTCTAGTATCTTATGTAGGGTTGGGTTGCTGTGTAGATATTGCTTAAATTTTGTTTTGTCATGGAATATTTTGTTTTCTCCATCAATGTTGATTGAAAGCTTTCCTGGATATAGTAGTCTTGGTTGGCATCTGTGTTCCCTTAAAGACTGCATGACCTCTGCCCAGGCCCTTCTCGCTTTCATAGTTTCTGATGAGAAGTCTGGTGTGGTTCTCATAGGTCTACCTTCATATGTTACTTGACCTTTTTCCCTTGCTGCCTTTAATATTTTTCTTTGGTTTGTAGATGTAGTGTTTTGACTATGATGTGATGTGACGTATTTCTTTTCTGGTCTAGTCTATTTGGTGTTCTGTAGGCTTCTTGTATGTTTATGGTCATCTCTTTATTTAAATTAGGGAAATTTTCTTCTATGATTTTCTTAAAAATATTTTCCGGTCCTTGGAGCCTGGAGTCTTCTTTTTCATATATTCCTATTATTCTTAGGTTTCATCTTTTCATGGCAGCCTTGATTTCTTGAATGTTTTGTGTTTGGGACTGTTCTGATTTTATTTTTTCTCTTAGTGAGGAATCAATTTCAGCAAGTGTATCTTCAGCTCCCGAGATTCTCTCTTCCATCTCTTGTATTCTATTGGTGACGCTTACCTTTGTGGTTCCTGATCTTTTCTCTAACTTCTCCAGTTTCAGGTTTTTCTCTGTTTGTGTTTTCTTTATAGATTCTAATTCTGTTTTCATGCTTTGCACCATTTCCTTCATCTGACTGAAGGTGGCTCCTATTTTTGTATTTGTTTCCTCTCTATATGTTTCTAATTGTTCATTTACGTGGGCCATTATATATTTTTTAAATTTCTTTGAGAGCTATGTTCGTTTCCTCTTTTTGTTCCTAAATTAACTGGATAATCATAGCTTTAAATTCATTTTCCTGAGTGTCTGCTGAATTAAAATATCCATTAGTTTTTGGTGTTTTTGGTGGTGCCATGGTGTCCTGATTTTTGTTGGGTGAGTTCTTACGTCACCCTTTCATCATTGCTTATATATAATCTTCTCTGTTTCTTCCTCAAGTCTGACCTTTGGACTGGAACCATCTTACTCTAGTGTCTGTAGAATTCTTCAGGAACTTCAGTGGTGGCCAGAGGTTTGAGAGTGTTAGTTGTTGCTTCAGTTGTTTCTGTGGGAGAAGAAGTCGCTGGCACAGAATTGTAAGTGTATTTGTGTGTGTGTGTGTGTGTGTTCTGAGGTGGAAGCTAAAAACCTGGCAGGCTGCACTCTGCTCCCTGAGTTAGGAAGCGCTATCTGCTTCCTCAGCGGCTACCCCCTCAGACAAGGCTGTGGGGGAATGCCGGAGATCTGTGCTTGGAGCGTGCAGCCTGTGCTCCTTGCAAGTTGCTGTGTGCACTGCAGGCTACCTCCTCTGCGTCACTGCTGGTTGGGGTACCTCTGATGCTGCTTTTCTGCTGGTTGTGGCATATCCCCCCCACACACTTCCTCTGCTGCAGGCTTGGCTATGTCCGCAGCTGCTTCTGCCCCTTGGGAGGAAGTGCCTGGGAATTGATTCCCCAGGAGAAGTCCATGGAGATGACCGAGGTTGACCTGTGTCCTATTGGACTCAGATTAGGTTTTGTCTCCCTTCTCCCCGGATTCCTCGTATGGTTATTTTGGGTTCCACAGCCCCTTGATTCACCAATTCAGGGACAGGGAACCCCAGGCTCTGATGCTCTGGGTTGCACAGATCTGTCTGTGATGGGTAGCTGGTGTGCAGCAGGTCTCTGGGCTGGCAGCGTGAGCACTCACTGATCTAGCAGACCTTTTCCAGGGAGATCCTGGGTACCCTAACTCAGTCCTTGTTTGCTTCCTTCCCTGTGGGATTTTCTCCCGACAGGAAGACCCAGGCTCTGATGCCCTGGTGCCCATAGTTCTTCTGTGGCCGAGAGTTGGGCACGAATTATGTCTCTGTGCTCAGGGGTGGAGCCTAGTTCAGAGATAGCCTGCGTGAGCCCTCCATTCTACCAGGCCCTTCTTAATCAAGTCACTGATGTGTAATCACTCATCTATACGTACAAGTATTCATTATTCCACTTACCTGCCTTGTGGTCAGCTCTTACCACATACACTGGGGCAGGGACTTTGACCCATGGTAGGAATTTGCTCCAGATGTAGAGAGGAGACCATTAAGAGGCTTGGCCATCACTTGGCAAACAGTTTGTAACATCTTAAGAGGAAAATTGCTGGCTGTATGAGAAAGAAACTTAATTTCGACTGGAGGGCCAGAGAAGTTACTGTGGGGATGTGATTTTAAGCTGAGACTTGAAGCATGGATAAGAAATCAGGGGAAGATTGTTCCAGAACTTTGCTGTCCAAAACAATTTTCAGTGATGATGGAAAGATCCTCTATCATGGCATGTATCCGATGGTCGCAGCACATGTGGCTACAGAGCACTTGAACTATGTCTAGTGTGAATGAGGAGCTGCATTTTCAATCTTACTGCATGGCAATTAACTTTAATGTATATATACACACATACATATGTTTGTATTGTTCATGAGAATGTTCGTGCGCATGTGCAAGTCCATATGTGAAAGTCAGAACAACCTTAAGTATTGGTCCATGGGGATTTCTACCCTTTGTTTAAAGAAGTATCTCTCATGGGCTTGGAACTTTGACCACAGAGGCCGGGCTACCTGGTCCACAATCTTCTTTGGAACGTCATGTCTCCTTCTCCCATCTGGCCATAACTATGGTTACAGGTATGCCTGGTTTCCCACACCTGTGAGTTTCAGTTATCGGGGCATAGCTTTAATTCATCGGAGTTAATTTAGGAGAGCCATTCCCGGGAGAACACACAGTGGAAAGAAGGCGTATGGTTAGCGGCACACCAGTGCTTTGTCTTGCTAAATCTCAGACAGCGTGACACAGGGTTTTTCTCCACCTCCCCTCCCTCGGTCAGGCTGTTCAGGCCTGAACAATTCAGTTAGGCTTGTAAGAAACACCTGAATCTATTTTATGAGGAACCATAATACCATGACCATCTTACAGCATTTCCTATTGCCCTGGACTGACTTGGAGTATAGACAGATGAGCTGAGATTGTGACATCCCGTATGTTGCATCCCCCTTGTCAATACTCAGAGCCATTGCTCTTACATTTAAATTGTCACTACACTTGAATAGGATAACAAGGAAGACTACCCCTAGCTGAAGGCTCTTCAACTGCAAATAGCATGTTCTTCACCCTCACGCCATCATCCCCCCACCCCACCCCGTCGGCATCTTTCAAACCTCACAAATACTTTTGTTTTTAAAAGATCAATGCCATCTCCCAGTAATTTCATGATCTGAGCCCCAATCCTGACTCTTAGGCAAAGGCACAAACGACAAGAGTGTAGCATACATTGGATGGGTAGGTAGCTGAGAAAGACAGAAATCCAGGGAAACTGACACAAAAATCTGTGTTCTTCCCAAATCCAGAAACTCGGCTGACCTGGATGGCGCGGAGTCTGTCCCTCACTCCTGCCGGCTGTTGCTAGATGGAACAGCTTGGTGACCTTTCTGTTGAGCCTCCAGTCATTTCTGCAGCTGCCGATGGGGGTTGGAGCCTGTGGTGGTTTGCTTTACTGGTCATCTTGACACAACCTAGAAAGAAGTGACAGATGGTCTAGATCAGGTTGGCCTGCTGGCGTTTCTTCGACTACTAAGTTAATTAATGTAGGGAAACTTAGTCTACTGTGGGCAGCACCTTTCCCTAGGCATATGATCACAGGCTACATGAATGTAGAACACAAACACACGTGCATACCTTCATTCTGAGCTCAGATGTAGGTGGATGCTTCCAGGTCGTCACAGCAAGGAAGTCAAGGCAGAAATTGATGAGCTAAAATAAGCCCTTTCTGTTCTAAGTTGGGTATTTTATCACAGCGCTAGGAATGAAACTAGGACAGAGCCACATGTACTATAGGGCTTGGTCATGTTGGCACCGGGTCAGACTACTGCGAAAACAGCTTTGGCTTTCACGCATGCTCGAAATCAAATCTGCCTAAGTGTTCTATGTGAAGAGCTTCACGTGCGTGTGTGTTAGCTAAAGCATCTTTAAAACTGTCCTATATGCTTATTATCATTCCTAAAAATGGAGGTCAGGAAAGTTATAGTAAACATAATAGAGAAATTGTGCTGTTTGCTGTTTAACTTACTGGGATGAAGTCTTGAGTCCACACAGAGGCCTGCACTAGGACACTTACAGAAACATCAGCAACTTCCATACTTGCAGCAAGTCAAGTTGCTTTTCTGATAAAGAAACCACGATACAGCTAGACCAGTGGTCCTCAACCTTCCTAATGTTACAACCCTTTAATACAGTTTCTCATGTCGTGGTGACCCCCAACCATAATATTATTTTGTTGTTACTTCCTAACTGTAATTTTTCTACTGTTATGAACTGTAATGTAAATATCTGATACAGGATCCCCAAAGGGGGTCGTGACCCATAGGTTGAGAAACAATGATCTAGGCAATGGAATATTATCCAGCACTGTAAAGAAGGAAGCTATGATTTCATTAAAGACTCAGAGGCACCTTAAATGCATGTCACTAAATGAGGAAAACCCATATGAAAAGGCTACATGTGGTATGAGTCCAGCTATGTGGCATTCTGGAGAAGGCAAAGTTGTGAGACAGCTTTGGAAATTAGCAGAGGCCTGGAGGCAGCAAGGAACAAGCAAGTGAAGTGCTTTGGGGTGTGGAGTTTCAGGGCAGAAAAACCCTGTATAATACTGTACTGTTGTACATGTGTCGTTAGACACTTAACTAAACCCAAGAGCAAGTCCTAGAATAAACTATGGACTTTGGCCAATAATGGTGATGTATAGCTTTAAGTGCATCGAGTGTGAAAGCAAGCATACAACCAACAAACTACTGTTGGAAATATTGACAGAGGTGCAGGCCGTGTGAGCGGAGGTTGGATTGCTGCTGCATCTGCCTGGGTTCAGGGTCGAGGGTCTGGGATTTCCCCCTGTGCCAGGCAATACATGGAGGTGAATCAGGAAGTGGCTGTGGAGAGGAGCTGTGGAGGAATCCCTTTATCAAAGTGATTCCGAAGGGGCTATCATTAGCATCCCTTCAGAAGCCTGAGAGAGTTAGTCCTTCAGAGCTAGGGCTTGGGGCGGGTCTGGGAAGCTTGTCTCTGTATCTGCAGTAGTCCATCTTCTGTGCCACTCAGAGCCACTGCACCTTAGAGGTTCTGCAAGTCGTCCTTCCCCACGACTGCTTCATTTCTCCCTTACTGTTGGAAGTGAGCAAAAGAGTGCCAAGAGAACCCTCTCTCTCCCTTACCAGGCAGCAGTTCCACTCACTCCACTAGCCAGCACCAATGTCACCTCCAAGGATGGCACGTCCCCACTTCCTTTTTGGCTCCATGGCACAAGAACCCAGAATATTTAAGTGGCAGTCAAAGATCAGTTTGATGATCCATGATCCCCATTTTGGGAAATGGGGGCTTATGATTCATTTACCCAGGGCTGTAGAGATGGTAAAACAAAAACAAACAAACAAACAAACAAACAAAACCCACTCAGAAGGATAGACGGCACAGTGGTACGCTATATTCCTATATTCCGTGTGTTTCCTTGACTCATGCATCTTACCCACAAATCCTCAAAGGGACAGCTATCAGAGAAAAAGCAGATACAACTCAAAACCAAAGTGGTGATGGCTTCCACCAGTGTCATGTCACATTTATCTTGGTGTTTTGGGAAAGGTTATTCTGGGAAAAGAAAGTCTTGTTTGAAGTAAGACTTGGAAGTCATTTGGTACTCAAGAGAGGATGTGTCCCTCCGGCACAGCAGACCTTCAGCTGTAAACTTGTCATGGAGAATTTTTCTTTTTTTTATTTTTTATTAAGTTCTTTATTAATTACACTTTATTCACCTTATATACCCCTATAGTTCCCACCCTCCTACCATCCCAATCTCTCCCTTCCTCCTCCCTCTGCACCCGTGTCCCTCCCCAAGACCACTGAGAGGGGAGGTCCTCCTTTTCTCCCCCCACCCCCCACATCCCAGTCCATCAGGTCTCATCAGGAGTGGCTGCATTGTCTTCCTCTGTGGCCTGGCAAGGCTGCTCCCCCCTCAGGGGGAGGTGATAAAAAATCAGGCCAATCAGTTCATGTCAGAGACAGTCCCTGTTCCCATTACTAGAGACCCACTTGGACACTGAACTGCCATGGGCCATACCTGTGCAGGGGTCCTAGGCTACCTCTACGCATGGTACCTGGTTGGACCATCAGTCTCAGGAAAGTGGTCTGTGCTCAGACCACTTGGGTCTGTTGCCCTCCTTGTGGAGTTATTGTCCTCTCCAGATCCCACTATTTCCCACTCCTTTCATAAGATTCACTATACTCTGCCCAAAGGTTGGCCATAAGTCTCAGCATCTGCTTCGATAGTCCGCAGGGCAGAGCCCTTCTGAGGTCCTCTATGGCAGACTCCTGACCCGTTCCCTTCCCTCTCCTTCTGATGTCCATCCCCTTTGCCCGTCTGGATAGGGATTGAGCATTTTAGTAAGAGTCCTCCCTCTTGATTAGTTTCTTTAGGTGTACAGATTTTAGTAGGATCATCCTATAGTATATGTCTATATGAGTGAGTATATACTGTGTGTGTCTTTCTGCTTCGGGGATAGCTCACTCAGGATGATCCTTTCCAGTTACCACCATTTACCTGCAAATTTCATGATGTTCTTGTTTTTTATTGCTGAGTAATATTCCATTGTGTAGATGTACTACAATTTCTGTATCCATTCCTCAGTTGAGGGGCATCTGGGTTGTTTCCAGCTTCTGGCCATTACAAATAAAGCTGCTACAAACATGGTTGAGCAAATGTCCTTATTGTGTACTTGAGCCTCTTTTGGATATTTGCCTAGGTGTGGTATAGCTGGATCGTGAGGAAGCGTTATTCCTAGTTGTCTGAGGAAGCGGCAGATTGATTTCCAGAGTGGTTGTACAAGTTTACATTCCCACCAGTGGAGGAGGGTTCCCCTTTCTCCACATCCTCTCCAGCATGTGTTGTCACTTAAGTTTTTGATCTTGGCCATTCTGATGGGTGTAAGGTGAAATCTCAGGCTGTTTTGATTTGCATTTTCCTGATGAGTAAGGATGTTGAGCATTTCTTTAAGTGTTTCTCTGCCATTCGATATTCCTCTACTGAGAATTCTCTGCTTAGCTCTGTACCTCATTTTTTAATTGGATTACTTGATTTGTTGCTGTTTAACTTTTTGAGTTCTTTATATATACTGGATATTAGTCCTCTGTCAGATATAGGGTTGGTGAAGATCCTTTCCCAGTCTGTAGGCTGTCATTTTGTTCTGATGACAGTGTCCTTTGCTTTACAGAAGCTTTTCATTTTCATGAGGTCCCACTTATTGATTGTTGCTCTTAGAGCCTGTGCTGTTGGTGTTCTGTTCAGGAAGTAGTCTCCTGTGCCAATGAGTTCAAGACTTTTCCCCACTTTTTCTTCGAAGCAGTTTAGTGTATCTGGTTTTATATTGAGTTCTTTGATCCACTTGGACTTTAGTTTTGTGCAAGGTGATAAGTATGGATCTATTTGCATTTTTCTACATGTAGACATGCAGTTAGACCAGCACCATTTGTTGAAGATGCTGAGAACTTTTCTTCTTAACTGCTAGCTCTCCCACCCCCCACCACACATAACCTTCACCTTAGGTCTGAAATTCTTCTTCAGCCTCAGCTTTACTGCAGAGGTCCCTCTATCCTAAGCTACTCCAGGACATTCCTTAGGATGCAGGAATGCCAGAAAGGAGTCAGGAGCTTGGCAGGTAGAGTTGTGTGAAAAGTCTTTAGAGAAGGAAATGCAGCTTGCTTCTCCACTTGGTGACATCATCAGGCCCTTTTCTGTGTTCTTTGATCCCATGTCTCAGTTAGAAATAGCAGGCCTTGGAAGGGTTGAATTTGGCTAGACATTGGTAGGTCTCCTGTACGATTTTTTTCTCAGGTCTTCCAGGTTGTGGAGGTAACTCTGCTTCCAGAATCTTCTACCAAGGCTAATGGCAGGTGCATTGGGGGATGACTATGATCTTAGTGGGCTTCTTTCATCTGTCTCAGACTTGGAGGCTCCTGTGTGTGAGGCATCCTCAAGGGCATCCTTGTTTATGAGAACCTAAACTGAATTGGAGGTTGTCGGGGCACAGTGTGGGGATGGGGATGTCATTTTTTCTTTTCCTGACAGCCAGCTGACAGAAAGCTGCAGGAGGTCTTGGAGAAAGGACACACTGACCTCCATTCTGAGGAGCCAGGGCCACAGAGACTTCTTACTGCCTCTTTCCAGCCTAGTGCCTAAGCCAGGTTGCTGAAGAGATGGTCAGTTTGTACCAAGAAGAGGGGAATCAGCAGCAAAGCCTCTCACAAACTCTGGGCTGTCATCCCCACTTCTATAATACGTTCAGAATGTCTTTTGAGAACACCACTGTGCTCTCCACAACCCATGGTCCACATATAAACAAGCAGGTACATACATACATACAAAAAGAAATTGCGAGAGGTTTACTTTTTGAGAATTAGTAATTTTTTTTATAATTTAATCACACAGTTCTTGAGAGAAAATTTGTTGTTGCTGTGTCTCTGTGTAGCCCTTGCTGTTTTGGAACTCGCTCTGTAGACCAGGCAGGCTTCAGACTCACAGAGATCCTCCTGCCTCTGCCTCCCAAGTGCTGGGATTAAAGGCATGAGCCATCTCCATTAGGCTTGAGTGAGGATTTGGTAGATGACCACATTGTGTCAGAATATCAAAAGGTTGGATATGCTACCCACATGAGAAGAACTGAAACAGGGGACATGGGTAAATCTTCTGGCACATAGGAGTATCTGGTGCTAAGCAGATGCTCTTCAGAGCTCCTCATAGGCTATTACTGACCATGTGTGCACCACTTTTCTCTGTAGTCTGACTGTAGCCCAATGTCCTCCCATCTCTAGTACGCGCCCTCTTGCCATATGACAGCCCTGAAGAAATGTCAGCAAGTTTTTGTGTGGTTCTTATAAGGAGGCCCACATGTGAGTGACCACCGCCTCCCTCCCCCCTGGCAGACCTGGGTATTTTATAGGATGTTTACCAGTCCTGGCACAGACAAGAGTTCTCCTTCTACAGCAATTCTGCTCTTGGCAGGCAGGCGTGAATAGAGCTGAAAGCAGGCATCATGGGCTGCTGACTTAATTACTGCTCTTTGGAGCAGCTGGTTTGGGTCTGGAATGCTCCTAATGGAGGGTCTGACTGTGGAGGAAGAGCAGGCATTTTGAGCTTTAAATAGGGAGATGATGGCACACAGCCCACGGTAGCCAGTCAAGGCAGACTGTTCCTGATCTAGCTCCTTACTACCTCCTGTCTCCAGGGTGCGTTACGGCACTCAGATGAACTCTGTGGTCAGTAAGAAGTCTATGCCAAGATGAGGAAGGACAAGTCTGGGGTACCCATTGGAAGAATTGAAGCCATGCACGGATTTGTCCATAAGGTATGCATCTTTTTGCATTCATTTCACTCAACAAATGTTGAGTAAGGACTAATACTGCTCACCAAACATTTTTCTTTCTTGAAGATACAATGGTGAGTCACGTCCAGTACTCTGTCTTTTGTGGATCTTTTCGGTTCCTCCTAGTTGCGACTTGGTCCTGGCCCTGAGTTTATGGAGCTTATAAAGGCTTCACAGACAATGTGACTCCTCAAGCATCACATATAACTTGAACCCATCTCCAGGACAGTCCTAGGAATGATCCTGAAGACTCCAGTGAAGGTGTGGGTCACCTGCCATTTTCAGCTCATCTTGGCTGCCCAGCATGGCTTCTCTTGACACCATGAGCAGTTAGTTACCTTAGATAGTCTCAGATAGTCTCAGGAGCCAGTCATTCCTTGAGAGTTTGAGTGGGCAGTAACCAACAAAAGAAGCAATCTCTCCATTTGTATTAGAGCTGCTGAGCTACGGAGAATCAAGCCTAAGGTCTTTGTGGAGGCTGGCTTAATCCAGTCCAGGTTGCTGACCTTTCTAAAGCTTATGTTGAAATGTAACTGTCACTGGGGCATTATTGGGAGGTAGGGCTTTTATTGGTGAAGTTTTTAACAGAGGTCAATGCATTTCTCTTTGAAATTCTCCCTCTCAGGGCTGGCTCAATCACCAGACAGTTAATTGTACAGGGCCAGGAATCCTTTATATTTTCTGTCTTCTACATCCATCCATCCACCTTTCCATATTCTGCCATGAGCTAGGATAGCATAAAGCTTTTGCTAGAGTCTAAGCATATGCTGGTACCATGTTTTTGGAGTTCTCAGCCTCCAGGAGCATGAGCCAAAAACCAACCTTTTTTTTCTGTACAAGTTCCCAGTTTTCAGTATTTTGTTATAGCAACAGAGAATAGGTAAAGATACCCTCCACCCACCCCCATGAAGCAGCCATGTCTCCTGTGGCCTGTGCTGGCCACACCAGACTTTCTTCACTCTCATCATATCTCCTGAAGTTACCTGTCTAGTGGGTCCAAGTGGCGAAGAACTATAAAGCCCAAGCTCAGCTGGTGAGGTGCTCACTGTGCAGGCAGGACGATCTAAGTTTGGATCTCCAGCACCCAGGACAAGAGGTAAAGTGGTTTGTGCCTATAATGTCAGGTGTAGGGAGGCAGAGAGAGGCGGTCCCTGGGGCTTGGTGGCCAGCCAAATTAGCCAAATTGGTGAGCTCCAGGTCCAGTGACAGATCCTGTCTCCAAATAAATAAATAAATAAATAAATAAATAAATAAATAAATAAATAAATAAATAAATAGTGGAGACCTACTGAGGAAGAAATCCAATATCTAGGTCTGGACTACACACACCTACTCCTCCACCCCTACCCACATCCCCTTTTCTCAATGCAACCAAAATGAATCAGGAACTCCAAAAGCAGGTTGTGTTTGCCAACAGATTCAGACTGGGCACAAGAATGATAGAGGGTCAAACTGCTGGTCACCTTTTCTGTGTGTTGCCATCTTGGTTTCTTCCACGGGATGCTTTTCTCGAGAGTAGATGCAGCAGGCTAGCTCTGTGCCAGGCTCCGAGCTTGCCCGACTTGTTTCGTTTATACTTAAAAGCCATCTTGTGCAGGAGCACTGGGAAATGTTACTCTTCAGGAGGAGGATTTGAGGCTTGGCAAGAAGTGCCTTCAATGCAGAACAGCTCAACTTGTAGCAGGGTTGGGTCCTCCTTGCCTGAGCTCAGTTGTGAACAGGTGTGCTATTTAGACCCTTGCTTCCAGGAGAACCTTTGCCATGCCTTTCCCCTTCACTGCAAAGTCTGAGCTTGGTCCTTGCATCTGTCATTCAGTTAATTTAAAAAGGTGGTTGTCTTTTTCTCTTCTTGAAGGCCTGCAACTCAGCTCTCCAGAGTCTTAAGGTAAAAACTTCCTAGTCCAAAAGCCCAGAAATCTTATGGGGTCACTTACCACTCCTTTATCTACCATCCTAATGCTCTCAGAGGCATTAGGACCACAGAGATGAGGGAAGGTTATTGTGTGTGGGGGGGTGGGGGGCTTACTCCAACACTCCTCCCTGTGTAATCTCCGGCAAGCCATAAACCTGTTAAACTTTGGTTTTATCATCAGCAAATGGAAGTAAAATGATAACTCCATAGTGCTGGAGGTGAGCTACTCGAGGTAAGTCATGGTGGGTGTCAAGCAGAGCACCTGACATAATAAAAGCACTCCACCGTTACCATCTGTTATAGGTCAGCAAAAGCCCTGGAATTGTGTGCTTGTCAAAACTATTTAGAAGTAAAATCCTGCCTTGGAACATGGCTGTAGTGAGATTTTTATTTACCCAGGCAATATGAATGTACACATTTTTCACTGTGGAAATGTTATGGGTGTGATCTTATTATCAATGTTTCTGGAGTCATTATGGGATGTATTGAATATGCATCATAACTACTCTCTGAAATCTGATGATTTTGGAATTCCCAATCTCTGGGAGTTGTTGAGGGCGAGGAAAAAGAATATGAAAAAAAAGATTGTATATACAATTTTTAATAAATAAAAAGAGTATAGTCACATACACACCCCAGGCAAGTTCCAAGGGAACATCTATCAACTCAAGAACTGTGGGAGCCCCAAACTCTCAAAGATGACTTCTGTCTCCTTAGAAAAATGATGGGTGCTGCTTAAGAATGGAAAGAGTTGGACGGAATGAAGTCCTCTGAAACAGTACATAACTTTGTTCATCGCCTCATCTGATCATTAGTGGGATTTCTATAGGTGGCTCAGTCATGGGGGAGAAAATCTTTAAGAACAATTTCAATTCCCTGGTTGCAGTAATGGGTGATGGCCTCGCTATTTTCTTTTTGTCTGGTGTCTTGCTAGGCTAGTCTGGGACAGAGGGAGCAGATCAGCTGTGCTCCCTTGAGAAAGATGTATTGTCATTGAAGATTCAACAAATAAAAGCTTGAAAGAAGTAGTAATGTGTGAGAAAGATTAGACTAGCTTAGAACAGAATACATTCGAAGAGCATGAAGTCAGCTTTTAAGTGAATAACAAAGATGGCGGTATCATGGGCATTTGGAGAAGGGACCCCAAGTATCGTGAAGGTAGTGTAAGGCCAGATAACTCTTAAAGAAGCCTCCAGAAATGAATGAGAAAGGAGTGATGAGGGGGACTGGGGAGATAGTTCACTTAATAAAGTTCTCACTTTACAAGTATAAGGACCTGAGTTTGGTTCCCAGAACCAAAGTAAATAGAAAGCTGGACATACTGGTGTACTTCTGAAAATCCAGTGCTGGAGAGGCAGACAGGAGGGTACTCGGTGTGTAATAATGGGCAGTCAGTCCAGCCTACTTAGCAATGTCCTTGCTAATGAGAGACCCTATCTCAAAAACCAACCAACCAACCGACAAACAAACAACACTCAACATTGTTCTCTGGTCTCCATGTGCATGTACATACATTCTTCCCTACACTCACGGACATTCTCTCTCTCTCTCTCTCTCTCTCTCTCTCTCTCTCTCTCACACACACACACACACACACACACACACACGAATAAAAGGAGAGAAAAGAAACTAAGGATGGAGTGAAACAAGAAGTAGGACTTTGGGATTCAGTTTTAATTCTCTATTTACTTGCTATGTGACTTGGACTACTTGGCTAAATCTTTTGTACTTTTATTTACTCACTTTTATTTTATGTGTATAAATGTTTTGCCAACAAGTATGTATGTGCACCATGTGTGTTCCTGGTGCTAGCTGGCAAAGGTTAGAAAATTTCCCAGGGCTGGAGTTACAGACAGTTGTGAACTGCTGTGTGGGTGCCGAGAACTGAACCCATATCCACTGAAAAGCAGCACCTGTGTCTTACCCCCAGGCTATCTTTCCTGACTCTGTTACCTCATTTGTATCATGAAGATGGTTATATACCTAGCAAGCTATGATTATTATAAATGCTGGAATCTTTCTTTCTTTTTTCTTTATGTCAACATCATTGAAAAGTTGGCTATAGACTCTTAATTCTCATTGAGTCCACAATGAGAAACAAACAAACAAACAGCCATTTAAACACCCCCAAACCACACAAACAACTCCTTAACTCATGGAAACATAGGAAACCCTTTCCTACTCAGCCTCTTTCATAAGTCAATTAAGCTCTGTCTTCAGTCCAGCAATGGAGAGTGGAAGCTGGTCTACTCTTGGGCCAGAGTTTGTTATGGAGAGAACTCACTTTATCTTTTCTTAGGATATTTGGTTTCCATACAACATAGCACCACTCCTGGCTAGGTTCTTGTGGGAGGTGATTGTCTTGGTATCTTGGTCTCCATGGCATTGACTAGTCTTAGCAGGTCACACAGATATCCAAACTGCATGAGTCCTACATATCCACTAGGGAAGGGGTGAAAGGGAAATAGAAATAAAAAGACTGTCCCTAGCAGACATGTATGGTAAGAGAGACCAAACAGAGAAGGGAAAGTGGAAGAAGTTTCCAGAACATAATTAGTTCCTTCCCCACAGTTGATGAGTTCAGAACTGCTTGATTCATACAGTTCTTAGAGGAAAATGGAAAAATGTGCATAGGAAGAAGAAAAGACTAACGTTGCCGTGTCTTTCCTGGTCTAGAGGGCTCTCCTGGACCCCTCACCTCAGCTGTACATGACCAGCTCCATCTGCTGAGAAATAGGTATCATCATTAGAACAAATATGGCCCCTCCTCCTGGCCCCCCTTCATCCCTTAGACACTTGGCCTCTTGGTGTGGACCTGGGATCCCCCTGATTCTTCCCTGCTGCCCCTTTTAGCCCATCTCCAGTATCCAGTAACCCTATTGCAATAGGCTCCAAGAAAAGCAATTTAGTTGCAGTACAAGACAAAGACTTCAAAACAGAAATTATGAATATGTTACAAGACCTTAAAGAGGATGTGAATGAATGTCTTAAGGAAGATCATGAAAAGACAAAGTTGAAGGAAATAATGAAAACAATTCAAGACACAAAAAGTAAAATTTAACAAAGAAACAGATTCACTAAAGGAAGCCCAAACTGAGAAATAAGCCTGGGAATGAAAAACTCAGAATATCAAATGAAAACCCAGAGGTATTAGGATTTATGGGGAGGAGCTATGTGGCAGCTTCATATATCACACTATGTAACAGGTCCCACGTGGGAGATTTTATTTGGGGAAGAGGAGGGGTTACAAAGACTGTCTCTGGGTAAGATGGGAAAGAGAGAAAGAGGGAAGAGCCAATCCTCTTATATGGTGACCCAGCCCATACCTAGGATGAATACATGTGTCTTGACGCAGTAAAAGTGTCCTGCTTGTGTTGCTCTAGTGGTGACATGTTCTGCTGTCGCCAGGTTTCTGGAGATGGCCACAGAGATGCTATTAGTCTCTGCACTTGTCAGGTCCCCCTGGGGGCTGACCATAGAGATGCCTGTTTGCCAACTCCAACAGTAAGCCTCACCAACAGATTAAAAGATACTGAAGAGGAAAAGTTTGAGCGTTGAAGACAAGTAGAAAACATGGGTAACTTAGTGAAAGAGAATGTTAAATCTAAAAACAACAACAACAACAACAACAAAAAACCTTCAGGAAATATGGGATACTATGAAAAGACAGAACATGAAAATAATAAATATAAAAGAAGGGGAAGAAACCCAAGTCAAAGACGCAGAAAATACTTTTAACAAAATCATAGAAGAAAAGTTCCCCAATCTAAATAAAGAGATGCCTATCAACACCCAGTAGACTGGATCAGAAAAGAAATTCCCTATGGCACACAATACTCAAAACAAAGTATATTAAAAGATCCAAAGAAAAAATACCTTTATATAAAGGCAGGCCCATTAGAATAACACCTGACTTATCAACAGAGAACCTGAAAGCCACAAGGGCCTGAGCAGATGTCCTATACACTCTAAGGGATACACCTTGATGGCATAGTTTTTTTTGTTTGTTTTAAGTTTGTGTTATGATTTATTGACTTAAATTTCACACACAATTTGAAGTGAAATTCACATAACATAAAATCAATCATTCTGAAGTGAACATTTTAATGGTATTCCATAATATTGGACAACCATCTCCACTATCTAGTGCTAAAATATTATCATCCAGGCGGGACAAGATGGCAGCACCAGGAGAACGCTGCTTCTGAGCTGCAGAGCAACGTTTTCGGTACAGTGACCAAGAACCTGAACTCTGGGCCCTAAAATAACAGTGATCCTGTTTTCCAGGTGATAGGAAGCCCCAGGATGTGGGAACTGGCCTGGTCCATTCCCAGGACACCCAGCCAGAACTCAGAAGAGATCTCCGGTCTCGCAGGCACTTGGTCTCCAGAGCCACATGCCTGTGCATCCTGATCACCTTCCCAGGCTGAATGGTGGGCACAAAAAATACCACAGACTGGGAGTCCCAGTCTCGAGAAAAACCCACAGGGAAGGAAGGAAACGGGACTGACCTAGGTTACCCAGCCTTCCCAGGGAAAAGATCCCACAGAATGTCTGAACTAGGCTCCATCCCCCTGAACGCAGAGTCTTACTGCGTGCCCAACTCTCCTTCACAGAAGAACTGTGCACCCCAGGGCATCAGAGCCTGGGTTTCCCTGTCGAATCAAGGAGCTGTGGAATCCCAAATAACCGTACGAGGAGCCCGGGGAGAAGGGAGACAAAACCTCATCTGAGTGCAATAGGACACAGGTCAACCCTGTGGACTTCTCCTGGGGAATCGATTCCTGGGCACTTCCCCAAAACAGGTGGAAGCAGCGGCAGACATAGCCAAGCCTGCAACAGAGGAATCAGGGGAGATACCAAAGCCAACAGGAAGGCAGCATCAGAGGCCCCCCAACCAGCATTGAAGCAGAGGAGGCAGCCCACAGTGCACACAGCAACCTGCAAGGAGCACAGGCTGCATGTTCCAAGCACAGATGTCCGGCATTCCCCGACAGCCTTGTCTGAGGGGACAGCTGCTGAGGAAGCAGATCGTGCTTTCCAACTCAGGGAGCAGAGTGCAGTCTGCCGGGCTCACAGCATTCAGCTCAGAACTCTGGGCCAGGCTCAGAGAGTCCACAACAGGGTACATGTCCCGTCCGAAGCATCAGCCACAGACCTCAGACTCCAGCCTGCTGACCAAGAGACAGATCATCTAGTCAGAAGCAAAACAGGGAAACAAGGGCACTCACAGAGACCCTAAATCAAATGGACCTAATAGATGTCTACAGAACTTTTCATCCAAAATCAAAAGAGTATACGTTCTTTTCAGCACCTCACAGAACCTTCTCCAAAATAGACCATATAGTTGGTCACAAATAAAGACTCAGCAGATACAAGAAGATTGAAATAATCCCTTGTATCCTATCAGACCATCATCATGGTCTAAGGCTGGACCTCAACAACAACAGAAACAGCAAAAAGCCTGCACATACATGGAAACTGAACAACTTGCTACTCAAGGACAGTTTGGTTAGGGAAGAAATAGAGAAAGACATTAAAGACTTCCTAGAATTCAATGATAATGAAAGCACAACATACCCAAACCTATGGGACACAAGGAAGGCAGTACTAAGAGGAAAGTTCATAGCACTAAGTACCTTCAAGAAGAAATTTAAAACATCTCGTACAAGCAACTTAGTGGCCCAACTGAAAGCCCTAGGGGGAAAAAAAAAAAGAAGCAGATACACCAAAGAGGAGCAGACAGCTGGAAATAATCAAACTCAGGGCAGAAATCAATCAATTAGAAACAAAGAAAACTATTCAAAGAATCAATGAAACCAAGAGCTGGTTCTTTGAGAAAATCAACAAAATAGACAAGCCCTTAGCCAAACTAACAAAAAGGCAGAGAGAAACAATCTAAATCAACAAAACCAGAAATGAAAAGGGACACATAACAACAGACAATGAGGAATCCAAACAATCATTAGGTCTTACTACAAAAGCCTATATGCCACAAAATTTGAAAATCTTCATGAAATGGACAATTTTCTTGATAGATTCCATCTACCTAAATTAAGTCAAGATCAGGTAGAAAAATTGAATAGACCTATATCCCTCAGGAAATAGAAGCAGTCATCAACAGTCTCCCTTCCAAAAAAAGCCCTGGGCCAGATGGATTCAGTGCAGAATTCTATCAGACCTTCAAAGAAGTGCTAACTCCAATTCTCTCTAAACTATTCCATAAAATAGAAACAGTAGGAACATTACCAAACTCATTCTATGAAGCCACAGTCACCTTGATACCTTAACCACACAAAGACCCAACAACAAAAGAGAACTTCAGACCTATCTCTCTTATGAACATTGATGCAAAAATACTCAACAAAATACTTGCAAACCGAATCCAAGAACACATAAAAGATATCATCTACCATGACCAAGTAGGCTTCATCCCAGGCATGCAGGGGTGGTTCAATATATGGAAATCCATCAATGTAATCCACCATATAAACAAACTGAAGGAGAAAAACCACATGATAATCTCCTTAGATGCTGAAAAAGCTTTTGACAAAGTCCAACATCCATTCATGTTTAGAGTCTTGGAGAGATCAGGGATACAAGGCACATACCTAAACATAGTAAAGGCAATATACAGCAAGCCTATAGCCAACATCAAACT
>CM053755.1:34621101-34651208 GCA_028658305.1 Pachyuromys duprasi | reverse complement strand
CTGGAAACAACCCAGATGTCCCTCACTTGAGGAATGGATACAGAAATTATGGTACTTTTACACAATGGAATACTACTGAACAATTAAAAAGGAGGAAATCATGAAATTTGCAGGCAAATGGTGGGACCTGGAAACAATCATCCTGAGTGAGGCATCCCAAAAGCAGAAAGACACACATGGTATACACTCACTTATATAGACCTATAAGATAGGGTAAACATACTGAAATCTATACATCTAAAGAAGATAAACAAGAAAGAGGACCTGGGGTAAGAGGATTAATCTTCACTTAGAAAGACAAATGGGATGGACATTGGATGTAGGAGTAAGCAAGTAGCAGGACAAGAGCCTACCACAGAGGGCCTCAGAAAGACTCTACCTAGCAGTGTATCAAAGCAAATATTAAGACATATAAACAATCCTTTGGCAGAGCGCAAGGAGTTATATGAAAGAAGAGGGAGAGTTAGTATGACCTGAAGAGGACAGGTGCACCACAAGGACCAAATATATTAGGGGTCTTTTATGAGGACCATGTATGGATATAACCTAGAACCTCTGCTTGAATGTAGCAAATGGTAGCTCAGTACCCAAGTGGGTACACTAGTAAGGGGAACAGGGACTTTTTCTGACATGAACTCAATGGCTGCCCCCCCCCCCCCCACCAGGGAGGAGCAGCCTTGCTAGGCCACAGAAGAGGACATTGCAGCCAGTTCTGAAGAGAGTTGATAAGCTAGAGTTAGATGGAAGGGGAGGAGGTCCTCCCCTATTAGTGTACTTAGAAAGGAGCAGGGAGGAGATGAGGGGGAGATGGGGGAGGGGTAGGGAGGGAATGCGGGAGGGGTAACGGCTGGGATAGAAAGTACATAACCTGTGATTAATATAAAATAAAAATGTTAATAAAAACATTATCATCCAGTAAAACTTTGTCATATGTTCCTCCAGGCTCAGGGAGCCACTAATTTATCTTTGATCTCTATGAATTTGTTCTGGACATTACATTTAAATGGGCTCATACAATATGTGCAGCTTTTTGTCTCTGCCTTCTTTGGCATAGCATGACCTTGTTGAGAATGAGTGACAGTATGTATCAGTCCAGGTGACAGCTTAAAGATGAATTTAAATATTTTTATGTGTCTTTGTATGTTCTCTTCTTGAATACCATGGCAAGCCAAACTTTCTGGAATATGTATAAGCAGCCAGGATTCTACTTTTTTGTTTGTTTCTGGTAAACCATGAGTCTCTATGAGCAGCACAGACTAAAGACTGCACAGACCTCAAGCCGGGAACTCACTCCAGTGCTTTTCCAAGGTCTAGGAACCTGAGAGGCAGTGTGGTCAAGTTGAGAGCCTTCTAGGTTGGAGTCAGCAAATATTTTGGAGTTTAAGGGACTGCTCTGTGGTTCTCAGGCTGCAGAGGAGTTCTCTAGGTCTCAGCTACCTTCTTTCTCTGAAGGAGCCAAATGCTTGCCATTCTCACAGAGCTATAAGAGGGCCAAGGAGCAATCATAATGTGTGGGTGTTTCTCAAGTGGCCACAAGATCACACATTTGGGCTGTGACTATTAATTCCATTAGGTGGCACCTCGACTTTGCCTCATGGAAACAGTCTCTGTGTTAGTCATATGGTGTCAGTGCGTTTTCTGTGGGTGTTAATAAATGAGAATCTGTCAGAAGGCCACGGACGAGCCTAGAGAAATTGATGGAAATATGAATAATTGGTCCAGAAGTGTGGGGACCTTACAAGGCCTTGGGTCCAGGGGCAGGACTGACTGCTAGGGTCGATATGCTGTGATCCTTTTTCTGTCTTTATGTCACTCCACCAATGCTCAAAATCCCAGGAGCATGCTGACTGATGGGCAGGCTTACCTAAGAAGAGGCTGAGAAGCCTTCACTGACAATCCCATCAAGCTACATATGGAGGAAGATTGTATTGGCTTGACTGAAACCAGGGATCTGTGTTTCAGAAGGAAATGGATGCTAGACTCTCCTAAAGTCTCAGTGACCCTCTGAAAATACGGTCTTTGAAGCCCCTTCTGCAGAAGCAAGTGCAGGCTGGTACCTGGAAGCTAAGTCCAGTGGACTACCCAGTCAGAAGAGAAGAGCCCAAGTTGAGTAACAAGGGACTTGGAAGGAAGTTGAAGGCCCATATCTGCATGTCCCTGTAAGATGCTCTCATTCTACACTGCACATCATACCTTAGGTCCAGCAGCGCCTCAGAAGTCTGAAGCCAGCTGCACCTAGCAACTAAAAATATCCAGGCTCCAGGGAACTAGCGGTGGAGTGAGTTTTTCCGAAGCCAGCTTGAGTTCTCAGTGTAATGCATGTAGGAAATTATTCATCACACCCTGTGTTATGAGTTGTCTTAGTACTTCAAAAATAAATAACGGTGAACTAGGGCCCACCCAGCCTCTGCTTTCTTTAACTCTTTATCTCAGAAATAGTTGGTAACCCCCACTGCCCATGCCTGCCAACAGAGGTTGCCCCGTTCCCTGGAACAAACAGGAATTTCTTATCTGATCAACAGGAAATCCTATTTTTGCTTGATGTTCAAATTAAAAATATCATACACCGTACACACACTCGGAAGCTCTGCTCTATCAAAGCCATGCACTAAATTTATCCTCTAATAGAGAAGCCCTACTCCCATACTATTGGTATGAGGTTTCCTCCCTCCGCACCTGGCCACTGATGGCAGGGGAGACAAAGTACTTTGCTACCTCACCTTTGTTTCTTTGTAGCTCCAGGCAGCAGTCCTGCTGAACTTATGAAGGGAACCAAAGGGGATGCACCTGAAAGTCAGGACTGCATGCAGTTGGGAAGTGGCTTCAGAGTTGCCCTTGAAGAAAGCCAATGCAAGTGGCAACACTTAAATACTACTTCCCTGGCCAAAGTTGGTCCTCACAACAGCTTACTGAGCCCGGACAGTATGCCAAATACTAACTAACATGGGCTAAGCCACTGTGTCTTTGTAGCAGACACCCAGGAGAAGTTGGTGACTGATGACTTCAGCATCTTCCTTAATCTGCAGAATTAGATGCAGGGTTTTCTCATCAAGGTTGGAAGTAAGGATGACCTTGAACATCTGATCCTCTGGCCTCTACTTCCTCAGTGCTCAGATTACAGCACTTCCTGCAGTGCTGGGTATTGAACCCAGGGCTTTGTTCATGCTGGGCAGGCACTCTACCAACTGGACTACATCTCCACCCCCCTCATCCTGGCCACAGTTGGCTTGATTCTAGGCTCATTCTCTCTCTCCTTCCCTGCCTTCCTCTGTCCCTTCCTCCTTCCTTCCTTCCTTCCTTCCTTCCTTCCTTCCTTCCTTCCTTCCTTCCTTCCTTCCTTCTTTCTTTCTTTCTTTCTTTCTTTCTTTCTTTCTTTCTTTCTTTCTTTCTTTCTTTCTTTCTCTCATCTTACAGGTCAAAAACAAAGCTAATGGGTTCAGAGTCTTCTAGTGGAAACACCACCAGTTCAGTGACTCGCAGTCTGCTTTGAATCTTTTCTCTTGCAAAGAGCACCTATGTACTTACAAGTTCAGCTGCTTTTGCAAGACTTTAACCACAGCACAAATAACTACTGCATTTAGACAGTAGTTACAAAATTCCTTCACTGCCAAGCTGGCTTCAACTTGTAGGTCACATGACAGCTTCTTTCAAAACTGCTAATATATCCTTAAGCTTTGGTCTTAAGATTTGTGTCAGACAATGCCTTATGTGCTGCGCTTTCTGCCCATTTGTGTTTCATAGTGAAACAAACAAACAAACAAAATCCACTGTAGGGGCTAGAGAAGTGGCTCTTAAGAAGAGTTCGGCGGATGTAGGTGAACAAAGGAAGGGAAAATGGGCTCTGAGATGGTGGCTTCTTGTTTTCAGGAGTCATTGCAAGGAGAAATGACAGGAAGGCCTAAGAATGGGTTTCTAAATGGCACCAAAAGGGGGAAAGGGAGGAGCCTTGAGCCCTGTAAAACATCTAAGCCCCAGTGTCTGTTTTTAGCAGACTCCAGGCCTTAATGCCTGCTCTCTCTGCCAACTATCTTCAAACCTATTTTTATTTATCCTTTCTCTTTTGTTTCTGCCCTGTCAAACCCTGGGTACCTGCTTTTGCTTTCACTTTTTGGTTGCTCTGACAAAAAAACAAAAAAAAACCCCACATCTTATATTCTCTAAATTCTAGGTAGACTACCCAGTCTGAGGGCATTACAAAGCAGCCAAAAGGATGTTTACTCCAGAGGATTTTTTTGAATGGTGGCTCTTACACAGGCAAGAGATGATTAGAAATTCATTAAGGTCAGAGGGTATTAAAGAGGCACCTTGGTAAGAATAGGCCTCCCTTCTTTCATGGTCACTAATGAGGAAGGCCAGGATACAGGTACCCATGCCTATGTCAATAAATCTCCAGAGGATGATGCTGGGGGGTGGGGGGTCGGGGACATCCCAAAATACATTGTTTTGTCTTACAAATTGGTAGACCTCAGCAAAGGGTTCCCTTATCCACTGGGATCTTTCTATTCCATGGGCCTTAAGAAGTGCCTGATATTCTTTTTTGGATACTGGCATGGCCTAAGACGTGGCCTTTAGTGGAAGATATCCCACCAGTTTATGTGAAAACAGCAAGGCAGAGCATCTCCAGAGCTGTGAGCATGGGTTGGGAGTTAGACGAATAAGTTTCTTGTTGTGTGAAACTTGATAGGTTGTTACAGGTCCCTGTCTCTCCTAAGTATAAAGGAAAAACCTTCAGGAAATCCCCCAGAGGGGGTGGAGCACAGAAAATTTCTCACCACTGTAGGTTCAGGGGATGAGCTCCAGGACTCTGGAGTCAGACTTCCTGTTCTGAGTGCTTGGGGTTCTCAGCAGTCCTAGGCTCTGGTTAAGAGGGTTTGCCACCAAGCCCAGTCATCTGAGTTTGATTTTTTTTAGCATTATTTTTATTGATTTATTATTTACTATAATTTATTCACTTTGTATCCCACCTGTACTCCCTCATCTCATTCCAGTCCCACCCTCCCTCCTTTTTCTCCCCCTATGCCCCTCCCCTAGTCCACTGATAAGGGAGGTCCTCCTCCCCTACTATCTGACCCTAGCCTATCAGGTCTCATCAGGACTGGCTGTATCTTCTTCCTCTGTGGCCTGGCAAGGCTGCTCCCCTCTAGGGGGAATGTGATCAAAGAGCTGGCCACTGAGTCCATGTCAGAGATAGCCCCTGCTCCCCTTACTGGGGAACCCACATGGAGACTGAACTGCCGATGGTCTACATCTGAGCAGGGGGTCTAGGTTCTCTCTGAGTTTGATTCTTAAGACCCATGTAGTAGAAGGAGAGAGCACAGTCTGCCACTGTCCTCCATCCTCCACACCATGCTATAGAAAAAAAAATATGTAACACTGTTTAACATTGAGCTTTGCATATGCTTCCTAATAAAAATACCCTATTGTCTTTCTCTGAAAAAGAAAAGGGGTGCCTAGTTTCACTGTTCCTCTTGCTACTTCTCCACCTTGGCCTGACCCTGGGCCTGGTTGCTATGGCCAGGAGATCTCCATAGGTTTCGGGATACTTTTATCCTAGTAGTTGAGAGTATCCTTGCTGGTGCTTGCTACTTGTGCCATGAACCTTTCTATTCTGATGATCTTTGGGACTATGAACATATTTTTGTTCTCAATTAGCCAGTTCCTTCCTTACTAGGAATGACTTTAGACCTCTTCCCATTGAGGATCCACTCTCTCTGTGACCGATTTATATGATATGTTTGTTTTGGCTGGTTTGTGTCAACACAAACTAGAGTCATCAGAGAAGAGAAAACCTCTAATATGAAAAATGCCTCCATCAGATTGGGTTGTAGGCAAGCCTGGAGGACATTTTCTTAATTAGTGATTGATGGAGGAGGGTCCCATTGTGTGGGGTACCATCCCTGGGCTGGTGACCCTGAGTTCTAGAAGAAAGCAGCATGGGCAAGCCATAGGGAGCAAGCTAGCAAGCAGCATTCCTCCATGGCCTCTGCATCAGCTCTTGCCTCCAAGTTCCTGCCCTGAGTTCCTTCAGTGATGAACTGTTACCTGGAAGTGTAAGCTGAAATAAACCTTTTCTTCCTCAAGCTGCTTTGGTCATAATATTTCATCATAGCAATAGTAACTTTAACCTAAAACAGGATTCTACTTATTGCAACCTGGAACCTTTGATCTCATGGTTGTAACAGGAGATTTTATTTTATATTATATCATGAGGTGCACTAGTAAAGGCGGGTGTGAACAGTCAGTTCCCATCGCAAATGGGAAGAGTAGCAGCGGCCCAGTGCAGGGCCTAGCATATGTCTGAAGCCTTGCTGGTTGAGTCTAAAAGGAACCGTGAGTTACGTGTATCCTATTTTAGTGTGGTGATACTAGACTCAGAGCCACATCACAGGTCTCCCCAAAAGAACAGGAAAACAGCCAATGACCAAAGGCACCATGACTATCATTTATCTTACAATATAAGGCTTTGCCTGTGTCTGCTGCTTACACTCACTCAAAACCCAAAAGGTGGTTATGGTAGATCACTTTATATACTGTCTGAAGTCTGTCTTGTTTTCTGTAAGATTTACCTGGAAACTTACCAGGCTCCACAGTTTAACAGTGTCTACATGGGTAATATTGATTCATTTTGTATGCAGTTTGGATTCAACTTCCGTTTATTAAGGTGGTGTTATGCAGCATTATTTTCCAAGTTAAACAACTTGCAAAAGATCACAGCGGCTAAGCTTCTTGATTTGTTAATGTTGCTATATCTAATCATATTTTACGTATTTGTTTTTTGTACAAACTTTATCTAAATAACACACAGTAGTTATAAGTTCCAGGCTTGTGTAGCTGACCTTCTGGGTGTCCAATAACTATGCTTGGAAGTTATACTAATGTGGTCAGAGGGATTGGAAGGAAGAATATTTTTTTCCTTTGCCCTCCAAAGTCAACTAAGTTCCTGGGTAAATGTGGGGAGTCACCAGTTTTCTTGTTAGAGGAGGCTGTAGAAATCCCACCCAGTGACCTCTAACCAGTGTCCAGTCTACAAAGGGAAGTATCAATACAAAGGAAAACATTTCTCCATGCTTCCAAGTGAAAGCTTTTGAGTGGTCCTCCTACAGATGGCGCACCTAGGCAGAAAGAAGCTAAAGAAGCCAGTTACCTTCCAAGCCAAGTGACCCTCTGAGACCATATCTTCAAACAGCCTTGAGAGTGGGGGAAAAAAGGGATAATTTTGTCCACCTGCATGATCTTAAAAAGCCAACATGAAAGTATAACTAATGACTAAAATGATCGTTGAATTTCTCTTACAGTTCAAGGTATTGCACTCCCAACATATTAGACTCAAAAGCTCGATAATGCTACTTAGACAACCGTTTCTCATTAATGATATTCTTCCTGACGTGTAAAATGCTGCCCAGATATATGAGATCGTGACCTTGGCTCAATTCAGTGCTGTAGTACTTACATACAGCCAAGAGAGAGGTCCACTACTGTTTTAACCTAAAAATCAAACTATGGTTAAATTTCTTCTCTCTCTAGAAACCATCTGGGAGTGATCTCACATTGGGATGTCAGTCACTCTGACAGCTATCAAAGTGGCTCAAAGTAAGATCCTGGGCTCATTATTCCTGATATTAGTCTTGCATTGATTGCTACTATATGGGTCTTTCCTAGGAATGGTGACCCTACTCTGGGCAAGACTGTGGTGGCTTGTGACATTATCTTCTCCATTTATTCAGCCCCCCTACTTCTACATATGGTTATGCAGACAGAACACTTCAGACACTGCTTACCAAGATTTCACCACAAATCCCCAAACTGGTCCCTGCTTCCTAAAAATCCTCTCTCTCTTGGACTGTCACCCAGGCATTGCCTCCTTCTTGACATTAAGCAGCTAGGATGGTCATTGCTCTCCTCCTCCAAAACAATTGGTGTCAGTTTCTGAGAGGAGTGAATGAAGGAGAGCTAGAAAGACATAGGAGGGTAATAGTGGGCTCCCTGAGATAGCAGCTTCCTGGTCTCTGAACACATTGCGAGGAAGGAGAAACAGTGGGAAAGCATGAGGGTGAGTTTCTAAACAGGGACAATAGGCGACAAAGGAGAGGGGCTCTATAAAATACCCAAGCCAGCGTCTTGTAGACTATAGACCGTAAGCTTCTATCCCAAAGCGATAAAGCTGTTACTTTTTCTTTCTCTCTGGTGTGGTCCTTTGTTTTCTGGACATTGAATTCTTTAGCTGTGCCAGGGAATAAACTTGGCTATTCCTTAGACAACCACCAGCTCCCTATTACCTTTCACAAGTAAAGGCCTTGCTGCCAAGCCTGATGACCTATGTTCCATCTGTAGGCCAGGTGAAAGGGGAGAATCGACTCCTGCAAGCTTCCTTCTGACTTCCACATGCAAAGCGTAGTGTGGCTGTGTCACAGACTGACAGATGTTATTTTAATTTTTTTTAAAAGAAAATAAGCAATTGCAAGAAACCTGGGTTTGGACCTTGGTTCTGTACCTAGGACCTTTATCAAATTTACTGTGTATATTGGGTTTCTTCATTCATATTTCTTATAGGCTGTGTTCTCACATGGTGGATAGAGAGCTAAGAAGCCCTTTGGGGTGCTGTTTATTAGTTCACTAGCCCCTTTCATGAAGACCACCCCATCATGATCGAGTAACCCCTGGCATGTCCTATCTTTGCCTTAGGATTTTCACACACAAATTTTGCTGGTATATGAACAAGCAGTCCATAACAGCCCCATGTCTAAACAGCACAGGCACCCATCTTCTCTGCTTTCAGTACATGGAAGGAATCATCCATGTTCTGAGATTATCCCCGCTGTGGGGCTGACCACCCCTAGAGGACTCTGGGTCTTTGACCAGCTGTTGACAGGATGAGAACCCTGTCTGGGACCGAAAGGTCACTTGCCACATTTTACAACCTTGATAAATAAATGTCTTCGCTTTGAAGAACAGATTTTATTCACACAGCGGCAAGGAAAGGAGATCAAAAGAGAAAAATTAGACATAATTGTCCCATGTAGAAACTCACTAACAAGTCAAAAGTCTGGCAGCGCTTAAAATACTCAAGAATTAGGGCACAGCACAAAAAATAAAAAAATTAAACAAACAAACAAACAAACAAACAAACAAAAAAACAGCTCACACCTCTCATTGTGAGGGTATGAGTCATTGCCGGAGCCAAGTTACTCAGAGAATCAGCAGCTGAGGACTCTGTATAGGAATTAACAGGCGACAGTTAAATGCAGGTCTGGATGAACTAGAGTCAGATGAAAATTCAGGTGTCCACGGTCAAGAAGAGGCAGAATTCAGAGGGTTAAAAGCTGGTCGAAGAGTAGGCAATCTGGACTTTGTCTCCCTTGGGCAAATTAGGTTTGGTTACGAAAAGATGAGAAGTCCATGAGACTGCCGGAGGATGCTTGGCTCAGCCTAAGTTCCTGCTGTGCGCAAAGCATCATGACAGTTGCCATGGGGAGGGCCAGGCGTGGAAAGGGTACACAGCAAGATTGTGTCTAGGACTGAATTCTCCCCACATTCTCATTTTGGGGATGGAAAACTGAGAGATGAGAACAAGAGTGAGTTAGTTACCCACAGCTATGGAGTAGAGGGCAAGCGGTGAAGACCTTAGAGCCCTGTTAGACTCTTCTCTTCAAGCAGCCTACAAGATGGGATGATGGAAGATGCATTAGACTGGCAATTAAGAGAAGTTAGTTGTGATAAGGGTTAACCAGGTGAGAGTGGGAAAGTCATTTTACCTCCTCTATGCCTCCGTTTTCCCATTGGTAAAACACACGGTGGGACTAGGTGAACTTTTAGTTCCTGTATTATTGTAATCAGGATCAGCTGGATGTAGTGCTGCTAACAGCAACCCTTATATCCCTAAGACAAGGAGGGGTTACTTCTCACTCATACAATGAGCTCATGGGCATCTAACAGAGACTCGGGCTGGCCATTGCAAAGTGACATTGACTTGGGAGATGCTGGTCAAAAAATGACATATGTCATGTCCGCTTATATTTTATTGGCCAAAGCTGATCACAAGTCTTCTATCATGTGCCCAGGAGATGAGAATGAAGACATTAGATGATAATCCTATCGCCTACGTGATGCCTGGTGTGACAAAAACAGCACTGAAAACTGTGTGGGCCAGTGGGGCGGGATCCTGCCCTGAGTAGACTTCACAAAAAGACTGTGTTGGGCTGCACTCAGAGGCAGATATTAGCAGGCTCTGAATCTAGAAGGAATAGAAGGAACATGAACAGGGTGTGGGAAAGGACGGGACATGATGACTGAATGGGTGCCACCTATTTAGATTGACACATAGGAAAGCAGGAGGATTAGAAAGAGAGAAACTGGAGGGTAGACCCTGCATGGCCTAAAAACTAGTCATCCCACAGCCTGGAAGACTTTGAAGAAGAAAGGAGCAAATCCTTCCATTTTGTTTTCTTGGCGGTGGAATTTCCAGGCAGGTACGAGGGCTTGTCAATCACTGTTTGGGCAGTAGAAGCTCCACAGAAGGGCCCCACCCTCTTTTTGGCAGGTAGAACCAGGCTCTGAGAAGCAGAGGCTTCATTCTAGTACACAGAAGAAGAAACTGGACAGATGCAGAGGTGCCCTGTGACACCTCGCAAGGATTTGCCATCATAGCCCTGGCTTAGGTTGGGTGATAGATGGATACCATGTGAGGAAGAAGGAGATCTGAAGGTAAGCAGGATCAGTTGAGTTATGATGCCCAAACAAAAGGTGTGCCACCCACAGCAAGATGGAGTTAAAGAAAGGAGGCTGGTCCAGAGTCAGTAGGTAAGAGGGTGTCTCTGTCCCAGAATCCAGCAGTTAGTGTCTTAGCTGCCTTCACTGCACATGGGAATGTGGGAAGAGGAGAATCAGTTGCTAGAGTGTTCAGTGGAGCTGAAGTAGTCTTTAGGTGTGGAATTTCAAGTCAGCAATTCCCCAAGAAATCTAGAAGAAAACATCTTTCAGCCAACATTTTTCAAAAATAGATCTCAGATCCACTGGCTTTGGTTTCCCAAAAAGGTGTTGCCTAGAGCTCCCCTGATTCATCACAAAATGAAAAGGGGATAACTCTGCTCACCACATTGTCTATGGGAGCTTGTTCCTGAATCCCCTGGGCAACCCAGGAGGAGAGACATGGAGGATGCTCTAACCAGTACCGACTCACAGTCAACGGTACAGGCCATACCCACTGCCAAACCAAGAGGGAGACGGTGGTGTCAGTACCCATCTCTCTAAGAATTATTTGTGGACATTCTACCCTCTGCGCTGAGATGCTGAATGCTCCTGAGGGACAAAGAGAAATGGCAAAAGCAGTCAACAAATTCATCCACCAAGTCCCCTCCATGAATGGTTGGTAGACATCTGTTCCCACTGGGCACAATGGGAATGTCCAGAAACCACGTAGCAGAGCCCAAAGGGCAGCAGCGTTGCTGGCAGAGCATCCCTCTGACAAGGGCACGTGTCTCAGCTGGGACATTTTGTGCATCTTGATCATTTCTAAAGCTACTGATATCACTCTGGATTAATCTAGAGAAGATGCTGACACGCCCTTGTAGCCCTTGCTGCTTATGATTTTCCTTTATGACTCAGAATATGATTATTTAAAGTAATAATGAAAAGCAAAACAGGAAATTCTTATCCGTTCTGGCCGGAAATTCTTCAGCTTCGTGGAAAGTACTGCCCTGAGGGTTTGCACACTCCAGGAACTGTTTAGAAGTGATTTATGGTCCAAGATGGCGCCAGTCCTTCCTCAACCCACTTTCAAGGGAGAGGGAGGAACATAGCAGACCCTGGGAAGCAGGGTCTGCATTATCTTGGAATGTACATTTTTTGCTGATAACATAGTCACTGGCTCCAGGAGTAACGTATGAGCCTGTTTTTGTCTTGCTCTGGGGTAGGAAGTGCTAAATCCAGAAGCAAAGATGTTCCAATTGAGACTGAGAAGTTTCGCTCTTTTAATATCTATTTTTGTATGTGAAATCCTGTGTAACAGGACTACATTTTTTTCAAGGTACAAACTCCATCTGTTGTGACCCTACATTTTATACTGAGTTCTCTCCCTACAGGTGTTATTTTCTTCATCTCACAGTAATGTCTCCACAGGCTGATATTCTGCTACATGTTGAAATATCCCTAGGTCAGGTTCACGAAGACTTTCTATCATTTCTAGTATGAAACCAAAGATGACATGTCTAAGGAAAGCATTGAGAGATGTTTAGGATCTCCCTGGATGGCTACTTCTCTAGCCTTCTCTCATTACCTTTTGGGTATATATCCTTATATTGACTCCTTGGCTATTATCTCAAATTCCTATATGATTCTTTGTCTCAGATTCTGCATAAGCACAAGGCCATTCATGCAAAGTGGGGTGGGTCTGTGTTTATATCTGTACTGCATATACTTCTTTCTATCTTTCCCACTGTCCTGATCACATGCTTTGAAGTGTGTGTGTGTGGGGGGGGGTAATAGGACTGTTTTTAACTGGCAGTTGCTTCTAGCCGCTTAACCAGGTCCTCATATGTATCTTGTTTTGCTGGCAAAAGATTTTGTTTATAACTAATTTTAAAATGTTTTTATCTCAAAGAACATGTGATCTGTATTTGATCGTAAGTCCAACCCTCATGCTTGGCTTAAACCTCTCTGCTTTATTCATTTACATTTGAATTTGAATCTTCAGACAAGACAGTTCCTCCAGTGCTGACAGTCCTTGAGTATGTGACTTTAACACAATGTATCATGTCCACTTACCTGGACCAGCATCCTTACTCAAGAGGGTTCTAGCCAACAGTGTGGAGGACATTGTGAGGCCCCCATCTAGTGGTGCTCAGTACCTGAGATCCTGGCACCCTGCCTGTGGCATGTATACAGACTCTTTACATTTTTATATCCAGGCCTCCCAAACTACTATCTGGTGGGTCTGGCTTTCACACCTCTAGTAGTTAGTAATTGTTAGATTTTAGGTTTGTCATGTCTGGCTGGCTAACCTAAGCCACCCCACGTGCATTCATATGTTCTAATTTTCATTCATTCAACCAATAGTTACTGATCATATTCTGTTATGTCTTTTCAGCTCATAGTGCTCCTGGATGCATTTGAGAATCCATAAACTTTTTTTTTCTTTCTAACTCAATCTTTGGACTAATGTTTTGCCATAGACAAACATAGGGTTATCTTAGTATATTTGGATTGCTATAGTAAAATACCAAAGACTGTCTAGCTTACATACAATACAAATTTATTCCTTACAGTTCTGGAGACCAGAAGTCTAAGACCAGGACACTGGCCTATCCAGCTCCTGGTAAAAGACCTGCTTCCAGGTTCACAGTTCTTATGTTATGGAAGAGGGAAGGCAGGCCTCTGCAGTCCCTTTTACAGGAGCACAGACTACTTCTGTAGGCTCTACAGGTATGACTTATCTCCCCCAAAGCCACACCTCCTAATGCGACAGCATTGGGGCTTAGATTTCAACGTGTGACTTTTGGAAGGACACTAACACTCTGACCACTGCAGTGTGAAGAAGCTTAGAGGACTTCGGTTCTCTGCCCAGGGTCACATGGTGACCAGCAAGCATAGCTGGCAGCTATGCCCTGGTCATCTGGTTCTACTTTCAGCCTTCTGTTTACTTCTGACTCTTGATAGAAAGTGGAATGTTTTGACAGCTTTGTGGAATTCCTAAACTCAAAAGAAGAAGAAGCCGTGTGCCTCAACTCCCATGAAACATCATTGATAATGGGCACAGGATGGAAGAAGTTGGGAGAGATGAAATAGCAGTATGTGGCTCCAAGGGGATGTACCTGGTAGGGTGGAAGTAAAGGGAGGTTAGAAGCTGATGCATAAGGAAGCCTCAAATCCAAGGGTTTCATTCTGTGAGGCCTGTGGCCATCTGGAGAAGACTCAAGGTTCAGAAAAGGGCTGTGGGAGGCCATAGGTATACAAGTTCTGTTACCTGTTTGGGAGAGCAAGAAATATATTTGGAAGAGGAGGCTTTGGAAACCTTCCAAGAAGTGGCAAAAATCTGAAAAATTTAGGATGTGGGCTTTGGGGACTTGCAACATTTAGGAGCATGCTTTGATCGGAAGCAGGGGACCAGCCAATGGCTCTGGTTTTAGAAACATTGGTTTTTGTAAGTTTGTGGAACAGCGCCATGACAGCTTGACCTTTGTGTGAAGGACGGAGAACTGAAGGTCAGTGACCAGAAGGCTCCAGACAACTGGAATAAGCTGATCCTGAATATGAAACATGCACTAAGAGAGACTGGTCCTTGAGCCAAGCTAGTGGAGCAAATGAGAATGTTTCTATAATTTATCACCCATCTGTCATCCTCAGTGTAATGAAAATGGCTTCATAAAAATCTGTCTTTCTTTCCTGGGTTGTCCTCTCTGCCTCCTCCAGTAGTATATCTTGTTCTATCTGTGCCATGTTCTCTTTGTGTTTGGTAGGATGCCCCACTCATTCCTGTTTGCCTGGGAATTTACTTGTTTTAGCACTGAAAGTCCCATATCCCAACACACTCCTAGGTTGAGAACAAACAAGGACAGTAGGTCATCCCAAAGGTCTTTTCTTTTCTTAGCCCTCTACCATGACCTTGTCTACTAATTGTGTATTAAACAATTCTGTTTCCCCTGAGCTCTTACCCATCTTTAAAAAAGAACTTATGGATCACTAAATTTCTGGTCATAGGCCATGCTGTCACTGCGTCCCCTGGCCTTCCAGATGCCTCTCCCTATCACACATGCCCTCTTGAAAACAGCCCAACCACATTTAGCACCACCATTTTCTGAAAGACCAGTCTTTCCTCCCAGGTTAGCTCTGGAGAGTAAACTGCCCCATTGCTTATGGTGCCCATTTGGGACACCAATTAAGGCTCAGATCTTCATCCCATGTTTTCACTGGTGTCCAAAAAAGCCTTTGAGAGTTGAGGTAGAAAATATAGTCTGTTGGACAGAGACTGTGCTTCATCTAAAAGGCTTTTTATGTTCATAGGTTTTCAAAGGAGTTGGCCTCACTAGGTTTAAATGTACTTCTGAATTATAATCTTAAGTAAACTTGGAGCAGGTTACTCCTTATAGGGAGTGATGTATTTCCTCCCAAAGGTATGGTGGCAAATTTGGATCTATCTTAATCAAGAGACCACTTTTCAGAGCTTTTGGAAATGTGTCATCTATGACATGGGAGAAGAGTTCTTGGTTTCACGATGGGTTAAGGAGGCTCTCTCCTTCCCGTTTTTGTTTGCATCATTCCCCAAGTTTTAGCAAGTTTCTGTTCGTACAGGTCATCTTTGAGCAGTCATGACCTTGATAGAAGCATAGAAGGATCAGCTGGCCAAGTTCTGGAAGCATTTTAATGTGGAAAAAAAGAAAACCCTCACAGGCAATGAAAGTTGCATCACTCAACACAGATTCATTAATATTTCCATTGTAATTAAAGGGCAGAGTGTAGCAATCAGTGAGCCCAAGATCAACAGCTAATGAACAGCTAGATAACAGGCAGTTTCAGATATGAACAAGGTCAACAACTTGAATCCCTTGACTATTTTTAGTATTAACTATCACAAGTTTAGAAGGAGCTATGAAGAGTAGTTTATTTTTCTGATTTTTGCATAAGTGAATAATATCATGTTCTCCATACTTCAGTTTTTATTATTTCACTAAAAACTGTGCCCTTGGTTCTTTAAAAAAAAGTCCTTCATTGATTCTTTACCTCTTGTGTTAGTGTGTGTGATTTCTGGCTTATGTGGCTAGGCATAAAGGCAGTAGAAGTGCATGCCTTTGCTACATCTTTGTTAGAGCTGGGAAGACAGGATATAGCTAAGAACAATGGAAATGTCTTCCTATTGTTAACCCCAAATCTATGCTTAGTGCATAACAACCTCAGGGAAGTAATTTATTTCTTGTATCTCATCTAAGCCTGTCTCTTCAAGCTTTCAGTTGCACCATGGGAACATAGTGACAGTACTTGTCTTAGAAGATTGTTCCAAGGTTTGAGTAAAAGCACATTAGGAAAAGTTGTAGGAGATCTGCTCACCCCGAGCACACTCTTGCCTTCTACTCTCGTGCCTCAATGTTGGAGGGCAGATGCTTAGGAATGGGAAGGTTGAGAGACACTGCTCCTGCTGCAAGCCCAAGTCTTAGGTTCACTAGCACTCAGCAAGGGCTACACAGTCATGTGTGGCTGGGAGCATCTCCGACTGCTGCCTCAGGAACTGTCATTTACTGGGCCTGTGTGTTCTTGTCTAGTTACTGGTGATTTGTCTAGGTGGAGAGTGGAAATATCAGCAACAAGAAAGACTAGCCTGCCTTCCCTAGCTTACATCTAATTGGCAGACAAAGACACTTGGGACCCTTAGCAAGTGACTCAGTCACATGCCATTGGGTGTTAAATGTGTAGATGCTACCAAGTTCAGACAATGGGATGCTCACTGTAGACTCTTGAGTAGGACTGAAAGAATAAAGGGGCAATAGCCATATTATATTCATTCCCTACCTGCCTTCCATGGGAGGATATTGGCAGGTACCTTAGGAGGACAGGAGACAGAGGCATGCTTTTGTACCTCAAAGAGGGGAGGGAGAGGAGGACACGTATTATTCACCTCTGGGTTCATTACAGACACTGTCTCACTGCATTCTCATCAGAACCTTGTAATGGTGCCTTTAATTACCTGCATCCTACACGGCTCAAAGAAGGGCCCAGCTGGGTGCTCAAGTGAGAGACCACAGATGTTACTACAGATGTACCGGTGTACTTTGTGACCCTGAGAGAGAGAGAGAGAGGGAGAGTTGTTCAATGAACAGTACAGTATTCTGGATCTTCAAATCATTTATTGTACTTTTCAATGTCCTCCTCCAGAGCTGCAGCTGTATACCAGGAACTGGGTGGGAGGCTTGTGGTGAGATTCTTTTCAAAGTTGTCCACAGGTGCTGTCCCATACTGCTACTGGTAACATCCCTAAAGAAATCAACAAGCACACAAGCACACACATCCATGCCTACGCTCAAAGAACACACATAAATACCCATGCAAACACACAGGCATATGCATATGTAGAACACACACATAGATAAACAATCAATCTCTCCCTCTCTTCCTCCCTCCCTCTCTCTCTTGTGCGCACGCACACGCACACATGCAGAGAGAGAGGCAGAGAGACAGAGAGAAGTTCTGCAGATACTGCAGTGTTCCCAGTATTATTTTTCAAGAAGTTGGAGTAAGGCCAGAAATTGTCATAACAGACTAACTCTGTATGAAGCCGCAGCAGGCAGCAAGAAGGCAGAGGGAGGACACTGGAAGGCTTATTTCACATTTTAATTAACCCATGCTTAATTAATGATCACAGAAAAGGGAGTGGACTAGAACTGGTCATCTTTCCCCCATTTCAAAGCAGCCCTTTTTTTTCTTTTCTTTTCTTTTCTTTCTTTTTTTGAGGGGGGGGCTCTGGAAAAAAAAACAATGACCTGTGGTTTAGGATAGATGAATGATGCACTGAATTGCAAGGAAGATTTTATTTTTACATTGGAAGAAACTTAAAGAGTTTGCTTTTTAAAAACTTATCTAGAGAGCTGCATTTCCTGAACCGCAAAGGAAAAAAAAATTCTCCTTTCCCTTCTCGTGACTTATCTCCTTTAACTTCAACAATAACTTATCCTGCGTTATGTTTTTTTTTTCCACACATGGATCTAATTAGACCAACAACAAAAGTAGATGGATGGACACAATGATCTTAGGGCTTTGGAAATCAATCTGGCACTTTCTCAGACAATTAGGAATAGTGCTACCTCAAGATCCAGCTATACCACTCCTAGGCATATATCTAAAAGATGCTCAAGTATACAACAAAGACATTTGTTCAACCATGTTCGTAGCAGCTTTATTTGTAATATCCAGAAGCTGGACACAACCCAGATGTCCCTCAATGGAGGAATGGATACAGAAATCGTGGTACATTTACACAACGGAATACTACTCAGCAATTAAAAACAAAGAAATCATGAAATTTGCAGGCAAATGGTGGGATCTAGAAAAGATCATACTGAGTGAGGTATCGCAGAAGCAGAAAGATACACATGGTATATACTCACTTATACGTGGATACTAGACATATAATATAGGATAATCATACTAAAATCTGTACACCTAAGGAAGCTAATCAAGAAGGAGGACCCTGGTAAGATGCTCAATCTTCATTCAGAAAGGCAAATGAGATGGATGTCAGAAGAAGGAGAAAACTGGGAACAGGACAGGAGCCTATCACGAGGGCCTCTGAAAGACTCTACCCAGCAGGGTATCAAAACATATGCTGAGATTCATAGACAAAGTTTTTGCAGAGTGCAGGGAATCTTATGAAAGAAGGGGGAGATAGAAAGAGCTGGAGGGGACAGGATTTTCACAGGAGAACAACAAAACAAAAAATCTGGGCACAGAGGTCTTTTCTGAGGCTGATACTCCAAACAAGGACCATGCATGGAGATAACTCAGAACCCCTGCACAGAAGTAGCCCATGCAGCTCAGTGTCCAAGAGGGTTCCCCAATAATAGGAACAGGGACTGTCTCTGACATGAACTCATGGGCTGGTTCTTTGATCACCTCCACCTGAGGGGGAGCAGCCTTACCAGTCCACAGAAGAAGACAAAGAAGCCAGTCCTGATGAGACCTGATAGACTAGGGTCAGATGGAAGGGGAGGACGACCTTCCCTATCATTGGTCTGGGGAAGGGGCAAAGGAGAAGAAGAGGGAGGGAGGGTAGGATTGGGAGGGAATGGGAGAGGGGTCTACATCTGGGATACAAAGTGTGAATAAACTGTAATTAATAAAAATTAAAAAGACTTTGGCCAAAAACTGACTATCCAGGAAAAGCTCTGCAGGGGTCACTGACATGTGTGCCTTGTGCTGCAGCTGCTTGTTTATATAATAAGATACACAGAACCTTCCACACTGCTCTGGCATTAAACGTGATTCCTCTTCACTGGGGAACTGATAAAACTCTAGGAATGAATATGTTATGGTTCCGAACCAGGAAAGATGGGACTGACCGTGGAGCTTCAGTGGACCTCACTTGACGTCAGAGCATCCTTCTGTGCCTTTGTTACCGATCCACAGTCGTTTGGATTTTGAAAGCAGGTGCAGGTGTCCCAATTCTCACCTAGTCTTCTTTGTTAACCCTATTTAGGCAAAAAGATCCACTGACTTTATATCTCATAAGTCCACATTTAAAAAAAGGAAATCTCTCATTCATTACCAGCCCTTTTCTGGTGAATGTCAAGAAATCGGTGTCTGCATGAAGTGGTTTTAGGCAGCTGTTTAATAACAGTATTGTTATAGTGTTAATTTCACTCCCAGGGAAGTTTCCTGTGCAATAATGCTTGATTTTCGTAAAGCTGAGACTAGAGTTATACCTCAGGAATGCAGTCTCTCTTTCATTTAGTGGCCTTTCCCTCTCCCTGCTCATGTTTCAGAAGTGAGGGTTCTTGCTTTTCTAGGAAAAAAAGAAACTACACACTGAGATACCTGGAAAAAAACAGTCTCATTTTGCAGGGAACATGAATCCTGTGGCATCAGTCATTGATAGCAACCCAAAGTCGGTTGGGCTGCCCAAAGTAAAGCTCTTGTCAGACTCTCACCTCTTCTAAGTATTCCATGATTCTGGACTCTCCTGCTAATCCACAGCAACCTGGCAAGTGCCAGCGCCGTGCAGCACTGACCTTCTGGCAAGGCTCCCCATTTGCATAGTCCGTTAACTAATTCCCACGAGGTCATCTTAGAGTGGCTTCATCACCAAGCAGTTGGCTTCTCGATTATGCAAACACATATTTATTGAGCATCCCTCATTTGCCATACACTTTAGACAGGCTGGGCTGCCTGGAAGTGGATTCTGAGCTGGAGTCTTGGGAACATTCCTAGAAAGTGTGCCTGGGTCTTGCCCTTAGAAAACAAAAGGGGAGATGACAAGGTGAGGCAGAGAGGCAGCTAGGATGCAATGCTGTCCCAAGGGCTGAGCTAGGCCCCGTGGGGAGTTATGAGGCTTGGCAGAGCCGTCCATGATGAGGTAATGGTATTGGGCCTTCTATGCTCGCATTGACTTACCACTGACTATAACTGGCCCTGACAGTGAGCCCCGAGGCAGCTCTCTGTCTCTGCAGGAAATTTTGGAGACAGTTTGAAGTTGAGGGCTAGCAGCCAGCAACATAGGCACCATACTGGGAATGAAATTCTTGAGCCTCAAAGGGGAACCTGGTGGCACAGCAAGATGTCTGCTGCTCTAAGCACAGAACATTCTGTGCTCACAGGCATTTGTGAGGAACATGAGTGGAATTGTACAAACATGGGAGGGACAATACTTGGAGGGGTACCTGGCAAGTGAAGAGATCTCCTGATGCTTTAGGCATTTGTCAAGGATAGTGGCAGTGAGAAAAGAAATCAAATTTGGGCAACATTTTTAGGAATCCTAAGAATTCCTAGTTTGAGGAGTGTTGTCATTAAGTTATAAGATAAAGGTTTAAGTCCGTACTGGGTAAAGTGGGGCTTCTTTTGCACAGACCTCTAGATTAGGACATTGGACTAGAAGTGAAAGGAGTCCCTGTGGCTAAGGAATGGCATCCGGCCAAGTGTTGAGGCTCAGACTCAGTTTGCTTGTTTTCTCTTCATCTCTAGAAGTTCCAGGAAACACCACTGAGGAGGTCATGGCCACTGGTATCTCCGGCCTTAGTTCCTGTGGCTCTGGACATACTGGGGTATCAGGAGGACAAGCTGCAGCTGCTCCGGGGTTGGACTGGTCACTGTGCTCCGGGCATGGAGTACCTGCTGGCTTCCCTGCAGTGGGCTGTGTCTTTTTGTTCCGGACTTGGTTGGAATGAGAGGAATTGCTTCTTCAAGCTGAGGAGGCATTTAGCAACTAGGTGAAGATTCAAAGGGAATTCTGCACATAAGCGCTGCTCTGGGAGGGGTGTTCCTAAAGGCCTGCTTGACACAGCTTGTCTCAATTTCTCTGCCAGATTGACAGGGACCTTTTACCCCTGACTCATAGGTTCCGGAATCACGGCCTCAGTGACTGTCCTGAGAGTGTCACCGGTAGTCTCCTGGTTCCTCAAATCAGCCGGCAGGCTTATAGCAGTGCCTTTTGCTTGGGGATGGAGCAGACATGGAGGATGGGAATGGACTATTGGTCTAGTAAGGGACAAAAGCTCCAGATGGTAGAGGATTAGTGCATTCTGGGACAGCATAGGCAGTAAAAGGAGGCAAAGAAAGGGAGTGTCCTTGTGATCAAGGACACCTAGAACAAAGTCAGATTGTATTAGCGTCCTCATGATGTTAATACAACGAGTTTATTTGTTCAATGGTGACCTAAACCCTAGTCCCATCATGTGATAGGATCAGGAAGCAAGGGAGGTCACCTCCTCTCTAGAAGGATCTACTTGTCACTGTTACGGTTTTACAGGGTCTCAATATGCAGCTCTGAGTGGCCCAGAACTTACTATATAGGCGGGCCTGACCATGACGCTCAGAGATCATTTTGCCCCTGTGTCTGTAGTGCTGACATTTGAGGTGTGTGCTATTGTGCCCAGATTTACTGATTATAGTTTCAAACAAGGTTGTAGAAATGCCTTGAAAACAGACACCAAACCAGAAACCCAGGTGCTTTTATGAAGGTAGATGCTTGGCATTGGAATCTTGCTTTCAGTGTGCCCAATGTTCACAGCCCAGTCACTACCATATCATAGCGGCTGTGTGCTTTCCTGAGTGGCAGTGGGCTCAAGAGCCTAAGGTCACAAGTGCCACCCAGGTAGTGTACAGGATCCTGAACACTTTTCAGCCATCAATACTTGGGCACTGCTCTGCCCATCCCTTCTTCAACTCTCGTCTCCTCCTATGCCTTTTCTGGGGTTGCTTGGTTTCCTTCCTTGGCATAGAGTTCTCCTCTGTTCTCCAATGCCTGTTTCTTCTAGCAAATGCCAATAAAACCAACTCATATAGAGTGTTGGTATTAGCGGTGAGCTTTCTGTAGCCTCATGGCTCAAAAAGACTTTATGTACTTCTACTTAGGTGAACAATGAATGGAGGCATGAAGAGCCACATGGCTAGTCCCACGCTGGAACTCAGGTAACTTGACATTCTAGCACCTGCTTTTCCCAACCTCTACCTATACAGCTATGGTTTTCGTGCTGACCCGTTGTCCAGTTGTGGCTTCGCTGATGCTTTCTGGAAATTGACCTGCCTCATGAATCCTAAGGAAAGTAAATAGAACCAGTTTCTAACGGGGCTTATACTGAGTGTCCTCAGTATACCTTGTCTCAGCAATTCTTATAAAAGGACTGTTAATAACACGTTCACATTGGGTACATGTGTGTGGAGGCCAGAGGTCAACATCAGATGCCTTCCTTAGCTGCTCTCTGCCTTATTTGAGACAAGTTCTCCATTGAACCAAGAGCTCAGCAGTTAGCTAGCTTGGCTGGCTAATGAACCCCCAGGGAACTTCTTGTCTCTGCTCCTTAGCTCCCTAGTACTGGGGTACTAGGTGCACACTATGTCACCCTCATGTTTACATGGGTACGGGGGTCCAAACTCAGGTCCTCATGCTGTGTAGCAAGCACTTTAGCCACTGAACCATCTCCCCCTCCCAAGTTGATCCCAACACACACACACACACACACACACACACACACACACACACACACGACACAGAGAGACATATATATATACACACACACATAGAGAACAGAGAGATGGAGACATACACACAGAGACACACACAGAGGCAGAGAGACATATACACACAGACATATACATACACACACAGACAGAGATACCACCCCCCCCCCCAGGGTTGGGTAGACAAACACAAGCTGGCTGTTGGACTTTCACAGCATCATCTACCAGCATGTCAGCCATTAGGCTATTTGACCTTTCAAAACCCTCCAGCCCACTTCATGGCTGCAAAGCCAGGAAGTTGATGTTATGTTTGCTACATTCCCCTCCAGCGATCCACTTAAGCAGATTCCCATAAGTATACCTGGTGGGCAGGAGCGAAGATCATCCCTGGAATCTGGCTGCAAGGAAGCCTTGGAATTACAGTTTTTCTCTTTTCCAACTTATCTGTTTGTCCCTAGGTAGCTCTTAGCAGACAAGTGTCTAGTTCCCAACACTTACACTCCTGCACAGGTCAGTCCTACCAGTTTCACACTGTAAGGGTAGTTTCCTGTGTGTATGTGTATGTGAACCTGTAGACGGTGTATGTGTGTGCCTATTTTTGAATGTGTATTTGTGTGTGTATAGGCCAAAGGTCAATATTGAGTGTCTTTAGTTGCTCTCTATCTTTTGAGACGAAGTGTCTCAGAATCAGAGCTCATTCACTGGCTAGACTGGCTGGCTGATTCCACGTTCCCCCGCCCCCACCCCCACTAGGGTAAGAGATGTTTAAAACTACATCCAGCTTTTTCACCGGTGCTGGGATCTGAACTCAGGTATTGATGCATTTGTGGCAGGCACTTTACTGACAGCCATTTTCTCAGCCACCCTACTGAAGGGTCAGGCTCTGGATCATGGCAAAGAATGTCTCAGGCTTCACCCAGATCATCTTTCCTTTTAGCATTAGGTGCTTTCGCTTCTTATGAGAGCAGGAACTCAGTCTCCCAAAACTTTGTCCTTGGGAAAGGCTCACCAGGTCTCTTGGTCATGATGGCAAAGGCCTCTGACACCAAACAAAATGACTAGAGTTTATTCTTGTCCATCTAGCCTGCCCATAGAGGCCAGGGAAGGACTTTAGAGAGACACACACTGCAGCTGACCATGCTTCATTGTCATGCTAGCTCCCACGGGCACTCACGATGAGTTATGAATACACTACATGGCAACATGCACACTTGCTTCTGTAAGTCAGGGACAGTTTGTTCACACTCCTATTTGACTAGCCAAAGCAGCTGCATGGCCCACCTACCGTTAAAGGGGAGGGATGAGACTCAATTAGGAGGGCGCAGGCTTGGTGCTCAGCTGGAATGGCTGACATTCCTTCAGGACCATATTTTTCTTTTTTTCCACACAATGAAGATACTGATAAAAATTTCACTTACATTGTCTCATGTAAAAAAAAAAAAGCCAGCACAGTCCCAGAGGCAAAATTCTAATCATGCTTTGCAGTCTTTCTGAGTCCGCTATGATTTGCTGGGCTGGAAACACTAAGTTTGTATAAAAATTCTGTCTGTCATCCTTGGATTTCCTTGGGAAGGAGAGGCCCCAAGAGGCTTGCCCCAGAAAATTTTCTGCGTTCTTGGTAAGCATTTCCAAAGAAGGACAGACAGAGTTACTGGATTCCATTAGAATATTGGGTGAACAGGACCTAATAATCGTCTCCTGAACCTGACCGTAAGGAAACCTGGGAATTGTAGTTTTTCTTTCCAAATGATATACCTGCCTCTGTGTAACTCTGTCCATCCTCACCCCAGGCTTTCTGTGACTTCCATCTTCATTCTGTCTTGAAGGCATTACTGATTCCCTTGAGTGCTCATGTTGCCTGTATCTGCCCCAACACCTCCTCTTTGAATTATCAGTGTTTTATAAACATTTTACTTCTCCACTAGGACATGAGCTTTCTGAAGCTCTAGGAAGTCAGTTTGATTTATCTAAAATAGTGGACTTTATTAAGTATTTCTGAATGGTTTAAACAGTAAATACCTATTTTTTTTCTAAGAGTCTTTCTGTGGGAAGTCCTTAGGATCTCTCAAGTTAAAGATGGTACATGGATGGATGGTCAAACTACAGAATAGTTTGAATATGTACAGAGTCCAGCTGGCATCTCATAGGGAGAGTGAGCAAGCTTATTCTCCCCATAGAGTTCTTGATGAACAATCTCACTTGTACTAGTTCTTGTTACAGAGGGAACCGAATGGGAGAGAGGATGACTCAGAGAAACCTCTCACTAGTTTGCAAAGGCCAGCCCACACCCTGCTGTGATGGACAGTTCACGTAGGTGCAAGCACATGTAACTCTATTTTGGTCAGGGTTTAACTCTTTGCTGAGAGGCTAGCTTCATTGGGCCAGCATTGTGGGATGCTTCATTGATGATCTTCATGGTCTAGCCTGATCATGTGGGAGAAAGGGATAGTATAGGATTTTATAAATGCAATGGCCACCCTGTGTCTTTGCTTTTCATGTGAAATGCCCCCTTGGCTGATACTTGGGGTCACTGCAAGTCCTCAGGTCTTACAAGGGGTGGGCAAGCCACAACAGCAAGAGACAGAGGAGCACTACCCAAGCAAGAATAACTCCGACTTCTCATCCGCCACCCAAGCATGACCTCCAGATGGCAGAGAGAGAAGAAATGTGGAATTCTTGTATCTTCTGGATCCTCCTGGGTGGTCTTGAAGACAAGATAGGAAGACAGGGAGGTAGTGAAGAGCAGGAATGTGGTATGAGCATTGTATACTGTGGCATGGGACACACACATATCCCGCTTTCTTACAAACTAAAACAGACTTCTACTGTTTTCTTATTTTACAGACAGCTCAACACAAGGCATAGGGAGTGGATCCTCTGCTGGGGTTCTTTGGGGCTGTCTTTTGAGTGGAGACCTCTCTGTCTTGGCTTTCCTCTACTGTTGACTCAAGAGAAACATGTTTGCTGAAGTCAACATCTCCACTCCAGAAGAGCAGGAAGCACTGGCTCTTGTAGGTTCATGTAAGCTGGCCACTAACTAGGAACAACACTGCAACATGCATTCATGACCTTTGAGTGGATGAGCCACTCTCTTCCAAAGTTGCCACTGGGCACTCCATGTGAGAATCCAATGCTATGCAATGATGCTCGGTTGCCAAAAGGGTACCAAAGGGTAAATGGGTTGTATTAACATGAATCCTAATGACAAACACACTGCAGCGATAAGCACATTGTAGATACATAGAACAGTCTATACAGTCTGAACATAGATACAAAATAAGTTATACTTGCTTTGCTCTCCAACACAGTAGGAGTGTGGCAGAAAGTCATTGGGCCAGTGGCCATGGAGCAAGTCCAGGGAAAGACCACAGAGGAGGATGGAGGGCACTGAGCACAGAGATTTTTGCTGAGGACACTAGTCCCTGGAACTCTACAGAAAACAAGGTCTCAGTACTTTCAAGATGGCCTTCTATGATTTAGCACGCAGTACTTCTTGGTAACAGCCCGTGGCTGAATTTAGGATGCTTCAGGTTAATGGCTGGGAGGCTGAGCAGCAACAAGCACAAACACCATCTAGCAGGCCAGCCCACTCTCCTGATGGCTTGGTTGTGGACTTCTGTGATGTTGAGAACATGAGGCCCAGGGCCAGAAGGCACAGTTTGCTTCTACAAGGTGACAGATGGCTGGATTGACAGCCCACCAAATGCTAGTGAGCCCCACTCCCTTGCCTGGATGCTCTTTGAGGCTGCGTGAGGGACTGTGTGTTCGAATTGTTCTGTGCTTTGTCACCAGGTAGACACTGGGACCTTTCATCCACAACACAACAGGGACAAATAGAGGGGTCTCAAGCCCTGGATTTGAATCTTCTCTCCTTGTGACCTCCAGGAGTTTGGAAAGATCCCCTAAACTGCTCTGAGTCTCTGGTTCAGGAATGGGAGTGATGCATTCTTACCTAGTGCATTAGTGAAGCCCACAGGGACCAACACATAGAAAGTGCCTGACACTGTTCCTCTTATCCAGGACTGGCTTGGTGTGTGTGTAAAGAAACTGAGTATCCAGACATCTGAGGCTGGGGGGAAGAAAGACCTGATAAACCTGTGAACTATGGATGCCCTGTTCAAGAAGACCACAGGGCAGCTTCTGTGTGCTTTCCTACCAAGCTTTTCCTTATCTCTCCCCATTCGGGTTTGTTGACACAAAGTGGCAGGCAGAGTTCGAGGTCCAAGTCTGCTGAGGAAGACAGAGTCCTAGGTTTTGAAAAATACAAAGAACATAGGCCAATGTTCTCTTTAAGTCTGGGATGTAGTACCCTAAGGAGGTTTCTTGATGTGATTAATCTCTCTCAGCTTCTCCTTTCCCTCACAGCTCCCAGCCCCTGAGTAAACTTTTAATTAGGAAGACAAAGAGGAAAAATAAAAGCACAGAAAATGAAGCGAATTGTATATGCCATGGAAAGCCTTTTCCATCTGCTCAGAACCTAGGCATGGAGGCACTGGGGGATAGGGTGGGCGGGCCATCTGTGGGCCAGTCAGTTGTCTCATGTCTCTGGGGAATGGGAGATAGAGGGAAAGTGTGGAAACACAGGCTTTTACCCTAAGACAGAAGAGGTAAAGCTGCCCGTCTACTAACCCTGGGAACTTGGAGAGGTATTCAAACAAGGAAGAACCCTTCTCATTTATAGTGCGACTGTCGAGGGGTGTGTGAGTGTGTGTGTGTGTGCGTGTGTGTATGTGTGTGTGTGTGTGGTGTGTGGTCATCATGCCCACCCTCTCTTCTAACACTGCCTGACTGAAGTTACCTGTCTCTGTCACTCAGTTACTTTCCTCTTAGATGGGGGAAGGAGGTGGGCAGGCAGCTCATTGGGCAGTTCATGCCCCTCCAGCTTGACTTTAATGAGGTGGTTGGCCAGGGCAAACTCCTCGTCATCCAACATGCCATCCTTGTCAATGTCAGCTAGCTTCCAGATCTTGCCCAGCACACTGTTGGGCAACTTGGAGCGTACCATCTCCTTTTTGGCATTGGCACCTGTGATCTTGCCATCCACCGGGGACAGGGTGTAGAAGATCTCATCATACATAGGCTTGTCCCGGGCTACCACCCACTCAGCATCATCAATGCCCTCCCCGGCCCCCTCTCCATAGCCATGCCCAAAGGGGCCTTGCAGGGTTCCCTCAAATGCTCCACCCTTCACCATCTGGACAGGCCGCTGGGTCTCTTCTTGGCGCACCAGCACCATGAGCTGGGCAATGTCGTGTGCAAGCATGTCATCTACCACCTCCAGCAGCTTGCTCTTCAGTGGTTGGAATTTGCTGAAGTCCTGGGCCTGCAGCTGGTCCTGGGAAGAGAAAGAAAAAGGAGGAAGAAGCACAAAATGGCAGGAGATATTGCATCTCAGCAAAGGTGGTCCCCATTAATGACAGAATACTTTCCCAATTATCTTTCTAGTGAAAGCAGATAGGCCAATGGTCTGTGAAGGGAGGAGAGGAAGGACCTGACAGTCTAAAGATGGGTCTTTTATGAAGGAGCAGAATAAGAGCAGGGGCTGGGGAATAATGGGAACAAGGGCTGGTTTGCTTATTTACATCTCTTTAAATATTATTACATTGGTAACTCATTATTAAATCGGTAACCCATACATTTCTTCCAGAGTTAGTTGTGGCTGTCAAATGGTGAATCTTAAAGGTGGTGGCCCTCTGAGATGGAGTCTTGTGAGTCTCAGGAAAGCATTTGCTTGAAAACACACAGCAAGGTGCTTCCAATACCTGCCTACCAGGCTCACTGTTCTCAGGGCCCTCGGAGGTAGAGAAGTCATACACTATTCACATTTAGTGAGAGGGTCAAAGTGATGCAGTAGGAAAATTATAGAAACTAAAACCACACAAAGGCCGAAGGTCATGCCCAGCTTTACGGTTCTCAATCAGGACACTCATTCGAATGGCCTGGCAAGAAGTCTCAAGAGACTGAACCTCTGTCGAGAATTCTCACCTCATAGGCACAGGTGGGCATGTAGACTTCACGAAAGCTGTCCGCATAAAAGGAAAATGCTCCACTTTGAAAATCTCTGCAGTCTTGAAAGACCCTCACCCTAAAACATCCAGTTTCTCCTTGCTTTTAGAGCAGTGGTTGTCAGCCTTCCAGTGTTGCAACCCTTTAATACAGCAGCTCAGGTTGTGGTGATCCCAACCATAAACTTATTTTCATTGCTACTTTATAACTGTGATTTTGCTATTGTTATAAATCTTAAGGTAAATATCTGTGTTTCCTGATTGTCTTAGTGACCCCTGTGAAAGGGCTGTTTGACCCCCAAAAGGGTTGTGGCCCATAGGTTGAGAACTACTGTTCTAGAAAGACACAGATGCCCACTGCTGCCCTGGTAGCCTTTGGCCACAGCAACTTCGTTATGTGGGGAAGAAGCCGTAAACAAGGGCACTGGTGAAGATTTAAAGGCTATTCACAGCTATAATTCAAGGGCAAGTGCTGGCAGCTAGTTCTTAGCTCCTCTGTAGGGCTGGGCCAGGGAGAATGCTGTGGAGAGCAGAGAAGGACTCTATGCTAAGGGCCTTGCAGATAAGCGATTTCACCAGGTTCCCCACACTTGTGTACAGGAGCCTTTGCAGCCTGTTTCTAGCTGACATGAAGGTTCTGTATGTATTTAGCCTCTAGGGCATGGTGGGTTCTTGCTTGGATACTGAGGATAGTTCCTGGCTTTTCTACTTTAGACTTATGAGGATGCTTTGCTGGGAACATGCTAAGGCCTCAGCTGATTCTTGTATAAAAGGCAGATGGAATTGCTCCCTCTGAGAACTACTTTGGGAAAAGACCCCTCCCCCAACAAAATCCCAAGTGGCAGCCTAGTGCTTGCAACATACCTCAAAGTTGCTGTGTGCCACAGACTGAACTCTCAAGGAGTTCAGAGGGAAACCTAAGCGTTTAAGGGTCTGTCCCGTTATCCTGGAGATGGCGGAGACATTAAATATGGGGCCTTCATTAGGTAAGGTCTTCGGTGTCATCAAACACACCCATGCCCTTGGAGACACCGGACTGTTTCTCTCCAGGCATGGCTATGGCACTTGCTGTGAGTGATCATATCTAATGATACCTCCTTGCCTTCTGACTTTGGAATCTCCCAGGAACCCTGTCAGGCTCTTCATGCTCTGGCAGCCAGCTAATGTGACACTGTCTCCCAGCTGTAGGGCCCCTGACCCTCATTACCTGCATCCTCTTCAGGTTGGGGAAGTCTCCAGGAGAGATTTGGTGCTCTCGCTCAATCCGGCCATAAATCTCAGCCAGGTTATTCACCAGCTCTTTCTTTTTGGTATCCTTCCCAAACACTGAGGGCATCTCTTTCTTCAGGGAGCTGATGATATAGGCATGGACCTGACAAAGAGAGGCAGATGGCCAACAGGAAATGGAACTGGTCCTTCTAGTCCTGCTTCCTGCTTCTGCTTCTGAGACCA
>CM053755.1:34478507-34620601 GCA_028658305.1 Pachyuromys duprasi | reverse complement strand
AGCAAAGTATCAAAGCAGATATTAAGACTCACAATTAAGCCCTTGGCAGAGGGCGGGAAGTAATAATAAAAATAAGGGAAGTTAGTAAGACTGAGGGAGAACAAGAGCTCCACAAAGATCAAACTGAGCAGGGCACAGGGGTCTTATATGAGACAGTTTCTCCAACCAAGGACCATATATGGATATGGCCTAGAACCCCCGCTCAGATGTGGCCCATGGTAGCTCGGTGTCCAACTGAAGATCCTAGTAAGGGAAACAGGGACTGTTTCAGTCTTGAACTTGATGGCTGACTCTTCGACTGTCCCCCATACATGCCAGGGAGTAATAGCCTGGCTAGATCCCAGGGGAGGGCATTGTAGCCAGCCCTGAGGAGACAAGATGATCTGGGGTCAGATGGAAGGGGAGGAGATCCTCCCCTGTTGGTGGACTTGGAGGGGGTGGGGAGGAGTTGAGGGAGGGCTGGGGAGGATGAGAGGGAATGAGGGAGGGGGCTACGCATGGGATGCAAAAATCCTAACCTGTGATTGATATAAAAATAAATAAATTTATAAAAAAAAAGAATTCCTCAGTTAGGTTTGCACAGGATGGAGCTTGCTCTGCATGTCTGTCTCTCTAGGATCACTAGCCTCGGTGGGTTCCCCTGTAGTTTTCTGCTCAGTTATTAAGTTGGTATGCTGGGCAACAGATTCCCCTAGCTTATCCTTGGTCTCTGCTCCGGGGATGGATGGTCTGTGAACTTCTTTTCTTGGTTTACAATTCTCTGCTTCCGGGACCAGAGGTATGAGGGTGGGGAGTACAGTAAGATGGAGGTGAGACAGGAGGATGCCTTTGTACACAGGGAAAGAGGAAGGCTGGAGGCCGCTGCCTTTGGTGCCCTAGGCATATCTACAGGCAGCCTCCTCAGGTTTGCTGACAAGCAGATGGCTTCCAGGAACCTTTCCTATGATGTAATAAGCACAGAGGCTTCCTATTAATCCTCTTACTTTTGCAAATTCTGCAAGCTCTGGTAAGCTGGTATCAAATGACAAGCAGCAAGGAGCCTCTGTGAGGTGTGTGGTTGGGAGGACAGTGAGACTGAATGCAGCCCTGACTCTGTGAGCTCCTCTGAGGCTTACCCTCCTAGCTCCTGGCTATTCCAGGGCTCCTTGCTTCTCCAGGGCCTGTGTGACCCCGAGGATGAATGTTAAGTTGCTTCCACAGCCTGCACTTACGTGTATGCCCACAAATAAAGGCATGGGAAAGGCAAAGACTGGGCACAGTCAGGAGGGGAGCACAGGGCTAGCTTTCCCGTTTGCTTCTGAATAGCCTTCTACAAGTCTGAACTCTTTTTTAAATTAAATTTTTATTTTTTTTATATTATTTACAGTTTATTTACTTTGTAACTTGGCTGTAAACATGCGGATGGTTACAACTGGCTGAATGCAGAGCCCATGACATAGCCATAAAAAGCAGACCTGGCGTTAGAAGGACGAGAGAACTCAGTCTGAATGGAGATTGCCCTAGTGCAAGATATGCACAGCATGGCCTGATATGCCCCTTTATCTTAGGAATGGCTTTGGGACCCTACTCCTAAATACATGCAAGAGTCCCTGGTCTCTGAATTGTAGATCAGCAGGTGGAGAGACAGAATACAGAAGCGGTCCTTCCTGGAATGTCTGCTGGCACCGAGGGATCCAGGGGATAGGCTCCAGGCCAAAGTCTGGGAAGCCTATGGGGATCTGCAGCCCCCTGGGCTCCAGGGGCTGAGAAGAAAGCATTTCTAATTAATGCTAGGCAGGAGGAAATCAATGAGACAAACTCAATCAGCTCTTCCCTCAATGTCTGACATTCTTCGCATTTTCAGTTTCAAACTGACCCCAATGGATCTTTACAGCTCCCCATCACCAAGAGTGAACAGGGGTGCACACATTTTACACAAGAGGGAGTGGAGACACAGAGAAGTAAGGGCATTACCCAGCAAACAGCCAGGCCAGGTGCCGGCAAATGCAGGCCCAGAGCCCAGATTTACACTCTCTTCTCAGCTCTTAGCCCAGGCTGAGTGAGCCTGAGGCTGGAAGCCAAGCACTTACTTGTGGTGGCCCATATAGCGGTACCCTCTGAGAATCTGTCAGATTCAAAAGAGAGAGCCATGGAGGCATGCGGCATGGGGGAAGGGCCCAGCTGAGAATGGGCACAGCACCCTGGGTACCTCCTGAAAACAACCAGAAAGCACTGCCAGCCCAGCAGACTCATCACAGATTTCCAGATGACCTCAGTGAGACAATCAGGCCTTTGGAAGGCATCAGGGATCAGCTGCTATGCATTGGCATTCGAGCACCCACACATGCAAGGGTTTACCAGCTTGTCATCTGAGGAACCCCAGGAGCCCCTAAGTGCTCAGGAGTAGGCGGTAAGGATTGGTGCAGATCCCCCAAAGTCTCAAGAGGAAACTTGGAGATGAGAAGTTTGTCCTCATTTCTCCTCCTCCCCCCTGGTCTTCCTTAACAGGTTATGGTAATGGGCTGAAAGCTGAGGCCTGGGACTCAAGATACCAGGGCTCCTAGGTGTTCCAATAGTGTCACCTGTTCTGAGTTCTGAGCCTGCTGAGCACTTGGACCAGGGCCTTCCATCTGTGTACTGTATAAGAGAGCATGAAGCCTTGAAGTGACTTTCCCAGTGTGGAACTTGTTGGGGGGTGGGGCGGGGTGGATTCAGTCTGAGACACATTCGGGAAACGTGTCTTCCGAGTGAGAAGGTATGAAGCCTTCCGGCGCCCTCTGAATTCCCCCGGTACAGTAGCATCCGTGCTCCTTCCCAGTAATGAATGAGGGCCAGCCACATCCTGCCCCTTCCAGGAACAGCTTTCTGCCTGCCTTTCCTGCCTCTTCTTCTAGAGCTGAGTGCTAGCCTAAGACTCCCTGGACTTGGCTTCTCTATCGAAGTGCGAACTGACACCCCTCCCCCCCCCCTGTCCCCCCAGCCTGGCCCAGAAGGCCACCCAGAAGCAAGGACCACACTTTGCTTGTCATTAGCATGGAGCAGAATGCTCATTCCTATGATGCCTGAGGTTGTTCCTGGGAGCTCTGAGGAGCAGCTCCCCTTTCAAGACTGCCAGGGGTTGGGCAGTCTAGAGCAAGGTGTCTCCAGGCTGACTGATTCCAGTTCCTCTGCTAACACACAAGCCCTGGGCGAGGTGGTGGTGTGGTGAAGGGACAGGGGCTCAATTTCAGGCTCCGATAACCCTTCAGCCAGAGCCCTCATGCCAGGCTTAGTCAGCAAAAATATCTGAGGAGGCCTGGACCACCTGGGCTTGAGGAGGGTGGAAGGAAGTACCAAATCTATTGTGGCCAACCCCAGGGGTGAAGGAAGTCAGGGCAACCGACCTTAGATCTGTGTACACACTCACGTGCAGGTGTCAGGAGGTGTGCCGGCCTGCATGTGGGGGAGGGTAGGAAGTGGGTATATTTGTGAAGAATGTGTGATTAAGGGGGCCTGAAGGCAACTAAACGGAAACTCTGGCTTTCTGGCTAACCACGTGGAAGGATGGGAGAGGCTGTGCACCCAGGCAACGTTCCCGATCCAGGTCTTATCACCAGCCAGGTCACTGGGGTAGGTGATGTCCTCGCTGACCCTGATCTTCTCAGGGTGAAGTCAGCACTGCCCTTCCCCCAGCTCCTGTCTGTCTCCCGAGCTGCTTTTTGCCAGCAGCTGCATCATTCTGGACTCAGGATGGCAGAGAACATTCCAGCCTAGTCGTTGTTTCGCTCGGAGATGAGAAGAGCCTGATGCTTTATCAGATTTCGGAGGGAGGATCTGAGAATACAGTCAAGAACACCAGTGCCCAGAGAAAGGCTGGAGAGAAGTGGGGAAAGGGTGGAGCAGGAGCGGAAGCGAGGAAGATGGGAGTCCCTGCAGACAGGCTGCTTTATCCATTTGCACAGGCGCAGATGCAGGGGTGGTGGATCACATGGCTGACCGTGGAGTCATGTGACATGTAGCCCTGGATATCGGCTAGGGAGGGAAGAAGGGAGCCCATTGTGATCCTGGGTCTTACGAAGGTCTGTGGACCTTGTAAGAAGGCTGTAAGATGCATTTCCCTGTGCCCTCCAACGTTGTCGTTCCACAGCCCTGAACTACTAGTCTAGTCCTCTTCAGACCTGCTTGTAAGCCAGGCTGCGCTGGTTTAGCAGGTGCATGAGATGCACCCTTCACCCCTGCAGCCTGAAGTACTACCTCTCCCAGCATTCCCCAGCAAGCTTGCAGACTTCCCTGTGAGCCTATAAATCCTTTTAGGCCTAGACTCAGACCCAAGGTTCTATAGGTGACTGATAGTTCCTCATTCCATCAGGGCCCAGAGTTAGGGGGCCAAGGGACCAGGCTTCCCGGACTCCATCACAGGTCACCAATTACAGGACCTGGGAACCTAGAAGGAGGAATCTGTGAACCTAGGAGATGCCCTCCCAATTCTACTGCTTCCTTCCTCTCTGCTCCAAAGGTTTTACCTCCTGGAACTGAGGGGGTCTTGTTCAGATACTTAATGATGCCCCCTCTCCAACAGTGATTTAGTATGGGGGCTCTCTGGGAAGCCTACCTGGTGTTCAACTAGACAAGGCTATTTCCAGAGGGCCTCTCCAGCAGTCTCTCCCATTGCTTGTGATCACACACAGCTACCATGTGGCCCCAAGGAGCTGAGCCTTTCTACACCCACGTTTCCTAGAAAAGACTTGCTATCTTCACAGAGGAAGCAGGGCAGCTCAAAGCGGGGACAGGAGAGAAGCCCAGAGCCTTCCCTTAGCCACAGGTCTGCACTGCTAAGCCCCAAGGATCTAGAGCTATGGGTCATATGCCTGTTGCTCCATGACTGTCCTCTCTGAGGCTTGAGAAGGAGTGGGTGTTGACCTGTACAGGCCACGCCCTCCAGGAAGGGCTTCTTGGGCCCCCACTGTGATGGTAACATAGATGGTCAGCCCTATGTCTCTGAGGAGTCATGGAGCAAATGGGGCTGAGGCGTATGCCACAGGGAAGCATGTATTATCTGAGGTCAACTCAGGAGACAGCCCTGGCCACTTCCCAGAAAAGATAGCCAGTCTAAGGTTGACTTCTGAGTGCTAATTTGGCCCCAGTCCAGGCTGCCAGTACAAGGTTTTGGGAGACTGCATCTCATCTGATTCTCTTACTAGAGATATGACGCATAGCATAGAAAGGATAGGGCAACTGGATGCTGGGGCACAGATTTATAATCTCAGAGGTAGAGACCCATAGAGGAGTTCAAGGCCAGCCTCGGCTTATGAGACTATTTTTGAGACAGAGTCCCAGACCCACAGTTGAAGAGGCAATGGGCTACTCAGAGGCAGGAGAAGCCAGGAGTGAGTGGAAGGCTAGATCTAACACCCGCCAGGAGCGTGGCTTACCTCGGCTGATCCTCTGCTTCTCACCGGAGAGAATGCCTGGCGTGTCAATGACACTGATACTCTCTAGCACGGCGTTGGGCAGCTGGGCACACACAAACCTGCATAGATGGTGGGAAGAAAGCTGTGGTAAGCCACTGAGTCACCTCAATGGCTCAGCCTCAACGGTTCAATCGCCTGACCCTCCTATGGGCCACAGAGTCCCCACTTCTCATGGTGTGGGCCTGCTAGGTCTGCTAGCTGAGCCTAGGAGTAAGTTATGATTCTCTTGCCACCTCCCATATCCTGTTTTGGAGTGCTTTGTATACAGGGCACTTGATAAAATGTTGGCTGGCCAGTTGGGTTACTCTATAATGATATCCCATCTGCCAGGTATGTCCAAAGCCCTGGCTTAATGCCTGTGGCCCCCAGTCGTTAATGACTGCTGGCCAGCCACTTCTTGCCTTGGAAGTTTTTACTTAGCTTGACCGGCTCCTGATGCCCAATCAGAACTCTACCTCTGCTGCACAGTGTTCTTAAATCTTGAGGTCTGCACACAGTCAGGGTATGGGAACCCGCTTCTGACTTGATCATTGGTGGACAATCACTAAATGTGTTGTCATTGGCAAGCCTTATTTAGCACAAGACAGTGAGTAGATGAGTACAGAACAGAAGACCACAAGTCCACACAAGACCATTGAAAGAGACTGAGGTATATCTGGAGTTCTGCTTTTTGAGACATTCTTAACGTGAACCTAAGGAAATCTGGGCCTATACTCTGAACTCTTGGTGTCAAGATCCCCATGACATACCAGTTTTTAATCCCTGTCCCTGGTGGAAGCAAAGATGCTATCTATACACAGTAATGATAAGCCAGGGTACAGAGAGGCCAGCACTCCAAAGTCAGAAAAGGGATTGTTAAAACACAGGCAGAAAGGCGGTTTTAAAGGAGGGCTTCCTTGGTGAGGTAGCATTGGGGATGGGCCTTGAGGGATGGGTTGTAGTACCCCGGAGGGGCTATTTGGGCATTTACAAGGCTAGCTCATCCAGACATTGCCCTAGTGTGGCTGTGGGCCTTATTCAGGAGGAACAGGGATGGCTACTAACAAGGTGTGAAACAGGACTTCTCTTTGGCACAGGGAAGGTGAGCAGGAATCTACAGCTAGTACCAGACAGAAGAGTGGTCACCACTGCTAGGCCCCAGTTGGCCATCTCAGCTATTGTCTTAGTGGTTTGCGCAATGTGCCACCCACCCTCTAGTTTGAGAGTCCTGCTCTGAGCCTCTTGCTGAGCTCACCCAAGCTGATGCCTTCAGGCCTAGAGTCTCCTGCAGTAACACATGCACCCCTCCCCCCCACACACACACACTGTGCCTGGGGGATGAGGCAGCCCTAAAGACAGCCATCCTGCTTTCCTCCCTCCAGTATGGCTTCACCAGAGCGGCACTGCGCAGGTCCCTGTGGCCAGGAACCATGAAGCAAGACCTCACATGTTAGCCTTCAGGCCAAACATTTTAATCACCAGAAACACAGATTAAAAGAGGGAAGGCCCTTTAGAGGCGTTGCCTTCTGCGTACTTCCCCCATCACACCCTCATATATATGCTCTTTCTACATTACTTTCAGGATATTTTAAATTATACTTTTCTATGGTTTAAAAAAAGAATGCCGTTCAGCAAGACAATGGAGGCAGTGTCTTCCCTCATCCTTCTCCCCCTCATATTTCAAGCGTGAAATTCACACACGTACAGCTGCCTGCTCTCTATACGCTTTTCCTCTCTCAGGTTTTCTTTACGTGTTTGCAGGGAGAGAGCGGTGCACAGGGATTTTGCAGCTTGCATTTTGTCATCTTACGGATGTAGACAGCAATACTGAAGTTGTTTATTTGTTGTTACCCAGACTCGCCACATACACTTGCTTGGTTTCAGAAGTCTAATTATAGAGTCAGTGGGACCTGCTGGCTTTGGTTAATGATATAAAGGCACTCCTCTGTCGGGAATGTGCTGGCTACTACGGTAATGATATAAAGCTATCATCACTGACCATATGCCATTACATATAGATACTATTACCATTTAAACAGTTATCCTGAAGGGGAGCTAACCGCTAACCTTGCCCTCCATCTCTGGATGACTGACTCTGTGTGCCGTGCCGCAGGTTCTTCTCCCCAGCTTATCTTTGCCTCGGAATGAAGGTCCTTAGCTGACTCACAGTCACTCACTGCAAATTGAAGCATTCAAAACGGAATGTATCATGTCTCCCCACCCCTCACGCCTCAGTCACTGCTGCTGACTCATTCTTTTACATCATCTTCCCTCAACACGTAACTCCCCTGTGTTTTAGTAGCTCATGTTCCTCTCTCCCCCTTTACCTGGATTAAGGCCTTCTTCACTCAGCTCCAGGAAGCAGGAACTCCTGGTCTCCAAGACACCACCTCAACACACACACTCCAATAGCCACCACCTCAATTCATTTATGCTGGTCAACTTTCTTTTCTACGAAGCCACGCCCACCTCCTGAGGTCCCTCCCACCAGACCAGCTCCCTGCAGTGATTTTTCCTGTCCCCTGGCTGTGCTTTGGAAACATGTCCTGCCAGCTGCAGTTCCAAATTGTTTACCAGGCCACCTGTACCTTCTTGCCTCAGAGTATTATGGGTTGCATGTCACTGTAGGAAAGTTGACAGGCCAGGAGACATGGAGACTGTCTCTGGACAACAAGCCTCAATTTCTAGTGATAAAAATCGTGCCAGTAGGTACCCATTTCTCTCACTGAATAATTGGGAAATCAGCTTAAGATTAATTTGTTAAATTTTAACTCCGTGTTTATGTATGTGTCTATGTTGGGGTATGTGTATGTGAATGCAGTACCTTTGGGGGCTAGAAGCCCTCTACAGTGAGCAGCTGGAGGTTGATGCTGTGAACAGAATTTAGGTCCCCTGCTCTTAACTTCTGAGCCGCCTCTCCAGCACAGGAATAAAATTAAAAAAGCAAAAACCCCACTCAGTAACTAGCCACCCCACCACAGTCTAACATTTCTGTTACTATGTTCTAGACACAAAGTGCTTTCTGTTGAGTATCTCGCCTCTGCTTCTACTCCTCACACAGGGATGTTATTATTATCCTATGTTACACACGAGCAAAAGCGAGACACAGAGAGGTGTGGTAACTTGTCTAAAAGCCACAGTTCAAAGTGAGCTCTGGTTCCAGGCCCACCTAAACCCAAAGCCCATAGTAATTACCTTCTCCTGAAATACCTCTAATGAGAAAAAGTAGCTTTGAAATTGAGTGCGATGTATTATGTGTGTATACACACACACACACATACACATATATATTTTGGACTAACTGTATTAACAAGTACATCCAGGGAACCTGTCCCCATCCCAGTTAAGCCCAGTTATAACATGAAAGCCCAGATTCGCTTGTCAAGCATGCTCTAAAGCAGCGGCTTCTCAACCTGTGGGTCATGACCCCCTTTGGGGGGGGGGGTTGAACTGCCCTTTTACAGGGGTTTCCTAAGACCATCAGGCAACATACAGATATTTGCATTATGATTCATAACAGTAGCAAAATTACAGTTATTAAGTAGGGACAAGACAATTGTGTAGTTGGGGGGTCACCACAACATGAACTGCATTAAGATGGTTCAGAGCCACTGCTCTAAGGCTTTCTCCACTCAAATCCTCATGATAACCTTTGCATTTTTAGGCCTGACCTGTCCTAGGAGAAGGAAGGTGAACCTCCCCAAGGACATACAGGAGCTTAAGAGAACTACTACTCAAGCTCAAGACCTCTTCTTTAAGACGGATGTTCTTTCCAAAGTAGAACATTCAGGAGCCAGAAGGCACCTTCTATTTGATCCCTTCTGCTTGGACAAAAAAAAAAAAAAAATTCCCAGGCATAGTGTATGCTGGGAAACATGTAACTTCCTTCGTGCTTTTACTGGGGTAGGAGCATGTGATCACAGGGCAGGACCATGTGATCCAGGTCACTGCCAGCTCCTTCCCTGCTCCTTCATCAGGTGACATCAGCTCAGCGTTTACAGCTGTCAGTCTCTCTGGCCATGGTGGGTGACTGACTCAGTTACACTCAGGAGCCAGGCAAGAAGCTGGCTCAGAAAAGGCACAGTCTCCCAGGACCACATGCCTCTCCTTTCACCCCCTGTGCAAAGAGACCACCCAACTGTGCACCCCACCCCCACCTCAACTCACCTGTTCAAGAAGGCGTTGCCAAAGGCGTTGAGCTTTCGGAAGGGTTTCTTGGGATCCACCACCAGGGCGTTCCCAGGGATGATGCCCTCCACATCTCCTTGCATCACTGCTATGAAGGAATCAGTCGTTGGCTCCGGCCCAATCCTCATGCCTGGGAAATCCTGTTCCAGCAGGTACCTGCAGGAAGGAGTGTAGTCTCGTGTGTAGGCACGGTGCTTGCAGAGGGCCCCTCGTTGTCTGCTACACAGCTGGCCACGCACGGGTGACAGGAGAGGGGCATCCCCGGAGCAACCGCTGAGCAGAAGCGCTGGGATTTTAGCTGAGCTTCACACACTGCTCTTTTGGTCCTTTCCCCCCTCCCTGACTCAGAAGCAGGTAAAGGAAAGCAAGATTTGGGCTCCGAAGAAACCCATGGGCTGAAGCTGATTCCTAAGTGAAGTACTGCAGATGTCACAAATCAACATAACCAGCTGAAATCCCTACGCACAGGCAGAGAATTAGACAATCCCAAGGCTCTCCTGGCTTCTTGGATTATGAACATGACTAGTTATTTTTTTAATATAAAAGGTTTATATGTGATATAATGAAAAAGCAGCATGAAGGGTAAACTATGAAAAATGAATTCCAGTCCACATTAGTTTGGTTCCTCTCTCTAGTCTTTATTCTTTGCACTCTGTAGCCTTTAGAAATATGTATACATGTGCTACAGACTTTGTGCTTAGGCATGCTTACACATTGATGACTGAACGTTTTTCGAATTATTATTTATTTATTGTGTGTTATAGTTTTATTGTGTGTGTATATATGTGTGTGTGAGTGTGTGTACATGTTGACATGTGTTCCTATGCCGGTGTGAAAATCAGAGGTTACTTTAATGAGCTGGCCCTCTAGTTCCATTCTGAGTCCTGGGAACTGAACTCAAGCTATGAGGCTTGACGGCGGGAGTCCTGACCCACCGAGCCATCTAGCTGGTCCGAACTGAAGTTTTTAAACAGTTTACACCTTCCCACTTGTCATTACCCAATTGACTTAGGCCAGCGTGAGACTATACTCAAGACATGTTGTCCTTGCCCAAGATACATTCTCTCCCTTGTGTCCTTGGGCATTGGGCAGTTTTATTGCTAACATTTCAGTCTGCAGACAGGTTGTTGGGTAGAGATTTTTTTTAAGTGTTTGGTTTTTATCTTCTCTACCTGAAGTGGATCAACATTTATCTTTTAACTCCTGATGCTTTTCTGATACACCTGACACCTGCACACACCCACACACACACTCTGCCCCCGAGCTGGTGCAGACTTAGTAACGACAGAGGATGTTGTGAAGCTTAGAGGCAGAAATTTGCATAAGTCTGCAATGGTTATGCCGGTAACAGATAGACAAGAGTTTCGGTTCACGCCTAATGCCTTTGGGAGACAGTGACCTGGATTTACTTTACCCTTGCTAATAACTCTGTATAATTCCATTATATAGATTATCACAGACGTGCTTTTTAGTGAAATTCCTATTGATACCTGGTAGCAGTATCTATAGTCTAGAAGGGAGAAAAAAATGGCTGTACAGGACCTGATAGGTTATCTCAGTGAGAAATGGGAAGGAAAGGTAGACTGGTTGCCTATTTTTATGGGGTGGTTTTTAACACGCTCACTTTCTGCTTCCTGCACCTGACTCTGCTCAGGCAGGGCCCCAGGCAGGCCCCTTCCCTGCTCATGGTCTCACGGTCTCTTCCACTAGGAGATTGGCCAATATGATCTCCAGTGTTTTTCCTGTCTCCTGGGCCACTGTGCTAGGAATGGACTTCTGAACTGCATCATTTGCAGCCATTTATTTTCATCCCTTGGTGATGGACACTCTTCTGGTGGGGGCAGGAAGATGGTTGCTTCTGAAAATCTGGCTGTGCACCTCTCTGCTCTTCTCTAGGCCTGGGCAACGAGAGTCCAAGGCTGCTGCCCCTTGTAAAGTTCAAGAGCAAAGGGGCATGCTTGGCCAGGAAGAAGGTGCTAAGGACAATGGACATCAGAGCTCTTTAGGATCCCAGGACAAGTTAGGACACAGACAGTGTGAGGCCAAGCTGAATAAACTACACATAGGTCTGCCCTGGGGTTAAACTGGCCAGACAGAGGATGGTTCCAGAGCCTCTTTTGTAGGCACCAAAGGACACTGCCTGAGGCTCCCACTTCCTGGTTCTTAGTACTGACTACATGTTCAAGGCCCTTGAGGAGCCATCAGCTGACAGAGTAAGGGCTCTACTCTGGTGGTCCTAACCTGCTTTGTCAGGGACAAGACCTTAGCAACTGCTCCTCTTCAAAAGGTTCCCAGCTGATTCAAACACATAGCCAAGGTATTACAGTGTGCTCCATATTAACCCTGTCATTTTCCCAATAACAACCGCTGGCATGTAACAGCAATTCTAAGTGGCACATTATATTCTGAGAATCTGATAATGCTCTCTCTTTTGTGGCACTTGAGGTAGACACTGAAGAAGCTGAAAAGGGTTACAGGGTTCTCCTAAACCTTGGGTCTGGAACCCATGCCTATGAGTCTTTGTGTCCTCTGAGAAACCACCTCCCAGAATGCTGAACACAGCCCAGGGAAAGACAGGACAGCTCTGGGGCTAGGGGCCCAGTCTTCCTGGCCCAAGTATGAGCTCCTGGCCATCCTTTGCCTCTCCAGGGTGGGCGGGATCCAGGGAGGACTGCTGGGTTTCCTCTGGTTCCCCAGCAGGCTATCTGTGCCTCCAGGAGGCATTTAAAGCTCTTCTTTATTCCACAGTTCCTGGGCTGAGTTGCTATGGACTCCGTCCCCAAGGAGCCTGTGGAGCAGCTACAGCCTCAACCTCACAGGAAGCTGTTGGTCTGCTCAGAGCCTAACTCTACAGCAGCAGGGCGGAGGAAGCCTTGTAAGTCTTGGCTGCCTTGGGAAGCCCCTCATACCTCCACTATCCCAGCCCGAAAACTGCAAGTATAAAGGAAGGGTATCTTCCCGTCGGAGGGTCACTTTGAGAACTTGATCCAGAGCTATGATGGGAATAAACACAAAAGCCACACAGCGGACCGGGCTTTCTGCCTTCTTGCTGAACTTTTCCCTTGGGGACCTCCTGACTGACACAGGACAAGCAGATCTCTCAACTACGTGGGGTGTGCCCTTTAGAAGGTCCTTAATTTAAGCACCATGGCCTTAGCACCTCCCTCTACCACACAGGGTATCACGTTCAGGCTTCCTTCTTGCCCATAATATGCTAGACATTGTTCTAAATGTGCCATGGTTCATCTCATTTCATAGTCATATCTGCTGGGCTGTGCTATCGTCCTCCTCGTCATATGTACCTGGGGCAGTGGTTCCCAACCTTCCTAAAGATGTGGCCCTTTCTTATTGCTACTCACATCGGTTGTGGTGAGCCCCAACCATACATAAAATTATTTTCCTTGCTACTGGATAGCTGTGATTTTGCTACTGTTGTGAATCGTAATGTAAATATCTGTGTTTTCTGATGGTCTTAGGTGACCCCTGGGAAAGCATCACTCCACCCTCAAAAGGCTCATGACCCACAGGTTGAGAACCACTAGCCTAGGATGTAAATCCTCCTCATAGGCTGTTCTGAGGGTTAAATTAGTTACATGTGTTGCGTATTTCACTGGTACCTGTTAGCCAGTATTTTTTTTTTCCTCTCATTTTAAAGAGGAAGAGCCACAAGTTAACTTGCCTGAAGTATACATCAGTTTCAGACAGCCTAGGATTTGGACCTGGCATTTGGATTTAAGAACCCATACCTTTAATCACCATACCCACTGTCTCCTTTCATGACTTAAGCCTCCTCCAAGAAATGCAGCCAGTTCTGGGGACAAGCCAAAAAATGATGTCCCCCCCACCCCAATTGTGGAACTAGGAATAAAATGTGAGATAAGCTTCAAAAGTATATGAATTGGCAAGAAGCTGGCTAGAGCCAGGGCCTGACAGAAAGGGGAGACATTGGGACCCATGAACTCAGGGACACATGCCTCTCCGGAAACTCAGCCCCTGGTTGCACACTCAGTCTCAGTGACTGTAAGTGACATACAAATGCTGTTGCTGTCAGGAGACAGAAACAGGTCCTGGCCTTCTGGTTTTCAAAAGGACACTGAGAAACATTAAGTCTGGATTCCCTGTAAGAATCCATGTGCCGATTTGGGACAGTCAGTGTTGGCTGCTAAGTTTTTTGCAGACCCAGGGAGGAGGTGTGTTGAGTGTGGATGGGAACTCTGGGGACAGCTAAAGTAGAGGGGATGGAAAGAACCATTCTGAGGCAGCCTCAAAAATGCCCAGAATGAATGAGGGCACAGCAGCTATGAGCTATGTTCTTTAGAAGGCGTCTCAGATTCCAGCTCTGGGAGACGTGCTGTACTCAGCAGATGAACAAAGGGTGACACTGGCCAGCCTAACAGGTCAGCTTCCAGGGGAGCTTCGGAGCCACCACCCGAGGTGCCTGGCCAAAGGGCCCTGGGCTGGGTCTGCTGGCTTCTTATGCTCACGTGACTAAGAACTTGCTGACCGCATGTGGGTTTGGGGAGACTAAGGAGGCCAAAAGCATGCTTAGAGGCTACAGTCGGGACAAGCAGGGAACTGGACGGGATACATTTCTCAGAGACATTTGGGTATGGCTTGTGGCACCGGGTGCCCCTTGAACAAAGCCACCACTGTGTCTGGAAAGGAAAATCTATTGAGGAATCTCATGCACTACTTCTTTACAGGGTGTGGGACAGTTCGCCTCTGTTGCTGGGTGAAAACATTCCCACAGCTGTGTAAAAAAAAAAAAAAGGTTAATTCAAGCTTGGGTGGGACCAGCTGAGATGGGGACACATGAAATAAGGAGGGACAGAACACTCCTTATACTGTGTTTATGCTTAATCTGTGTCTTCAGCTTCCTCCATGTGGCCAATGCTGTTTTCCTGTACCACCCCACATAATCAGCCTTACCTGCACCACGACATGACAACATTAATTCTGCTTTGCAGTAGAGTCAGCTGAAAAACAGCATGTCCAAGTTCAGGGTCAAATTCGAGGTCCCAAACACTGAAAGGATTTTTGGTGTCTCTTCTCCCTTGCCATCCAACGCAAAATAAATAAAGGCTAAACCATAAAATATGTGTGGGGAAATTCAACACAAACCTGATTTGTCCCCATGAGGGCGATTTTTCTTCATACGCCTCTTAACTAGAAATTATTTCATAACATTTTCCTCCCTTTTTGTATGCCCTGCTTAGCTGGCAATCTAAGTATGTGGTCGGCTTCACTGATGACGCTAAGTATGCAGGGTAGGGCACAGAACCAAGAATCTCAACTGGGCTTGCCTTTCAGGCACCCATCTCCCCAGCAAGGAGGTTCACCCTTTAAGTAGCTGCTGCAACTAATGCCAGAGGTGGGTGGTTGGGGAGAGGAACTACAGAGGCTGGGGGCTGCAAACTGCTGTTGAAGACAGAGGGTTAGGTGCCCCAAGTCTACTGAAGGATCTGCTGTTCTCTTAAGTGGCTTAGGAACCCACACAAACTCTAGCATGGACATGGCCCTGGACAAGCTGCTCAAAAGAACAGCAGGGCCAACAAGATGGCGCCTGCTGCCAAGCTTGATAGCCCGAGTTTGATCTCTTGACATGGTGGAAGGAGAGAATGGAGTCTGGTAAGTTGTCCTCTGACCTCTAGTTGTCCACATACAGCACACACACACACACACACACACACACACACACACACACACACACACCATACAGACAGGCACACAGCACGCATAAATAGGTAAATAACTGAAAAAATTTAAAAGAATGGCCTCCACCTCCCTGGCTAATAAAACAGAGAAACCTGGTTTCTAATGATGACAGCTAAGAGGTTAAGCCATCTGAGGTAATACACAGGTGTTTTGGGAAAGGAAGGGCTACAGCAGACCTTTCCCACAACGACACAAACAATAATTATAGAAAATGAACCCTTCAGTACTGCCTGCAGGTACTTGGTGCGTTCCTACCTCGCCTCTAAACCTGGTTCTGAGGTGTCCTCTGTGAAGCCTTAAAGATTCATCCCCACCTCATCCACAAACCACACAGACTCTTCCCTTCCTTCCGCAGCAGCAGATCTCACAGCTCTTCTTCTGCAGATGGTGTAAGTGCATTTGAAAAGCACATCTGTCCTGTGTTATGGGTTGTTGTGTTACGCATCTGTATCTTTGGCTCCCTTAGCTATGGGTCCTTCCACTTTAAAACAAGGTCAGGATAATTCCTGCCCCCTCAGCCAGACTGAGTTTTAAGGAGATATTAACATACACATAGAGACACGAAGTAGATAAAAAAGACTACCGCTAGATTAAGAACAGTTGGCTCTGTGCCCCAGGAACACTGGCCACAGTGTCTTGGGCATGGACCCTCAGCTATGGGAAGAAGTGCTTGAAGCGGCAAGACAGTTTAGAGCTCAGACTGGGCGGTTCCTTGCTGGCTCCACCCCATGGCAAGCCTGCCCATCCAGGAGACCACTTATTCTACCATCATGCTCCTCCTTTGCCCTTCTGTAACACAAAGAGGCAGGATGCCCTCACCTTCACCCAGCTGTAGTGGTGCTGGAAGGAGGCTGCCCCCTACCTCCTGAGGATCATCCTCAGCTAGAAAGAGGGGAAAGACTGATATTACCCTCCGCCCCTGCCATTGGTTCTGAATTCTCCTATTCCCGTGAAGTGGTTACTAAGATTCACATAGTATGGATAAGGAAACAGGTCAGAGGGAAATGGAGGAATCTACCTTATCCTTCCTTGTCAGTCTTTTGACTAGGAAGTGGGAGAGGCCAGGTTCCGCTGACCTAGCCTGGGTTAGGACCTTTGTCCTGCAGCCAAAAGGAAATGGGATGCAAACCTTTCTCTCAGTGTTGCCTCTGTTGCCTGAGGCAGACTGATACAGTTGCTGTAGTCTGAATTTTTTGCTCCCTTCAGTAACCAATGAGCCTTGGATAAAAGCAACTGAATATTTACTCAGCCTCACTTTGAGCCCAACGGACTAGGACCCTGGACACTCAAAGGGCATCTTTTGACTCAGGATGGGAGAGCCGTGAAGGGGTGTAGGTACTGTTGCAGGCAGAACTGAGTCCACAGATGAGTGGGTCTTCCTGGGATACTGGCCTCTTTACCTCTGGTTTCCCAAAACCACCTTTCCCGAGGGGATCACTAAAGTCCAACATAAGGTCTGGGACCCCATCCCCATCCACCTGGGGAGTGGTAACAGATGGAGCAAACACAGGAAAACACTACATCAGTGACCTTTGTGGAAGCTGCAGAATTCTTGTGAGCAGTCCAAAGGGCCAGCTACATTGGCTTCCCTTTAGAGCACCTAGCATCCCCCGTAGGTCAAGGCTCACTACAGAAGAGGCTCAAGATCAACCCAGACATTCCAGTGGGGCCTCTGAACCTTAGACCTCTCCACTTCAGCCCAGGCAAGGTCCAAGGAGACCACAGTAGCAGCTGCTACCTGGACTAGCTCCTGTCCATCGCTACCATCAGCAGACAGTGGAGGCACAGAAAAAAAAACAGCAGGAAAGGTTAGCTAGGGGTCCAGCAGGCCCCCAAAAGGAGGGGCTTGAAGCTTCAGGCCAGCAAGAGAAACAGCAGAGGCGGAAGGAGGCTGCCAGAAACACAGAGCTACTGTGCTCCAAAAAAGACAGACTGTGTTGGAGGGAGCAGCCCACAGACCAATGTATTGTTTATTTTATTACTCTGGGTTGCTGGGCCTTAGGCCAGGGAAGTTATTTCAGGCAGAGATCATAGCACGTTTAATTAGTTATTAGAAGAATGTCCTTTCTGTGTGATTCTTCCTGAGACAAGACTTCATGGCAAGCACACAGAACTGAAGGTGGATGGACAGTCAGGAGGCAAAAAGCCAATAATGAGGGGAACCAAGGGGACAAATCCTTGTTTCTGGAGGGAAAAGTTTTCACCTAGGTTCAGACAGAGATGGGAAGGCTCCTAAGAACTACATAGGGGTGTACTTCCTGAGGGCAGGGTGATAGTTGTATGTACCATCATCTTGGAAGGCAACTGCAGAATGTGACTCAATACAGCAAGGTTTTTTTATTATTAAGTATTTATGAAAAATGCAGCATAATCTCTGGCCTAGTAACTCTGCTTTTGGGAAGCTCTGAAACAAAACAAAACAAAAACAAGGCCAATCTGTAGGGAAGACACTATTCAGGGTAATTTTGCAGCAGCAAATAAACTAGAAACAACCAGAAATGCTCAAAAGTAAGAAACAAACTAAAAAATAACTACCTAAGAAATAAACTGAATCTATGTGAAATATTATGTAGCCGATAAAAGATGATTACGTGGGGGCATAGTCACACTGTAACTGTAAATAAAATTACAGTTCTAGCCTACAAAATTACATTTATGGCATGACTGTAACAGTATAAAAGAGCTGTAAGTACAGGAAAGACTAGGTTATGTGCAGTTTTTTTTCAACTTTATTCTCATCTTTCCTTTCTAATAATAAATGAAACTGTTGGATTTAATGAGAAGAAAGGAAAATGTGTGGTTTGGTTTGGGAAAACCCTTGTGTTATAGCCCCTCTTGCCCAGCTGGATGACTCTCTTTCTAGAGGGGAAACATCTTTGGGTGCATGAGCTAAATTCAGTTACTGCTATGAGTGGAAAGGGGGGGGCCCTTGGACTAGGAGGATAAGAAAGAGGAGGCCTTTGCCTTCCTTAGCCTTCTGTCTCCCTCAGATAAGCGATAATAGGGGGCACCTCACTCCTGCCATTTTCTTAGACCTAGTAACAGCCAGTGATGACTCAGGAGAAATCAGGAGGGCATCTCACACAAAGGCACTGAAACCTCTCTGCTGCTTGGTGACCATGCTCTTAACACACTTGCCTTTCTTTCCTTCCCATTTCCCAGCGGCTGGGAACTCCCTGGAGCTGGGGACCTGGAGAGGCTCAGACACCTAAGCTACCTTCTTGCAAGTACCCTTGCTATGGGAAGGAGATGTTCCTACAGCTCAATGTCCTCAGAGTCTTGACCGAGGATGAACAGAGGGTCAGGGCAGGCTGTGGAAAGCCAAGAATAGTTTGCAGATGTCCCACACTTGCCATGGGGCAAAACCCAATAGGGTAGAGGCCAGTGCTCACAAAGGAACCTGTGTGCACAACCCAGGAATCTCTAATTGGTATCAATTGGTGTTTACTAACATTAAGGGCTGATCTTGAACCCAAGACTCTCCCGCTGTGTTCCCAGTGAAATCTACTCAACAGCACAGGTAAATTTAGGTTATACATGTAGTTTTCTAAAGAGACCTCTAAAGCTTTATTAGATTTTTTTTTAAAAAAGACAAGTGACTTAGAGTTTTTAAAAAGTGAAAAAGCAATGGATTCATCTCTCATGTTTAAAATATATCACAGTCCAAAAGCCATGACCCCCAGCCCCTCACTTTAGCAATCATTTGACCTTGCAAAACTGCAGGTTAAGTTTACAGCCAAAGACTGTCCATTCTACAGAGACAAACGACTCGGTGCAGTGCTCAGTTCAGACACAACAGGTTAGCATGACACACATTCACTGCTTCCAGAAGCTTAGCACTGGAGAAAATTAGTACCTAGAAAATTAGTCACCACACTGTCAACTCCGCTGCTCTCCTCACCAAACAAAGCACATGGCTTTGTACGTCACAGATGCCAACCCAGGAACAAGAGGACCGCTGCTTTCAAACCCCCTGCAGATGGGCACCTTTGGACTCTATGAGGACACCAGACCTGTAAGAGTGCGGGACTCTCAGCCTATAGGGCCATTAACACTCCACAACCTCTGGAAACAGCAGCCCGGCCTTGCGGACTGAAGGTGGAGACAGGCCTGTTCTTCAGAGTTAGGGATGTTCCCGACCCTGATGGGAAATACACAGACCTCTCTCTGAGGGCCTGCGTACTTCCTGAGGATGCCTCCAGACCCCACATTCTATCATTCAAAGGAATGGAAGACTCACTATTAAAGTTACAGACATTTCGCTGACATTTCCTCACATATACCTAGGGCTGCATCCGAAGTCCATATCCACACTGTGAGGCTCTGAATCATCACTTAACCTCCCCCTCACCTCTGCTATCTGGCCTGCAAAGTCAAGGGGCTGGATTAAGCATGTCAGTATGTCCTCTACTTAATTATTATTGAACTACTAAGAACACAGAAGGAAACCTATTAAAACTGTTCTGCTTCTGAGCTCCATATCTTTGGAGTCTCTAAAAGATACGCCTAAAAGCTCTGTCAGAGAGAAGGAAAAACGATTTAAAAAACCAAGTGGACTCAGGTCCCCAGTCCACCCCCATTCCCAGGCCTGTGACCATGGGAACGACTCAGCTGCAAAGGTAAGTCTCCCTTGTGTATTGCCGAGCCCTTAGGAAGACAGGAGGTGAGGTCCTAGCCAAAGGGAGGGTTGTGTATGACACCTTCCCTACGTGAGGTGTCTGGCTCCTTCTGCGCCTCCGTTTCACGATGTACAGAACAGACAACAGGGATGATTCTTAATTTGGATGCTTCAAACTGACCACGGGCTAAGAACAGCGGGAGAGACATCACGTAGGATTCACTGGGGACTTGGCAGCGGGGTCAACTTTGGAGACCTCCCACAGGAATTTCTTCAGAACCCTTAATGGAAGACTTTCCAGGACACCCTGAAGGCACAGCACCCTGCTGCAGCTCACCTGATGAAGGTGGTCTTGCCAGTAGAGTACTGGCCCACCAACAGCACCATGGGCTTGTTGTCGAAATCTGCATCCTCCAGGGCCGGCGAATGGAACTCGTGGAAGCGGTAATACTCTTCCAGGGGCAGCAGCTTGGTCTTGTAGAGTTTCTTGAGCCCCTCACTCACTGTCTGGAAGACCTCAGGGTCCTTCTTGCGGCGATCATCGTTACCCAGCCAGCTGAACATCGTGGCCGCTTGGGGAAGGCTCCCCGGGGAGACACCCGCCTGGCTTGAACAGCGCCGCCTCCTCTGCCACCTTATCGGAGCGCTGGGCTCAGATGCACCATGGCCCTGGCTGCCCCAGCTGCTGGACCCAGCCCAGTCCCTGCTTCATCCGCAGATGAACTGGGGAGGAGGATGCTGCAGGCTGAGCCAGGAGACCTGCAACCTTGCAAATTAAAGGCGAATCTGCCAGGAAGCCGTTGTGGGGGTCCTGGGTCTCTCCAGATGCGTGTCTAGGGGACGCTCGGGCTCCCCTACAGCAGTGGGGAGCAGCCCACACAACTCCGCATCAGCAGCAGCAGCCCGCCGCCCCCGGCTCGCGTTTAAATGCTAGACGCGCAGGAAGTCCGGAGAACTGGCAAAGCCCGTTCTGGCCCCACAGTCCGGGCGACGCGAAGCTGAGCAGGGCGCCGCCATGTCTGTGGGCAGACGCTCTGCGGCCGCGCAGGACTGCAAAATGATGCTGCCAGAGTCCTGTGGGAAAGCACTGGCATTTCTTTCCCAGCCCCGAAGATTTGACTTGGGAGCAGCGCCCTCTCAAGGATGGTGACTAAGACAGCCTTGACCTACTCTACCTGTTTTGAGACCCAGGTCCATTGGTTACTGAGGTCAGTTCCCTCGGAGACATTAGTACTGGGGACTATTTATTTGGGGGAGAGAGGGAGGAAACTCTACCATATTTTCCCTGGGGCGTGGAAAGAAGGTACCCCTGACAGGTGACATAAAATAACCAAAAATACCAGTAACTAAACTTTTCACCTGCCCTGGGGTGAAGTAAAAATGGTCTGCTTCCCTCCTTCCCTCTTTTCTTCCCCTGTTCCCAATAAAACTGGTAAACCCAGCAAACCTCATAGAGGCAGGGAGTGTTAAGGGCAGCGACCTAATTTACACAACTACATACAAGTACAAAGCTGAGTCTTTTAGGAGATGAAGCAAACATGAGAAGAGGGACATGGAAAGGGGAATCACCTTTTGTTTTTTATGGTCATTTTGAAGGCATCATGACAACAGGGCCGTGAGATGGATCTTCAAGGATGAACTGAGAGAGAAGAGTGGAAGACATTTGAAACCAAGTAAAAAGCCTTTGTTTTTTTTTTTTTTAAAAAAAGGAGGCCTTAGTGAATCCGGAGCAGTGTAAACAGTTTAGCGGAGCTGAATTCAAGAATGTGGAAGAGAGGATCGTGGAATGGACGATTGAGAACCGGGCACGAGAGGGTGTGCAGACCAAGCCAAACAAGAAATGGGAAACCCATACAAACATCACTACCGATAATTTCTATATTAACAAAACGCTCACCGAATGCAGGGGCTGGTGAGGTATAAGAAAAAGCTCTCCATTTCCTGGCATCCCTGTAGGGAAGATCATATTATATCACCTCCCACAATGCCAAGGACCGAGGTGGAACCTCAGCCAGGCATGGCAAAGGTGGGACAACACCAATGGGCAAACATAATGGCAGTATTGAAACTGTTCCAACCAGCCTGCTGGCAAATCGTTCCTCCCCACGAAGGCAGAGGGCTCCCACTGCCCTCCCTTCAGCGGACAAGTCGCCAGTGCACTAGGTGGGGCCGACTAGGTGGGGCCGGGGAGACCAGCGAGCATCATCTGGAGGGGTGGAGGCTGGGGGGAAACTGTCCAGAATGCCAGGGAGCAGCCAGCAATGGGAGAGGAGAAGAAGTTATGGTCAAGAGACTCTGGCATAGCAGTGAAGGAGGAAAGGATGATGACCCAAAGCCTAGGGCAATTTCAGATTTTCTACTGCTGGGAACCAGACGGTTGGAAAAGCTCTTGCAGTGACTGAGGAAGTTGGCAGGGTTGCAGGATGAGGATGTGTTGGAGCCTCCATGGGTTGCCCATGAAACAATCCTGTTGGAGTGGCAGGTGGAGGGGTGTGCTGACAGTATGGGGTTTCTGTGGGGACCATTTGAGAAGGCACTGAATAGAATTTCCTTAGCTCAGGTCCCCTGACACTGTTGTTGAACCCAAAAGCAGACTATCTTCTTCTGAGCACTGTGGTCAGATCTGGGAAACCACTTGGATTCAAAGTTTACATTAGTGCCAACAAGCGAACCCAAGAGGCAATATTACAGACATTTAGTGACTTGGGTGGCACAGGGATGCAAATTCCAACTGGGTTGTCTATGAAAATTAACAAGGTGGAGCACAATTAGCTTAGATAGTCCATTCACAAGAAGGATAATGGGGGGGGGGAACAGTGAGAGCAACAGCTGAATATAAGTCATGGAAGCTGGCTGTGGTGGATGCATGTTCACAGTTGCAGTAACATGATGTGCTTTTAGCACAGAGATAGACCAATACAATGATGATGGTCAAAATGCCAGCAAACACAGAAACTCAATATATTCAGAAGCTGTAGTAGGGGATGAATGTATGGCACAATAGGTCAGGAAGAAACCCTTAAGCAAGACACCCAAAATACAAATAAAAAGAATAGTAATTTTGAACTAGTAAACATTAAGAGGGCTGAAGTAGAAGAATCACAACTTCAAGGCTGAGGGCTGGGAGACATAGATCAGTAGGTAAAGCCCTTACCATGAAGCTGGGGGATGGGACTTTGGATCCCCAGATCTCACATAAAAGTAGTGTGTGGTGTGTGTGTGTGTGTGTGTGTGTGTGTGTGTGTACCAACTGTAATCCCAGCACTCAGGCAGAGACAGGGCATTCTTTGAGGAAGATGTCTAGTCCACCTTAGCCAAAACTGCAGACTCTGGCTTCAAAAGAGACCCTGCCTCAGAGCATAAGGTGGGGAGTGATGGAGGAAGCACTCAGTATTGACTTCAGTCCTCGGATGGATGCATACATGCATTCACACTCAGTGTTCCATGTGTGTGCCCACAAACAAACAAACACACATGTGCACATTTGTGTATACCAGTTATACCCATACATGTGAAAGAATGTTCAAGGCTTGTGCTACAGAATGAGTTCCAGGTGAAGTTCCTGCCTCAGAAACTTCAACAGAGGGGGAGGGGGTATAGCTCAGTGGAAAAGCACCTACCTAGAATGTACCAGGCCCTAGGTTCACTATCTCGTAACACACACACGCAAAGACATTCCACTCGGAAAAATAAAACAAACTTAAAAAAATTCCATTGACAAAATAAGCTACATGAGTGTCCTACAGATATTAGAAAATATGGCACCTCTTATTCATGGTTGGAGAAATGCCAACACACAGTAATAAAATGGCAGGACACAAGAAAGCTGTACAGTCCTGAGCGCTGGGGAGCAGACAGGAAAGGCAGCTGTCACACAGAGCCAACACATAGCAGATTGAACCAACTGCTATGGAACAATCTGGCATCATCTAGTAAAGCTGAACATGGGCATGTTCTCCTACCTACCGGTGTTCTGCAGCTTCACTGAAATTTTGATGCAGAGAAAATCTACCATGTGCACATGAGATATAAGGGTAAGAATGTTCATGGTCACATTATTCTTAACAACCAAAAATTACAGCGAGCAAATGTGCCTCCAAAAACCCATGGCTATTAATGATCCACACTCATGCAAAATGGGTATTGTACTGATGGGAAAGTGAGGAGGCTGGAGCTATTGGTGCTATGCAATGGGGAATGAAGGAAGCCTGAGGAATGCTGCTGTACAGAGGGTAATTCCATTTCGCCAAACTTCAATATGCATGTGCACACTCGCACTCATGCCTGTCTGCCTGCATGCGAGCGTGCGTTCCTGTGTACATGCATGCAGGTGCCTGCTGCACCCAGAAGAGGAAGTCGTACTCTCGGTAGCTGGGGCTGCACACAATTGATCATCCTCCTCCTGATGTTAGCACAGGGAAGTGAACTCTGGTCCTCTGAAAAAGCAGCAAGTGCTCTTAATCTCTGAGCCATTTCTCCAGCCCCGTTCTTTAAGGTTTTAATTATGAATGAAACCTCACCATGTCTTTTGCATGAGTCATATATATCATATTGGCTTTTAAAGAGAAAAATAAAAAAAAATGTGGACCATTCTGAAGAGTGTTTTCTGTTGGGGACAGAGAATGGAATTAAGGATGAGTATATAGAGGACTTTCACTGTATCTGTAATAAATTGGGTTATGGTTAATTGATGGTTGATTTATTATTGCATCATCCATCCTTTATTTTAAAACAATTTGGTCCTTGGATGTGCAAATTTCACAGTTGTGGGTAAAAACAAACTAGAACTGTGTGTGTTTAAAAAAAGAAGAACCTGTTTTAACACTATAACAAATTCCTGGTGAATGCATCTAGTCCAGAAATCAGAACAAGACAGCAGCTATAAAAATGATGTGTCTGCCCCCTTCCTGTCTCTTGCCACTTCTCCATTCATAGATACATCCATATCTTGAACTGAGTGTGTATTATTACCTTACTTTTAAAGTGAATTCTCTCTCTCACACACACACTTGAAGGGCATCTTAGCTCAGTTTTCATTTGGAGAATTTATAGAAAGCATCCTATTCCCTGCAGTTCCCTTGGAACTCAACATGCATCCCACCTTACATTTTGCAGTAGCATTTATTTCTAAATCTTCTTGCTCCAACCCAGTAAACAACCCCTATGCTGACTGTGTGTGTGTGTGTGTGTTTGTGTGTGTGTGCATGTTTGTGCATACACGCATGTGTGCACATGGAGGGTGCTCAGCCACACCACTTGTGACAGATTCCTTGCCTGCTTGATCTTTGATATACAACTCTGAAGGGAAACAGCTTTGTGTTTGGTTCTCAGCTCTCTAGTTTGCAAAGAAGAGATGGTGGCAGCATTGTTTGTCTGGATTAAAGGAGAGAATGCTTACAGCACGCTTAGCTCAGTGCCTGATCTAAGAGTATCTCTCTGTATCATTAGCTCTTCAGTGTAATCACTACAACTTTTATTCACATCATTCTACTGCCCTGTATCGTGTCTAATAAGCTACTTAATAAGCTACTGATAAGGTTAATACTCAATAACTTTAATATTTAATTCATTACTTAATAAGCTAGCACCTAATAAGCTATGAGTATCTCCTTCTGGTTCGTTTGTGTTCTAACTGAGGGTGGCTCATTGGCTCCGAGGAATATAATTGCTAATAGTGGGAGCTATGGCATTTGTGCAGTCCTTTGGGGATGCCACTATGAAACAGGCCTTTCTCTACTCCTTTCTCTTCTCTTTGGCCCAAGACCACCAACTGCAGACAGACCTGAAGGGAGAAAATAAAAAAATACAGCAGCAATTTAAAATGACAGCTTGAGTTCTGCTGGGGTAAGTAAGAGGAATCAAGAAGTACCACTCAGGCACAAATAGTCACCCCAAATCAGAACAATTTTGGGGTCCCACTCATTTTGTTGCCACCCCCAACCCCTGCAGCCCCATGAGCCTCCTGGAGCCTCACATTCAAGTAAACAAGGGTCGTGATACTAAGACCCCTGCTTCTACCATGCATAGTTTCTTAGAACCCCTGCCCTCAGCACCTCATTCCTTCAGTCCCCATCTCTCTGATGGGCTATATCAGGCTCCACTCCACTCTTCAGTGTCTGTTCTGAAGAACTTTCCCATAGGAGTAAACTTTTCTCCTCTGTTTCCAAGCCACTTCACACGATCCCCATGATGTCATTCATCTCATTTCATTGTACATGTATGTTGAAGCCACTTATCCTCCAAGCAGTCAGTGTATATGCCTCCTGCCTGATACCACATTTTATCCCCTTAAAAAAAAATCTCAGTTACAGGAGAAAAATCCCCTGGCTAGCCGGTTGCTCCTACTGAGAATCATATGAGTTGTGTTAGTCTGGGCTGTGATGCCATAACAGAACACCCCAGGCAAGGCGACTCACAGTGAATATAAATTTATGCTTACAGTTCTAGATCCCGAAAAGTCTGAAACCCAGAGGCTGTTCATTATCAAAGACCCTTTTGCTACATCATCCCATGGAGGAAGGTCAAAGAGAAGTTGAGAGAGTAAGAGATTAAACTTGAAGCCTCCAGCCTTTTTGAAATCAGCAGCAATTCATTTACAAGAAGAGGAGCACTTAGGACCTAAACATCTGCCATTGTGTCCCCTATGACCACTGTACCCCCAGCCTCTGACAGTTCTGCACTGGGGACTAAGTTTTCAACACACTTGGTTGGGAGGCAGGTGGAACATATCCGCCTGTGTTACCTCTGTTATGAGAATGTCCTCACATGTGTAACCAGGCCTAATATTGACAACTCACAATGTTTTTAGGAGAATAAAGTAAATCTGCTAGATCAATACAATTTCATAAATCCACAGCAAATCCTCAACAAAGGTAATTTACTTCCTTTCCAATGCGTGAGTACTAAATGTTACACAGGGAGGGAAGCCTGGGCTATAAATAGGGAAATGGAGACTTTTACTCTTGTGTTGGCTAGTTTTATGTCAACTTGACACAAGTTAGAATCCTCTGAAAAGAGGGAACCTCAATTGAGAAAATGCCATTACAAGATCCAGCTGTAGGCCCTTTTCTTAATTAGTGATTGATGGGGAGGCCCCAATCCATTATGGGTGGTGTCACCCCTGGGCTGGTAGGCTTAGGTTCTGTAATAGCGGTTCTCAACCTAAGGGTCATGACCTCTTTGGGGGTTGCATATCTGATATCCTGACTATCAATGTTTATATTATAATTCAGAACAGTAGCAAAATTACAGTTATAAAATAACAAAAAAAATAGTTGGGGGTCACCACAGCATGAGGAACTATTGTAACTGACCAAGTCATGAGGAGAAAGCCAGTAGGCAGCACCCCTCCATGGCCTCTACATCAGCTCCTGCCTCCAGGTTCCTGCCCTGCTTGAGTTCCTGTCCTGACTTCCTTCAATGATGGACTACAATATGGAAGTATAAGCCAAATAAACTTACTTTTGGTCATCGCATTTCATCAGAGCAATAGAAACCCTAACTACGACAACCTGACAAATCTGAAGCTTACAAACCCTGAAAGCAGACCAAGAAAGCTCAGGTTGGCCCAGCTACCCAACCGCCTAGGAAGAATATTTCCCATATTAGTCATCTGCTCAACATCCTACTTAGCAGCTGTTGGGGGTATAAGATGACATCATCCTGTTATGCAGAGCAGCAGTCACCTGAGAAGCCCACCATTTCAAGGAGGAAGGCTTCACCCTGGGAGGCTGTGGGGTATATCTAGTTTTTTGAAAACACTTGCTGAGTGAGCTCAGTTTTCTCTCAACTTCCAAAGGCAGAACATTTGTAACCACTGAGACCACGTGTGCCCTAATTAGAGAACCTCTTCCTCACCTCCCCCGTCACACCCTGCTTTGGTGACCCACGTGTTTACAGAGCGAAGTGGAGGCTTTAAAGCACCATTGACCTCACAGCAATCTCAAAGGGGAAGGGAGGGGTGCTACAGAGGGAAATTAAGGCCTAGGAAGGGAGAAAGCTTTGCCTCCCTGGGTACCCTTTCTTGAGAAATCTTGCACCCTGACTACTTTCCCCTTGCCCTTTAGCTTAACAAAAGCTCCAGCATTTTTTTCTTTTCTCCTTTAAAAAATATTTTATTTTTATTAATTACAGTTTATTCACGTTGTATCCCAGCTGTAGCCCCCTTCTTCATCCCCTCCCAACCTCTCCTGCCCTCCCTCTTCTTCTCTTACGCCCCTCCCCCAGTCCAATGATAGGGGAGGTCTTCCTCCCCTTCCATCTGACCCTAGTCTATCAGGGTCATCAGGACTGGCTTCATTGTCTTCCTCTGTGGACTGGTAAGGCTGCTCAGTTGGTAAGAAGTAAATTAACTCTTGAGGCAGCAGCTATGGGGTAATAGGCAGGTAGTTGGCATTGTATAATGTGGGTGGAGAGGGGCTTATGTGTCCAACCTAAAACTGGCCAGTTGTGAGCAGAGGCTGCTGCAGCTCCTCCCTCTTCTGTCCCCTCCTTTCCCTCCCCTCCCCTCTCTCTCCCCCTCTTCTTCTTTCTCTTCCTCTTCTTCTTCTGTGACCGGGTCTCTCTCTATGTAGCCCTGGCTGACTTGGAGCTTGCTATGTAGTAATTGCCTCAATTCCACAGAGATCCGCCTGCCCCTGTCTTCCAACTGCTGGGATTAAAGGCATCCACCATGATGCTACACCTCAGAGTTCGTCTCAATCAAAGCAAAACCAGGAACAGGCCTGAGATTCCAAGCCCACATATGCCAGAGAAACACCCAGAGCATGAAAATCTGGGGCCAAGGGACAATAAACGAGAGCAGGTTTCTGAGCCTCTTTCTTGGTTGGTCAATAAGGTTTCTGTGTCTCCCTCTGGAGGGAACCAGAGAAAGCTCCAGGGGAGGGGCACTAGCTTCTAACTCCTGGTGCTGGGCCAGTGCAAGCTGCACACTTCACTCATTGCCCATGGGGCTCTTGTTAAACAAACAGGAAGCTCGGAAATGTGAATTGCCTGTAGTTGGCCAATGACCATGAAATAGCAAGGCTACGGCTATCATAAAAATGTCTACAAGCACACAGAATTTGATAAAGGCAGGAGATAAGAGCTTGGTTTATTCAGCAATACAAAAGGCGACAAGAGGGGGCTCACAGCCTGTTCTTGAGGAGCTGTTTGTGTCTCCGCTGGCCTGCCACCACTTAACTTCTCTGCTTTAATCTTGCACATTTATTCTTTACATTTTTTATGCTGAAATTTGTGTGTCTTACTTGGGTAAATTTTAAAATGTTCTATTGCAAAGACTATTGATTTTATTCCTTGCTACACTCAACTTGGAAAGCATTCTCCTGTCCAAAAAAAAAATCAAGAAAATGTTGTCTTTTTTTTTTTTTAGCTTTACATTTTTGCATATGTCTTTTACAGCCTCTGTCTTCCTTGTAGGATGGCAATCTGCTTGAAAGGATTTCAAGCCTTTTTGTTCATTCTTTCAGTTGAGTCATCTTCCATTCTCTTTTGATTTGTCAAAGCTTCTTGAAGATAAGTTGTTGTTCAGTGTGGGTTAGTCCTTTTCCAGACTGTCTGGGTTTCTTGTTTGTTTGTTTGTTTTTGTTTTTAGTGAGTTTATCTACTTACCTCATGGAAGTATCATGACACTTACCTCACAGAAGCGTTATCATTCTGCAGCTTCATAGCAGCTGTCATCCTCTCTAAATATGGCTTCCACCTCCTCTTTTTCTTCCTGTTGTCTTGATCCTCCTCTTATTCTTGCTCCTTTCTAATCTTTCGCTCTTCCCAACTGAATTATGAAAATCTGCGGTGATTTTGTTTCACTTTGTCTTTTTATGCACATGTGTCCAGTTATTCCCTTTGTCTGGCGTATTAGTTGTCTGTGAGTAGCTGTGACCGAACTGCCTGACCTAAACCACGTAAGGGAGGAGAGGCTTATTTTGGCTCCTGATTTCATGGGGTTCGATTCATGGTCAATTGGCCCCATGAGTTTGAGCATCAGAGTATGAGGAGCCTGTAGCTGAGGTACTTCTTTCCCACCTGCACAGAGGGGGAGAGAAAGGGCTGAGGGCCTTATGTTATCTTCAAAGTCAGGCCTAGTCCCTTCTTTCCTCACATTAGACCCCACCCCTCAGAGTTCATACAGCCTCTTAAAATAATACCACCAGCTATGGACAACCCATTCAAAATGTGAACCTGAGGAGTGGTGCATATCAGATTTAAACTGTAAGAGCTGGTAAGAAATAAAATCTACAAAGGAGAGCATCTTTCCTGTAGCCCACCCTCAAATTTAACAAACTACATTTGCAAGTATAGAGAATCCTGCCTTCCTGGCACATATGCAGCATCTCCTGGGTGTCCTTTTTGGTGAGCCTGTCCTGTCACTGCCTCAGAGGGCTCTCTCTTTATAGGATGGGACAGAACTCACATCTTAAAGATACATGAGATTTAATTGACAGAAAATTCAATGTGCATAAGCACTAACATGGAGCTGCAGAAACGACAATGCAGTTCTTACTGCCTGCAATAAACACAGGAAATAATGTCTGTCAGTGTTGACAGTGAGCCAGTACATATGGGGCTCTCAGATGAAGCACCTTAATTCTTGTTCGTAATGTTATCTCCAAGGGTCATTGTTCTTCCAGATTTAAGGGGAACAAAAGCTAATTTTAGGTCCCAGATCTTAGCAAAGCAGGATGGGCACTAATTTTCTTGACTATCCCCTCATGATCAAATATGCTACTGTCTTAACAGCCTAGTACACTCCAGTTGGGGTCTGCAGTGGCTCATTTGACCCCAAGGGAATAGGCCCTCTAACCTTTATTGTGAATACATGAATGTGTTACATTTTAAGAAGTGCTATTTGAAATGGATGTATCCAAAGCAATCTACTGACTAGTGTGGCATTAGGACTCCCTGGTTTTCTGTGACCACCCGAATGCTGATACTCTTGAACATTTCTGTACCTCCCGTACCTTCCTGCTGTGTCTTCATCACTCTGGTCTGCTGTGATCAAGCAGCCCAGAGTTACTGGTTTATAAGCAGATGCTTATTTCTCACAGGCTGGCGACATGAAGTCTGGGATCAGGGCACCAAAGCAGCCAAGGTCTGGTCAGAGCCTCTTTCTGATTGTGGACTGATGGCTTCCGTTCCCACATGGCAGAAGGATGACAGAGAATCCTCTGGGCCCATCTTGAAAGAGCACCAAATCATTCATAAGGGCTTTATCTTCCTGACAAAACTCCTTCTCAAAGGCCCCACATCTGCATCACCATCACTCTGCATATGATGGTTTCCATTTATAAATAAAGGTGATTTACCAAGACTCAGTCCGTACCGCCTCCCCTGATCTGAGCTCTGTTCCTCACACAGTCACTTGTATGTAGGGCAGGCAAATCATACTCACTGCCTGGGGTGGAGTTCCTACAAACAGACCACTAAGCACAAAACCCACCCATTAAGGAATATTTACACTTCCAGGATAAGTGTTTTATGTTCATTAAGAATGATTATTTGAATTTTTCTACTAAATTATACAAAGCATTTATTCTCATTTAGGAGATGGTAACATTGTGGCCATCTGTGATCATTTAGAGAACAGAGGCCACTGTTGGTCTTTCATGCTTTGACAGGTACAGAACAACCTTCCTTCAGAACTTTGGGAAGAAAAGGTCTCAGTGTAAATCCATGCTATGTTTGTTCTTTTGGGTGGTGGTGCACACCTTTAATCCCAACGCTCGGGAGGCAGAGAGAGGAGGATCTCTGAGTTCATGGCCTGCCCGGTCTACAGAGTGAGTTCCAGGACAGCCAGGGCTATACAGAAAAAGAAACAAAAACAAAAACAAAAAAAAACCCCACATCTCAAACAAAACAAAACAAAATAACAACAAAAGCATATTCCCTGATAAGACATACCCTTGTTTCATTTTTTTTTTTGCAAGCTTTAAATGACATAGCTATTAAAGTGAGGAATTTCTTTGAGAGATCTAGAAGCTTCCATACTAGAGACATCTCCTCTTTGGACTGCTATGTGAGAGAACACTGATGAGTGGGGTCGTCATATGTCACTCTGGTTATGGCACTGGGAACCTAAGCAATTGTCACCCCTCCTATCATTGCTTGTTCTTGGCATCGTGCCTGATGCCTCACTCACCCCCTTACCCTTGAGTCTTGTCTTGGATTGTTGGCCATCAGGCCTTCTTTTCTACTGGTGCATTTCCACTGACACAAAGCAGAACCCCTTCTGCCCCCGCCTCGCCCCATGGAAGGAAGCACAGAAACCACTCTGTTCTCTGTGGCCAGCAGGCTTCCCTGTCACAGGCTTCAGAAGTCCAGATGAATTTCCTGCCTAGGAAGATAGGCCAGGTCACAAGTCAAAAGAAAAATACAAAACAACGAGCCAAAGCAGATGAGCAAGCGGAGGCAAAACCAGGAGCCGCTGGGGAAGATGACACCAGACACAGAAAAGGGATAGTTAGAGGCGTTCCTTAGGAGAACATGGATTTAGACACATTTGAGAATGCCAAAGTGCAGGAATAACAGAGGCAGAAAATGAGAGCTTGTGCTGAAAGGGGAAAATGTCTAGACATTTTAATCTTCACCCAGGACGAAGAACTAAAAAGGAATTGGAAAGGTAGGTCATACTGCAAGGCTTTTTCTGGTTTCTCTCTGTGAGCAGCCTTTGTTCTGAGGAATAGGCCATTGCTTCAATATATTGAGATCTCCGGGGCACTCCGAGAAGACTCTCTAAGCTGAAAGGAGCTCTTTGGTGCCTCATTGTTAATGGGTAGAATTCTGTGCCTCCACATCAATATTTTTTAAATGGACTTCTTGGCCCTTGACAGTCTATCATCAGTTATACATACCTTTTGGTGAGTAAGGTTATCACAATTTTCCCAATGGTTGTGGGAGAAACATGTTTTAAAAAGAAGAAAGAAGAAAAGGAGGAGGCGGTGAGCATGCTGGACTCATACATGTTGCATGAGCTTGCTAGAGAAATGCAAATCTACATGACCTGTCTGCTGAAATGTTACAAACCTGTCATATGTATGTCCCATGTTGCCTGCAAGTGCTTTGAAAACCTGTTGCCCTGCTGATATTAGATCAGAAGAGACCACATGTAATGCAAAAGTTGGTAGAGGTAGGTCTCTGCTTTCACTTCTGTTTAACCTCACGTTGGCCAACAGTCTTCTGACCCGAGACCAGGCAAGTACCTACAGTCTAATTTAGATATTCTGTGGACTCTTGAGGAATTGATTCTCTAACTCTGCTCTTTACTTGAATTTCTATAGTAAAGCAGTTGTCTCACATAGCAACACTTCTCAGAGCACCCTGTCTAGTTCCCCCTTACCTGTGAAAGCAAGGAATCTGATTTCCAGTGAGTGCAAGGCCACCTTCGGCCACCTTTCTCAGAATACATCTGTGCCCTGTGGCCAGGAGGAGACCACAATATTTAGGGAGTGTCAGAGAGCAGCCTGCCCACCCCGAGTTGGACCTTAGTATATGTTTGCATCTTTCCGTCCCCATGAACTTCAGATGCCCTTGATTATGGCCTCTGCCTGCTCCAATCCCTCACAGTGCTGTCCCCACACCCTTCCTGTATGAAACACACGTGCTTAATTTGAGTTCACTGGGGTTATGGGTTTCAGACAAATGCCTTTGGAATTCTAGTTAGCGTTCAGATGATTTACCAAAACAGGTGTCTGTTGTGAAAAACAGCTCATCTGTGTGTGTGTGTGTTTAATTTTCAAACTTCACAAAGAATTCCTTAAAGAATATTTTCCCTGTGCCATTCTCAAGCTACTGTGAGTGTGAGGAAATTAATAAAGTGGGTCTTGGAACCTAAGAGATGATTTTAATTTATGAGCTAGCTCACATAGTCTCTTTTTATTATCTTAGTGGTTTTGGATTAATTTCTAATTCTTCAAAGGTATATGCAGGGAGCCACTGATTTCTGCTCTCATTCTTCTGAGCTTAGTACTGTTCTTCCTTTCACTTGTAAATCAAGTCCGTTCTTCTTGACTTTTGTTAAATTCTGATTTTGGAAACATAAAACTAAGGAACAACAATAACAGATAAAGATCAAGTGGGGAAGAATGTCAAAGCATAACACACCCTGCAAGTTGAATTTTCTCTGAATTTGGTGTGGAACCCACCAGGACCTTAGGTCTTATCCATAGCATACCAAAAACAACCTCTGCAGAGCAATGGTAGCTCACAATTGTCTGGTTTTGTTCTTATCTCTCACAAGAAGGGAATCAGTGTTTCCATTATAGCCATTAGTATATCTTTAGTTTTCCTGTGTGTAACTGTACTGTGCCCAAACATTTCCATTGATTTTCAGTGTGAGCTTAATCAGGTAGCATACATGATCTGTGTGAGCATGGACGAATACTTCAGATAGCTATTGTCTATCATACCAGGCACCTTAATTCATCCCTCAGCTGGACCTTTTTGCTTCTTATTTTACTTCCTGAAATCCCCTCCAAAAATGAAGAGATCATCTAGATGAAACAATTTTTCTATGTTCAAAATGAAAATTCATGGTGCGAGAAACTCATGAGGTCTTCCCACAGTAGTGAAAACGGTTACTATCAGAATGGTTTCTAGTGCAGCAAAGAAATAAAGGTTTTGACTGGAAGAAACAAGGAAAAAGAGAAACTTGGAGAATGCATTTCAGTTGGTGGGAAAGAAATTTGGTCAAAACAGTTGGGCTCTCCTAGAGGAGAGTACTGGGAGGTGGGAAATGAACACTTAGACAAGTGGTTCTCAACCTGTGGGTTGCGACCCTTTGGGGGTTGCATATCAAATATCCTACAATCCGATATTTACATAACGATTCCTAACAGCAGCAAACCTAGCTATGAGGTAGCAATAAAATAGTTTTATGGTTGGGGGTCAGCAGAACATAAGGAACTGTAGAAGAAGGTTACAGCATTAGGAAGGTTGCGAAACACTGCCTTAGAAGGTACAATAGGCAGATTTGACCCCCTGTCAATGTTTGCTCACTGCAGTCCCAAACAGTCACAGAGCACCAAAACAGAAAATTGAGAGATGCTAGTGAGAACATTTCTGTTATGTGGAAGTGATTCAGAGGAGGTGAGCTGCTTAGTTTCCTGTAGTTAGTGAACCGGAATCCCGCATCTCCTCTTCCCACCTCTTTTCTCTTTCTCCCCCTCTCCCTTTCTCTCCCCTCTCTATCAGTTTCCTCCTCTATCTCCCTCTTCTTGTTCATTCATACAAAAAGACATAACTCTTGCCTCAAAGGGAATAAGATATAGTTTATTCTGGAGTCAAATATGAACGACTATGACCTGGGAACACAAATTTAGATTACCCCAAACACAGTGTTCTAATGTGGTAACCGCTCTTTGAGGTTTGAACAATAACAATAAAGAAAAAAATCCTAAATCAAAGCACTCCTTAAATGTGTTAGTGGGAACATTATAGAGGTAGGTTATAGCAAAGTCTAGAAACTTCTGTTATGGGCCTGGTGACATTTTTAGTTTTTGTGTTGGTGGAGAGTAGATATTTATTCCTACATCCCACAAAGATGTTAAGTCACACACCAAGAGGGGCAATAAATGACCATTTATGAGGCTAAGACAGTCTAAAATCATATGGCTGTGAACCTGCAACATTATAATTCTGCACAATAATGGAAGTTCTCATCAGTCAAGCAGAATGTTTCATGTGGGCATGGCTTTTCCCTCCCTGGGACCCTCAGCTCATATTTGCTCTCTCTCCCTCGGCTTTGTCCCTCCCTCCCTGTTTCTCTCTTTCTGTGTCTCCATGTCTGCCTCTCTTTGGACAGATTCTTACTAGGTAGCTTATGTCTCTATCCTGCCTCAGCCTCCTTACACTGGGACTATAGGGGCACAGTTCTGCTTCCGGTTTGATTTCCTGTTTTGTGATGGAATCCATCTTTCTCAGAGGAATCACTTGCCTCCTCCCTTTACTTTACCTCCAAGGTGCAAAAACTCAGTAAATGCTAGACTCTATGGCCTAGAGGCTCTTCTGGATTGCTACAGTCCTCCTGGGAAATTTGCTCTCCTAAGGAATTGTTTCCGCAGGAAATGAATTCTTGGTTATAAGCCAGCCAACTGGCAGCCCACTGCTGGGTCAGACCTCCTATGCCACACTGAGGCCAAAGGTGCCTCATGGACTCAACTGCGTTTGTCTCAGGTTTTGTTTGACCTGGTGAGAAGTTAGAGCCTGGGAAGGGGATATGTGACCTTGGAAATGTCCAAAGTTCCCAGGGCTGGGGTGAGAGGCTGATGAGCTTTTCCGGTCATCTGTTTCCTGTCAATAATTTCAAGAGCTGTCATGGGAGGAAATGACCCTTGGGATCCTCTAATCTTTGACACAACTCATGATAAGCCCAATTATGAGGATTGTGTAAACAATTCCAACATAGAGTAGGCCCCAGATTTGGGCTGGTTGTGGGGTGGTGTCTCAGGGATGAGATGTGGCCCAGCCTGGGGCTCCTGAGATGATGAATAGGAAAGGTATAGGCTAGGAGGAGATAAATTGAAAACAGGATGCAAGGGAGGCACAGGGTGGTGTATTTGGTCACCCTGCACCAATGTGTCAATTGAGCTCTGCAGGATTTTTACAAAGCATTTTTCCACACTCCTGATTTGGTGCATGCCTTGAGTTAGGGATGCTATTTCTCTTGTTTCTTTGAAGAGAAATTGAAGCACGGTTTGACCTCTAGTCTTCATTTCACAACCTCACTATTTCTACTGTGTTTAAAATACCTTCAGACCAAATGGTGTAAGGGACAGTGAAAACAGGATCAAGAGAGATTACAAAGTCAAGATTTAACCTAGGGACACAAACTTTCTTACCCGAGATGCTGAAACTTGGTAAAATACAATATGCCTGTGCCTTAGTCCCCTCTTTGCTAGCTGTGGTTATCTTAAACAAGCTACTATTCTGTGCCTTGGCTACTGCTTTCTAAGATAGGAGTAATTATAGGACCACCAGCTAACATTGAGACTATTTGATGACACACTACATGTAAGATACCATCAGCGCTCAATAGGTGTTGGCTCTTCTCACTGATATAACTGAGATGCTTTCTTTATTAGTGTTGATAAAATGGGTGAAATGACAGTCACATAAGAATATCAGGCATGAGAGACTCGAGTCAAGAAAAAATAGAGAAGCAGATATGGAGGAGGGGTTCAAAAGGTAAGAGTCCCTTTAAGTGCACTGTCACAGATTCAGTACCTACTAGGTACCCATCACGGCTCTGTGTTCTGAGTCTGAAGTATGTAACCACAGAAGCAGGCAAACTTGAACTATCTGAGCTGGTACTATGAAAATGTGTGTACATGGTGATGGGCACCAAGAAAAAGATCCCGAGGAGCCAAGAACTCTTCACATGGAAGTGACACGTGAGTTCCAAATGATCTGAAGGAAGGCTTGAAACAACTTCGCCCAGCCATTGAATGTGGGGACGTGGAGAAGAAAGGTAAGTGTTCTTAGTCCCACCCTTGTGACCAAAATACCTGACAAAAACAGAGGAGGGATTTATGTGGCCTCATAGTTTCAGGGGATTTTAGTAACACCACAGGAGGAAAGGCATAGCAGAGCTTTTGTCCGTGGCAGTGAGAAAATGAAGTTGTGGCTGTACATATCACAGTGAACTAGGAAAATAGAAAGGGCTCCAACTGGAACCTGGGTTATGATATTAAAGTCACTTACCCAGTCTATTACTTTTGCCAATTAGACACCATCTAATAAAGGTTCCACCGCCTCTCCAAAAGTACCATCAGCCAGGGGACAAGCCCTTGAAGTGTAAATGTGGTGGTGGGGGGACAATTTTGATTTAAATTCTAGTAGTAGTAAAGTGATAATACAATTGGACAAAGTGGGAGGATTGGAAAGTAGGGATGCGAAATCTAAAACTGTAGCCGTACAAGAGCCGCATAACTCATCTTGAGAGCAGATGAGGTCGCCACGAGACAGGTGACAAACGTAAATACGTGGTCTAGAGCTGCAGAGAAGTGGTTAAGAGCGCTCTCTCCTGTCGTGATGGACCCTGATTTGGTTCCCACCATGGTGGGCTCACTCTAGTTCTCATGCCCTCTTTTGACCTCTACAGGCACTAGGCATGTAGGTGGTGCGTATCCATACATGTAGACTAGTACTCATACCCAAAGTAAAAGCAGATGAGTCTTAAAGGAAATTTAAAAAAAGAAAGCTTACAGCCAACCTTTGCTATTACTTTTCTACCTTCAGCCAATGTCTGGTTTGAATACAAGGCTGTCTAGGAATCTCAGTTTATGTGAGTGAAGATGTAAGTAGGTGGTATCACGTACTCAGGGGTGGAATACTACTACATCCACAGGGAGTCCACCAAGGCTTGGGAGTGAGATGACTGTCTGCCAACGTATTTGTACTGGTTAATTCTATGTCAATTTGACACCAGATAAAGTCATCACATAAGGGGGAATCCCAATTGAGAAAATGCCTCCATAAGATTGGGCTGCAGGCAAGCCCCTAGAAAGTTTTCTTAATTAGTGGTTGATATAGGAGGTCCCAGCCCATTGTGGGTGGAGCCATCCCTGGGCTGGTGGTCCCGGGATCTATAAGAGAACAGGTTGAGTGAGCCAGTAAGCAGCACTCTTCCATGACCTCTGCATCAGTTCCTGCCTCAACTTCCTTCAGTGATAGACTGTGCATGTGGAAGAATAAGGTGAATAAATCCTTTCCTTCCCAACTTTCTTTCAGTCATGGTTTCATCACAGCAATGGTACCCCCTAACTAAGACAGTACTACTGCTATAAGTTTTCTCAGTAGAGTGTTTTAAGAAAACATTGGCTTTGTATAAAGCTTTCACAAAGCTCTGGGTGCCTCTCTCCCTTCCAGAGAACTTGTGATGGGGGGAGGAGTCACAGGCCTGGGAGATGGCATCTCAATCAAGCACCTGTATAAGAGGAAATCCCACACTGTAGGCTTCCATCTACATCAAGGCCTCCTGTGAATCCAAATTTCTTTACTTGTAAAAGTGGGTCTGATTTGGCACAGGGTCCCTCAAGCTCTCCACAGAGCCTGGGCTCAGAATGAAGAAGGGAAGCAAGGGAGGCATTTGCTTCATCTAGCTTGAATGTTGTAAGTTCAAGCAAATATGAAGGTCTAGAGATCCAAATCTCTTTGTCCCCCACCCCAGTTTTGACATTATGTAACAGTGTGACCTTAAGGAATAGATTTTAGCTCCCTCCCGCCCTTCATCAAAGTGGGGGAAGAGAAGGAGTGTCTTTAGGTCTGGGTAGTCTCTGCAGTCTCATCTAGGTCTGGTTTCTGTCAACAGTTACTTGGTAGAGTTGCTGATACTGCAGGGTGCTGTTATTTCCCAGGATGCAGGCCATCCCAGGGGCTTCTGCATGTTTCCAGATGGGAGAAATCAGGAAGCAGCTCCTGACCAAGGTCTTATGAGATCCCAAAGATCAAGGCAGGGAGGTGGGGTTTAGGGGGATGGGGAAAACTTCTCTAGTTTATTATATTGAGCAACAAGCCTGCTTTGAGTTCTGTGAAGTGAGATGTGAAAGCACTGATGATGTCCACATTCTGTCAGGGTGAAATCATCTTCAGCATGCCAGTCTTTTGTGTGGTGCTGACAGGAGTCCCAGAGAGACTAGAAACTCAGAAACCGCCATTAGCTAAGTAGTTTACTACTCGCTACACACCGGAGGCCACTGATCAATGCTCTGAAGAATACCAGAGCATGTCATCCAGCTCCCTAGTTGGATTTCAACCCTCTTTGAGAAAGGGACGACATGATGTTTCGTGTATGGAACGCAGCTTGGATATGATTAAATATTTTGTGCCAATGATGCCAAGTGTACCCTTCTGGAGCCCGTGGCTATAACTGAATGTCAGCTTGAGCTAGGCTTTCAATGTGGAGTCAATTTCAGGTCCAACAAGCAAGGGAATTAAGATTAATTAATTAATTAATTAAGAATTAAGATTCTTGGACAGGTTAGGTGCCAGCAATTACATAGAGAGAGCACCTTGAGGTAGAGAGAAGGGGGACTGTCTAAATGTGACTTCAACCAATGGACTGTGAGATCCTGGATTGTGGAAGTTTTATCTAGTTCTTTCTATGCCCTCTGATTTACGGCAACATCTGTCTTTAGGGAGGTACTCAATAAAGCCTTGTTTAAAAATGAATTGAATTTATTACATTTCAAACTCCTTTGTAAATCTCTCTCCTGACCATCAAAACAATCAATAGGAAAAGAATAGAATTGATTTAACTATTAGGGGTGTAATTGGTTTGGTGATAAATCACTTCACCTCCAGGGTAAGCCACTAAGCTGATTTCTAACACATAGATTGTTTTCCTGCCATTTTTGAAAGTCTTGTAAATGGAGTAATAGTTTTCGTGTCTGGATTTCTTTTCACTCAGTAGTTTGTTTGTGAATCCCACTGGTATTGTAGCATAGAGTGCTTGTTTGTCCATTCTCAGTGATGTATACCGTTCCACCACAACAATGTTCCTTTGTTTTATTTATCCATTTGTGTAGGTTTGGGCTGTGTTTTGAATACTTATGCTATGAATGTTATTTCACATGTCTTTTGTGCATGAAGTTAAGGACACACATTAGACAATACTCAGGAATGGATTCATTTTGCCATGAGCACACAGATGGTTAGATTTGGTATTTATCATCAAACATTTTTCCTAAAAGATATTTCTGATTAACGTGGTTGTTCTCAGGTACCTACATAGCTTGGTCTTCTGAAGTAGATAAAGAACTAGGGATTTCTTCAGCAAGGGGAGAGCTTCTGGGAGACCTGCCTTTACCCAGCTGCTTTCTCTGCAGTTTATAACCTTGAAGAGGGGACAAAGAGGGGACAAACACTGGTTATGAAAGATTTAGGGCTTTTTCTTTATAGAAGTGCCTTTAAAAAAATTTTTTTTGCACTTAAGCTTTCATCTTTTATGAAAGCTCACAAGTCCTTATGGTACCTCTTCTGAGGTGAGGTGGCTGACTCTTCTAGGAAGAGAAGATACATGATTGGAGGAATCTCCTGGGAGGAGGGGCAATCTGTGTTGAGCTTTGAAAGGTGAGCATGATACACAGTAGAGGAGGGTACATTCTTTCCTGTCCAAACGTGTTTTTAAAGGGATGGTGTCAAGGCAAAGATGCTGCGGTGGGTATTTCTATCCTGACAGCCAGGCATATGGACTTGAAGACATGGGCTATGTGCTTCTAGGGGAAATGCTGCATGAAGTGATGAAGTGGCCAGTGATAATGAAGGTGAATTGAGGAGGAAAACCCTACCTCTACGAGCATTTAATGAAGCTTAAGGTCCAAGACTCATTTAAGATGCAAATGTTTCAGAAACATAAGAGGAACTAATTTATGTTCATTTTAAGACCCTTTCCTACCCAAATGTGTTCTCAAATGTACACAGTGGTGAGAAACTAAAGAACTGTCTCTAAAGCATGGGAAGTAATGGAGAAGTCTGGAGTGGGGACAGACTCTGGGCTCTGAGTTCGAGGCTACATCAGCCCAGGTGGAAAGTGTCAGGGCAGAGCAGGCTAGAGGGGAACAGTCTCCCTTACTGAAGTCCTGCTTGGTGAGAGCTTGTAAATAAAGGATATGCAGAAGGGATGTCTCAGGACTCACCCAAGGCAGACTAAGCAGTCCAGGAATGCTGGGACCACTTGGGCATTTTACTATACACAGGGCCATTGTTCACAGTGCACACTAATTTCTTCTTGCTTGATATTTGGAACCCATAATACGTGACATAAGAATCTATATTCCTCATGGAGGGCTGTCCTCATGACTGGCACCTCAAGGGACACACCCAAATCCCACACTTCTACAGATTATTGTCGGTGCAGCGGCTGCTGGGGTCAGAAAACAGGCAAAGCAGTTGGTAGTACATCAGGAGCTCCAGTCCGTACAGGTGGGCCATCAACTGTGGGAGCCCACTTCTGTCTTAAGCATCACCAGTTAAAGCAGTGGTTATCTACCTGTGGGTCATGACCTTTGGAGGTATCAAAAGACCCTCTCACAGGGGTTGCGAATTAGATATCCTGCATATCAGATATTTACATCACAGATCATAACAGTAGCCAAATTACAGTTATAAAGTAGAAACAAAATAATTTTATGGTTGGGGGTTTTGCCACAACATGAGGAACTGTATTAAAGGGTTGCAGCATTAGGAAGCCTGGCAACTGTTGCTATTTTTACTGGGACCACTCTCAAGAAGAATGCATGCCTTAGAGAGTTCCTTTCTCTCTTATGGCCAAGCTTGATGGCTTCCTTGGGGGTGCTTTGCCTTGGGTTCCCTCTTCCCACTTGAAAGAACCTTAAAGCAAGCTAAAAAGAAAGTGAAGCAGGTAGCTGGAAGGGTGAAGGGCGCTTCTTTACCCATCATTTCTTCAAGATGTGGTCAGTACACCTGAATAGTAGCTAGACAGTTCCTTTTGACATCCTATGTCTCATTTCTACTCCTCAGCGGGGCGTGGAGGGGTAAGCTTTATTTCTTTGTTTGTTGCCACATATTTTACAATTGAAGAAACATCCATGAATTCATCCATCCAGTCTGTCAGTGGACATTCATCAAGCATCTGCTTGTTCATGATATAATGCCCCGTGGCTCTACCCACCCAGGGAAAGGATGCTGTCTTTGTTTTCAAGAGCTTGAAGTTGGGTCACATCCCTCACTGTTTCCTGAAAGGCCCATGTCTCATCTAATAATGAAGATGTGTCCTTAGAGTCTTCTGTGAGAATGTCATTCTAAATCCAGACAGATGTTTAGATAGCAAAGGTTTTTTTTGTTTTGTTTTGTTTTTTGTTTGTTTGTTTGTTTGTTTCAAGACAGGGTTTCTCTGTGTAGTCTTGGCTGTCCTGGACTTGCTTTATAGACCAGGCTGGCCTTGAACCCACAGTGATCTGCCTGCCTCTGCCTCTGCCTCCCAAATGCTGGGATTAAATGCGTGCACAACCAAGGTTAGCAAAATTCTTAAAGTTGTTTAAACTACTGATTTTACATAACCATTCCTATGCTTGTAGACTAGTTCTACCATGCATATGAAAAGATGGATTTTCCTAGTCAAACTACTGAGTAACTGCAGCACTGTCGGAAATGGCCCAGAAATGTAAACTAGTGATGCAGTTAACTGAGTGGCAATCATACTTTGGTAAGGCCACATTTGCCTAGAGGCAGGCCTGCAATTGAAAGAATTAAAAGTCAATGAATCCATTAGAGATTTTAAAAAATCTATTGTGTTAATATAAATTCTTAATGATAAATTTGGTCAACCATGTCTTGTTCTGTGAGGTCCTGCCTGAAGTCTTCCCATAGACACAGCACTTTGTCACAACCCACATGTGAGGTCACAAAACTGACTATTAGGGTCATGAAGAATTAGGCAGACAAAAATGTTTCTGAATGTTTAACGACCAAAAATTAACTCAAAAGAAATCTGTAATGACTCCAAGGTGTTCTGACCACACTGGACTTCCATGCTGCATTGTGTAGCCGTGGCTTTGAACACGCATGTACACTTTGCATGATATATGCCATCAAATGGTGCTATACCAACAAACTGCCTGAAATATCTAGGTGCAAATTTCAGACTTCTGTGTAGTAAGAGTTGTGGTGTTTTACTGCATATTCAAGGCTTTCTGCTCTTATAGAAACAAAATGGCTTAACACTGTGGACAACAAGGACAGGACGTTTAATATTTTCCCACCATCAGTCCTCAACCTTAAGTATCGAATTCATGTATCTTTGGACTGTGTTGTATTACAATATTTGATTTTAAAAGCTACTGTATAGTTGCTTACTTAAGTCTCATAAAATATGAAATTAATTTTGACTCAGTATTAGAACAGAATTTCTACCAGTTTCTAAAATGGCTGTACAGAGATTTCTGCTGTTTTACACTATGTATTTATGAAAAGCAGCATTCTAAGGGGTGGAGAGACGACTCAGATGTTAAGGGCGTGCACTGTTCCTGCAGAGCATCCAAGCTCAATCCATCCTGGGTACCTATAACCAGAGGACCTGGTACTTCCCGCCTTTTCAAGCACCTTCTCTCTCTCTCTCTCTCTCTCTCTCTCTCTCTCTCTCTCTCTCTCTCTCTCTCTCTCTCTCTCTCTCTCTTTCTCGCACACACACACTCACACACTCACACACAGTCACACAGAAGTTAAAACTAAAATAAGTCTTTTGAAGAAAAGCATCGTTTTCAGCGTTGAGGGTTATAAAAATAATTTGACTGTGGGAAATGTTTAGGATGTTCTGTATCCCACAGCATCAAATAGTCAACTAACAAGTATGTCTGTCTTGTTCTGGTGCAGCTCTTCACCCCTCATGGAAGATAAAATATGCATGTCACAGAACTGCTTTAAAGTAAATTGCTCTACAATAGTCGGTAATATTTTATTTCATCCAGGGTTACATAGAATTTCTCTGGTGAAAGGGGTCTTAAGTAAAAAAAAAAAAACTAGAAGCCCCCCCTTGCAGGGGTTTAGTGAATTTCCTACAGGCCTGCATAAGAAATAGTTTCAGTTTGCGAGCCACAAGGCCTCCAGGGCATCTGTTTGCTCCTTCATTTGTCTTGCTCAGGCAGCTATGGACAAGAGTAAACGGGCACATCTAGCTGTGTTTTGTTAAACCTTCTTTACTGGAACAGGAGATGGAGAAGCTTTGGCCCACAGTCTATATTTGGTCAAGTCTTACTTGAAGGTTTTCCCTTTCACCCAGCCCTCTCTTCTGATCCCTGAGAGTAGATTTCCCCCTCTAAGTTTGAAACAAGCAGGGTGACCCCTTAGAGGGGGCCTCAGCTGAGAAAATGCCGCCATCGGGTTTGCCTGAGGGCAAGCCTCCAGGGCGTTTTTCCCTGCTTCATGCTGATGTAGGAGGGCCTAGCCCACTGAGGGTGGTACCATCCCTGGGTAGGTGGTCATAGGTCGTGTTAAAAACCGGTATGCGTAAGTGATGGAAAGTGAGCCAGTAAGCAGTGTTCCCCCCTGGTCTCAACTTCAGGCCCTGCCTCCAGCTTCCTGCCTTGGAGCCTCCTGATGATGGAAGTCTAAGATGAAACAAACCCTCCCCCCCCCCAAGTTGCTTTTGGCCAGTGTTTTAGTACAGCAAAGGAAAAATAACTGAAACAGTAAGGTACACACTGGCTCCCATTGCTGTGAGGAGAAAACCTGCTCAGGCTGAGATTGCTCACTCTCTTATGCATGAGAGGGGCCGACTCAGAAAGCCCTGGTTTTCCACGTTCTGACTCCAACACTCCGTGACTAGTGTACATTGCTTATACAAGAGAAACAGGATATATCAGGCAGCACTGACAATCCGTCATGCTCTTTTGTTCTGACTGTCAAGACCAGGGAATTGATCATTTTCTCAATCTAGACCTTCATGTTAAACCTGAAGAGTCATTGTAGAAGGAGTCTAGGTTTCTACTCCAATTTCACCCTGAACAATGTGGTGGCAAGATGCCAGATGCCTCTGGGAATCCATCATCTCAAGGAGGCTTCTGCATGACAACAGCACTTGGAAGGAAGAGGGGTGGGGCTTCCTTCCTTTCCTTCCTTTCCAGAGACCCAACTTTACCCTTGCAGGTGAATCAAGCCCACAGTGTATGGGTCCAACCCAGACATGGTTTTTGGCATGTAGTAGGTATTCAATGATGATGTAATTGAGCTGAACACTGGGGTAGGGACTAAGGCTCCTGAAACTACTTCTGTTTCATAATCCTGTTGAGATCCTGATTCATTTCTTCTTTGCAACATCTCTACCTTCCCTGCTTTAAACTGGAGTCCACAGTTCTCAGCTGTTTCAGAGGAGGTGGTTGAGGAAACAGCTACCACACAGGAAATCCAGTAGTGTAGCAGCTATTGCTTTTCCAAACAAGGATAATGCCTAAGGACAAGAGTTGGAATGGTCCCTTGCTTTTCCTAAATTGACCTTAATTCAACTCCATTGAGTGTGGTTTTGTGTAAAAGAAGCACAGTGTGTTTGTTAGTGTATTGTTTACTGAATTTTGACACACACATATGTCCACATGTCATAGTGAGCTTCAGTTGTCAACTTGACTAGGGAGAGTCATCGGAGAAGAAAGTGTCAGCTGAGGAATTGGCCTGTGGGCTTGTCTGTTTCAGAATGTCTTGATTATTAATTGACGCAGCAGGGTCCAGCCTACTGTGGCCACCACCATCCCTTGGTAGGCCATGTGCTGTATAAGAAAGCCACTAAGCCTGTGAGTGAACCAGAGGGCAGACAGAAAGGTAGTGTTCCAACGTGCTTTCTGCCTCCCGCTTCCTGCTGTGAGTTCTTGTCTTGTCTTCCCTCAGTGATGAACTATGACCTGGAATTGTAACTGGAAACAAACCCTTTTTGCCTTACGTTGCTTTTGGTCGGAGTGACTTTTTTATTTTCCTTTTATCGTCATGTTTTCTTTGAGACAGGTTCCTGGCTGGCTTGGAATTCACTATGTAGATGAGGCTGGCCTCAAACTCACAGAGATCTGCCTGTCTCAGCCTCCCAATACTATGATTAAAAGTATGCACCACCTTGCTTGGCTTGGTCTAGTGTTTTGTTTTTTTAATCACTCTAAGAGAATGAAACTAGAACCATTGAAACCATACCATGAAAGATAGAACATTTCAATTACTCTTAAAGTTCCCTATTGCTGAAAATAAAGGTGTCAGGCTAAATATGTTTATTATTCACCCTATAATTATTGTGGCACTATTATCTAACCCACCATCATAAAGGATCCAGACTCCTGATAGATTTTATATTTGCCTTATTTCACCTTGGGCTGGGCAGACAATTTCACCTAAGCTATCTCCTATCTCCCAGCCCTCATCCCATTCTATCTGTCTTAATCATTCCTAATTGGACTACCTCCCATTCATGATTCTATAAATACTTGCTTATTCTTCTTCCTTTCCACACCATTCTCAGAGTCTTTCCTCCCTGCCCACATGATTCTCTCTCTGCCTAACCCATGGTGGCTTTCTCCTTCATCCACTCTTCCTGTTTGTCTCCTTCCCAAGACCCTCTCTTTCCCAAGCCCTCCAACCTTAGCTCTGCCCAGCTCACCTTTGCCCTGCCCAGGTGAGCTTTTTATTGGTCAAACAGGAATATTTTCTTAGGCAAGGTTTACATAAGAACAGGGGTGTGTGAGAATATGCTTGTACAGGAAGGGAGAAGATTTTGGAGGCCAATAATTTGCATTAAAATACATAGCACTAGACCAACCCCTAACAATTCTCAGTAGCTTGCCAGTCAGTTGTCCACCCTAGTCTCCTGTAAATGCTGGCTTGTTTTACAAGTATAGTGTTTTATAAAACATGTTTTTTTATGATAAAAGGTACATACTAATTACAGAGTTCAGAAAATATAAAAAGTATAAAGAAAAATTATTTAAATGCATTTGTGTGTGTGTGTTTGTGTGTGTGTGTCTTCCCATAAGCACTTCCCACAGCATGCTAACACTAATGACAGGGGTATAGAACAGAGACAGCTTCCCCAGTGAGTGTTTAATGTATCTTTAATGATTGTGTTTGAAATAATTATTTTGTCCATAGGATTTCTGATTCCTTTATCTTAATTAATGATGCAAATTATGCCTACCAGTAACCTGCATTATTATTAAGAATAGTTTTCTAAATTACAGTTGTACTTAGCTGTTGCTGTTATGAAGAACACCATCAAATTCTGCTGAGTCTAGTGTAGTTGCCTCATATTCACTGACTTCCTTGAATTGTTTTATTTTCTATAGTTGCCCCCCCCCCTTTCCTAAATGTAGAGTAATTTCTTCTGTGAAGAGTAGATTCTTGGCTTTCTGATCGTGTGTTTATTTATTCTCTCCCATTGAGCTGGCTAAGATTTACAACTGGAGCTATGAATGGTCGTAACTGCTATCCTTAAAATATCTATACACTCCCATATGTGTACTGGGGGTAGGGGAGGCATGGATGGACCTGTGTTACCTTCATGTATGGGTGTGCTTGTGGAGGTCAGAGGTTAATGTCAGCTGTCTTCCTCTAGTCTTATCTACACTAATATTTGAGGCATGGCTTCTCACTGAACCTGGAGTGCACCTCTTCAGCAAGTCAGACTGGCAAACAAGCTCCCTGGATCTATCTCTGCTCCGGCACTTGGGTTATAGGTGTACCCTGGCTTCTACGTGGGTTCTTGAGATCTGACCACAGGTCCTTATGTCTACTCAATGATCATTTTACATACTGAGCCATCTCTCAAGCTCCAAGAAAACGTTGTTAATTAATTTCTTACAAAGAACAATACCTGCTCTAGATATTTTAGGCTTTTTTTTAGGCTAACGATTTTAATTTTATTCCTAACTTAGGTAAACAATGTCTAGGATTTATAATGTAGTCATTCTGAAAATGGTTAGAGTAATGGAAGCCTGAAAAGTCATGAAAATCCAGAAATAATCTTGAAATAGTAAATTTGGCTGACTCATGGTATAGCATGTTTTATGATAGTTAAATATACTTTTGCATCTTCAATTTATTGATAAAGGAACATATTCATTAATAATGGTTAATATGAAAACTGGACTAAAACACAACATATAGTATCTCACTTTCATAAAAAATAAAATTAAATGTGGAAATTTTCTCTCTAATAACAGAACATTGACCACGGAGATAGGAGTCATTTTTAATATCTTCTCTTTCCCCCCAATATTCCTATATTAAATATCTGATTTTTAGAAGTAGTCAGTTCATAGCTAAGTGAGAAGTCATTCTCCTGTTTTCAAAGTTATTAGGTTGATCATATAAAGCCACCCAACTAAACTTCTATTGGTAGAGATGTACTTATCTCTGTCTACTTTAGCAGTGGTAAACCCTTTTCTATGCCCAATGAAACACTGTTATGCTAATTATATCATCGCTGTGACCTGACACCCGGCAGGAGCAAGGTAGAGGAGGAAAAGGCTTTAGCTCACGGTTTTAAAGGTTTGTGCTGGTGGGCAGGGCAGGGAAGAGCTCCTCCCATCACAGCGGAACTGGCATCTTGGCCAGTTCCAGGAGACCAGAGCAAGACAGAGCCCTCAATGACTTCCCCTAGCGGTTCTGTTTTAACCAGGACCCTCCTTCTATACTACAGGCTCCAAGTAATCTATTGATAGTTTGAATCCGTCAATTGCTTAAGCCATTCATTAGGCCAGAGCCAACTGGATCTAGTCCTCTCTGGAAACAGCCCTGTAGACACATGCAGAGGTGTGCTTTACTTGTCCCAGGGCTCCCCAGTCTCATCAGCTTGATAATCAGGATAAAATGTTTAAAAGATTCTCTCCAGAGACTGTACACTTTCTGTGAATACTCTTCTGCCCCTCACAGCAACAGTCAACTTGCCTTCTCAAGCTCAGCTGATGGAATGCTGCTGTTTAGCAACTAGCTCTCAAAAATTAAAGAAAAAAATTAATGTAGCCTCAGTTTATACCATATGTCAGTTTTGAGGTGTAGTCATCCTTGCAAGCCCCATCAGTGAACACAGATTTAGGATTAGCAGTGGATATATCTGAAGTCTGTCCTTTACCCATGTTTAAAAAAAGTCCCCTGTTCAGCTTTGTAATAATCTCTAACTTATTAAATTGTCCCAATTGTAATTGGGAGGCAGACCTGACCACCCTACCTACGATGCTCCTTGATGATCAATAGCCGGTTTACACTCAAAAGCCTCCTTGGGCTTGAGACACTGGGGCTGAGCACTACGAATAACCTTTACTATTGTGGTACATTCTCTATCACCCATCCTGTAGATAAGCTGAACACAGCCACAGTAGAGCCAGTGACGATCAAGTGACCTGAGCCCAAAAGAATTCTGGCCTGCAGAACAATGCACAGTATTGTGTACAGTATTGGTTTTGTCGTTTGTTGCAGGGAAAGACGCCCCACCTACCCAGCCTGCATGGGGAGGATGCCTCCTGACTGTAAGCCCCAGTGTCTTACATTCTAGTCAGCTGATTTCTTCCCATTTCCATAGCTTTGTTTTATAGAGCGGTGACAACACTGCTCAGTTACAACAGTCACAGTGAGTTTCCAAATACGACCAAGATCCATCGGTTCTTTTCAAAGAGCAATGCTAATCTGAGAATAAGCCAGCATCTTCCACAGCTCATAACATACAAAAGACATGCGTATTTGTGCCTAGCTTTCCCTTTAGCTGTTTAGGAACACTTTTCAAAATATAATCTATTTTTACATGAGTGTGCCCTCATTCTGAATTTTGGAGAGTTAGGAGGATCTTGGTTTTGTTTGTTTTTTGTTTTGGTTTGTTTTTGAGACAGGGTCTCACTATTCAGCCCTGGCTGACCTAGAATTCACTATGTAGACTGGGCTGGTCTCAAACACCTGGAGATATGATCACCTCTGCCTCCCAAGTATCAGGATTAAAAGCATATGCTACCACAACCCTGTGCTCAGAGGATCTTGTGATGGCTGTATTGTACTCAGAGTCCATGCTGCACACAGTCATAAGATGACACGCTTTCAGTCTTGGAGAGGGATTTGAGCATGACCCAGAACTAGATAAGGAGGGCATGAGCCTGAATCACAGCAAAAGCAGCAAGGATCAGTGTTTAAGCTTGAAGAGACAATGAAGTGAGACCGTGCTTTGTTGTGGCTTTAAGTGTGTTTACTAGTGTACACATGGTAGGAGAGATTTGTTGGGAAGAAAATTGTCTAGACTTGGGGAAGCCATGTATACTTATTCATCTAGAAGAAAAATCCTGGGAATACAGAAGAACTAATAGCTATAACAGGTTCTTGTAACAGGTAAGAGTTACTGAGTCTCCCTCTAGGAAGTATGCCGGCACCTTTGACTAATAATAGCCAAGAATCAGGCTGCACTAACTACACAGAGAGAGAATAGAGTGAGGCAAGCAGTATCCAACTAGTGTTAATCCTAGGGGATAAAATACCAGCACCAAGCAGGGACATTTTCTGCACACGAGTCACTTAGAGGAGGGCCAAAAGTAGGTCTGAGGACAGGGCCGTTCCATGACAGTTTAAATTGAGAGTAAATGTTTAGAAACACTTTTATAGCAATTGATGAAAGAATTCTCTATAGAATCTGAAGATGTTTTTCAAAATGAGGCTTGGCATTGTGTATCTACTAAAATTTTATGTATCTATTAAAACTTTATATTTCCATTAATTAATTTCATTAATTTTCTGTGACAACTTAAAAAATAAAAGAATGCAGGTCCTTTAGTACCAATAATTAGACAAACATCAATTAGAGAATTGTGGGTAATCTGCTGGGGTGAGTTGAGGGTCAAAAGTTAGAGGAAGGGTGTTGTTTCCCTAATTTCTTTCTCAGCCATTTTGTCTTTTGTATACAGGAGGGCTACTGATTTGTTTGAGTTGATTTTTTATCCAGCCACTTGGATGAAGGTGTTTATCAGCTGTAGGAGTTCCCTGGTAGAATTTTTGGGGTCACTCATATATACTATCATATCATCTGCAAATAGTGATACTTTGACTTCTTCCTTTCCAAACTGAATCCCCTTGATCTCCTTTAGTTCTCTTATTGCTCTAGTAATGACTTTAAGTACTATGTTAAAGAGGTTTGGAGAGAGTGGGCAGCTTTGCCTTGTCCCTGATTTCAGTGGGACTGCTTTAAGTTTCTCTTCGTTTAGTTTGATGTTGGGTATAGTCTTGCTTTATACTTGTTGTATATTGCTTTTACTATGTTTAGGTAAGTGCCTTGTATCCTTGACATGGAGGTAACCTAGAACCCCTGCACAGAAGTATCCCATGCAGCTCAGTGTCCAAGAGGGTTCCCTAATAATAGGAATAGGGGCCATCTCTGACATGAATTCATGGGCTGGCTCTTTGATCATCTCCACCTGAGGGGGGAGCAGCCTTACCATTCTGCAGAGGAAGACAAAGAAGCCAGTCCTGATGAGACTTGATAGACTAAGGTCAGATGGAAGGGGAGGAGGACATCACCTATCAGTGGACTGGGCGAGGGGCATAGGAGAAGAAGAGGGAAGGTGGGTGGGATTGGGAGGGGATGAGGAGGTGGCTACAGCTGGGATACAAAGTGAATAAACTGTAATTAATAAAAATAAAATTAAAAATAGAAAAGACAAAAAAAGCTAGATGAAGGGAATTTGGTGACTACCAGGCATTCAGGGAAGGCTTCCTTCATGGATGCTCAAGTTAAACCGTGGAAGATGGAGACAACTTGACAAGTGGAGATGACCCTCAGGTCACTCCTGCAGCCATAAGTAGGCATTCATACTTGGATGTGTTTTTCTGCAGTTTCAGAGTATACATATTTATCTTGTACCAAGATCTGAAGTGGGTCAAGCAGATATAGGCATGGAAGACTGAGCACTGTTAGGACTCTTGAGTAGGGCTCTAACACACTAAGGCTTTGTAGATTTATGGAACATCCTTTTACTTCCCAGTAGAGGATAAGAGCCAAAATGGCAGGGACTTCCTCTGGTGGTATCCCTATTTAAACCCAGCAGACAGCAAATCTGAAATAACAATTTCAGTGAGAGAATGGATGAGTGGGTTTTAATTTTAACACCTCTAAACAAGAGGGCTGGGTAAAACTGGTGATTTTCAAATAATAAAGCAAGAAACCTTTCAAAAAGGTGTAATCCAACCCACAGACTCAAGACTCCATCCTTATATCTCTGTAAGATTTCATTTGATGAAAGAAATTCTACTCTTATTCTGAAAGATGCTGTATTAGATGACTTCTAAGTCCCCTTGTTAACTTTGATTTTTGTTTTCTATTGTAAATACATCAGAAGATAAAATGTTAGAGGCTGTGAAAACGTTGATTCATTCAACTGCAGCTGTACAAAAGTAGGTATTTGGGAGTTTGCTAGAAAATTAGAGTTGCTTCAATGACCTGGAAGGAAGTTCCTGACTAGGTTTCATGAGAGTTATCCTTTGTCCCCTAAGAGTGCACGTTAAATTCTACAAGTTATTCTGTCGCAGTTGTGAGGGCTATGGTTGTGTGTAATATACGCACAGTGCTGGACAGAAAGAACACCACAGAGACCTCTGGCTACCACAGGGACTCAAGTTAGGAAGTAGTTTATCCTTCCATCATGAGTCACAGCAGAGGTCTACAGCTGCTGCATTTGATTGACAAGGCCATCAAGATGTAGGTTTCTTATAACATGTGGCTTTTGTGCTAACAGTTTCAAGGCAGCGGCTCCACTGTTGAAGAAAGGAAGAAAAGGCCAAGAGGTACCAGCTGTACCTGTTGAAGCTGGTAAGCCCTGTGAGAAGGTACAAGGCCGCTGCGTGCCCTTGATAGGCACATTTACTCTGAGCCCACCTGAATGAGCTTCTGGTTCTGATTCTGTTCTCTGACTCCATGATAAACAGAACCGATACTTTAACATTGTGTCATGCAGAGATCTAGGACCACCCATGAGGCAAAATGACACCTCTCTCTCTCTTTTTAAATTTTTGTTGAAAATAGATTATTATCTCAAACAATACATTCCGACCACAGTTTTCCCCTCCCTTTACTCCTACCAGCTCTCCTCCTCCCCTCTCCCCTAGATTCTCTCCCCTTTCATTTCCTCTTTAGAAAAGAGCAGACCTCCAAGACATGACAACCAAACAGGATAAAACAAGATACAACAACACAAGGCAAAAGCCCTCATCTTGAGGCTGGACAAGGAAACCTAAGAGTCCCAAGAGCAGGCAGAAGAGTCAGACACATCCCCATTCCCACTATTAGGAGTTGTGCAACAACACAAAGCTAACAGACATAACACGTATGCAAGAGGACCTGGTACAGACCCATGCAAACCCTGTGCTTACCTCTTCAGCCTCTGTGAGCCCCATTTGAGCCCTGCTTAGTTGATTTGGTGGGCCATGTTTTCCTGGTGTCCTCCATCTCCTCTGATTTCTACAGTGTTTCCTCTCCTTCTTCTGCAGAGTTCCCAGATCTCTAACGGGGAGGGACTTGACAGAGACCTCCAGTTTAGACTCTCCACATAATGTCTGGCTGTGGAGACTCCTCTCTCTGTTTAAGCTTTTGGTTTTAGTGGGTGTTCAAGAATCTTGTTCTTTGAGACAGCCCACCCAATCTTTTTCACATTCAAACATTTATCTTCTTACTTCCTATCTATTTGCCTCAGAAAGAGAAAGAACCAACTCTCTACTCTTTGCTTCTGGAGCAGCATTGGCTATTCAAATGTACTGGGGACCAAAGCCACCATCTGTCCTATAGCTCTGCAATCATCTTTCTGATGCAGATGAAAGTTAGGGTAGGAAGACTTGATGAGGGGCTCTTACAGGCCCCCCACAGGACTTTGAGGCCTATGAGACCAAAGCTTGGTAGATTTTTCTGGAGGGGAAGAGACAGGAAGGTTTGTGAGACAAAATAATTTTATTTTATGTGCAACAGTATGAAAGTGTCAGATCCCTTGGAACTGGAGTTATAGTTGTGAGCTCCCATGTGTGTGCTGGGAATTGAACCTGGGTCCTTTGGAAAAGCAGTCAATGCTCTTAATCAATGAGCATCCCTCCATCCCCATGAGACAAGAACTTTATTAGATCATCCTTCAGGCAAAAGCTTTATTCACAGACAGACAGTACAATATGATGAGGGGTCCTAAATAACATTAGTCCCACCAGACAAAGCAATATTCTGCTTTTTATTTATTTAACTTTTTATTGATTTATTTTGTGAATTTCACATCATGCACACCAATCCCATTCATCTCTCCATCCCTTCAAACCTGCCCTCCACCCTTGCAACCTCCCGGCAAAAAAATAAAAAAATAAAAAAAATCTCTCCTTGTGGAAGCAGGAGTGTGTCACAGTTGGTCCCATAGTACACCCTTTTGTCCACAGATCTTCACTTGCAAATGTTCATTGCAATGAGTTACTAGTCTGGTTCAAGGCCTCTGGTTTCTGCTACACTATCAATACTGGATTATCACCAAAACTCTTCTCAGATATCATGCTGTTGCTCCTCTGTGTCTTGGATATCCTGCAGCTTTAGATCTCATCCCTTTAGGGCTCATCCCTTCTCAGGCTCTAGCAGTTCATAGATAAGGCAGATGTTGGTTGGGTGGGCTGACTCAAAGCCCTATACCTGGGCCTGAGAGGTTTTCTGAGTTGGTGAATGCACCAGCTCTCCTGCATCCACACCACCAGCACAAGCTCTCCAGATTTGTAGCCCTGACTACCTCACTCAATGTCAGGTGATGATCAGGGACAACTCTACTGCTCTCTGGCTCATCTGTGCCCATGCCATCATGGCCAGCTCTATTGAGCTGCCCGGGCAAGGTGCAGGACCTTCTCTTCTGTGCTCAAGGCCTTGGGACCAGCTGCACTATCACCACACCTTTCTGGGCAAGGTGCAGGGCCTGCTCTCCAAAATGCTGCAGCTGGTGAGGGGTGGGGCTAGCTCTCCTGCTTTTATACCGTTGGTGCCAGCTCTGTTCAGAAGAAGGGTGGGCCAGTTCTACATGACCCTCAGACATCAACATAACCCCAGACAGCAGCCTAGACCAGGGATGCCCTCCTGGCCTTTGGTGGTAACAGACTACCGCTGTTACAGGCCTCAGTGGCAGCATGGGCCAGGGCCTCACCATGGCCTTAGATGGTCACTGGCTACTTACAGCAGGATGTTCCTCCCTACCCTTGAGTCTCCAGTTCCACCTCTTTTTATTGTGCACATATCCTTTTGCTTCTTTTTCTGTTCCATTTCTCCATTACTTACTTGTCCATCCTAGTGGCACTGGGGGCCTCTGGGTGTCTTGGGTCAGGAGTGCTATACTCTGCCTGTGTTGCATGGTACTGGGCAGGGGTCATCGGGGCATGCATGGCATAAGGCTGGGGGGTGGCAAGATGCTGCTCGCAAAGATTTCGATGAGGCCCTGAATAGCAAGGAAGCAGGCTTAATTAATATGTGATCTAGACTACAGGACAGAAATAAGTTAGCTTCCTGACAGAGGTCACTCTCTTGGTAGGTTGGGGAGTGAAGCTTTGCTAATGTGTTGCACCTGTAAGTCATGAGTACAGTCAAGCTTCATTGGACCCCATAATGTAAAGAGGGGGGGAGTATCTAGGTTTTCTTCCCAATCTGCTTATAGCCTTCTTTGCTTAGGCCTGGTGAGCCAGGGTACTCCAATAGGGTGTAAAAGATACCATTGTCTCTTCAGAAATGACAGCTTTTCATCCTTGTTGTATTCCGTTGGCAGTTGGCTTCTGTTGTACAAACTGCCATGCCACCTTCAGTGCAGAAGACCCTCGTGTTTATGATTGGGAAGACCCTACCTCTCCCTGTGAAGGACTGGCTAGGGTGCTCTAACACACACCCACTCATATACACTCACGCACAATTACATACACACACACACACACACAGAGAGAGAGAGGGAGAGAGAGAGAGAGAGAGAGAGAGAGAGAGAGAGAGAGAGAGAGAGAGAGAGAGAGAGAGAGAGAGAGAACTACCTAGGGTTCCAGGCTTTTGGATACCAGAAAAAAAATCAAACCTTTTTTTCCCCTTGATTCTACACTCCAAATACTTTTGACACCAGGTACGTGGGAGGTTATCTCTACATAGCATGTGTTTCTCCCATGGATACCTGCTGAATGTCTCCTGGTTCAGTCTAGATCTGGAAGACAGTCTCAGATCCCACAGGCTGGGAGTTCAATCCTGGAAGATTAACCTTCGTTTAAGATTCTAATTCCAACTCCTAATTCACGATGTGTGCTTCTGACCCACAGGCTGTATATCAGGATTTCCATGACCCTTCCTTGTTCTATTAATTACCTGGAGCAGCTTGCAAAACTCTGGGAAGCATTTGACTCATGCTCATTATAAAGGATATCATAAAAGATGAAAAAGGGATATTATAACCGATAGAAATGGTAGGAAGAGACATCTGGGGAGTTGTGGTGATTAATATTGAGTGTCAACTTGACAAGATCTAGAGTTACCTATAAAACAAACTCTGGACATAGCCATGAAGGAGTTTCTAGAGCCACCCAAGATGTGGCTGGTACCATTCCATGAGCTGGGGGTCCCAGACAGTTGTAAAGGAGAAAATTCCTATCTTTTTGCTGACTGTGTTTGCCCGTGACCATATGGCCATCTACCTCATGCTCCTGACACTACTCCTTCCCTGCCATAATTAACTTCTAAGCTAAAACAAACCCTTGTTCCCTCAAATTGTTTTACCAAGTATTTGATCACAATAATAAACAAAGTAAACAGCCCAACGCTCTTTCCTGGTTCACCACCCTCAAAGAACCTCTACACCAGTGATTCTCGACCTTCTTAACGCTGGGACCCTTTAATATAGTCCTCACATTGTGACCCAACCATATAATTATTTTGTCGTTATTTCATAACTGTAATGTTGCTACCATTATGATTGTAAAGTAAGTATCTGATATTTCCTATGGTCTTAGGGACTGTAGGAAAGGGCCATTAAACCCCCAAAGGCATTGCCACCCACAGCTTGAGAACCTCTGCTCTACGTGTTTAGTTCCAACAAAACACAGCAAACCCTGACCTCGGGTTTTTTTTTCTTGAGGCTTCTTACAAAGGCATAATTGATTTGTCATTGGCCTTTGATGATCAACTCAATCTTCATCCCTGCTTTATTGGAGGGGGATGGGGTAGAAACTCTCTACCCTCTCAAATTCTATCTTGATCTTCCTAGTAACTGATCCTAGTCCTGAAGCCATCCAGAGGTACCCTGACCACCAATCATCCCTTCAGCACTAAAAGACCATCATCAACCTGTGGGTGATTCTAGAGGCTCCAGGAGCTGTGCATCAAGAAACAAGAGGAAGACCAAATTTCACAGCACTGTACTGGTCTTAGTGTCAGTAATCCTTATGAGAGCAAACTAGGTCAGTTCCCACATTCCCACTTTCCAGATGGTGACGGCCTCATGTCTAAGAAGTAGTTTCCTCGGGCCCTCCCAGAAATATATGCACATGGCAGCTGCAACCAAAATATACTGAGGGCCTGCTTGGCTTCATCAGACATGGCAAGAAATCCTGAGTCACAGCCAATGCCATCTGCTGGGAACAAATTTTAATGTATCTCCAACACCCTGCCACGTATTAACCAGGCTCATGAGACCTGATAATTAAGAATCTATTAATCCTTCTCTTCAACTGCTTCTGGTGTCTATTCTATTTGCCTTTCTGAATGAAAACTAAGCATTCTCCCTAGGGTCCTCCTTGTTATTTTAGCTTTTCTAGGTCTGTGGATTGTAGTATGGTTATTCTGTGTTGTATGGCTAATATCTGCTTATAAAAGAGTATATACCATGCATGTTTTTTTTGGTTTTGGGTTACCTCACTCAGGATGATCTTTTCTAGTTCTATCCATTTGCTTGCAAATTTCATGATTTCTTTGTTTTTTAATACCTGAGTAGTATTCCATTCTGTAAATGTGCCACAATTTCTGTATCCATTCTTTGGTTATGGGACATCTAGCTTGTTTCCAGATTCTGGCTATTATGAACAAAGCTGCTATGAACATAGTTGAGCAAACGTCCCTGTGGTATGGTGGAGCATCTTTCAGGTATATGTCCATGAGTGGTACAGATACATTTTGAGGTAGCACTATTCCCAATTTCTGAGAAAGCACCAGATTGATTTTCAAAGTGATTGTACAAGTTTGCACTCCCACCAGCAATGGAGGAGTGTTCTCCTTTCTCCATATCCTTGCCAACATGTGCTGTCATGAGAATTTTTGATCGTAGCCATTCCGGATAGGAGCCTACCATAGATGACCTCTGAAAGATTCCACTCAGCAGGGATTGAAGCAGATGCTAAGATTCACAGACAAACTTTGGGCAGAGTGTAGGGAGTTGTAGGAAAGAGTGGAGGAATAGAAGTACCCTGAGGGGACAGGAGCTCAATAAGAAGACCAAAAGAGCCAACAAATCTGGGCCCAGGGAGATCTGCAGAGACTGATACACCAAGAAAGGACCATGCATGGAGAGGATCTAGATCCCCCTACTCAGATGAAGCCCATACGTAGCTCAGTCTCCACGTGGGTCCTCTAGTAAGGAATCAGGGGCTGTCTCTGACATGGACTCTGTTGTCCACTCTTTGATCACTTTCCCCACGGCACAGAGGAAGAAGATGCAGGCAGTTCTAATGAGACTTGATAGGCTGGGGTCAGATGGTAGGCAAGAAGGGCTTTCCTTCTGTGTACTAGGGGAGGGAGCTAGGGAGAAGAGAGAGAAAGGGTGTGATCAGGAGAAGATGAAGGAGGGGGCTACAATCAGAATGTGAAGTGAATAAATTATAAAAAATATATATTAAAAAGAATCTGTTATTCACTGTACAAATGTATATGTCATTGTGTAAAATGCACCAACAATTCCTAAAAAAGACAACTTCTAACTCCAAATGCAACCCATCTTCCCCAAATATTATCCAGGAATTTTTGGGACATGCTAGGGAACAGAATGAAGTTAATCTGGGCTATGGATTCTGTTTTCTGTCCCTCCTCAGTAATTATTATCACTGCCAATGTAATAACTGTCGAGTTCACACTGTAGGGTTGTGAATCCCGACTTTGTGCAAAATCCACAAGGAAGTCTTCTAAACTATGTGGCAGTCATGATCCTACTTTTTCTTAAAACCTTAGAATCTATTGACACAGAGACTGTCACACACCTAAATCCTGAGGGGCTATGTCTATAGAAAGATGGAATTCTTTAGTGTTTGCTGGTGCCAAGCAAGACCATTGTGTTTCCCAGCCCCACCCAGACCCCATCTCAGCATGGAAAGGCAAGGAGGCATTGTATCAGAGACTAGGAATGGTGAGGACAAGTGTGTGTGTGTGTGGGGGGGAAACAAAACAAGATATTGAGAAAAAAAATTGAGCTACTCCCCGTAAAAGAGGGTGTTTAATTTTTGTTTGTTTGTTTTGAAATAGTTTTTTTTTACTGTGTAGTCTCTATGTAAATGTCCCAGATGGACATTCTGGGAGAGGGACCTTGGTGATAATAGATCAACAGAATGAGTCTTAAGGAGCTTTGGTGTGTCCTGAGAGGCCTGCTTCTGAGGACTCCCTCTCCACTACCTCTCTGTCCGTTTCAAATCTCTTGCAGGCCACTCACAGTAAACTTGCTGCTCCTCAGCCTCCAACAAGCATGTTTGCTTGGGCGTTGTGGACCTGTAACTCATTTTCATATTTATTCAACTCACCTCACAGCATTCACCAGGCTCTACATGCTGCAATTGCCTTGCTGGGGAGAGATCCCTTACTCGCTCAGCAGTGCCCTGAGTAGGTAAGTGAATTCACTTTTGAGGCTGCCACAGCAAATGGTGATAAGCTGAGTTAACCAAAACAAGAGTTTTGTTTTCATACTGTCAGGAAGCCAAAGGTCTAAAATCAAGGTGTGTCTGCAGGGGCACACCCCCTCCAAAGGTCTGGGAAGGAGCCTGCATCCCTCTTGCACTTTCTTATGAATCCAGTCCCTTGACCTGGGCTACTCAATATCAGACTGCCTGTGTTCAGATGGCCTTTGGTGTGGTCTACCTTTCTCATCTTGGCTAACAACACTCATCTTTTGGATATAAGGCCCATGCCATTATCTGGGGGTGATCTCTCATCTCCAGATCCTGACTTCATTACATTTGCAAAATTCCTTTGACTAAATAGGTCATAGGTTCTGGGCAGACATGTCTACTACCTACTATTACTACTATAAGTTCAACATTAGCCTCAGAGGTTAGTGCTTATGTTCTGGGCCTTACCTTCTCCTTTACCAAGAACTGCCAATCTTTGATTTTTTTTCACTGGTCTCACTTACAGGTCTGAGTCTCCCCTGGAGGGCTGGCAAACTTATTGTAACCCATCAATCTAAGTTAATTCTTATTCTGTGTACATGGCTTACATATGTAATAATGGTATGGCGCCCCTGGAGGGGGCGTGGAAAGAAAACATGTGAAGAAAGAGTCCAGGTGAATCTCTGGACTGTTTGGGGGCAGATGAAGGCTACAGTGGAGGGATAGTTTTCTTTTTTTTTGATTTATTTTTTATATTAATCACAGGTTACGTACTTTGTATCCCAGCCTTAGCCCCCTTCCTCATTCCCTCCCAATCCCACCATCCGTCCCTCATCTCCTCCCTGCCCCTTTCCAAGTCCACTATTGGGGGAGGACCTCCTCCCCTTCCATCTGACCCTAGCTTATCAGGTCTCTTCAGGACTGGCTGCAATGTCCTCTTCTGTGGCCTAGCAAGGCTGCTCCTCCCTCGGGTGGGGGGGGGGGTTGAAGAGCCAGCCATTGAGTTCATGTCCAAAATAGTCCCTGTTCCCCTTACTAGGGTACCCACTTGGATACTGAGATACCATGGGTTATATCCGAGCAGGGGTTCTAGGTTATATCCATACATGGTCATTGGTTGGAGAAACAGTCTCATAAAAGACCCCTGTGCCCTGATATATTTTGGTTCTTGTGGAGCTCCTGTCCTCTCCAGGTCTTACTAACTCCCCCTTCTTTCATATGATTCCCTGCACTCTGCCCAAAGTTTGGCTATGTGTCTTAATATCTGCTTTGATACACTGCTAGGTAGAGTCCTCCAGAGGCCCTCTGTGGTAGGCTCTTGTAGTGTTACTTATTTTCTCCTACATCCAATGTCCATCCCATTTGTCTTTCTAAGTGAGGATTGATCATCTTACCCCAGGTCCTCTTTTTTGTTTGTCTTCTTTAGGTGTTTAGATTTCAGTATGTTTATCCTATCTTATAGGTCTATATAAGTGAGTATATACTATGTGTGTCTTTCTACTTTCGGGATACCTCACTCAGGGTGATCATTTCTAGGTCCCACCATTTGCCTGCAAATTTCATGATTTCCTTCTTTTTAATTGCTCAGTAGTATTCCATTGTGCAAAAGTACCACAATTTCTGTATCCCTTCCTTAACTGAGGGACATGTGGGTTGTTTCCAGGTTCTGGCTATTACGAATAAAGCTGCTACGAACATGGATGAGCAAATGTCCTTGTTGTGTACTTGAACATCTTTTGGATATATGCCTAGGAGTGGTATAGCTGGAATCACTATTCCTCATTGCCTAAGAAAGAGCCAAATTAATTTCAAGAGTGGTTATACAAGTTTGCATTCCCACCAGCAGTGGAGGAGGTTCCTCTTTCTCCACATCCTCTGCAGCGTGTGTTGTCACTTGCGTTTTTGATCTTAGCCATTCTGACAGGTGTAAGGTGAAATCTCAGGGTCGTTTTGATTTGCGTCTCCCTGATGGCTAAGGACGTTGAACATTTCTTTAAGTGTTTTTCTGCCATTCTACAGTCCTCTACAGAGAGTTCTCTGTTTAGGTCTATACCCCATTTTTTAATTGGATTACTTGGTTTGTTGCTTTTTAACTTCTTGAGTTCTTTATATATACTGGATATTACCCCTCTTTCAGATATAAGGTTGGTGAAGATCCTTTCTCAGTCTGTAGGCTGTCATTTTGTTTTGATGACAGTGTCTTTTGCTTTACAGAAGCTTTTCAGTTTCATGAGGTCCCATTTATTGATTGTTGATCTTAGAGCCTGTACTGTTGGTGTTCTGTTCAGGAAATTGTCTCCCGTGCTGATGAGTTCTAGGCTCTTCCCCACTTTTTCTTCTAACTGATTGAATATGTCTGGTTTTATGTTGAGGTCTTTGAGCCACTTGGACTTTAATTTTGTGCAGGGTGATAAATATGGCTCTATTTTCATTTTTCTTCATGTAGACATCCAGTTGGATCAGCACCATTTGTTGAAGATGCTGTTTTTTTTTCCGGCAGTTTTCATTACATAGTTAAACACATGCCTCCTTTTAGACTGATCAGAGAGCTCCCATACTGAGGCCCGACACTTATATTTACAAGCAGCTTCATGCTATTCAGACTGCTTTCTTTTTATTAGAACAATTAACACTAATGTTTATTATGGGCTCACCAGCCCTGTGATCTATCTTTTGATCATTTATCTCATGCAATCTCCCAAAAGCACTATCATGAGATAATTGTGTCCCCACTTTACTAATAGAGGAATGGATACTTGGATTAAGTGAATTGCTTAAGGTTATACAGCATGGTTGTGTCTCTTGGTTGTGGTCTTTGTAGATCACAGAGTTTCTCTGTGTAACAATCCTGGCTGTCCTGGAACTTGCTCTGTAGAACAAGCTGGCTTTGAACTCACAGAGATCTGCCTGCCTCTGCCTGCTGAGTGCTAGGATTAAAGGTGTGCACCACTACTGTCCCGGCTCAAATATATTTTTTAACTCTAAAGCTTTCATTTGAAAATCTCTTCAATGTCTTACTTCATTGCATCAGTATTTTCCTATTTTCCAGATTCTGTCTTCTCCACTGGGCAAGACTAATGGCCTCTTTCTGGATTCCACATCTTCTATCACTAACTAGGAAATTCATTTCTTCATGGAGGATCTGAGGTGACTCAATGTTCACCTCATTTGCCCTAATTCTCTAAGTCATGATCCCATGTTAATCACTGTTCAGTGTTTGAAAACTGTTCCTTGCATTTTGTCCTGGTTTTAGTTGTATATGGCAGGTAACTGGTATAGGGCATTCTTTCACAGGTAAAACCAGGACTGTTAGCTTCTGACATAAGTCTGTGGCATCTGATTCTCCCTTGGGTTCTGCTATTCTCCCAAAGTCTTTGGTTCCAACAGGTTCTCAAGGTTATGGCCTGTCATTTTTTTTTTTTGAGCCCTTTATTGAACCGTAGAGCCCTCAAATTCTGTTACTTCCCTTCCATTAATAAGTAAGCCAAGCCCCAGTTTATGTAACAGGCCTCAGAATATGCAGATCAATGAATGATTGAGAACTAATTTCATGCAATTATTTCCAGTAAATTGCATCATTATGAAAGCTCAGTTTAACTGATATTACTGTTGCCAGAGAAACAAGACCACTTTCTTCTATCATTCATTGGACAAGGGTGCTTTCAGCCTGATGATAAGGTTTTCCAAAGATCCACTTCCTGGGTTGCCTTCACATTGACTGGCCAGTTCTACCCTCAGGAGTCTAAGGCCATCAGAGCCTGGATAGAAAAGGTCTGGAAGAGGTAGGGAGTCCACCACTGGTTTTTCCTTCCCTTGCTTTTCATGACTAGGTCTTCATCACCTTACTTGCCTCAGTGCTGTTCTCTCTTCTTTTCCAGGAAGTCATTGTGGGGCCTAATGGCACATTTTGTGCTTCTGGTTGTCTGTGACCTGCCCCTAGGCCTGTTGAACCTAGAGGTGAGCAGAAAGAGGTTGGACAACATGTGAGAGAGGTGATGGGAAAAGAAGAGTGTGGGTAGCAGTTGGATAAAGGCACTAGGAGGTGGACCCATGGGCTGGGGCTCACAGGATGGAATGTGGGAAAGGTGAGGCCTCTGCCCAAGGCAGTATAGCATGTGCTTTGTAACTATGGCATTAGCAGAGGCAAGGGATCTGGCCTTGCACTATACCCATATTTCACTCTGATGTTCTTCTCTCTCAAGCTGTACGCTATGAGTCCACATCCTTCCAGAGAGATGCCTTTTCCAGCTCACACCAGGGGCCACAGATATTTGAACACCAGCTTCTTCACCTATAAAGTGGGAGTCATGATATCAAGGCAAAAAGTGATGTTCTAGTTATTTTCCTCACAGCTATGTTAAAATTCTCTGACAAAAGCAACTTGAGGAAGGAAGAATTTATTTAGGATCACAGGTTGAGGTACAATCCATCATGGCAGGCGGTCATGGAGATGGGAGTTTAAGGTTGATGCTCACATGGCATCTACAGGCAGGAAGCAGGGAATGATGAATGCTGATGATCTGCTCACTTCCTCCATTTTATACCATCCAGGATCCCTGGCCAGGGAATGGTATCACCCACAGTGGGAAGGTCTTCCAAGCTCAGTTAGCTTATCTGAGATAATTTCACACAGGTACCTCAGATGCCCGTTTCCCAGATGACATGTCTTCAAGATGCCAGTCAAGATTAGCCATCATAAGTGCTTAAAGGGTTTTTTTTCCTGGTTTTTTTTGAGTCAGGGTTTCTCTATTAGCATTGGCTTTTCTGGACTCATTTTGTAGAGATCTGCCTGCCTCTGCCTCTGCCTCTGCTCTACAGTGTGCCACTGTACCTGAATAGGGTTGAGTTGTTTTTTTTTTTCTAAGATACTGATGAACTGAAGTATCCCCCTGAATGGTAGAACTGAAAAATAGTAATTGCATCCTAAGTCCCAGACTCTTTCCCCTAAAGCCTGGTAAAGGACCCAAAGCAATACTGAGAGTTTGCAGAGAAAATAGACAGAGAGAGCTTGGGGTCTGGGTCACTTCTTCTATGGCAGAGTGAATGGATTTTCTTTGGAAGAAAGTGCCATTGGGTGTGATCTGAAATGGCTAAAGTGGCCTTGACTCTGGCATCCTCCTCTAGCCACAGTATTTCCCCCAGCAGCTGAAGACATCCTTCCACTCAAGTTTTGTGCTTTTAAAAACATGGGGGCCCTTAGATCTTAGGCATATTCTCTGTAAGTTAACACATTCATTTATATAGTCAGCAAATGCTCATGGTACATGATGTTTTGGCTGATTTTTGCTGGGCAAAGGGGCTACAGAAGGGGCCACACAGTAGATCAAAGTGTGGATAAGAAAGCAAGGTAGGAAGATTAAGGAGATGAGGGTGAAAGGCCTTATTCTGTCCAGAGAGACATCTGGTGAAGGTGTCCTCGGAATATGTAGTTTTTAGTGCTGTGGGGATTATGGAACCAGGATCCTGCCCTCACCTTGCTCTGATCTGTCCTTCACACTTTGGAAGAACCTGAATTATCACTGTCCATCACAGTCCTGAGGATGATATCAAGGTGTCTTTCTCTGTTCTTTCCACCTTATTTTTTTTGAGACTACATTTCTTCCTGAGCCTGAAGCATGCTTATTGGCTAGACTCTCTCTCCCTCAACCCCCTGAATCTGCCTATCTTCTTCACCAAGTGCTGGTATTATTGAGGTGTACTGCCACACTCATATTGTATATGTGCACTGGATACCTGAATTCACATGCTCACCCTTGCTCACTGTATAGGTGCCTTCCCTACTGAGCCATCTCTCCAGTCCTCCAGATGTTTCCTAAAGCACAAATGAATAATCAGCAAAAGAGCTGGGCTAGGAGACTTTTGATGTACAGATGAAAATTCTTGCATCTTGACCTTGATTCTTCTCATTCCTTCAGTTTTCATCAGTGGCTTGGAAGACGACATGAAACAGATTTATTGGATGTGTGGATAGCACAAAGCTCTGAAGATTTAATACTACAAACTCTAGAGTTAAAATCTAAAATGTTTTTAAAATCTATAGTCCAAACTAAGGAGACAAAATGTAGTCAAGCTGGCCAAAACTACTGTCATTGTGTTATTTATTTTAATTTGCTGCAAAGCAAATGTTCTTAACAGACTATATTCCATTTTTATGGTACTTGACTTGAAAGTTATCCAGTTAATTTAGTTGACCTACAGTGTAACAAGAACAAATAGTTTTAAACTGCTGCCAAATAAGCTAATATACATTCAGGCTGCATTTAGTATAAGCACTTATACTTTGTGAAATTGTATTTGAGGAGGTTTTAGTAAGTATTTTCTGAAATGGAAAGAGTTAGGTTCTATGGTCCATGGTATTTTGGAAATCTATACCACACAAAATTTCATTAGTGGTCAAGGCACTTAGTAGATAGAGAAAATAGTCTACAAATTATCCTAAATTTGTTGATCACGAAAATTTTCCTCTGAAGAACGTCTTCCCTTGGAATATGATTTATGAACTGTGGACTGAAAATACATTGGAACATTCAATCACATTGCATTTTGAGGGTTGTGCTTGAGTCTTGGTGTCATATAAACTAAGCAACACATTATAATGTTAGATAGGGGCTCAAAGGTTTAGAAACCAGGTCATTTGAGGAGAAGCTAGAGACATGGTTAGGAGTTCAGAAGGAAGGTGATAAATACAGCAAGAGACATTTTAGACATTTAAAAATGTCATTTTAGACATTTTTGGAGGCTGAACTAGCCCAGTGGGTAGACATTTCAGGAAGTTTGTTTGAAATTAATTAATTAATTAGCACCATTAGGTTTAACTTAAACCTAATGTAATCTCCCCTGGAAAGTGTTTGGTTATGAGGGACTCAAGATGGGAATGTCACTAATCCACAAATATGTCCTGCTCTGGGTAGAAGTTCCTTGAGATCTGAACAATCCAGACATTTTCCAAGTCCAGATGTGGCTGCTTGAAGCCAAGTCTAGACATTATCTTTTGTTAGCTTGGTTTATATGGTACGAAGACTTATATAACCCTCAAAATAAAATTATATTAAACAATACAATATTGTTAACTAAAGAGTAAAATTTATTTATTTATTTATTTTTAAAGAAAAGACATTTCTCCTAACTGGAGCTCTCCATCCCAGTAAAGTAGTGAACACCCATCCTAACCTGAGAAAATTGTCAGGAAACCCAAGGCAATGAATGAATGAATGAATGAATGAATGAATTCCTGTTTGAATGGATCTGAAACCAGTTGCCTCATATCACTGTTAGATTGAGAAATACGTCACATGGCATGCATTCATTTGTCCCATTTCAAGCAAAGCTCAGCGAGAACTGGATGTCCCACAGAGGTTGGAAGCTATAACCAGGGCCCAGACCCTCCGCTGAGCTAGCTTCATTCTTCCTATCACACATATAGTGGTGCCACCAGGACCCCTGGCTGTCCTGACACTCTCCTATTTAGAAAAAGCTTTGGGCTAGCTCCCATGTGATCCTTTCTTCTCTCTCTCTCTCTCTCTCTCTCTCTCTCTCTCTCTCTCTCTCTCTCTCTCTCTCTCTCTCTCTCTCTCTCTTTCTCTCTCAGGTCTGGGAGCATACAGACTCTCATTTTGTCTCACAGCCTGTAGGAGCTTTCCTTGCCACGATGATTTATCTTTATAGACTTGTGAGGCAGTGTAGGTTGCCGATTTAGAGCCTCACTCTGAAATGTCTGTCTGGGTTTGAATCCCAGGCTAGACCCCTGTTAGTTATATTATCTTATGCAAAACATTCAGCTTCATTGTACGGTCAGTTGCCCATCTGAGGCAGGAAGAGGAGAGGGTAAAGCATTAGCTGGGAGCATGCTGCAAGAATGTACAAGGATAACATAGAAATCCATGATGGCTAACACAGAGTGCTGAGTGCCATCTCACAGTGATGGAGATTGGCTATTGATAGCAATACTTATGTGTCCTGAGGACAAGGATGAAGCAGCCTGAGAATGCTAGTTAGTGTGTATTCTTCAGGTTCCTAAGAACCTCGGGGGCCCTCGCCTGTCATTTAGTGACTAGATGGTGGTTACCCCATTTATAGATCAGAAAAACAGAGTGCAGGAAGTTGAAGGCATACCAGAAACTCAGCTGCTCTGGAGCTCAGCTCTGGGGTTTTCCTAGCAAATTATCTACCTTTTAAGAGGGCAGTTTAATCAAGGTGTTATTGTCTACACTGTAAAAAGTTTCCAAGAATGAATCACCTGGGAGTTGTAGAAACAGCACTGTCTTTGTGGATACTTGGATACAGTGCAGGATGGCCAAGACACATGAACTGGGTGTGTGTACCTGTGGACAACATGACAGAGACAGGTAGGTATGGAGGGCATGAAGCTTCTGGGCATGAATGGTGATGGATTATACACTCCTTGGGCAGGAAGAAGGGAGGTATGTGACCTTCTGATGTGACTAATGAGGAATATTATTGACTGAGTGCAGAGGCCCAGAGGTGCAGATCCATGAGTGATGAAATCTCTAATTACTATGATCACTAGGATTCCACTAACATTTATCAGAGGTTGTTACATCCGTCATTTAATCTTCAGCAGCACCCTGTTATAATATCCACTTCATGAAGGAAGAACTCGAAGCCCAGAGAAGTTAAAGAACTTGGCTAGGGTTTGAATCCAGGTGGATGCTTTTAGCTCCTAAACAGGCTGACTTCCGCTTTGGAGGCCAGTGGCCTACTCGACTAAAAGATGCTGGCACTGGGGACGTAGCAGGGAAGAGGTGGGCGATGGAGATAAAAGGTATTAATTAAATAATAAAATTGAAAATAATCCTATTAAAAATCCCTACCACTATCAAGATTTAGGTTACTGAGGTGGAGAGACAATTTAAGGGGACTCACAGATGAGGGATGTGCATGTGAAAATCATAGGTTGTGGGGTAGCAGCCTTCAACCAATGCAGGAGCTGTGCTTGGGGATTTATCTGTCAGCCGGTGCTCCTCCACTATGCCAGACCCTGCTTCTGGATTTGTTTTGTCAGTTTTGTCCTCCTGGCATTGTGTGTGGAAATATGAAGAGTGAGTTTTAGGCAGGAGAGGCTTCCACGGCACACCTCAGGGTAGCCAACAGTCTAGTTCAGACTCAAAGAGGATGGCTAGAAGTCTAGAAATGGCTGGCTGGGAGAACTCTAGGGGTTACTGGTCATGTGTTTGTATACCGTGACTGCCTCTGTCCACAATAATTCATCTCCTGCCTTGCTCTGAAGCAGTGATTCTTGACCCGGGGATTGAGATCCCTTTAGGGGTTGAACAATCCTTTCAAAGGGCTTGCATCTCAGATATCCTACCTATCAGGCATTTATGTTATGATTCATAACAGCAAAATCACAGCTGTGAAGTAGCAACGCAAATAATTTTATGGTTACAGGTCACCATAACACAAGAAACTGTATTAAAGAGTTGCAGCATTAGGAAGGCTGAGAACCATTGTAACAGAGGCAATGGTTTTAGGACTCACTTATACTAAGTGAGGTTACATGTGATTCTATCCAGGGGGAAACTGGTTTTCCTTGTATATTTCAATACAAATGTGGTTATGGCAAGGAGATAAATCGGAGGACCCAGTTCCTAATGCTTCCAACACAGATGTACAAATTATCTGTACTCCTTTCTGGTTTATTTATACTTATGTCTTCCAAAGCTTAACTGAAGATGGCAAGGGCTATATCTCTGGTACACAGAGATAAGACTTTCCCCCAAGGAGTTGGCTCACATCATCTTGTGAAGAGGTGACCCTGGCAAGTCCAGACTTCTGGGAAGGAAAAGCATTCTGGCAGTCCTTCATTCTATCAGGTTTTGGATTTAGATGTACTCATCCTTTATGAAATGTTTACTGAGCATCACTCTATAGCCAACATATATGAATGAACAGGAGACTAACTCAGTGTATTCAGTATTTGTGAGCATAATAATGCCATGTCATAAAGCTAGCAGATTTTAGCAGCATAAAATAAACAGCTTTATACTTCTGGCCCCACGCAACTGGGAATTGGCGTGTCTCAGCGAGCTTGTTCATGTGTCTGTGGTTTGGCTTGGTACTTTAATCGAGGAAACTGACCAAACTTACCTTTCTAGGGTCAGTGACAGAAACTCAAGAAGGAAAGCTTAAACATGTAAGACCTCTGAGACCAAGGCACTGCTCTGGTACACCATGCCTTGCAGCCCATTATGCTGCCCGAATCAAGTCACTTGACAAAGCCATCTCAGTGCATTGAAAGAGAATGACCCTCTTTCATTTTGCTTTTCAGATAGCAGGGTTAGGATCCGTGTTGAGGTGCGAACTCTAGCACAGGCAGTAACAGAAGAACAAGTCTACAGAGGGTTCCACAAAAGGTCTTTTGGGGTGACCTTAAGATGGAACCTTAAAGAGAAGCATGAGCTAGCGAGGAAGAATTTGGATCAGGGAAGACCCAAAGTGGAAAAGCATGCGGAGTCCTGGATAGAGTACAATGAATGAAAGAAAACAGGCTCAAGATGAATCTCCGTAGCTGGCCTGTTAGCTCAGTTGGTTAGAGCATGGTGCTAATAATGCCAAGGTCACACCTTTGATCCCCATACGGGCAAGGTTGAAAGATGAGTCTCCAAGTCAAGGTCAGAGAGGACAGGATACACAGGTCAGAAATAAGCCTCAGTGAAGGGCTGGCCTAACCTTCTCCCATGTACAAGCACTATGTCCTCCCTTGTCTTTGTGACCTTTTCCTGAACCACATTCAATGCTTAGCATGAAGTAGGTGGATGACACATGCTTGAGAATACATGGTACAATACACATAGAAGCCAAACCCGTGTGCGATGCTGGTCCTTTTCCCTGATTGCTCAAAGTGCACTAGCTATTGATCACCTGCTATGCTCTGCACGAGTATGAGGTGGTATTTCCTGCAAGGGCACTGGATTCTGGAGTCGAATGCCCTGATTCTTTTGTTTCTGCAACAAGTTGTGTGCTGGCTAGACTTAAATCAACTTGACACAAACTGTAGTTACCTGAGAGGAGGGAACGTCAATTGAGAAAATGCCTCAGGGCTGTGGCCAAGCCTGTAGAGTATTTTCTTAATTAGTGATTGATGGAGGAGGGCCCAGCCCATGGTGGGTGATGTCATCCCTGGGCTGGTGGTCCTGGATTCTATAAGAAAGCAGGCTGAGCAAGCTAAGATGAAGAAGCCAATAAGTAGCTCTCCTCCATCATCTCCTCCCTCCAGGTTCCTGCTCTGAGTTCTGTCCTGACGTTTCTTTGATGATGAATATCAATATGGTATTGTAAGCCAAATAAACCCTTTCCTCCCTAACTTGCCTTTGGATCATAGTATTTTGTCATAGCAATAGAAACAAGTTGCTTAGAAAGAATCATTATATTGCTTCTCTGATCTCAAATGTTCATTTTCAGAAATGATTTTTCTAAGAAGGTAGAGATTATTAATATCTGTTCTCTTAGTTGTCTCAGTATTCACCATGAGGCTGGAAAGCCAATGCTAGAATCTTCTGGCTCCTTCCCAAGATGCCCAATTCCCTACCACACAAGCATCTTTTGATCCCAGGTACCTACAATGGTAGCTCTAAGCTAGAAGAGGATAATTTTACATGGCACCTGATAGGAGAGTTCTCAGCTTCCATGGCCTCCTTCAAAGTAATGTGCTCTCACAGGAGAACTGAACTGAGATCCAAGATTCAGGCTGAAGTCTTATTTTTATTACTGTTGTTGTTGTTTGTTTGTTTCTCAAGACATGGTTTTTTCTGTGTAGCCCCGGCTGCCCTGGAACTCACTCTGTAGATTGGGATGGCCTCCAACTCAGAGATCAGCCTCCCTAGTGCTAGATTAACGGTGTGTGCCACCACCGTCCAGCATAAATCTGGATTAGTCACGTTAAAGCATGGCCTCTCTGCTACCTCATATGTGAAATGAGTGGGCTTGTCTTGGAGGTGTCTAAGATCCTCCCCAGCTCTGACTATCTTTAGCTCAATAAGGAGGCCATCAACGCACTCAAAATCAGAGATAAATGGCAACCACCTTGTTGGAATTCCAGTCGGAAAGCTTTCTCTGATGCCATTGGTGGTTTGGTCAATATCTTTATCACTGGAACTGTCATGATGGTGTAGTGGCCTAATTTCTCTAAAGGCCTCCTACATAAAGCTATCAGATCAATGGACCCATATTTACAAACATGTGGAATATGTTTTAATGGAATTCTGCTACCAGTTGGTTTGTACAGCTGCACAGAGCCTGTGTGAGCATACCAAATAGAGTCTATGGGGAAAAAACCTAGTGATAGCTTGGCTGTCATCCATCATTCATAGGCACTGTGGGAAGTCAAGGTTGATTACATTTCAGCTTGAGTTATACCTACTGCCAGGTGCTGTGGATCCTCTGGCTACAGCATTCATTAGTGTCCTGCCTCTGTGATTCCCCAGAAGTGGGGGTAAGGTGCAACTCAGGCACGTCTAAACTTACTTATTTTTATTTTTATCTTTTACAGTTTATTCATTTTATCCCAGCTGTAGCCCCCTCCTTCATCTCCTCCCAGTCCCACCCTTTCTCCCTCTGCCTTCTTCATCCCCTAGGCCATCCTCCTTCCCTGCCATCTTGTCCCTAGCTTGTCAAGTCTCATCAGGACTGCCTGGATACTCTTCCTCTGTGGCCTGGTAAGGCCAAACCGCCAGGGGACATCATCAAAGAAAAGACAACAGAGTTCATATCAGAGACAGCCCCTGCTCCCCTTACTCAGGAACCCACATGGAGAGTGAGCTGCCTATGGGCTACATCTGTGCAGGTGGTCTAGGTCCTTTCCATTCATGTTCCTTGGTTGGTACCTCAGTCTCTTCAGGCCCCCATGTGCCCAGATTTTTTGGCTTTCATGGTCTCCTTGTGGAGATCCTGTTCCCTCCAGGTCTTTCAACCCCCCTCCCCCACTTTCTTCCATAAGACTCCCTGCACTCTGCTCAAAGTTTGGCTGTGAGTCTCTGCATCTGCTTCTATCCCCTGTTGGGTGGAGCCTTTCAGAGGGCATCTATGGTAGGCTCCCATCCTGTTCCCTCTCTTCCACAGCTTCAGTTTGCCATTCTGAATGAGAATTAAGCATACTCTTTAGCATCCTCCTTGCTGTTTAGCTTCTTTAGGTCTATAGATTTTAGTATGGATATGTGTCTATTTTTATTTTTCTACATGTAGACATCCAGTTAGACCAGCACCATTTGTTGAAGATGCTGTCTTTTTTTTTTTTTCTGTTGTTGCATGATTTTGTTTTCTTTGTAAAAATCAGGTGTCTACGGGTGTGTGGGTTTATTTCTGGATCTTTGATTTGATTTCATTGACCCACCATTCTGTTTCTATGCCAGTGCCGTGCAGTTTTTATTACTGTTGCTCTGTATATTGTCTTTACTATATTTAAGTATGTGCCTTGAATTGCTGATCTCTCCAAGACTTTAAACATGAATGGGTGTTAGATTTTATCAAATGATTTCTTTTTGTATTTAAGCAGATTATCATTTGGAGTTTTTTCTTCCATTTGTTTATATGGTAGATTACATTGATGGATTCTCATATATTGAACCACCCCTGCGTGCCTTGGATGAAGCCTACTTGGTTATAGTGGACAGCATCTTTCATGTGTTCTTGATTTAGTTTGCGAGTATTTTATTGAGTATTTTCGCATCAATGTGTTCATAAGAGAGATAGGTCTGAAGTTTTCTTTTTTGTTGGGTTTTTGTGTGGTTTAGGTATCAAGGTGACTGTGGCCTCATAGAATGAGTTTGGTCATGTTTTTTCTTTTTTCTTTCTTTTTTTTTTTGGAATAATTTGATGAGTATTGGTGTTAGCTTTTTTTTTTTTTACGGTCTGGTAGAATTCTGCACTGAAACCATATGGCCCTGGGTTTTTTTTTTCTTTTTGGCCTGGGAGACTTTTGATGACTGCTTCTATTTCCTTAGGGTATATGGGATTATTTAATTTATTTACCTGCTTTTGATTCAGCTTTGGTAAGTGGAATCAGTCAAGAAAATTGTCCATTTTATTTAGATTTTCAAATTTTGTGGCATATAGGGTTTTGAAGTAAGACCTAATGATTATTTGAATTTCCTCATTGTCTGTCGTTAAGTCCCCCTTTTATTTCTGCTTTTGTTGATTTGGATAGTGTCTCTGTGCCTTTTAGTTAGATTGGCTAAGGGTTTGTCTATTTTGTTGATTTTTCTCAAAGAACCAGCTCTTGGTTTCATTGATTCTTTAAATTGTTTTCTTTGTATCTAGTTTATTGATTTCACCCCTGAGTTTGATTATTTCTAGCAGTCTGTTCTTCTTGGGTGTGTCTGCTTCTTTTTTCCCTAGGGCTTTCAGGTGTGCCATTAAGTTGCTTATATGAGATATTTTGAATATCTTTATGAATACACTTGGAGCTATGAACTTTCCTCTTAGCACTGTTTTCATTGTGTCCCATAAATTTGGGTATATTGTGCCTTCATTTTCATTGAATTCTAGGAAGTTTTTAATTTCTTTCTTGACCTAGCTGCCATTAAGTAGAGAGTTGTTCAGTTTCCATGTGTGTATAGACTTTTTGTTCTAGAGATGTCATATTGCTAAGGCTTTTGTTGATTGGATATTTTATGCTAGCCTTTACCCATATGGCTGTCTCAGGCATTGGCGGGTAGTTTTTGGTGCCTGTTGGAGTCCTGGAGAACAAGGGGGTGGTACAGAAAATCCATTGGGCAGGTTGTTCCGGAGGAAGCCCTCCTCGTTGGTGGGTATGGTCTCTGACTGGCAGGTGGTTCTTAGGGAATTGCTGAAGCTCTCCTAAAGTTTATGGTCATGTGGACTAACTGGACTCCTCAGAGCCTAGGGCCTCTCCTCTTACCAGGGGAAGTCCCGGAGACAGCTGCCCGGCCACTTCATTTCTTGCTTTGAAGTTAGTGAGCTGTGGTTGCTCAGACACTGTGCTCAAATGCTGTGTTTGCTGGGCACAGCCCTCTTGAACCGCCAGTGAGCCCAGAAGTTGGGTTGGTCTTTCTATGGAGGCAGGTTGGGCTTATAAACCCTAGGCATCCATAGGTCTGAATTGGAGCTCCATGCCCTAGTACCCAAAAAGTATTCACTGGCCAGTGAGCACAACACACAGGTGTGTGGCTAGTGGCTGGAGACCCCAATTCTTCGGGAACCCAGGAAATTTCCCAGGGATTAGCTAGCTGTCCTGAGGTTGGACTGATTGTTTTCCTGACTGTGGGGTTTCCTCACAACTCGGAGACCCAGTCTCTGGTGTTTTGGGGCACTCAGTTCAGTCTGGGAAAGTGAGCACAGTGGACAGGTGTATGGCTATGTGCTGGAGACTGAGAGCCTGCAGCAACCCAGGAACTTTTCTGGGGATTAGCTGGGTGACCTGAGGTTGGACCCAAATTTTCCCTCACTGTGGGGTTTCTTCTCATCTGGGAAACACATTCACTGATCTTTTGGGGCCCACAGATTGGTCTGTTGGTCACTTTGCATTCACTGCTGCCCTGCTGATCAGACACAGTGTGCTATGGGCACAGCCATCTTAGACATATAGACGTATTAGCCTTTGCTCTTCCTGTGAATTATGAGTATCCTGAACTGCCAAGAAAGCTAGAGTCCTTTCTGGCCTCCTTCAGGACTCTGCACATGGCCTAAGCATAGCCCTTTCTTGAGACCATCTTCCTGCCTTTCCTTTCAGCCTCTACCTTCTCAGCTAGGAAGGTTTCTTTTCTGCATCTCTCACCCTTTGCTTGTCAAGAAAGAGTGCCTTGGATTTAAGTCCAGCTATCCATTTCAAGCCATAACCTTGTCATGAAAGAGATATAATTTTGGGCAAGCTGGCTCTAGAGTGATGCGCTTAGTTTTCCTGCATCGGCTTCACAGTTGTCCAACCTGTTAGGGAACCAAGGCCCTCCAGGAAACCAGACCCTAGCAGAGAGGGCTTCTAGCAGGACGAAAACACACACAGCCTTTTGCCACCTGGGATTTCAGTTAGCCCAACCACTGCCATGTAATATGGGTCATAAAGTAAGCAGGCCCCACTCCTTGATCCAGAGAAAGTGTGATCCCTATTACACAGCCTAGGCCAAGAATGTCCTGTTCCCCTCTACCCTGCTTTGTCTTGGTGGGACAGAAGTTTGACTTCAGACCCCTGAATGGTTGCTGTTAATAAATATTTTGCCCAAAGGATGATTCTACTCTCTCCTTTTCCTACTTTCTCTTCTTTCCCACTCCTCCTCTTTCTCATCTTTTCCTTTTTCTATCCTTATTTTTTCTCCTTTAAAACCCAACCCAACCTAAATGACCTTACGTATACTAAATGTCATCACATCTAGGATAATAGATTCTGCTTCAAGGACTGCTATGTCCCTAGACATTTGTACAAACATCTGTATATTGGCAGAGGCATTGGCTAAGTATCACTTGCTGGGAGTGGGGTTAGGGATACAGTGGGATTTTATAAACACAGAAAGCAAGAACCTAGGTGGGCTCCTAGTGGCGGGTGTTGGCTCTGGCCTCGGAGGCCATGTGTCTTCTGCTGGTAATATTTCTAGGTGACTAGATTAGAAATACTGACAGATTTAAAACATTTGAGTTCTTCAATTCTTTGCTCTTTGTAACATGTGTCAGTCTGTTTGCTTGATCTATGGACTACTGGATCTATTTTAAATCTGCCCAGAACTCTTTGTAACTTCTGAAAATAAAAACACATTCATGCTAAATTGTACAGTTGGACAGTGGGTGGTTGGTAGACTCATGTTTTTAACTTCAGTCACATGACTGTTTCTGAGATCCCTACAGATGCAGGACTCAGGCTGTTGTCGACAGCCCAGGTGTTTCTCTGAGGTCAGCACTCCTGAGCCATACTATACTGCTTAAGTCTTGCTTTACAGGGGATCCTAATAAGTGCAGATCTCTGCCTTCCAAGGGCACAGAGAAAGACAAGTGAAGGGATAGGACTGTGCCCATTGGCAGCAGAACTAAGAAAATATGACAGCCTGGTGGATGAGATACCTACTACAGCAAAGGGGTGGGTCACGTTCAAAGCATGGTTCAAGGATACAGAAATGTATTTACTCAGGAAAAGACCTTAAGGCAGCAACAAAATAAATTTGCAGTTGGGGGTTATCACAGTCACAACACTGTATTGAGGGTCTGTATTAAAGGGTCGCAGCATTATGAAGGTTGAGAGCCACTGCCTTAAAGTATGCTAAATGATAAAATATAAAATGACTTGTTTACCTTAAAGTGGCAACACATGAGTTATTGCTAATTATTCCAAAGGATGATCACATATTTATAAATTTAAATTTCATTTTCTGTCTATACGTATTTTGTCTGGGCATCACCAGCATACCCGGTGTGCATAGAGGCCAGAAGAGGGCACTAGATCTAGGGGCGGAGCTGTAGACAGTGGTGAACCCCATGTGGCTGCTTGGAATTGATTGAACTGCTCTGGAAGAACAGCCAGTACTCTTAACAAGGGAACCAAATCTCTGTGCTCCATATTTGTTAGTTTTGAGAGATTTTTTTTTTCTGAGAAAGGGTTTCTCTGTGTAGCTCTGGCTGTCCTGGAACTCACTGTGTAGTCCAGACTGGCCTTGAACTCAGAGATCTGCCTGCCTCTGTCTCCTGAATGCTGGCATTAAAGGTATGTGTTACCACCATCTGGCTTAATTTTTGGAAGATTTTTATGTTCGTTGATTTTATTAATACCTCTGTCCATCATTTTATTCTACTATTGAAATGTGTCTTAATAGCCATTGACTTGGCCCATAAGTACAATTTTAGAGAATTTGAGTGGTGGGAAGGTAATACCATTTTCCTATTTGTGACAAACGGATGGCAATGTGCTGGTTGGATTTGATGGAGATGGTTCTGTTTCCAAGTTAATTAGCCTGAGAGAGCTGTGGGCTGGCTCCTCATGGCCCACACTGCCCTCCTACATCACTCATGTATTATGTTTATTCTCCTTTTCTTAATCTTCCTTCTCTTGCTCCTGTCATTCCAGGGCACAAGAAACCTGGGGAAGGCAGGGTGGACAGAGGTTAAGGTCTGGGAGATGGGTACTACATAACCAAACACTGAAGGTTAACCATGAACCATGAACAATTGGAAAACAGACAGCTGAGGAAAGGCAAGATTCTGGTCCTCCAGTGGCAAGGCAGGGCGGGTCAGTTTATGTTGAGGTACAGTTCACACAGAGCATATCAAAGCAAGCCCTGCACTCCGCGGTCAAACTCTCAAGAGAAACTGGTAGCTTTTACAAAGAGAACAGCTACTCCCTCTTCTTTTTTTTATTTTATGTCTTGTAGAAAAATTTAGTCATCGAAAAAGAACCTTCTAGATTTCCAATGAGGCTCAGAGCAGGGCAGTTAGCGGCTGAATGTAAACAGCACGGCTTTCCTGCTGTCACCATGCTGGGCTAGAGAAATGATCTTAGCCTCTGGGAAGTTTCTACAGTGAAATCCATGTATTTCTAATAGGAAAAAAGGGGGAGAAAGTGTGCAGTGGGCCCTGGGTAGGTAAAGGTGGGCCAGCTCTGCCTGGCTTCAGGGAGGAGCATACTGGGTGCCTCGCTGTCAGTGAACTCTGCAGTCAAAATCTGCTGGGATCTTTAGCCTCAGGCAGCAAGTTACATTTCTGCTCCAGTGTCTTAAGTATAGAGGAACACAAAAGCCAGCAGGACTGGAAGCAAGGAATGTCTAGGAAGAGATATGTTAGTTGTGATCTTGTATCTTGGTTTATTAATCTGTAACATGCCTCCCAGAGTGCTTACGTTACTAGGTCATTATAAAGATTAAACAATGCCAGCAGGCTGCAGACACTCAACAAATGAAGCTCCAATTTCCCCTCTTAGGCAGTGCAAGTATTTTATTTTTATTTTGGCCATGAGAGTGATTACTCTCCTGAAATACCTAAAGTTTAGAATTGTGTTTTCTCCTTCCACCACATTCCCTCTCTGAGCATATCAAATCCTGTCTTGTGTGTGGTCTCAAGGCGGTTGGGGCGGGGGGGGGGGGCGCCAGTCTCTATGAAGATACTCAGCTGCAGAGACCTCTAAGAAAGCACCTGTCTCCATGTTAAAAAAAAAATCTTTTGAGTCAAACAGAGAAAGTCTTGACTTTCTGCTTACCTCTGCTTCAGACGCAGTGGGTCTGGGCCTTAGGCTGTCAACAAGGGGTTTCTGGATAATAGACCCAGTAAAACCAGGAGACCCAGAACTAACAGTTGCTCTGACAGTCCTGCTTGGCAATGTGTTGTGACTTAAAACTGGCCTGGTATTAATAGTGTGAAGGCAGGCAAGGAGCGTGGTCTGGAGTTCAACAGTTACCCTGGGACTTCTAGTGTGATGAGGATTCTCTGTGCTGACTGGTTGCTTCTGAGCTTGACTGATTAGCATGTGGTAGTCTCTTGGCCCTGGAATGATGATACCATTTTGGGCAGTGTTGTTCTCAGGGTCTAGCTAGCCAGCCGTCCAATTGAAGACATTTACTAAGAGTCTCCAATGGCTTAGACAATAGGGTAGGAACCAGGTTAGGCCCTACAGACACAGAACTCCCAGTCTGTGGGATGAATGATGACTGACAGTGAGGTGACCTGTACACACTCAGAGCACCTGTGGAAGACATTGTTGGGCGATGACACCAAGTCTTTAGGGAAAGAGACAGTGGCTAAGGGAGAATGATGTTGTGGGAAAAGGCCCATGGCAAAAAAAGACAGAAGCAAGCAATGGAGGGTGAGTATTGAAGATCAGCTTGTGGCTCAGAGTACTGGAACGTAAGCTGTGCTGCTGAGAGCCTCCACTCGTCAGCAGCAAAGGCAGGATGTCAGCAGGGTGAGCCAAGGCACATCTCTGCCTCGCTTGTGACTCAAGACGCTTTGGTCAAGTGACTCAACCATTCTGGAGCTCTCAGCCTTGTCAGTAAAATGGTGACGGGAATGCTGACCTCACGGAGCTCTTATTAAGTCTGGGTAACATAACATCTGCTAACAGTTCAAGAAAATGGCACTTCACAATTGTGAGTACCAGCATTTCTCTGCAGGAGGGCACCTTCTTCTCTTCTGTGGCATGAGCCTAGTCCACTGCCAACACTAGATGGCAGACTGTCCACACACAAGAGCCGTTTGATGCAGGCGTCAGAGGAAAGCCTTGTTCATTAGGAGGGCTCACCAGCCTAACAGGATGCGCTTTCCTTGCCCTGACTCTTTTCTTCTGTTTAGGCTTTACTGGGTGGGCGGTACTTTAGAGCTTGTATTTGTTTCTGGGAAAGAGCAAAGAATGAGTTAAGTCCTCGTTTTACACACATCCACCTTGAGTCGCAGGGCGGGCTTGAGTGTGTAGCTCACATTTCGTATTTATGATTTCAATCAAGTTGTTTAAAGACACCCAGGTGAATCCCATAGTTTTCTTATTTAATTTTTAATTAACAATCAGAGTAACAGATTTCTTTGTAGCAGTTTTCTTAAATGTTTCTTGTTTGGGTTGATCCTCTGTATCCCCCCCCCCCTTTTAATCCCATTCTTCTTGACCCCGTTCCCTACTTGTACCCTCCCTACCCTCCTCCCCTCACTATTCCACTTTACACTTTCATGTCAATATGTCATATCATCCTCCTCCTTCCCTGAATCCTGCAATTTAACAAATTACACTCGTTGGGAGTGTATGTGAGAAAGAGAGAGAAAGGGAGAGAGAGAGAGACAGACAGACAGACAGACAGATACACACACACAGAGAGAGAGAGAGAGAGAGAGAGACAGAGAGAGACAGAGACAGAGAGAGAGAGAGAGAGAAAGAGAGAGAGAGAGAGAGAGAGAGCATGCTCATGTGTGAAGACCAGAGGGCAACCTTTAAGAGTTGGTCCTCCCCTCTCCTCATCATGAGGGCCCTTGAGATGTCAGTCACTCATGTTCTGCCATGTTCCGTGACAAGTGCATCTACTTGACAGCTGTTCTACTCCCCCCAATCCTATCATTTCAAAACCCAGTCTCTTTTCAGGTTACTTACTGAAAATATCAGCATGTAACATTTACTTAAGGAAACATAAAACCTCTCTAAGAATTCCTCCTACCCACTCCGGGTCTTGTAACAGGACTGAGTACATTCTGAAGCAGGCACCAGACCCTGGCTGAGTGGACACACACACACACACACACACACACACACACACACACACACACACTTATAGATTATCTCTTTTGGGCATCATTCAAGATATTTGGGCATCATTTTTTTAATGCATCTTAAATTTCTCCTCCAAAGAGGGTTAATTACTTGGGTGAGGTTCCAGAACTCCTTGCTTTCAGGTTGCAAGCCACAAAGGAACATTTGCCTAGCAGGAGATAAGACATCCCAGGCCAAGATTAGATTGCGGGGAGGATTAAATATTGGGCTGTTGTTCCATCATCCAGCTGTGCCCAACTGGTGTGTTTATCAGCAACTGTCACCTGGCTGAGGCAGCGCAGCCAGCAGCAGCAGCATGGGCATGCTTGAAAAGACTTGGAGTCAGTCCTGTTTCCCTGATTCCCTTGGCATTGCATGCAGTTGGGTCATGCCATGGCGCAAGTGCCCTATGACCTAACAAGCACTCCTGTTCTGTGTGGTTGCCAGTTTATTGGGAACAGCTTGCTTGGTTGACTTGTGAGTAACATTTCCTTTTCTGGCTCTTAGAATACTTGACAATGGAGGATGGGTGCGCAGGAGCTGGGAATGCCCTGGCCTTTGGGCTCATGCTGAGAGAGCTGCAGTGTGATCTCCTGGTGCAGATGCTTCTCTTGCATTGCCGCTCTTCCCTGGCTGGACCAGGTAAGCTGCTAGATGAGCTCAGAAAAACCTCTTGCAGTCTCCCACAATTAACTATTGACCATGGGTTGATCTGGCAAGGTGGTTTGGAAATGATCTTGAGAAGGCCGTTTGGGTATGTTCTTGGAAGCAAGTGCTTTCTGTGAAGCATGAAGCATTTGTGCACCTGTGTACTTGTGTGTGTGCCTGTGTGTGTGTATACAGCATGTGTGTGGTTGTACATGTGTGTATAGACAAGGCTGATGCTCAGACTTCCAGAGTTGATTATTTTTTTTTCAGATATAACCCAGTTATGGGGCTAAAAGTTCTGCATCCTGAGAGTTTTTATGAGAATTGGGAGTCCTCGGTGAATAAAAAAGGTTTAGGATTAGGCTGATGAAACAGAAAACACATTGAGTAGGAGCCAGAAGACTCACGCTTGCTTCTCTTGTGCTACCACGGGGTTTGTGGTTGCAACCTTAGAGAAATTCTAAATTTTTGAGTCTTAGGAAAGTTAGATTCTGAGTTGGATGCTGTCTCCTGCTTCACAGGACTATGAGAGTGATGCAATAAAGAAGAGACTGTGGAGTGCTCTGTAATTTCTAAGTGGGGTGGAAGTTGGGTTACTGTTCTGGTGGATTTAGCATAATAAACCTTCACGGAGAATATTATATTCTCTCCAAGAAGATAAATAAATTGGGGGGCTAGTTAATTCATAGGGCATAAGAAAATGGTTGTGATACGTGTCAGAACTAGATTAAGAGAGTAAAGCACATATGTATGAACATAGATAGGAAGGGATAAAGGAACAGAGTATGCTTTGCATATTCATGATTCACACTAAATATACATGAGGCACAAGAAGCACCAAATATTCAGGATGCAGCAACCATGTACAAGCTGCATGAGACACTCATTCAATTGACCTCTTAGTGGTGATGCCCCAATGATGCTTTCCATTAGAGGGTCTAGAAATATAGATAAATACCTAAGACCTTCAGGAGTCCAGTTGGGAAACTGAACTATGGCCAGCAGTGCTTGATCCTTGTCTGTTTAATGCAGTACATATATGACTGGTCTCCAGGTACCATCTGTCATTAGAATCCCTAGGCAAACCTCAACTCAGTGCACGTTTTACCAGCAGCTGGCAGGCTTGATATGGTGGACAGACCAGGGATGGGAGTATCAGATAGCATAGGTCCATGAATGCTTTTTCTAGTCTCTCATAATACTGTGAGTGGGTCTCCCACATCTCTTTACTACTGTTTCTCATATGATTTGGGTAGATTTGAATGTCTCTGTTATCTGAGCCACTCACTATGAGCCCTTTCCTTGGGTGACTGGGACAGCTCTCTGATAGTGAATCTGGAAGCTGCCATGGCAGCAAGAAAATTTCCTCTGGGACATTTGGGCTAGGACAGGGGAGCCAGAACTGGAGCACTGGAATCTTCAGCGTTAACAGCTCAGCTTGGCTCCTGAAATGTAGTTCCACATCTGTGGGCAAGATTAAGGGGACAGCCATACTGATTCTCAGTGTCCCTTGCTGGCCTTCCTCAAGGTAGACTATCTCCCAGCTCAATTGAGCTCTTGGCCATATGCTATGGATAGCTTCGTAGGGACCATACACCCACAATTCCGGTCCTAAAGTCAGAGGGAAGTGAGCTCACAGGCACTCAGTAGACTTGCATTCTTTCTTTGCTAGCCAGACTCATAGTCCAAAAGCATTTATAGCCTCTTATTCTCTTGATCCTCCAAATGTCATCCATGAGAGGCTGATATCAGAGTGTCACCTAAGTAATTTGTGCCTTGGTTTCTTCTGTAACAGTAGACACCATTGAATAATGCCAAACACAAATAATATCAGTATTCCTTTTTTATTTCTAATTCCTGCCACCTTCTACATACACGCATACATGCATGCATGCACATACATGCATACATATATACATACATATGTGTGTGAGCATAAATGTGGCATGTAAGTATACATAATAATATGTAATTATATATTGATACACTTGCTTTGTTTTTAAATAAGCACATGGGCACACATCTAGATAATAGCATGTAGGGATAGAAGACTAGTTATTTTGGAGATAGGTAGCCTGGTTAAAGGAAATGTAAGAAAGCTGTCCCAGAATGGAAGATGAGATCCATCTGGGGCCCTTAGATCAGCTTGTGGAGTCTTAAACAACTTTATTTGTGACCTAAAGACTGTCCAGAGAAAGAAAGGTACTCTGGGGAAGAAGGAAGAGTGTGGGAAATTGAGTTGATACAGGAGGACTCACCAAGGGCAGGAAAGTGACTGTAATGACAGGTGGCTCTTCCAGGCATTGAATAATGTTGAAGAAGTGTTGGCAGACATAGACATGTGACGCTTCAGGGAAGCAGTGATCTCCTGTAGAAAGTGACCGTTTCTCGTGATTCACTCTTGTTCTGTCTCTTCAAGTATGCTGGGCTTCAGGGTGCCTTGATGGGTGTCTTTTCAAGTAGATCTGCAGCCTTCTCCTACCTTGTGGCTCACCGTCCCACTCTGCACCACCAGAGACCCAGGCACTGTAGTTACATGTAATAGGTCATGCTTCAAGTGTTGAAAGTGACAAGGAAGGAGCTGTCCAAGGGTATTCATGGAGGTAGCCTCCTCCAGCCCAGCTTTTCTATCCTGGTAACTCACAGCCAAGAGGGACATGAGGCAGGGAAAAGAGGAGGAGGAAGAAGAAGCTGACCAATTGATTTCTAAGTGTTTTCTCAGCTCTATATTTTCTGGGTTTCAGTTATAAAAGCATTCTTGTTTTGTCCCTCATGTGAGAAGAAGAAAGCAGAAACTAGCACAATAGACTCAGCCAATGAAATAAGTGGAACATTCAAGACACAAAATAAGGCGCTTCCACCATGATTCACCCAGTTTAAAAGCAGGACTCTGAGTAAGCACATTAAAAAAACCCTCTTTGCTAGGGTGTAATCCAATGGTTCTCAATCTGTAGATCCCAATCCCTTTGGGGGGTTGCATGTAAGATATCTTGTATATCAAATATTTACATTACAATTCATAACAATAGCAAAATTACAGCCAGAAAATAGCAATGAAATAATCTTATGGTTGGGGGTCACCATAACATAAGGAACTGTACTAAAAGGTGTCACAGGATTAGAAAGGTTGAGAACCACTAATGTAATCTCACTAAACAATTAGGAGTCTGTTAGACATAGTGGGAAGTTCTTTTTGGAGGAATCCATTTTACTTTAATTTAATGGTAGATATTAACTGGGAGAGAGACACCAAATAAGGAGTTGAATAGGAGGTTTAACGTAATGGTTTCTAAACCTCAGCAGAACACTGGAGCGGCAAGAGTTCAGGTAGCAAGAGCAACATAATATGACGACATTTGTCAGGGGCACCGCTATCCCATCCCATGGCCAAGATGGAATTCCCCGGGAGGACTTCCTTCACCCTCTACCCAGAGTGATCCAGACTTGGTGGTAAGGTCACTTCAATGTTTCCTAAGTAGCAGTGAAGTCACTATGGTACCATGCTGCAAAATTCTCTGGAAACATATCTGAGGAAGGGGAAGCTATTCATGGGGCAGCATCCTCCCAGACACTCTAATATTAAGTGGCTAACTTTATTAAAGTGTAAGTCCCTCGCAGAGAAATATTAAAAGGACTTATATCCAAGGGTTGAATTTTAATAAAATTAATCTTTTTACTGCTTCATCAGAGACATTCTTAAATGAAATAGACTTTTCTTCTTCTACTGCATGTATAAGGCAGCCAGGAACTCAGTGGCTAGTAGCAGGGTCTGGCAAAATTACCTTAAATTGTATTAACAATTTTGCCCATCATTGATTTCATTGTCAACGTAAATATCAACACAACGAGAAAGGAAACAACACCTTAGACCTATTATTAAGACAATTTTGATATCACATTCCCTCCAGGGTCTCACACACTAGGAAATAAAAGAATAAAAATCCAGACCCTGGACTCCTACCTTCAAACCCTGGGACAGTCTCACCAAACCTGTTTCAGTCACCAAAAAATAGCTTACCCAGGTCTTGTATGGATGCTTAATAAATTGAGAAATAAAGTTCAAATGTTATTTTTATTTTGATGGAGAGCAGATTAAGGCATGTCACATCAGACCTGCTAACAAAGGGGTCTTGATAAGGCTACGCCTAATCAGGCACAAATCACCAGACCTAGGGAGAGGTTGGAGGAGGTACGGGAAGAGTAATGCCCCAGAGAAACAGAGCAGAACCAGTATGGATTGCTGCTGCTGACCCCCGGAGGAGGAAGGGCAGGGCTGAACATGGCCGCTTAATCCTGTCAAATAAGTGTCTCCACTCTCAACAAATACAGCCAAGGGTGGAGAGTGATGGCTCAGTTGGTAACGTGCTTGCCATACAAGCAGAAGACATGACTTCCCTCTTCCAGAATCCGTGAGAAAAGGCACTGCACCACATGCCTGGAGTTGCGGCAGTGTGGAGGAGAGACAGAAGGACCTCTGGGAGACAGAAAGAGCTTGCTGAATCAGCAAGCTCCGAGATCTGTAAGAGAGTTGGTCTCAAGAACACACCCACACACAAACAGACAGACAGACAGACAGACAGACAGACAGACAGACAGACAGACAGAGACAGAGAGAGAAAGAGAGGGAGAAAAGGAGGGGAGGGAAAGAATTCAGCCTTAGAGTAGGATTCCAGAAGAGTCATGTTCTCAAATTCTTTACCTGAGATGTTTTTCCTCCACTTCACATCTGGATATTCAACCTACTCATCAAAATGGGCTTTGTAGCACCACATATCTCAATATGTAGGTCATGACTCTCTTAGGGGTGAAATGACCCTTTCACAGTGGTCATGGGTCAGATGTCCTGCAGTTTAGATATTTACATTATAATTCATAACAGTAGAAAAATTACAGTTATGAAGCAACAAAAATAATGTTATGGTTGGGGTCACCACAACACGAGAAAGTGTCTTAAAGAGTCACAGCATTAGGAAGGTTGAGAACTATAGCAGATTTCCATTCATTTCTTTGGGCATCCTTCTCTTCGCTTTGCAACTTTATATGACTAAAAATAAATGTTGTGTTTGGATAGATAAAGCATATCGGGTTTCCATAAAACCTTCACCTTTACTAAGAGACAGGGATGAGGTAGGGCAGAGAAGCAGGCCAGGCTTCACTTGGGCCTTGGAAGGGACACAGTGAGGAGATGGGAACCTCACAGTTCCAGGTTCAGCGTCTCAGGAACATCCAGGTCAGGACACCCAGAAATGACAGGTTCTGGTAAACTACATCTGTGCTGGTTAGTTTTGTCAACTTGACACAAATCTAGACATGTCTGGGAAGAAGGAATCTCAACTGTGGAATTGCCCCCATCAGATTGGCCTATGGTGTGTCTGTGGGGCATTTTCCTGATTAGCAATCAATGCATTTGGGACCAGCCCACTGTGTGTGGTACCATTCCTGCAAGAGTGACCCGGGAGAAGCAATACAACAAGCAAGAGTGCCTCCATGGTCTCTGCTTCAGTTCCTGCCTGCAGGCACCAGCTTGGAGCTCCTGCTGTGGCCCCCTTCAGAGATGCACTATAGCGCAAGCCAAACCAAATAAATCGATTTCTTCCTCAAATTGGTTTGGTCTAGAACAAGGTCCTCACAAAAGCCTTTACAATGTGCCCCAGGGATTTATTCAGTCTATAGCGGAGGATCCCTCTTGAGAGTGGCCAGAAGTTTACATCATCTACCTGCTAAGAAGAGTGGCCTCTGGTACCTGAAGAAGTACACAAATCGTTAGATGGCTGAACAGACTCACAGCCTGGGGCCTGAGACTCGGCTGACCCACAGCTGAACGGACCTTCCTGGTGATTATATTTTCGTGCACTGCCCCCATCCCCCTGGCCAGCTCTCCACTAGCATCAAAGAGCAGCTTTCAAAGAGTCTGATGGCCACAGCCATCAACTGTCATCGACAAGCTGGGGCTTGTCGCGATGTCATCTTGTTCATTTTAACAGGAAGTACTCTCCTGGCAGTCGCCGCCCTCGGGGTTTGCAGCGCATTTTATTTTGACGGGATTTTTGAGTGGCTGTTTCCCAAGGCCTCTCTCCCAGACACTCTTCAGTATGATTTACTCCTGGGAAGATTTCCTCTGAGGCGGTTAATCCCTATCTGGAATAAGGCTTCCCATGAGGCCTGATCAAAGAGTTTCCCACAAGCTGTCCTTTTCTGAAAACGCCACACATGTGAGTTTCTTTAACTAACAATTTCTGCCTTGACTGTTGTGAGGAGCTTGTGGGGGTTTCAAAAATATCCTTTAAGCTGAAACCAGCAGATAACAAGCAGGGGGCTTAAGCAGAAGTAGAGTGTGGGATTTTGAAATTGAAATCTTTCCCCACTGCTTACAAAAAAATGTTTTACTTTTAAGTACGCAAACAATTAAATGGTGTTTAAAACTAATCTTTAGAAATATTGAAAATTTAAAGATAAACCCAAGTCTCTATCTTCCAGTGGACACCCCCTTACTTTCTGTATTTAAGAAGCTTCCTTTGGGAATAGTCTGTTTACTCTAGCTTGGTGCCTGGATTACTCATGGAAGCCTTTGCTGGAAGAGCTCATCCGTAAGTCACATGCCCTCCAAAGGAAACTGTTTGCTTTAAAAAAAATGGAGTCTTTTCACTAAATTGATTAGTTTAAAAGGGTTGGCTCAGTGGGGAGTAGGTATTCTCAGGATTCCTGGATGTTTACTGTGTCCTACCCACGGTGTCCTACGACCAGGACCAGGATTACCTGCAGTGTCTGTCACTTTCGCCTCCACTGTGAGCAAAATATCAGAGAGGATAGTGACTTAAAAGGAGGAAGAATTTGTTTTGCCTCACAGTCTCAGGGCATCCAGTCTGTGGCTGCTCAGCTCCCTGTGCTTAGGGAGCCTATTACAGCAGCAGGTGCATGTAAGAAGAAAAGTCTTTGCCTCGTGTTGGACAGAAAAGAAAGAGAGAGAGAGAGAGAGAGAGAGAGAGAGAGAGAGAGAGAGAGAGAGAGAGAGAGAGAGAGAGAGAGAGAGAGAGAGATCTGCTCCTTCCAGGTAGGCTCCATGTCTCCTAATTTGCAGAACTTTTCAAAATACCCCTACATGTTGGGAACCAAGTGTTCAAAACATGAGCTCGTGGGGGAATATTTCATATACAGTTTGCAATGCCCGCAAAAAGTCCTATAGGTTTCCTTCTGCATCTAAACACGTCACACTTTCACAGCCTGACACATTCCTGGGGTTTGCAGATGAGTTTGTGTTGGTTGCATTTTAAGAGAGATTTGTGTCCTGGGTATCCAGGATGAGAGTTCAGTCCACGTACAGCTCCTTCAGTGAGTCTAATGGATGCTGCAGCCAGTGTTTCAGAACTTACCACACAGTTTTTCTTTATGGATTCTTGTTTTAACACCCCTCTCTGGGATAGCCACCCCCCCCCCATCATGCTTTCCAGGACATGCCAGACTTCTGTGAGACACTTACCAGATGGACGCTGTCTACCTCAACCCCATGGAATAATGGGAAACACCAAATAACTTCTACACTTCTGCATGATTTCACTTACTCTCTTCTTTCAGACTCTCAGTCTCTCCAGGGCTCTGAAGATGCCCACTCTGATAATGGGTCAACAGATGAGCAGTAGGGAGACGTGAGTGAAAGGGGTGAGGGTTTGGTTTATGCTACTTGCATACACATATTAATTTTAGGTTCTTCATCTGCTTTGGTAGACAAATCACAAACATTCCCATGGATCGCCATGTCTGTTATGCAAATTGGTTTCTGTCTGCTGGTCTGTTGAGAACAATCTTCCATAATTACAACAGTTATTTACTTTGGGCAAATCTGCTTAGTTAGTTGCCTTCTCCATTTCAGAGAGGCCCCCACTTGTTGCAGCAGCCCCAGTGTCTGGTGGACCTGGGCGTTCTGACTGGATGAGCTATGATCCAGGCTGGCAAGTCCCAGGACAGGAGGATGTGCAATACTTTTAGGTAATGAGTGGAGACTAGGCTCCCTGATGCTCCTCTATGCTGAGGTGTCTAGGACAGAGTACTCAAGGGTTTCACAGCTAGTTGAGAAAACAAGTCGCATGGAACAAATGGAAGATAATTAAACCCTCAGATGTACAATTCTGCTTAGAGTTGTTTCAGTGCGTATTCAGCAAGGAGGACATATATGTGGCTAAGAGGATTCTTAGCCATCGTTCTAGAAAACTTGCACTGGGCTTATGAAAATGGAAAGGATTCTTACAGAGGCCTCAGTTGGGAAGGGACTAAACAGAGTAGAGGAAGGAATTAGTATTAAGAGGTCTATTTGGATCCCAAAGAAGTAAGAATGTAAATCTGGAAGTAACTACTGTGTGCTGAGCCATTGCATCTCACCTGTATAAGTCAGGTACATGTTGTGATTAAACTGCCGTAGTGAGGGAATTATGGAAGCTGAGAAAAGGATAAATCCTAAGGAAAGAAAAACAGGGAAGACTGAGATTCCGTGTGGAAAATAACAACAGAATCAGAGGACAATAGAAATGCAGGAAACTAGGGAGAATACGGTACATGCCCTCTGTATCCACACGTTCCATAGATGTGGATCACACAGACAGAAAACTAAAAGTGCTAAACAATAATCACCTGTACTAAATATATTTAGGGTTTATCTTGCCGTCATTCTAAAAACAATATAATATAATCACCTTTCATATTATATTGGAGAGTATAAGCAACCCACAGATTATTTTCAATATAACATTTAACCTATTTAAATATAACCTATTTAGATTATATGCAAATGCCTTGCTATTTCATTTCAGGAATTTTGCTATCTGTCGGGATCCAGAATCCAGTTCTCATGGATGTTGAAGCAGTACTGTTACAAAGACGTGGCTCTGCAGGGTGATGGGCTGAGGGAAATTAACCATGCTGGAGAGATAGGCCAGAGATAGAGATGTGCAGAGTGGAGGAGGAAGGCACGTTTCTTCTGGGCTTTGCATCTTTCTTTCTCCCTATCATGTTTTCCACTTTGGTTTTACAAATTGAACTCTATAACATTACCAAACAGCTCAGGACAGAGCTCATTTTTCATATTTTATAGATAAGGAAAATGTGACAAATACAGCATTCTGTGTCATCAGTCATTTCGTTGAGTCACAAGGGGGCTGACTTTCTGGGGAGGTGGTCTATCACTCTTTGTTGTAAATAGTGAAAAAAATGTCAGTAAGATGTCAAATTATAGATGGGAGAGTCACTCCCCCCGCCCCCCATGCTTTCTGTACTGTTCTTACTACCTGGTATCATACATCCTTTAATCCAGGCAGCTTCTATTCTGATGTGGAAGAATTTAGGTTTTATTGGGTGAGATCAGGGGCAGCCAGTAGACAGAGTCCTGTTGATTCACCAGGCTGCCATCTTGGTGGGAAAGGGTAGACATCTGAGAGCCCAAAGAACTCAAGAATGCTGTGTTCTGTAAGGAGGTGACTAGTAGTTCAACTATAACTGTAATTCAATGAACGAATCCTTCTCTAGATAGAGGACAGGACTGAGAAAGGCACCTATGAGGAGGATTAGGCCAGCCACAGGGAAAGCAGTGGAATGCTTTTTGTGATACAGTTGAAATATAGCAGCTGCTTAGCCTGATCACACCTGAGCACAGGCGCTGTTATGGGAGGGAAGTGTATGTATCATTCACTTATACATTTACTTGGGGAACATTTATTGAATACCCTCTAGGCCAAGACTATGCAAATCTGGGGACTCAAAAACAATCTTTACTCTCCATGTATGGTGGTCTGAATAAGCATGCCCCCATCCCATAGGTTCATATATTTGAATACTTTAGTCACCAGGGAGTGGAAATCTTTGGTAGAGTTAGAAGGATCAGGAGGCATGTCTTTGTGGAGGAAGTGTGTCACTGGGAGTGAGCTTTGAAGTTTCAAAAGGCCAAGGAAGGCTCAGTGTCCTTTCTCTTTTGGCCTGTGAATCAGGATGTAATTCTCTGCTGCTGCCTCAGGGCCACGCATCTGTCATACTCCCCTTCATTATAATAGTAGACTAAGCCTCTGAAACTGTAAGCAATCCCCACCCCCAGTCAAATGCCTTCTTCATTAATTAATTAATTAATTAATTTTATACCCTGATCATAGCTTCCCCTCCCTCCCCTCTTCCCAGTCCCTCTCCCTCATCTCACCACCTTCAGTTTCCCCCTCCCTTTCTCCTCAAAAAAGGGGAGGCTTCCCATGGATATTAACCCTCATTGGCATATCAAGTTGCAGTGGGTCTAGGCACATCTTCTCCTATTGAAGCTAGGAGAAACAGTCCATTTAGGAGAAAGGGATTCAAAAGTAGGCAACAGAGTCAGAAACAGCCCCTGCTCCATTTATTAGGAGACCCACATGATGACCAAGCTGCATATCTGTTACATATATGTAAGGGGAATAGGTCCGTCCCATGTATGCTCTTTCATTGGTGGTTCAGTCTCTGTGAGCCCCTGCAGGCCTAGGTTAGTTAATTCTGAAGATTTTCTTGTGGTCTCCTTGACCTCTCTGGCTCCTTCAATCCTTTGTACCCCTCTTTCACAAGATTTCCTGAGCTTCACCTAATGTTTGGTCTCTGCATCTGTTTCCTTCAGCTGCAGGGTGAAGCCTCTCAGAGGACAGTTACACTAGGCTCTGGTCTGCAAACATAGCAGAGCATCATTAATAGCGTCAGGGGTTGGCTCTCTCTCACAGGATGGGACTCAGGTTAGGCCAGACATTGGTTGGCCATTCTCTCAATTTCTGCTTCATATTTGTCCCTGTGCATCTTGTAGGTAGGACAAAATTTGGGGTTAAAGGTTTTGTGGGTGGGTTGTTGTCCTCAGCCCTCCATTGGAAATCCTGCCTGTTACAGAAGGAAGCCATTTCAGGTTCCATATCCCCTGTTGCTAGGAGTCTTAGCTAAGGTCACCCTCATAGATTCCTGGGAGTTTCTCTTGCCCTAGGTTTTTGTCTCAAAGCTGCCAACCCCCAACACATTTCAGTTCTCTCTTCCTCAGTCCACACCATACTTGATCCCTATTATTTTTCCTAACCCCTCTCCTACCTAGTTCTCTCCCTCCATGTCTTATGTCTGTTTTATTTCTCCTTATGAGTGAGATTCAAGCATCCTCCCTTAAGCCCTCCTTGTTGCTTATCTTCTTCGGGTCTGTGGATTGTTAATATCTCTATCTTATACTGAATGGCTAAAACCCACTTATGACTAAGTACATACCATGTGTGTCTTTCTGGGTCTGTGTTACCTCACTCAGGATGATGTGTTCTACTTCCATCCATTTGCCTGCAAATGTCATGATGCCCTTGTTTTTAATAGTTGAGTAGTATTCCATTGTGTAAATATACCACATTTTTTCTATCGATTCTTTGGTTGAGGGACATTTGGGTTGTTTCCAGTTTCTAGCTATTATGAATAAAGCTGCTATGAACATAGTTAAGCAAGTAAGTGCCCTTGTTGTATGGTGGAACATTTTTTTGGGGTATATGCCCAGGAGTGGTATAGCTGGGTCTCAAAATAGAACTATTCCCAATTTTTTGAGAAACCTCCAGATTGATTTCCAAAGTGGTTGTAAAATTCGCACTTGCGCCAGCACTGGAGGAGTGCTTCCCCTTTCCCCACATCCTTGCCAGCATGTGCTGTCACTGAAGTTTTTGATCTTAGCCATTCTAACAGGTGTAAGATAGGATCTCAGAGTTGTTTTGATTTGCATTTCCCTGATGACTAATGACATTGAGCATCTTTAAGTGCTTCTTGGCCATTAGAGATTCATCTGGGAATACTACTTAGCAATTAAAAACAAAGGAATCATGAAATTTGCAGGCAAATGGTGGTAACTAGAAAAGATTATCCTAAACGAAGTATCTCAGAAGCAGGAAGACACACATGGTATATACTCACTTAGAAGTGGATATTAGACATTATAATATAGGATAAACATACTAAAATCTGTATACCTAAAAATGCTAAGCAAGAAGGAGGACCCTGGGTAAGATGATCAAGTCTCACTCAGAAAGGCAAATGGGATGGACATTGGAAGAGAGAGAAAACAGGGAATAGGACAGGAGCCTACCACAGAGAGCCTCTGAAAGACTCTACCCAGCAGGGTATTGAAGCAGATACTGAGACTCATAGCCAAACTTTGGGCAGAGTGCAGGGAATCTTATGAAAGAAGAAAGAGATGAAAAACCTAGAGGGGACAGGAGCTCCACAAGAAGAGCAACAGAACCAAAAAATCTGGGTCCAGAGGTCTTTTCTGATACAATGGTCCAACCAAGGACCATTCATGGAGATAACCTAGAACCCCTGCACAGATGTAGCCCATGGCAGCTCAGTGTCCAAGTGGGTTTCCTAGTAAGGGGAACAGGGACTGTCTCTGACATGAACTTAGTGGCTGGCTCTTTGATCACCCCCCCCCCCCAGGGGAAAACAACCTTACCAGGCCACAAAGGAAGACAATGCAGCCAGTCCTGATGATATCTGATTGACTAAGGTCAGATAGAAGGGGAGGAGGACCTCCCCTATCAGTGAACTAGGGGAGGGGCAAGGGAGGAGAAGAGGGAGGGCGGGTAGGGTTGGGAGGGGACTACAGTTTCAGCTGAGACACAGTGAATAAATTGTAATTAATAAAAAACAAAAAAGTGCTCTCCTGCAGGGTTCTGGAGCACTGTAGCCATGTCTTACCCTACTGATGACTACGAGTCTGAGGCTGTTTATGATCCCTATGCCTACCCCAGCAACTATGATATGCACACAGGAGATCCAAAGCAGGACCTTGCCTATGAATGACAGGTTGAGCAGCAGACCTATCAGGTGATTCCTGAAATGATCAAAAACTTCATCCAGTACTTCCACAAAACTGTCTCGGATTTGATTGACCAGAAACTGTATGAGCTTCAGGTCAGTCGTGTCTCTAGTGATGTCATTGACCAGAAGGTGTATGAGATCCAGGATATTTAGCTGGACCAAGCTAACTGAAAGATTCTTCAAGAATACGCCTCAGGGCAGAAGCCATTGCATCCCAAGTTGGCAATGATGCTGTGTTCCTAATTTTGTACAAAGAATTATACTACAGGCATATATATGCCAAAGTCAGTGGGGGCCCCTCCTTAGAGCAGAGGTTCGAGTCATACTACAACTACTGCAATCTCTTCAACTACATCCTCAATGCTGATGGACCTGCTCACCTTAAACTCCCCAACCAGTGGCTCTGGGACATCATTGATGAGTTCATCTACCAGTTCCAGTCATTCAGTCAGTACCGCTGCGAGACTGCAAAGAAGTCAGAGGAGGAGATCAACTTCCTTAGATCCAATCCTAAAATCTGGAATGTCCACAGCGTGCTCAATGTACTTCATTCTCTGGTAGACAAATCCAACATCAACCAGCAATTGGAGGTCTACACAAGTGGAGATGACCCCGAAAGTGTGGCTGGAAAATATAGACGACATTCCCTCTACAGGATGCTCGGCTACTTCAGCCTGGTGGGGCTTCTGCACCTACATTCTCTCCTGGGGGATTACTACCAGGCTATCAAAGTTCTGGAGAATATTGAGCTGAACAAGAAGAGCATGTATTCCTCAGTGCCTGAGTACCAGGTCAGTACCTACTACTATGTTGGTTTTGCATATTTAATCATGCGTCGCTACCAGGATGCTATCCGGGTCTTTGCCAACATCCTCCTGTACATCCAGAGAACCAAGAGTATGTTCCAGAGGACCACCTACAAATATGAAATGATTAACAAGCAGAATGAGCAAATGCATGCTCTGTTGGCCATCGCTCTCACCATGTACCCCATGTGCATTGATGAGAGCATCTACCTCCAGCTGCGGGAGAAATATGGGGACAAGATGCTGCACATGCAGAAGGGGGACCCTCAGGTCTATGAGGAGCTTTTCAGCTATGCCTGCCCCAAGTTCCTGTCACCTGTGGTGCCCAACTATGACAATGTGCATCCCAACTACCACAAAGAGCCCTTCCTGCAGCAGCTGATGGTGTTTTCCAATGAAGTGCAGCAGCAGGCCCAGCTCTCCACCATCTGCAGCTTCCTCAGGCTCTACACCACCATACCTATAGCCAAGCTGGCTGGCTTCCTGGACCTCACAGAGCAGGAGTTCCGCATCCAACTGCTTGTCTTCAAGTACAAGATGAAGAACCTGGTGTGGACCAGTAGCATTTCTGCTCTGGATGGTGAATTCCAGTCAACCTCAGAGGTGGACTTCTATATTGATAAGGACATGATCCATATTGTAGACACCAAGGTCACCAGACACTATGGGGATTTCTTTATCCGGCAGATCCACAAATTTGAAGAGCTTAATTGAACCCTGAAGAAGATGGGACAGAGGCCCTGAGGATACTCATACACGAGTCAAGAACCTGTTTGGATATTATAGATGGGAGGTATTCTTGTTACCAAGAAGCCTTACCTAAGTCAGCCATCAGCTGAGTTGAAACTTGCTCACACCAAGGACTGGATGTTTTAAGGAGTTCTTAGTAAAGGGTCTTTGTTGGAAAAACAAAAACAAAAAAGAATAATAAAAAAGAAAATCTATGTTCTGTACAAAAAATGGCTAATATTCATATTTTTAGTAAAAAAATGATTCTCTGTTTAGCTCTGACCCCATTTTTAATTGGGTTATTTGGTTTGTTGGTGTCTTATTTCTTGAGTTCTTTATATATTTTGGATTTCAACCCTCTGTTGGATATAGGATTGGTGAAGATCATTTCCCAGTCTGTAGGGTAGTATTTTGTCCTATTGACAGTGTCCTTTTCCTAGCAGAAGCTTTTCAGTTTCATGAGGTCCCATTTATTGTTGATCTTAGAGCCTGAGCTGTTGGTGTTCTGTTCAGAAGTTGTCTCCTGTGCCAAGGATTTCAAGGATCTTTCCCACGTTTTCTTCCATTAGATTTAGTGTATTCAGTTTTATGTTGAGGTCTTTGATTTACTTGGACTTGAGTTTTGTGCAGGGTGATAAATATATATCTATTTGCATTCCTCTACATGCAGACATCCAGTTAGGCCAGCAACATTTGTTGAATATGCTATCTTTTTTCACTGTATGATTTTAGGGTTCTTTGTTAAAAAATCAAATATGTGTAGGTGTGCAGGTTTATTTCTGGGTCTTTGATTCATTCTATTGAGCAACCTATCTGTTTTTATGTCAATACTATGCAGTTTTCATTACTATTGCTCTGTAGTACAGCTTGAAATCAAGGATGCCAACATCTCCGGAAGTTCTTTTATTGTACAGAGTTGTTTTTCGCTATCCTGTTTTTTTTTTTAAATATGAAGTTTAATATTCTTCTTTCAAGGTCTGTAAAGAATTGTGTTGGAATTTTGATGGCGATTGCAATGAACTTGTAGACTGCTTTTGGTAAGACGGCCGTTTTCACTATGTTGATCCTCCTGATCCAAGAGCATGGCAGATTTTTACTTTTTCTGAAATCTTTTTTAGTTTCTTTCATAAAAGACTTGAAATTCTTGTTATACAGTTCTTTCTCTTCTTTGGTTTGGCTTACACCAAGATATTTTATTATTTGTGGCTATTGTGAAGGATGTTGTTTCCCTCAGCCTGTTTATCATTTCTATACGGGAGGGCTACTACTTTATTTTGAGCTAATTTTGTATCCGGTCACTTTGCTGAAGTTATTTATCATCTGTTGAAGTTCTATGGTAAAATATTTGGGTTCATTTATTTATATGATCATGTTATCTGTGAATACAGATACTTTTGACTTCTTCCTTTTCAATTGGTATTCCCTTGATCTCCTTTAGTTGTCTTATGGCTCTAGCTAGAACTTTAAGTAATATATTGAATAGATATGGAGAGAGTGGGCAGCCTTGTCTTGTCCCTGAATTTAGTGGAATTGCTTTAATTTTTCTCTCCATTTAATTTGATGCTGGGTATTGGCTTGTTGTACATTGCCTTTATTGTGTTTAGCTATGTACCTTGTATCCCTTATCTCTCCAACACTTTTAACATGAAGAGGTGATAGATTTTGTCAAAGGCCTTTTCAGCATCCAATGAAATTATCGTGTGTTTTTTTTTCTTTCAGTTTGCTTATATGGTGAATTACATTGTTGGAATTTTCAGTTGTTGAACCATCCCTGCATCCCTGGAATGAAGCCTACTTGATCATGGTAGATGATATTTTTGATGAGTTCTTGGATTCAGCTTGCCAGTATTTCATTGAATATTTTTGCATCAATGTTTATAAGAGAAATTGGCCTGAATTTCTCTTTCTTGGTTGAGTCTTTGTGTGGATTAGGTATCAGGGTGAGTTTGATCTCATAGAATGAGTTTAGCTGTGTTCCTTTTCTTTCTGTTTTATGGGATAATTTGAGGAGTCTTGGTATTAGTTTATCTTTGAATGTCTGGTAGAATTCCACACTAAAAACATTTGGCCTTCTGCTTATTGATTTCAGCCCCAAGTTTTATTATTTTCCACTATCTACTCCTCTTGGGTGTGTTTGATTCTTTTTGTTCTAGAGCTTTCAAGTATGCTATGAAGTTGCTAACATGAGATCTCTCTAATTTCTTTATGAAGGCATTTAGTGCTATGAACTTTTTTCTTAACACTGCTTTCATTGTGTCCCATAAGTTTGGGTATGTTGTACATTAATTTTTATTAAATTCTAGAAAGTCTTTAATTTCTTTATCTATTTCTTTCTTGACCAGTTATGAGTAGAGAGTTGTTTAGTTTCCCAAGTTTATAAAATTTTGTTTTTTTCTGTTGTGGTTGAAGTCCAGTTTAAAACTATGGTGGTCTGGTAAGACACCAGAGGTTATTTCAATTTTCTTCTATGTGCTGAGGTTTGTGCACTAGTGTATGGTCAGTTTTGGAGAAGGTTCTATGAGGTACTGAGAAGAAGGTATATTCTTTTGTGTTTGGGTAAAATGTTTTGTCGATTAGGTCCATTTGATTCATAAGATCTGTTAGTTTCATTATTTCTCTGGTTAATTTCTGTCTTGATGACCTATTCTTTGATGAGAGGGGTGTTGAAGTCTCCCACTATTAATTTGTGACACTCAATGCATGATTTAAGCCTTAGTAATGTTTCTTTTATGAATGTGGATACCCTTGCATTTGGGTGTAGACATACAGAATTGAGATGTCATGTTGGTGGACTTTTTCTTTGATGAGTATAAAATGTCTTTCCCCATCTCTTTTGATTAATTTTGGTTGAAAGTCTATTTTATTATATATTAAAATGGCTACTTCATCTTGCTTCTTGGGTTCATTTGCTTAGAACACCCTTTTCAGCTTTTTACTCTGAGGTAATGTCTATCTTTGTCACTGAGGTGTGTTTCTTGTATGCAGCAGGATGATGGATCCTGTTTTTACATCCACTCTGTTACCTTGTGTTTTTTTTTTTATTAGAAAATTGAGTTTATTGATGTTGAGAGATATTAATGACCAATGATTGTTAATTCCTGTTATTTTGATGTTGGTGGTTGTAGTGTGTGTGTGTGTGTGTGTGTGTGTGTGTGTGTGTGTGTGTGTTTATGTGTCCCTTCTTTGGGTTTGGCTGGTGCAGGGTTATTCATTTCTTGTGTTTGCTAGGGTATAGTTAGCCTTCTTTAGTTGGAGTTTTTTTTTTCTGTAGGGCTGGATTAGTAGATACATCTTGTTTAAATTTGGTTTTGTCACAGAATATCTTCTCTTCTTCATCTATGTTAATTAAAAATTTTGCTGGGTATAGCTGTCTTGGCTAACATCTGTGGTCTCTTAGATATCTCTGCAAGATATCTGCTAGAGACCCTTAGCCTTCAGAGTCTCTGCTGAGAAGTTGGGTGTAATTCTGATAGGTCTGCCTTTATATGTTTAATTGACCTTTACCCTTGGAGCTTTTAATATTCTTTCTTTGTTCTGTCCACTTAGTGTTTTGATTATGTGACAGCAGGATTTTCTTTTCTTTTCCAATCTATTTGGTGCTCTGTAAGCTTCTTGTATGTTTGTTTATAGGTGAGTGTGCTTTAGGGGGACTTGGCAGTCAGGAAATTGGTGAGGAGAGGTCTAACCTGGATGTTCCTGGGGCCAGCAGGTCTCCTCAGGAAGGCAGGCAGAGCTGTGGCTTAGATGACGGAGCTCAGGGTACAGAGCACAGCTCAACCATTTATTTTTTTAAATAAGAGTTGCCTTGGTCATTGTCTTAGGGTTCTATTGCTGGGAAGAGCCACCATGATCCTGGCAACTCTTATGAAAGAAACCATTTAATTGGGGCTGGTTTACACATTCACAGGTTTTGACCATTATCATATCAGTGGGAAACATGGTGGTGTGCAGGCAGATGTGGTGCTGGAGAAGGAACTGAGAGTTCAACCCCTGGATTGGCAGGCAGCAGGAAGAGAAAATTAGACACACTGGGCCTGGCTTGAGTATTTGAGACCTGAAAGCCCAACCCCAGTGACAATACCCTCCAGCAAGGCTACATCTTCCTATAGCACCACTCCCTTTGAGCCTGTGGGGTGCATTTTCTTTCAAACCACCACAATCATGGTGTCTCTTCAGAGCAATAGGACAATGACTTGGACACCATGGTTTTCATGATTCTCAGTCAAGTCAGGAAGAATCAAATAATCCCGGTATCAAAGTTAGTCTCTCCTGAAGGGAATGAGTGTAAGGCATTGTGCAAGTTTAGGCAGGGTTCATACTCTTCAGTCAGGAAGGCTTTTAGGAGTAAAAGTGGTATTTACACATTGCTCTTGCTGATCTTCTGGCAGTCACCCATTCCTTTCTCTTTGTGGGTGTTTGCACTTGCCGTTTCTTCACTATCCAATGCCATTCCACCCCTTTGGCTGTGTCCTTCCATTCATCTTTTTTGCATAAACACCACTTTTTCAGAAAAGCTTCTCTGTCCCTCCTTCCAGATCTAATGATGACTCCTGTCATTTTTCTTTTCTAAATACCTAGTTCCTTTTCTTTATTGCACAAACATATTTATGTGTATGAACTTTAAATAAATTCTATTTTTTCTACTAGCTTATAAGTCCCTGAAAGCAGACTTTACTCTGTTTCTGGTAGTATCTGACACACAGAAAACATTCAGAAGATATCAGTGGGATATGTGAATAAAGTTCCCCAACAAAGGTGATTTAATCAGCACTCTGGATCTCAGTGTCTTCATGTAAAAATGGGGCTTACACATCTCTTTCATAGAGTTTCAGTAGTCTGGGAGGCTGGCCAATGTCTACCAAAGAAGTTCACATCCTAATCCCTGGCCCAGTATGGCCAAGGGAACTCTGTAAGTGTGATTAAGTGAAAGGTTTTGAGGCGAGGTTATCCAGGGTTATCTGGAAGATCCCATACAAAGTACAAGTGCTGTCATATGAGGGAAGATGGAGATCAGAGGACAGAGAGAGTACTGGAGGAAGCAAAGACTTGGAGATGGTGTGCAGCTGATCTTGAACATGGAAGCAAGGCTTTGAAAGGATTGTAAGTTGGAAGAGTCAAGAAACATCTTTGTCTGGGGCCTCCAGAAGGCACAATCTTACAGACACTGGTTTGGTTCATTTTGGACTTTTGACTTCCAGAATTATATGGGAAAACAAGTGTAATAACTTAAGCCTCTAAATGCATAGTGATTTCTCATGATAGCAATAGGAATCTAATACGTGCAGGGATCCAATCTGATAACGCCCAAGAATATGCTTGGAAAAGCACACAGCCAGCAGTCATTATTGGCTTGTGATAGCTCTCCTCTTGTTGATTTAATTTTTGCACAGCGATGTGTAGGCTCCCAATCCCATAATAGGGAGAAATGCTTGAATAATAGCCCATGCCCCAAAGAAGGATACTTTTTCATGGTTTATAAATTTCATGGAGCTTGAAATTCTTCCAGGTCTTATAGTTCTTAATTATCTTCTCTTGCATATACCACACTTTACCCACACACTCCTACCTAGCTTGTTACTGCAAAGATAATTAAAACCACATATATTTAGAATGGTTTCCTCTGCATGCATCTCCCTCTGAAAATATCTTATGAAATAGTTCACCTCGCTGCAATCATCTACTCACTCACACACACACTTATACACACGTTCACACACACTGTCACACACCCTCACAGACACACACACAGACACAGACCCACACAGACATACACACACTTACAAACATACACACTTAGACACAGGCTCACACACACACACACATTCACGTACAACTTAGACACACACATATACACTCAGTCTCTCCTCTCTCTCTTTTTCTGTTTCTGTCTCTCTGCCTCTGTCTCTGTCTCTCTCTCACACACACACATACACAGCAGTTTTGGCTGCTCTGTGGTTTTGGTCTATTGGAGTCTAGCAGTGTTTGAATGCTATCGAGGGAAGTTTTAGCAGCAAGTCCTGACTTTGCCAGCTATGAATGGCCATGACTACCCATGTGGCCCCCTGGTGACTTTTAGACCCAAGAGGCCCCCTCCATCTAACAGGTCTGGGTGGAACTTCCCCTCTGCCCTTAGGCCCTGAGCTCCTGCCACCCATGAACCCCTTGGAGCACCATCTGTTGGTGTGTATGTGACAAGGACAGCATCTTCATGGAGGCGTTCTCCTCCAATTAACCAAGGTGTGGACTGAACAGTCTTGTGAGTTTCAACTGTCAGCCTGGACTTCACTTTTTTAAAAATTTACTATAATTTTACAATTTATTCACTTTGTATCCCAGCTGTAGCACCCCCCCATCCCCTCCCAATCCCGCCCTTCCTCACTTCCTCATCTCCTCCCATGCCCCTTCCTCAGTCCACTGAGAGTAGAGGACTTCCTCCCTTTCCATCTGACCCTAGCCTATCAGGTCTCATCAGGACTGTCTTTCATAGCCTTTCTCTGTGGCCTGGTAAGGCTACTCTCCACTCAGGGGAAGGTGATCAAAGAGCCAGCCACTGAGTTCATGTCAGAGACAGCCCCTGTTCTCCTTACTAGGGATCCTATTTGAAGACTGAGCTGCCATGGGTTACCTCTTTGCAGGGGTTCTAGGTTATCTGCATGAATGTATACAACAAGGACATTTGCTCAACCATGTTCGCAGCAGCTTTATTTGTAATAGCTAGAATCTGGAAACAAACCAGATGTCCCCCAATTGAGGGATGGATACAGAAATTGTGATGCATTTACACAATTGAATACTACTCAGAAATTAAAAACCGGGAAATCATAAAATTCTTTTTTTTTCTTTTGTGAGAGAAAAGATCTCTTCTTTGGAAACTTTGCTGTACTCCCTGGAGAGAATAAAGCTAGCTCTCTGTGACTCAGTTTCCTTGCCTGTGATGTGGAGATGAAATGTAAACATGGCAGTGCCTTCTGGGAGATGACATACATGCACATGCAGCTGTTTGGAACCGGATCAAACACACATCTGCAGCCCTGGCTGTGTTTCTTTTAAAGGTCTTCTCATGGTTCTGTGACTGTGACATGTACCTCTAGGTCACTGGGCCTTTGATTATGCCGTCAGGTGTTTCCCCATCCTCAGCCATTGCCTGACTAGCTTTGTCTTCTATCCTGAGTAAAAGAAAATATCTCAGGAAGTTCCTTCTTGGGTTCCCGAGTGTAGCTCATAATTCTTCATTTCATGGCTATGTAAGCAGTTCCCACTCTGCCCTTCTCTTGCTTTACAATTCTCTGTCAGTGATTCAAGTACTTGATGTTTATTTCCACAAAACCAAGGCCCTTTTTTTTTTAAACTCACCCTGAATCTTTTTCTTCTTGGCTGCTAAGACTGCTTGCCAGGTGCTCAGAATTCATCTGGTAAATGGGTGAAGGACGGAGGAATGATGGGGAATATGTGGAGCTGATCTGGAGTTGGGACTTTTGAACTCATCCAGGAAGCACCTGGATTCATCAAGCCTGGGAATCAGAAGTAGGCAGTGGGCTCTCTCATAAGTAAGTCGGAATTGAAAATTTCATGAAACTAGGTCTGGTTGTGAGGAATCTTCTGTTTGATTAGCATCCTCTGCCTTCTGTAAGAAAACAGATTTCACCAGCTGAATTACAAATTTGAGTAAACAGATGGCTATAAGATCCTAGGTCACTATGAGCCTTGGAGACAAGTGGCTTTCAAGGAACAAAAGTGATGGCTGTGATTAGGTAAATGGAATTAGAGGACAGGGAGGTATGGAGGACATAGAATTTCTCTACCACATGCTGAGGCATAATGATATAACACAATGATGAATATGGCCAGGGTGGGTGATGAGAAAGTAATGGACACATTGAGGAAAGGCTCAAAGGTGTGGCTAAAATGTGAAAAGTGAAGAAACCCTACAGGCAGCAATGCATGGAAATTGCTGAGAGCAAGAGGCATCCCAGATTCTGGTGGACATTGATGGGGACATGGGTGTCCCACTTCTCAGGTGGATGTCCGAACTCTAGATCGAAGAAATTGTCCAAGTCAGTTGGAACTGGCATCTGCTACAGCCTGTGGCTCTCCACACAATTTTATCTAGAGCAGGTTCGTGAGCAAAGCTGAGTCAACCAGGTCCTTCTGTTGAAATCCTGAGAGGGAATTCTGAGGAATGGTAGACTTATTTGTCAGAATTTGGGCCTGGACCAGACTTAGCTCCCAGGAAAGGCAAAGTCAAATTACAGGAACAGAAACCAGAAGAGCTAAAGCAGGTCTACAGAGGAAGACAACATAAGCCGCAGAGAGCCGGAGTTCCAAGGCTGTTTGCATCAGACACCAGCCTCTTGCTTTCCTTGGATTCTGCTTCCAAGAGCTCTGGCTGGTTTATCTAAGCATTAGTGTTTATTTCAAAATTAAACTCTCCTTTACTTTGGCTAGCACAAGGATGGCTCTGTTCCTTAGAGTCTAAAGAAACCACAGAAGCAAACAGTGTTCAAGCAGGCAATGGGACAAGTGGTTTCAACTTGAATGTAGAATGAACCTGGAAGGGCCAGCTTTGCTGAAGTTAGAGCCAAGAACACATCATTAGAAGAAATGAATAGATCTGTCACATTTGTGTATAGTTAAGCTGAAAGCTAGGTCTTGTGTTATATATATTTTGACATTATCTATTGACACATTTAAGTGTCCTACTTGGACAGCTGACCTAGAATGAATTGTTCTAATGGCCTGCGGTAGAGGGGCCATCTCTGACATTGGCCTCAAGACTAACATTTGAAGTGAAACTTTGTAGACTTGGGAGAAGGTGGTGACAATGAATAGCTGGAAAGTACTGGCCCAGTTTCTCTCTCTCTCTCTCTCTCTCCTTCCCTCTCCCATCTCCCCTCTCCATCACTATTTCTCTTCCCTCCTTCTTTTCTTTTTTTTTTAAATGTAATTTATTTACTTCCTTCTTTTCTTATCTGAGTAGCAATCTAGACTTCTTTTTAAAGATTGTTGCAATTACAAGAACTCAGGCTCTTGTAAAATTGCATGTGCTTCTGTTTCCTCTTGTGCAGGATACAGATTCAGCATTCACCTCTCTGGCTGCAGGGTGCCAGCTAGCCAGCCAGTGTTTACTAAGCATCCCCTGGGTGTTCGTTGCTATAGCAGGTGTTCCGTGCACTTGGTGCACACTTGCAAAGAAAACAGCTAATTGACTGCTCGATGCGTTGTTCTGTTGGAAGTGTTCTGACGCTTTGCTGAGCATTGCCAGGGCAACCGGACCAAGAGTCTCGTCATTAATTAATCCTGCAGCAATTGCACCCAACCCCTGCTAAGCAGAAGAGGAAATAGGTTGGAATGATTTTCTTTTCAGGGATGAGTCAAAAGAAGTACACTTGAAGAGGCTTTATCCTGTTTGAAAGTTACTGGGACAAGACGGGAGGGGGCAAAGTGGGGACAATTGTGACAAAAATAGTTCATCTCATAGTCAAGCAGAAGACCAGCAGCACAAGAGCTGAATATTTCCTTTGGAGAAGAGGAAAGCACAGAATCAGGGGTCTATCATGTGTGAGTCTCTGTCGCCCAGTTAGAGCTCAGGTTCATGGAAAGGTTGGCTGTATAATTAGGACTCCTGAGAAGATCCACTTAGAAGGGGTTTTAGAGTCACAGCTGGGGATTCTTGAAGAAAACCACACATGCGTATTCTGCCTAAGTTTTTATTTGCATTACTGTGTGTGCTGCCCTTGGGTACTGTGAGATCCTCTGCTATATATGTAATGAATTGCTTTTCTTTGCTTAAGTCAGTTTAAGGATTTTTTTTTCATACTGTTAATGAGTTTCACGTCTCAATCCACACTGCAAGTCTTAAGCAGTTATGAGCTATTTAGAATCCCATTCAGTGCTTGTGGCTCTTTACCACCACCTAATGGCAATGCCCTTAAACTTCTGGGCCACTAAGAAGGGACGGGACAGGCTGGGAGCCAAGAGAGAGTAACTCTGCAGCTGTTTCTTATGCCGGTTTCCCCAAATTTTGAAACCAAAAGGAATTATTTTCTTGAAGGCTTAGAAGAGTGTTTATGTGTGCCAAGCTCATTCCATTTCGGGTGCAAGGGAAATTTGGAGAAATGAATTGTTCATCATTGGTCTTGTCCTGGTTCACTTCATATAGACTACTCTGATGGTTCTAGATTGCAATTCTGCATGCAAATCTGGAGAATTATTTACTCCAGCCTTTCTGACCTGACTCTGGTTAAAAGCAACCAATAAAATAGAACCTCGTTAGAACTGAAGCAATCCTTGAGGCATATAAGTACTTAAACATCAACAAGGGATATAAGTGATACTGTAGTGTGAGGTTATAACTGTTGCTATATTTCTGTTTGAGGGAAATAATATTTATTGACACTACTGTGTCAGCCACTTGGCATGTATTACTATCTCCTTCTGTATCAAAAGAATGAACTCCATTTAAAAGATGAAGGAACTGAACTGAAGAGAGATTAAGTACTTTGCTGAACCAAAATTAATTCTTGCTTGAAAAGCATTGAAAATTAGTTTGGTAGGTAACTTAGGAGCAGAACATTAGGAGGGATTTTTATAAAGAGGCTAAGCTTCCAGGGCGATTCTCACACCGAATTGAAAAACTTCTATGATTGACAGAATGCAAACCAGAGCTCTATCTGCAAGAGAGGCTAAAAGTGTCAGCGTCTGAGATTCTGCTGTGTGAGGTAGTTTCAGCCTTTCATCGAGGGGAGAGTTTTCCGAGGGACAGAAAATGGCTCAAATATAGGCAGACAAACAAGAGTCACAAGTTTGCCAGAGTTGCTGATACTGGCGTTTCTCGCGATGGACAAACGTTTTCCCTGAGACCACCTCTTTCCATTCTCTTTCCTGAGACCACTGAGGTGCAAGGAGATGCTTGCTTTAAAACATTCACTGAACAAAGATCGTGTCCAGTATTTTCAGTATTGTCCACCTTATTGCTAACCCCTTTCCCTTGGGGTGACAGTTTGGACATCCTCACAGAGTCTGAATAACGGCAGTAGGGAAGTAAGTGTGATGGTTCATATAAATTGTTAACTTGAATCACGTAGAAGATAAACCTCTGGGCATGTCTGCGTGTGAGGGGGTTTCTAGATTAGCTGAACTGAAGTGAGAACATCCATCCTGAATGGGGAATGCACTGAGTCATGAGCTGAGGTCCCAGACTGGGGGTGGGGAGGGGAAAGGAAATGAGCATTCATCTCTTTGCTGCCTGACTGCAGGTTCACTATGATCACCTGCCACCATGCCCTCCCACCATAATAAGCTGGATCCTTAAACTGGGAGCCAAAATAAACCCCTTTCCCCTTGAATTGTTCTTCTCTGGCTTTGACACAGCCACAAGAAAAGCAATATTGCAGTCTATGGTGGACTCTGTCTGATGCTGCATGTGAATTCTGAGTCCTGATGGCAACCTTGTAAGATCAGGTTCCCCAGGCCACTTCTTCCAAAAAGATTGTGAACAGGTGCAGAAGGATACCCCTGAGTCACAGCCAACAAGAGGCAAATCCCAGGCCAGCTCCAAACTGAAGAAAGAATAACTCAGTAGCTCAAAGAAATCTCACAGCTGATCATGAGGCGGGGACAGGGACACAGGCTTCTCACTATGGTACCTTGAGCTTCATACTGGGCTCAAGTGACTCCCTAACCAGTGTGTCCCCTCTGCTGTCATGTGCAGTTACTCGCTGGCCCTTCTTGCCTTTACTGTTCTGAGTGCTTTTCATTTGTTTTGAGTTTGTGAAACTTGTCTGTTTTGGCCCAGTCTTTGTGCTCAGACAATGGCCATCTTAGCTGATCCTGGAAGGGAGGTGTTACATGGCTTACAGCACACAGAGGTACCCGCCAAAGGGCAAGCCAAAGAGATCGAGGCCTTGGCCTTGTGGGTCTGATGTCTCATGATGAAGCTGCTTCCTGGAATGTATGATGTCTGCCTGACTCCTTGGAGAGAAAGCTCTGGACGGTAGCTTTTGCTTATGGCACTGCTGTGCTATCTCAAGCTGATCACTCTTTCTCCTAGGGAGGCCCTCCCTCCCCTTCCCCCGCTTCTTAATGACAGCAAAGCACTATTAAAGAAGGAAGCCACTCCACGAACATAATCACTGTGGCTGGGAGTGTGACAGAGACATTGAGAAGGATGCCTTTCAATTAGTCATGCGGGTAGAAGAAAGAGAAAGAAGGGGAGGTTGAAGAAGAAAAGAGAAGGAGGACAATAAAGAGGGACAGGAAGAGAGAAACAGAGGGAGGGATGGAGAAAAGAGCAGCCAGGGAAGAAAAGAGGGAAGGAGGGAGGAAGGGAGGGGAGGAGGAGGCAAAGAGAAGGAAGGAAGGAAGAAAGGAGATGGGAGAGAGAGAAAATGAGTAGAGCTATATATTTTTCTTTTCCCACCTTTCACCAGTTATTCAGGCTCTACCATTAGCTTGGTAGTTTTTTGAACTACCCCTTACACATGTACTGGTTAGTTTTATATCAACTTGACACATGGTAGAGTGATCTGAGATGAGGGAGCCTCAACTGAGAAAATGCCTCTATAAGATCAGGCTGTAGACAAGCCTGTAGAACGTTTTCTTAGTTAGTGATTGACGGGGGAGGGCCTAGCACATTGTAGGTGGGGCCATCCCTGGGCTGGTGGTTGTGGGTTATAGAAGAAAGCAGGCTGAACAAGCCATGAGGGGCAAGCCAGCAAGCAGCACCCCTCTGTGGCCTCTGCATCAACTCCTGCCTTCAGGTTCCTGCCCAGTTTGAGTTCCTGCCCTGACTTCCTTCTATGATGAACTATGATGTGGAAGTGTAAGCCAAATAAACCCTTTCCTCTCCAAGTGTGATTACAGCACTAGCAATCCTACCTAAGACACTACATAAGGGGTTAAACATTATTATTGTATTAGCATCCAAGGGACATTTTCACTCGGCTCCTGCAAATAGAATTCCATGCCACCACCAGCGCCCTCAACACACACAGTGCAAACTTCAGAGTCATTTTCTGCACCCTAGAGATTGCTTTGTCTTTGTGAGACCGAAAAGAAAAACCCATCAGCCGGCAAGGATTTTAATTATTTATTTTTAATTACACAAGCGATGCTTGAATATGCTCCAGTAGTAAAAAATTCACACAATACATATAAAATGAAAATCTCTCCAGGTAAAGAATCTTAAATAGCTCTGATCTTAACCTGGCCCTCCCCAGCACTGCTGTGGGCCAGTTCCGGGGCTCGGTAGAGAACCTGGCAGGGGTGATGGAAGGTCATACTTGTATTCAGGGGAGGATGAGGAAGTGAAATAGGCTTTAAGAACCTAGCAGTGAGGAATGTGCTCTTAGAATTCGCTCTTCCTCATAAAGGAATGAGGAAGAGGAACGTGAGCCCCACCCCACTGTGGAGGATCATCCACTCTAACCCAGTGCTACACAACCTGTGGGTTGCCACCCTAAGCAAAGACCATCGGATATTTACATTATAATTCATAACAGCAGCAAAATTATAGTTATAGAGCAGTAATGAAAATAATTTTATGGTTGGCATCACCACAACATGAGGAACTGTATTAAAGGGTCACAGCATTAGGAAGGTTGAGGACCACTGCTCTAAGCCATGCTGCCTTTAGGCAATCCCGCCATATTTAGCCATAACAAGTGGGAGGATTTTTTGTCAATTTCATCTTTTTCTCAACAACATCCCAATAGTGGGTTTTTCCCTTCTGACTCAGTAAACATCCATTATAAATTCATTCTGGAGCCACATGGAGATGAGTAGAGAGTTTTAGAAAAGAAGTTAGGAACACATTGCAAGGATGTGTTCCTGGAAGGAAGATAAGGATGGAGGCTATCGTAGAGACCAGCGACTCAGCCCTTCACATTGCAGATGACAACTTCAACCTCCAGAAAAGTTGGGTCTCCTGAAACAAATCACACAGGCAGAGGCAGAAACAGTGAAAACACCCAGCCTTCTGCATTGAGATTCAAGATACCACTGAGAGTTACTTAGAGGACCTGGGAAAGGGAAAACATATCTTGGTTCATATCACCCTCATCTACCTTAGAATAGATGAGTGTTAAGTATCACTCAAAGGCCAAGCCATTTTTGAACACGAAAGAGTGAACTTTTAGTTATTGGGGAAACAAACGTTGGTTTTGTTTGTTTGTTTGTTTTACTTTTCTACAGTCATGTTTCTCAAAACACGATCATCACCTAACTGGATCAAAATTCTTGGGAGTTTAGCACAGGGAAGATTTGCTTTTGTTTCATTTTGTTTTGTATTGTCTTTCTAAGTTCTCTAGAAATTTATAGACTCAGAGGAGTTATATGATGTGGACATTATTTTTAGTTGTTAGGGGTACTGTGGAGTGTGATTTGGGTTATGTTGGAGGATGTCATTAATCTTGGGGAACTCATGCTAACATAGTTCTGAGTCCCTTAGGGTTATTAACAGGTTGGGTGTGTCCAACTTGCAGCCCACAGGCTGTGTGTATTCACAGACGATCACATCATGATGCAATGTCAGAAGGTTGGATACCTCTGGTTTAGGCCCACCTGTGTCTTAGTTTAGGTTTTATTGCTGTGAGAAGACACCATGAGCACAGCAACTCTTACAAAGGAAAACATTTAATTGGGCTGGCTTACAGTTTCAGAGGTTTAGTCCATTATCATCATGGTGGGAAGCATGGCAGAATGCAGGCAGACATGGTGCTGAGAGCTCTACATATTTTTTAAGTAATTAATTTTTTATTTACATTACATCCTGGTTATAGTCCCATCCCACCTTGCCTCCCAGTCCTCCCTCCCCTATTCTTCAGAAAAGGGTAGCCCCCCTTCTCATTCATCCCCTGCTCATCACTTGACGAGCTGGGGCGAGTTCTACATCTTGATCTGTAGGCAGCAGGAGACTGTGTGCCATACTAGCCGTAGCTTGAGCATACAAGACCGCAATGTCCACCTTAAGAGTGACCCACTTCCTCCAACAAGGCCACACCTCCTAATGGTGCCACTCCCTATGGGCAAAGCATTTAAATACAGAAGTCTATGGGGGGGCATTCCTATTCAAACCCTTACACTGTTTAATTAAGTATTCCCCAGAGGCCCATGAGTCCATGGTGTGGTCCTCAGAGTGGCACCCTTGGGAGGTATTAGAACCTTCAGAGGCAGTGAAGGTGGTTAGGTTACTGGGCACATCCCTTTCAAGGAGATATGGGGACCTCAGCCCCTTCCCCTGCTCTCTTTTTTTCCCTTCTTTTTCCCACATGAGGCATGTGGCTTTGCTTTGCCACATGTTCTTGCCATGGCATGCTTCCTCATCACAGATCTGAAGAAGTGTTGTCAGTCATGGGCTGAAGCTTCCCCAAACTGTGAGCTGCATCAAGCTGCTGACTTTATAGCTCAGTCACTTCAGGTAGTAGTCATGGCGGTAGTAGTAACGGCACGCAAATATAGGCACTGTGTGTGACGATGCCTGCCATTTACCTTTAATGGTTCAGCAATGGCATAGACATGTTTAAGGCGCACAAGCACAGCTGGTAAGCGCTAACAGTTTTGGTTTTTGAATTTGAGTTTTGTGCCAACTTGACACAAGCGAAATTTTAATTTTATAATCAAATGGCCAGTAGTATAAGTTCTCCACTTGATTCTGAATCAATCAATATTTATTTCTTCCTTTTCCCCTTTGGTCTTTTGGTCTTTTTGAGACAGGATTTCTCTGTGTAGCCCTGGCTGTCCTGGAACTTGCTCTGTAGACCAGGATGGCCTCAGACCCAGAGATCTGCCTGCCTCTGCCTCCCAGGTACTATGATTAAAGGCAGGGGCTACCATGCCTGATGATTTTGAGTTTCTCTAATGGCTAAAGAATGATTGGTGTAGAGCTGTGGTCTTTTTCTTTCTTCTCTTGGTGTCTGATCGAATTGGTGCCCCCTTTTCTTAACAGCGAGGCTTTAGTTCTCTGCTTATCTTGCCTATCTCAGCTAAGACCAAAATACAGAATGAGCAGGGCATCCTCACCATTCTAGGCAGGCCTACAGGTAGCACTGAGCTGATTTGAAGGCATCTACTAAACCAGTGGTTACCAAACCTGTATGCCTAGAGAATCTATCTGTAAGATTTCAGCAGCAAGTGGGGTGGAGGCAGGTGAGATAAGGGTGGATGAGGTGGAAATGGGTGACTTTTTAACAGCAGAGTTAATCCCTTAATTCCAGTGGACATCTAGGTTTGTGTTTGTTGTTTCAAATCTCAGTGGCAGAAAGACAAGATCATAGGTGAAATCCCCACTCTAAGAGCCATTTAAGCTTGTATGAAGAAAAGCCTTGCTTTTTAGTGACATGCTCTGTACTTTATACTCTGTACCCATTTCAGAATAGGGGCCCAAAAGAGAGAAGGTGATGAATTAGGGCAATTTACTAATGAACACACACACACACACACACACACACTACATTGTATTTATTTTTTAATAAGTGACTGGCATTTTCTCTGGTGGCTGCCTTTTACTGATGGGTGAAAGGCCTTTTATTCTTTCTTCTCTTATTACAAACATATCAACTACCACGGGAACTTTGGATGAAAAGGTAAAAATGTTTTGTCAGCATCCGTGAGTTGGGATCGAAATGAGTGATGGTTTTAATGAGAAACTCTTGATGAACACTCACCAGGCAAGTTGGAAAGGAGAAGCAGAAACACAAGAAACAGAGAACATAATTCCCCCTTTCCAAGCCCCTTTCCCCAACCACCTTTCTTATTAACACATTCTAGGGTCTCACCTGTCTGGGAAAGAAGAGAGGAACAGCTCTTACACAGAAAAAGCTCCGTCTCTGCTGCAGGAAGCAGCAGGAACCTTCACTGGCATGCCATAAAGCAGCTTCCCCTGTTCTTATGTAATACGTCTTTGCAGCTTAAACCTTTAATTAACCAGAGATGTCATCAAGAAAAGTTTGCCAAGGAAGAGGATGCCTGGTTTAATTAAAAAGATCTTTAATAGTTATTAAGGAAATCAATTTGGAATTCAGGCCTGGGAGCCGAGCTGGGTGAAGGAATCAGTGAGAGGAACCTTCCCATCTTTCTGGGTAATGGATTTTAACCCTGTGATCTGCACTGCTTCAAAATCTCCCAGCCTGGTGGTCCAGCACATGGAGAGAGATGCTTGTCACTCATCGTTTTTGAATCTGCAACCCAGAGCTGAGAGGCAGTTCTGTCCTATTAGAGGAGAATGCCAACCTTTCTGGAATGCAGTTATCCTAGCAATCAAGAGAGATAGAAAAACCTTTATAAATTGAAAATCTCCTACCTCATAAGTACAAACGATTCCTTTTTCCCAAAGAGATGCATTATTTTCCCCCGAGGATTTCTGCTTAGACTGTACATCAGGCTTCTTTTCCATTACCATTGAAAGTGGCCTTTCTCGGATCAGGCCAGAGAAGGGGATTTGGCTCTTTTGTGCACAAGAGAAATATTATTTTCACTTGTCTCATGAAAATGGTGACACAGAAGGTGAGGTAGCCAGGGGATGGGTGAAATAAATTGTCCGCCTAGAGAAAACTACAACAGGGAGATGATATTAATATCATTTTCTGATGAAACTCAGTTTTAAGTTCAAATGCTAAAAGCACTTTTCAAATAATCTATGTTTAATTAATATTTGTACTGCACTTAGTGAGTGAAATGGAAGACAGGTACAGAGCATGGCTCTGAAAATGATTTTTCTGTTGGGATGTAGCTAATTTTCAGTTGGATCAAGGTACCTCTAGCTAGGAGACATACTGTCATCCAACTGAGACACTTGAGGAGGGACCAGATCTTTAATGCTCAAACCTTTGTTCAAATTGGCAGCTTACATTTTTCTGAGAGAACGTGCAGGGCGGCAGTGGAGGGGGGGAAGTCTATTTATATATATGTTCCTCAGAGCAAAGTGCTTGGAATCTGGGCTTATAATATCTTTGTTGTTTTAATGATTATCAGGAAACTTCTGGATTTACTGGTTTCATCTCCACTTCCGGAAGTGTCTCAGTTCTTCTTGGCCTATCAAACCTAGGGAAGAATGTCCCTTGGGAGCATAATGTATAGTGAAGAGGGGTGGGGATTATCACAGGATAAATATGGTATAGTTTGAGCTGACCACAAATACATTGTCTTGCTATTGGTAGATCACGCAGCTTTTCTGAGCTACAATTTCTTCAAGCACAAACTGAAGAGTGCTGAACTAAATGATCTCCAAGGTCTCTCATTGGACCCTATGATTAGATCACCTGATCCATTTTCCCCTTTGTCCTAATTAAGTATATTTGTCTCCAAGGTAGGAGGCAGTGTTCAGAAACATCTGCTTGTGGCCACATACAGCTTGCAAGCTGGCAAGCAGCAGGCTAGATCCAGATTACATACCTGTTTTGTTTACTTGATCCATTTTCCTTTCATTTAGGGGAGGGGTTTTTGACTTAGCTACCCAGGAGTCTTCATGATGTCGCATCACCATCTTACATCCGTCTCTCTTGATAATACGGACTACCATGGCTACAGCTGATTTGTTTTGGTGGTGACCAGGTGTGAGAGAACATTGCTGGGCTTCTGTGGCCCCCCACATTTCCTACTGCTATGATCATTATGCTTACACCACTATTCCTTGCCACTATTTCATCCACTCATGTTACCTGCATGGATTACATGGGCCTGTGGGCCAGAGGGAGAGGTAGTTGCATGATTAGAGTCTGGGATCAGGAGTTCCTTGTCCTCTAAAGGAACCCAGATGCTTCTAGGGCTCTGTGAGCTACTATACAGGTGAAACATCTTCAGCTGAGAGTGAATGGTATCAGAAAAATCGATGACATCATGCTACGTGCCACCCAAAGCCAGCTTGATTGATTCATATTGTCAACAATGGTCTCCTGTGACTATTTAAAGTATCTCAAACTCAATAATATAAAAAACTTGAAGAGCAAAGACCCACATTTTATGCAATCTTTCTTCTAGAAGCTTCACTAGAATTTCTCCCATTGGTCATCAAATACATTATGTATACCAGACCCCGAGAAAGGAAATTGTTGACAATTATGCCAGAAAAATTAGCAGAAGAAACCCAAGCAAACTGAGACGTGGGGTCATTCTCAGCCTGCAACACCTGCTAGTGACGCCATATAAAATGTGCCTTGGCCTCTGGTGGTTATCCTAAAATTGTGGGCCCCACTCAAAGTTTCTGGCAGATTGTAGAGGCCTGAACAATTTTGTTGCCTCTAAGACTTAGCTTTCTCATTTGCTTTGACCTTAGGCTCATGTCTTCAAGCTGAAGCCTACCAAGAAAAATGTCTCCCTTTGATCTGTGGGATCCAGAGTGTGAGGACTGTCATTGGGTTTTCCTATTCTTCAGACTGTTCTTTCAGAGTCCCCACTAGCTAATTTGGGTTAGAGATATTTCTTTCTTTCTTTCTTTCTTTCTTTTTTTTTTTTTCATTAAGCTGAGTCACTCCTTCACACTAGCTAGAACATTGCATTTTTTATGCAAAACCTGGGGGAGGGGCTGCCATCATTGACGATCAAACCCATTTCTACAACTAGCTAAGACCTATCATTGTAGCAGTAGTAAATTTTACGCTTGGCATTTGGATAAGGAACAAAGAATGTTTGGGGGCATTTCAAAATAATGAAAAAGCAGGCTTTTGAAATGCAAAAATCTAAATCCCTTTCAAGGAAGCAAATTATACAGTAGTGCCTAAGAAAATCAAAAGATGGAGGGAAGGGCTGAGGTAGCGGGGGCATAAAGTAAAACGGTTAATAGGTAAAGATCCAAGGAGGTGAGTGTTGGGTGCCTTCCCCCTCAGATAGCGCCACCCAGGCACTCATCAGACACGAGAGGGAAGGGCACCCGGCTTTATTCCTTTGACAGAGATGTACCAATGTGGCAGAAAGGGTGGGCCTGGGGTTGCTAATAGCATATTCTCCTTCACCTCTCAGCCCAGATGATTCCATTTCTCATGGCAGAAGAAAGTCCTGGTAGGAGACCCAGGACGTGTGGTTTTGACAGGATCTATGGTGTCGAGAGGAAACAAGAACGCAGAGGCAGAGGGGGCTGATGAATTATTTACGGCTAAAACTTGAACAGGGTCCACTGCAGGGGTTGGCTCAAAGGCTAGTGCCTCTAGGGCTGTGGAAATAAAGACAGACATCTTTGAATTCTCTCACCCCCACACTGGGAAACCCTGCCAGGGCTGGAGCATCGTGCATGCCTCTCATCTTACTGTGCTACCATCTGCCCGGGCCCCTGTTCACCTTTCCCACCTGATCTCGAAGAGGTAAAGGCCTCCACAGAAAAGTGCCTAGCCCCAGTAGGTCGAGTTTTGTGAGGCTTGGCCTCAGGGGCATCTCCCAGGTACTGACCCATCTGGTAAGTGTGCAGATGGCAAGATAGGCACACAGCCACACGTTTAAGAAGAACATCCATGCACCTCCCCCCACCCATGAACTCAGGGTGGGCAAGGAGAAGGGACTTGAAGCATCTGATCCAAAAGGAACAAAGGCTGCTGCCTGTGCAGTGAGCTGAAGGAGAGTGACAGGCGGACAGCTAAGGGAAACGAAAGCAAAGTGTGAAAACCCACAGCAAACGCTGCCAGAGAGCATATGCATTGGACTTCACAGCTTCCTCCTGCTTCCAGCTTACACTCGCTCCATATGCTGCTTTACACAGCTTTCTGGGGCCATAATGGGTTTTATTCCATAGTTTTTATACTAACACGAATGACTCACATCTGCTCCAGTACCCAATTTGCTCTCTAATGTCTTCGCCTGTGAGGAAAAGAAGAGCTTCTACAGAAGGGGTGGCACAGAGAGTCCAAATCCAGGGACAAAGGGAAGGTTAGACACTTAAATGCATGAACTGAGGACTCCTTTGCAAGAATGTCACACTACACAGGGGTAAATAGAAACCTAGAGAAATGAACTGGCTGAAGAATATTGATCAGGAGAGGTACGTTTATTTAGGCTGAATGAGAGTCCTAATTCAGAGCAGACTTTTTTAAATTTCTTGCCAAAATCTTTTGCTGCAAGCTTTTCCTCCCTATGTTGCTTATGATGAGAAAAAAAAGTAGTTTACGTTAGTCACCAATGATATAGTTAATCCCCCTCTGTGGGATCATCAGAGCTCTGTGTTGTTTAGGTGGACGTGTAGGCATGAGCATTCTTGTGTGAGCGGACGCACACACCCCTGTGGAGGCTCTGGGACAACTTTCGATGTAATTTCTCAAGTACCATCCATCTTGTGTTTTTGAGGCAGGGTCTCTCACTGGCCCAGAACTCCCCAAGCAGACAAGGGTAGCCGGCCAGCGAGCCCCTAGGGACCTACCTGTCCCTGCTTCTTCAGCTCTGGGTTTACAGGAGTACAGTTTCTCTTTAAAAAATGAGTTCTGTGAACGGGACTCAAAAGCTTCTCCTTGCACAGACCGAGCCGCCACCGCTGTTCCTCCTAACCTGGTTAGTAAACAGTTTTAACTATCTGTCCAAGCTTGGGGACCTCTAGATATGTTGGCTATCAGGAGAGAGTGACAGTGCTGGGACCAGCATGGAGATTCACCTTCCAGAAGTTTGAAGACTCCAATTGTCATGGCGCCTACTGGCCTGGCAACCTAGGCCAAAATGTCCTATGGTTGGGTCAGTTAACGGCACTTAGCAAAACTGGATTCTTTAGAAATCTTTCAAGGCCCCAGGGACTCTTCCCCATGTGAGGGGGAGATAAAAATAAAGTATACGAGAGCAAGCCCTTTAAAAGAAAATCTCCACTCTCCCCCCAGTATTACATACCCCCCTGGGAAGTTGCCTCACCCCAGGGCCTTGGTTTCCCCCGTAAGCCGAACAGTCCGAATGAAGCGCCTCGGCAGCAGGCAGTGTGGGGCTGCACCGTCTCAGGAGCTTGGCGGTGGTGTTGTGTAACTGTCTGCCATCTGTTACTCAGCATCACAAAGCGCTGAGCGATGGACTCCGGTGCTGCAGCTCCTGCCTGGAGCTCCTGGCACCTGCACAGCTTGCTTGGGGGGTTCCCTGTAGAGCTGACACAGAACACTCTGCAGGCCCAGGACTAGGGGGGTCTTGGGTGAGGCTCCTGGAAGAAATCCAAAGCTCAGAAAGCTGTGGGAGTGGGTGCTCTTGCCCCTTCCCGTCCCTCCCATGACAGTTATTTATCCAGGCCTTTGCCTGTCTGAATCAACAACCAGAGAGAGCAGACCCAACCTCTCAGAGGCTAGGGATTCTACAGAGTCAAGTGTGGGGAGTCTGCGGTGCTCCAGAAGCTCTGCTGTCTCTTGAAATGGGCTGGTGAGCCTTTTCTGGCTGTTTGATTTCCACAGCTGTTTCTACCCCCCCCCCCCTTTTTTTAACCAACATCCCTGCTCCAGGACTCCAGGGTCTTTGGGCAGGGCTGGGGTTTGGCCGGAAAGACAAGGTACCAAATCCTGAAGGCTTTGTGTGGGCTCCTCTGTTTCTGAGCACATCCTGAGGGCTCTGTGGCACTGGAGCAGGCATTCTGGAGAGCTGACTGACACCTTAACTTAAACCTGCAGTCAGGTGTGGGCGCTGCCCCTATGCCAAGCCTGTCAATGAAGATGGCAGGGAGCAGGCAGCTGTATTACTTGCTGTGTCATACTCATCCGGAGAAACTTGGAACCAGCATCCCTCTAACTAAAACAACGTCACTCCTGTGGCCACTGCTCCCCAGACTTCGCAAAAAAACTTTCACTTTTTCTCTCTGAACGCTCAGGCAATTGCGAGCTGGCATCCATTTTAAGATGAGGAATGGCCTAAAGCTTAGGGAAGGGATAGGGTGCAGCCGTGACTTGCCCTGTTGGTAGGGCAGGCTAGGTTAGGAACTGCTCCTCCGTGTTCTAGAGAGATGGTTAGAATTCTAGCCTGCCTGAGTCCCGTGTGGAAACTGGATTCAGAATTTTCCCTGTCTCTCGAGCCAAGTGACTTTAGTCTATAATTGGAAGACGTATTTCTTAAAAGCGGTTGGGAAAGGGGTTTTGTACCACTCGCGCACACTTCCAGGCCATCTTTCCCTTGGCTTCCTGTAGTTGTGCGAACTTTAGAGGCCTCTCTCCAGCAAGCCCCGGCACTTCACAAGGAGACAAAACTCCTCAGGGAGAGAACTGTGCCTTAATTTTTAAAAGGACATCTTTCAAGTTAAATTTAGACTGGCTCAGTTTTCCATTAAGAAGAGAAAGTTGCCAGGCACCTGCTCAAAAGCAAAAAAAAAAAAAAAAAAGAAAAAAAAAGAAAAAAAAAAAAAGAAAAAGAAAAAGAAAAAAACCCTGGGGGAGATGGTTGAACTCGACCTTGGCCCTGAAATGGCCAAGCAAGTGAACCTGGACTTGTGGCAGCATCTTGGTCGACCTCACTATCCCAGTGATGGCTCCAGGCTAGGGGCTCCTGGTGTGAGCACCATGCGCAGCGCCCCAGCAAACAGGAATTCCTCCCAGCAAGTGCCTCACCTGGCGCGGGTTGGTTCTTAAGTATCAGCTTGCGGCTGGTGTAGCCACAGTATCTTCCGTAACCCGTCCCCGCCCCACCCCGCCCCGCACAACCCCAGCCCAGGATGGTTCCAGAGCTGCTTCCAAGGTCCCTCAACCGCTCGGTGCTCCTCGGTCGGTCGGCGGGAGGCGGTAGCGCCCCCGCTCCGAGCCAGGTTCGCTCCCGCCCCGCTCTCCCTCGGAGTCAGTCTGTCTGTCGGGCCCGCCCTCCCTCCGCTCTCCCTCCTCCTCGTGCTTCTCCGGGGGTGCCCGGCACAGCCTCAGATTCCACCTACCCCGCTGCTCGAGTCAGTTTCCCTCGCGGCGGCCGAGGGCAACGGCAGCCGCGGCGCGCAGCAGCATCTCGGCGGCCACCGCGGCTCTCCGGCTGGATCGGGCGCCAGGCTAAGCTGCCCGTTGCCCTTGCCTGGCCGGGTCTGGAGTCTTCGGAGCTCCTTGCCACTCCGTCCTCGGCTGTGGCTTCTCTCTGAAGCGGGCGGGGCAAGATCCCGCCACCTAACACCGGGATCCCGGGAGCAGCGTCTCCCCTGGAGCGAGGCGCTCGGCGACTCGTGCCCCGCCGCCCCTGACCGCCGGGGGGTGCCCCAGGGACGCCTCGCCACCGAGAGGTGCACGCAGAGGGGACCATGCGGCGCCTGACTCGCCGCCTGGCGCTACCCATCTTCGGGGTGCTCTGGATCACTGTGCTGCTCTTCTTCTGGGTCACCAAGAGGAAGTTGGAGGTGCCGCTGGGACCCGAAGCGCAGACCCCCAAGGTATGTGGTTTGGGGGCGCGCGGGGTGCCGGGCACTGGCCGGCGGGAGGGCGCGCGGTCCACACGCTGGGTTTGAAGGTTTCAAAGCAGGGGTCTGGTTGCCTAGAGCAGGTAACAGGCTCGGGATGCGGCCATGGGGGAGTGCTTGAGGAATTTAAGGAGCCTGGGGCGTCTCCAGATCCTTGGCGTGTGTAAGTGGCAGTGGGCGTGGGTGGTGGGCGCGCGCTCGCAGGCAGAGCCCGGCTCCCAACTTAACTAGCTGTCCGGTGGCTGAGGGGTTGCTGCGGACTAGCCACCCTGAAACTGGCGGTCGATGGGTGCCGCTGGAGGGGCACTGGAGGTTGGCTGGGTGGGCGATGCTGGCACCCGTGAGAAGTCTGGTGGATGTGCGCGGAGCTCCTTCCCTCTGCTGCCAGGCCCCAGAGGAGGAGGCTGATGACCCGGGTGTACTGCGCACATTAGCAACACTAGTGAGCTAGCTCCCTGGAGCCTCCCCTGAGGGTGCCTTCCCTGCCCACCTGACCTGGCCTGGTGCCATCCTGCTCTGTCAACTGTTCCCCAGCCCATTCACTGCCTTGAAAGTTGAATGCGCTCAGAACACTACAGGGAGAGTCCTTAAACCATCCTACTGGCAGGGAGTTGGGGAAATGGGAATCCAAGTGGCTTTTCCAACTCTTGTCCAGTCAGTGCAGCCCAGAGGAGCGGAAGGTTCCCCCTACTGGCTCTCTCTTGAGATTCAGAGCCCTTATTCTTCTTTTCCACAGTCTGGAACAGGAGAAACAGAGCGAGGCCTCTGGGGGATTTGCTGGCAGCTCAACAGCCTTTAGAGTCCGGGCAGTCTCTAGGGGTAGGAGAAAGCCTTGAAGGAGCCCGTGGTGGGAAAGGAACCTAGGAACACCACTGTGTTGAGTGAGAGCAGATCTCATGCTAAGTACAGTAGGGAGGGCCTACTGTGTGCCGAGTGCATGTGCATAGTGGGTGCTTTCTTCATAAGCAGTTGTATATTGTTTTTTATTTCACAGTTATTAGGGGAGACAAGTCGAGAGTCTATAAGTAACTCTTGCTTTAGATCATTCTGGATTTGAATTCAAACCTCCACAGAATTTTCCCACTTGGATCCCTACAGACTCCTCATTTAACCATGTACACTGGCACTTGTGTTTTAGAATCTTGGCAGTGTTAGTTGATCAACACAAGCATTTAGTTAGCACTCATGGAGCCAGACTATGTGCTAGATGCCATGGGATGCAGAGATCCAGGATTTGCTCCTAGATGGAGGGTGGATTTCCTCATCTGTAGTCTAGGATGTACAGGGTTGACAGCCAAGTGGGCTCACTGAACTGGGTGTCATTTGAGCCTGGGGCTTCCTGGAGGGAAACACAACAGCTGAGTTGAGAAGGATGGACCAGTGGCCAGCAGACAGAGGGCGTTCCAAGTAGAGAATAAGTCAGGTTGGAAGGGACAAGACCATATGAAGCCTGTGGAGGTCAGAGGAGTGAGTACAGGTCTAGTCCGGAAGGACCATGGACATTGGAGGTGGTTAAGCAGGGAAATGATGAAGTCGATTGGCACATCCGTCAGGCTGCTTTTTTGTAGTACAGAATCTATTTTCTCACTGACGCAGACCCTGGCCATGGATCTGTACAGGTTTTTTTCTTCTTTTTCCCTAGGTGGTTCTGCTCTGTGTGATGCGGTTAATGATGCCTGCAGGGACACGAACTTTCTGTTTTGTACCGAATCTCATTACCTTAAGCTGACTTACTCTTAGTTTTCCCCTAGGGATCTGGGACAAGAGATCTTTTTCCTTTGGGGTGTGTGTTGTCTTTACTCTTTCCCCACCTCTTAACCTGGTCTGTACTCAATGCATTGTGACAGCAGGCAGCTGGGTACCAGGCACGGTGCTGGGCTTGGGTACTGCTCTGAGGGGTCTGCCCTGTCCATTTTGTGTGAGAGTGGGCTAAGCTCTGGGATGTAGGTAGAATCGTAAGCAGAAGGATACTCTTATATGGGGAGTCTGTCCAAAAGCCTGCTCTTTGTCTGAACATTTTACCTGCTCCTTATTGTGTATATCCTTCTAGAGACTCAATTATTCTGTAGATCTTGAAATCTGGACACATTTTATTACTAGGTGTACCTTTCCCTTCTTTTTGGTTAGTGTTTTTCTACATCCCATTTTCACTTGTATTTGTCTACATATATGTCTTGTGTACATTTTTGTATATGTTTATGGATGAACATCCCTCTAGATCTTAGTGTGTGTGACTTAATTAGGGTTACTATAGCTATGATGAAACATCATGACCAAAATAAAGTTGGGAAGGAAAGGGTTTGTTCAGCTTATACTTCCAGATCACTGTTCACCACTAAGGAAGTCAGGACAGGAACCCAATCAGGGCAGGAACCTGCAGACAGAAGCTGATGTAGAGGCCATGGAGGGGAGCGATTTACTGGCTTTCTCCTCATGGTTTGCTCAGCCTGCTTTCTTGTAGAACTATAGAACCCAGGACCACCAGCCCAGGGATGGAACCATCCACAATGGGCTGGACCCTCATCCACCAATCATTAATTAAGAAAATGCCCCACAGGCTTGTCTGAAGCCCAATTTTTATGGAGGCATTTTTTCTCAGTTGAAGTTCCCTCCTCTCAAATGATTTTAGTTTGTGTCAAGTTGACATAAATCTATCCTTCACAGTGTGTATCTCAGGAAAGATGAAACCACAACACTTTTATTTCCCATGATTGGTATGAACAGAAACTTTGTATGACCTGCCTAAAGGTACACAGTATTCCCTCCAACTGGGCTGCATGTTAGAATCACGTGTAGAGCTTGGTTGGCATAGATATTCTTTGGATCATCACGGAGATTATAACTCTGTGGATTTGGGAGAAGGTCCTAGAATTAGTGCTTCCACAAATGTGTCATGTGACTATACAACAGCCTTTGAATAGATGGAAAATAAATGAAGAATGCCTTTGAGAAATAGATGGAGAATGCCAAGTCAGTTGTTTTGTTGCCTTGTGTGAACATGGCCAAATGAGTTGCCTTCTCTGTGACTGTGATCATTCCTAAGCTAGTGTGGACCTTTATACACCTGAAGTAGTACTCCCTAGTGCAGCTTTACCAACCACAGACTCCATTTCACATATTAGCTAATTTAATTTTCCCAGCAGGCAGCAAGAGAGATAATAGTTCTTTATACTTTTAGATGAGATTAAGTGATGATATTTGGGCCATGATAAAGGGTTTTCAAGGGCAGCATGAGGACAAGAATAAGATAGGGAGAGTGCTCTGGGGAGCACTCTCCTCATCTTTCTTCCTTGCTGTTATGTTAGAACTACAGCCTAAGTCTCCACATGTGAGTGATTCAGCAAGGTTGGAAGTGTGTATAGCGTGAACTCAACTTCTTTTTAGAACAGCGGTTCTCAACCTGTGGGTCTTGACCACTCTGGGGGTAACATCAGATATTATGATTATAATTACATTATGATTTTATTACATTATGATTCACAACAGTAGCAAAATTATAGTTATGAAGTAGCAAGGACCCAACCAGGGTCACCACAACATGAGGAACTGTATTGAAGGGTCACAGTGTTGGGGAGGTTGAGAACCACTAATGTAGAGTTTCTCCACTTGTGGAGAATTCCAAGTGTGCATGTGTGTGTAAGCATGTGTGTGAGTGCAGGCACACATGTGCCACGGTGGGCATGTGGAAGTCAGCCGATGGTGGTAGATGTGGTCCTTGCCTTCCACCATGTTTAAGACTGAGGCTTCTTTACTCTTTTCCTGTTTTCACGGTGGCAGGATCTCAGGACCTTCGCCCGCTCTGCTTTTCATCTTGATGTAGGAGCCCTGGGATTGCAGGCACAGGCTGTCTGTTGCGGCCTGCATTTATGTGGGTTTTAGGAATTTGAACTAGAGTCCTTGTGCTTTCAAGGCAAGTGCTTCATCCACTGAGCCATATCCTTATGCTGAGGTTGTTTTCTTGACAGCAAGAATACACCAGGTTGGCACATTGGTCTACCACGAGGGAAAACTCAGGTTCTGAATGAGTTCAGCCCACTAACCATTTGTAGGAAACAGTCTTGCAACCATGGTTGAAGCGTCTTCCTGGATAGGCAGAAACCTTGGGGGAAACTTTCCTCTTGTTGAGGCTTCTTTCCAGTGTAGTGGTGGAATGGTATCTTTCCTACATATCATAAAGTTGTGGTCCACACCCCTATAGCAAAGACAAGTTAATGAGAGGAAAGTAAAACAAAGTCAACTGATTGTAGTTTTACATGCCGTGGAAGCCTTCGGATTGAAGGCCCAAAGACCTGGTGTGTACTGGTGAAGAATGGATAGCCGTAGAGGACAAACAGCCCAGGAAGAAGTACAATCCAATGCTGGTAAATCGAGCAGGGAAGCAGGAAGACCTGTTTGTTTAGAGCAGCGGTTCTCAACCTTCCTAATGCTGTGATCCTTTAATACAGTTCCTTACATTATGGTGACCCCCAACCATAAAATTATGTTTGTTGCTACTTCATAGCTATTATGCTACTGTTATGAATCACAATGTAAATATCTGCTGTGTAGGCTATATGATATGCTACCCCTGTGAAAGAGTCAGTCAATCCCGCATGGGCGGGGGGGGGGGGTCATGACCCACAGAATGCCTATTTAGATCCTTTTAATTTATCTCAGCTGCATTCTTTCCTCCTGGGTGTGGATGAGACCCTTTGTGGAGTGAAGGACTTAGATCTGCTATCAGACAAGGTAGGTCAGAGAATGTGTTAGATTGATCTTTTGAAGCTTTATGGCTTGTTTTGGGTAAAGGTGTCCTGGTATCATGTGGTTTGCGCTAGGGAGGAGAGATTCCAGATTCTTTGCCTTGCCCTTGACAGAGAATGAGGTCCAGGGACAGGAGGAAATGCTTTATAAAGACTTTGCTTGCATCTGAGACCTTCATGTTGGGGTATTATTTAAAAGCTCCAATACCAGCATGGTGGTGGGGATCAGCTTATTTCTAAGTGGAGAACAGTGGCCTTCCTTCCTATGCATCTTCAGAGGATGGTGTAGCTCTGGGAGGGGGCTCCTAGGCTGGAGGCTGCACAAACGTTAGTTTCTGGTCATAGGCTCTCAGGTCCTTGCCCTCCTTCCCTCACTGCGCTATGGAGTGTCCTCATTCTCCTAGTGATGATGTCTTCACAGCAGGCCTGATATAACCCTCTGCTCAGTGCGTCACTGTCTGAGTGATGTGGACAAGGACAAGATGTGCTGCGGCTCTGGTTAAATAAAGTAATTGGATCTTTTTCTTAGTTTCGTAAAGGGATGGTTCTAGGAACTGGGTTGATAACTCAGTAAAGTGCTTGCCTGTTTGCTGCTCAAGCATCAGAACCTGAGTTCTGTGCCCAGCACCCACATAAAAGTCAGGCATGGTAGTGCACTCTTGCGATCCCAGCTCTGCTGAGGTAGAGGCAGGATTTCCAACTCAAACAGTGACTTCTAGGCCAGTGAAAGACCCTGTCTGCAGGAACAAGGTTGGGGTTGGAGAGTTGGCTCTCTCCATGAAGTGAAGTGCTTGCTGCATAAGCATGAGACCTGACTTTGGCTCATCAGCGTTTACCTAAGGGGGTAGCGGAAAGCCAGCTGTGGCAGTGTGCATCTGCAATCCTAGGTCTGAGGAGGCTGAGACAGGCAGAGCCTTGGAGCTCACTGGCAGAGCAGTCTAGCCAAGTTGCTGAGCTCAGGCTTCAGTAATGGAGCCCACTGCAAGAACAAAGGTGGGGAGTGGTTGAGGAAGACACCTGGTATCTACTTTTGACCTCCACATGCATACACATACACATGTTCAAGTGCACATATCCACATAAATGTGTACATCGCATGCATACACACACACACACACACACACACACACACCTCTTAAAAACAAAATACCAGAGAAGAAGGTGGCTACAGCTTCTGAGGAATGGTACCTGAGGCTGATCTAGGGCTCTACACTCATGCATACAAGTACACATGAACACACATGCACACATGAGAAAGGCTGGCTCTATTAAGTAAAGCTTTCTTTTTTTTTATTTCTCAAGTAATGATTTTTGTTTGTTTGTCTGTTTGCTTGTTTTTAAGACAGGGCTTTTCTGTGTGGCCTTGGCTGTCCTGGACTCACTTTGTAGACCAGGCTGGCCTTGAACTCACAGAGATCTGTCTGCCTCTGTCATCCGTCCCTGAGTGCTGGGATCACAGGCATGTGCCACAGTGCTCAGCTGGAAAGATTTCTTTAAACCTGACTTTTTCATGTTGATTTGATTTTAATACTGGCTCACCAACCCCCAAATTAGTCATCAAATCTCTAATTTCTAATTGAAAGCCACGTGGCAAGTTTGATGTTTTATTCAAGCTGTCTTTTAGTGGTAAATACCATATCACTTAAAAAGACCTGGAAAGGGCATGCTCATCTCTCCTCTCTCTTGTCATTTGTTTGCCATTTGGAAAATTATATAATAACTGACAGATTTTTTTTTTAAAAAGGAACAAAATTATTTTGTCTTTTATTTCCAAGAAACTAAATTTAGTCCAAAGGCTTAGTAAAAGCAAGAGCTTCGGGCCAGAGGGTAATTTTTGAGGGAAGTATTAGGAATGTAAAGGGTCTGAGTGAAGTGCCTCCAGCCTATGTAAATGTCTTTGAATGTGCTAGAAACACAGCAAGTGCTATTAGAACATAGCTTGCCTTTTTGCTGTATTTGCATACCACCCACACCTTAAACTATATAACACTGTTGTTTTATTTTCCATTTAGTAGTTAACTTCTCCAATTAAAATGTTATGAATTTTACAGGAGGGCCCTATTACTCTAGTGACACTTGGTGTGTGCACATTGGATTCTGTCCAGGGTATTTGGCCATGACATCACCAAAGGCAGTCTGCTATCGAGGGCAGGTCTGCCCTCTCGATTGCTGTGCAGGTACCCGTGCAAGTTGTGGGCCAACTTTCCCTCTGAGGCTCTCCCTGGAACAGGGTATTAGGGTGCTATAAACAGGCAGCCCGGAGCACTGCCTGTTCCCACAGCTTGTAAAAAATGCAAAATAAGAGGCTGGAATCATAGGAAATAGCTTGTCTTTACTTCCTAGAATAAGCTTCTAGATTTTTGAATATGTATTTTTATATATTTAAAATGCTTTACCCCTGAGCTATCATTTCATCACCTCTGTGGAAAATTTGCCCTGGCTCATTTTCAGCCCACTCTGAATTGATCCACGACCCAGAGACCTTTGCCTAGTTGTCTGGTCCTCAGAACCAGGGGTCTGTCTATGCTCTGACTCCCTTTGCTTCCCTGGCAGGAATCTCCATCTCAGGGACTTGAGGGTCTGTGTGCTTGGGATATCTCTGACTTAGCCTGGGGATCATGGTGTTCCCAAACCCTTTGTTTCCCTATATGGTCTGGCAGTTTTCAAAGCAAAGATCAACAGTCCAATCTCACCCTCCCTTCCCTAGAAGCACAGGGAATTCACAGGGCCAAATAGAGCCTGAAGGCAAATGAGTGTGTCTCTGTCTGTCCATAAGCTGTCCTTCTTCAGGGCTGCCTGTCCCTCAAAAATACTCAGCTGCTCACTTCTGTTCCTCAGAGATCATTTGAAAATCAAGCAGGGACAGAATAAGCCCACTGTCTGCTGATGCCTGAAGCCCAGGATTTCTACACACACTCTACTTTCTTTGCTACAGCCCGCCATCCCAGATTTCTAAGAATCTTATCCTTGGTCAGGCTCCCAGGAACGAGTTTTGTAGAGACATGTTTTGTGTGCCTTGGTTTGATTTCTAATGTTTGCAGTTTTGTCACTCATCCAAAGTGTCACAAAGTCCCTGATGTGTTTTTGGAAAATAATCTGACTTAGAAAGCAGGGACAGTCTCTCAGCTCTGCTCTTAGCAGGAGAACATGAGCCCGGCCATGGCTTCTGCACACCTACTCCAGAGACCCAGAATGATAGCCTGGCCCTCTGTGTGGGGAGGTGAGTTTGATGTGCCCTGTGGCCTCTGCAGCTGGCAGTGGCTCTTTCCATGGCCTGAGCTATCCTGAGCTAGGTGGTGGGTTTGCCCATTCTGTGGCCTCCAGGTACCCTCAAGAGCCACATGATAAATCCCTGCCCTCCTTAGAGCCCCCACTGTGTTAAAATCAGGTACGGCTTCACTTGCGCACGTAGCAGCCAGGGCGTCTTTTTTCTGCCTTCGGCAGTGCCAGGACTAACTCAGCTTTTTTCTTCTCCTGGCTCTGTCAGCTGTGAACTGAGAGCAGCACACTACAGCAGGGATGGTTCCCTATTACCCCGTCTTCAGTGAGAGCTGATTCAGGTTAGCTGTAACTCTGAAAGGAAACCCTATGGCTATAAATAATTGTATTTTTGTGTGTGGGTGGGTGTGGAGGGGGATGTGCAGGTGTGTGTGTGTGTGTGTGTGTGTGTATGTGTGAAGGCCAAAGGTGGACACATCAGTGTTTCTTCTTTAATTGCTCTCCAGCTTTCTTTTGGAAACCAGCTAAGACTAGCTAGCCAGAAAGCCCTAGGGAGCTTCCTATTTCTACCTCCCCAGCATTGAGACTACAAGGGCATCTTTATGAGGATGCTAGAGATCCAAACTCAGGTCTTCATACTTGTGTCATAAGTAATTTATTCCCTAGCTCTTATTACTTATCTTTTAATTATTTTACCAGAAATGCTAGACTAACCAAAAAAATAAATCTGAACCCTTCGATGTTGAACTGATTAAGAAAGGGCCCTTTGGGATAAAGAACATGCATTCTCTCCCGCCTCCCCCCCCACCCCCCCCATACATAGACACATTCACACACACAGATATATGAACGCACCGGGGTTCTGGAGAATTCTATAGAAGCTTCCGAAATTTGCTGGCTCTAGGACTTTGGTGTTGCAGAATAAGTGGCCTGAAATGACCTTCTGGGGCAGCAGGCTTTGCATCTGGCAGCAGCCACTGCTATCACAGGACCTAATGAGTTGCTGGGAGCTGCTGGGGGCAGAGAGGAGATGGTTGCTGCGGTGTGAGAAAATGTCGCTGCCTCTCAGCGCCACCTGGGGCACCCTCTTTCAAGAGCGCTTCATCATATTTTTTTGCTTTTCTTCTGCGCACCCCCTGAACTGCTAGCCGTTCCTAAGGTGGAGGGCCCCTAAGGAGGAGAGAAGCCCTGCTGAGTAGTCTGGAAAGACAGTGGTTGTCTGGCCCTGGGCCCTGCACTGTGCAAGAGCCCGCTACTTCCCTACAGGCCCCAAGGTCAGGGACAGCCTGCCACTCTGGTTCTTGGAGCCACAGGGCTGCTGTGGACACAGAGGCAGTTCTTTTTGAAGGAAGGGAGTTCTGCTCTGGGCCACTCTGAGCCATTCAGCTTTCTGTCAGCAGGAGCCCTTATCTCTGGAAATAAGAGAAGTCGAAGTCGGATTCCCCAGCCTCCTGGACAATGCTGATTTCAAGTTCAAAGCCTTTTCTGCATACCATTTCCTGGAGACATGATTCGCCACTTAAAAAAAATAATTAAATTCTCCTCCTGCCTTCTGTCGTCCTAACTGTAAGCACTTCAGAGATCTTTCAAGGAAACACAGGCAAACAGAGCAAGCATGCATGTTCCTGCCGGAGAGCTTGAAGGCCCGCTGAAGAGAGCAGCCATCTCCACAGCCTGCTTTGCTGAGAATCCTGCTGTCCACAACCATTTTGAGTTTTAGTCAATGTTATAGGAGAGTGGAAAACATCTATAGAGCAGATGGGACCATCCCATCTTGACCACCTCCCTCCACAGATAGTTTCTGTTCTCAACGGAGACGTGGAAATTAAGAAAATTTCCCCCTTGGTTGTCAAGGCTGAAGATTTGCAGAGCATCTCTTATTCCTCCCATAACATTCTATCCATTCCTGATCTCTCTCTGCTCCCCCAGCCATACAGAGACTGGTCCAATCAATATTTATGTGCCCATCACTTGCAGCTGCGACACGCAGGCAATAATGGCTGCCAAATTCCTTGATGGCCATTGAAATATTCACGGTGCCTGTATTGGAGGGCCCATTGTTTCCCAGGATCTCAGGAAGAGCGGACCATGTGATGCAAGGATTAATTAAGCCTCTCAGATAATTGGCTATTAATAGATGGCCAATTGATGACTGCCAGCTGGATGCTGAATTGACTAATGTCCTTATGGTGGGCAGGTGGTTGACTTCAGAAGAGAAACGGGCTGAAAGACCTGACTAATTAAATACTGAATCAGGCAAAGCCAGTTAAGAGGTAGCTTCTTTGCCCCCACCCTTCCTGTGATATTTTACAGTTTACAAAGCATTTATCTGCGCGGATGCTTCATTTGATCCTTACTGTGCCCCTGTGAGATGGAAGTTACTCATATTCTTGTTTTCTAAGGTATGAGAAATCTGAGGTTATACAGGGAGGGGACTTGGGCAAGTCTGTCTAACCAGGACTTGGTGTTTTGGACTACAAAGCATATGCTACTTCTATTATGGACACGCCCAACTTCTGGTTAGATTCCTTGTGCAGGGAAAAAGGAAATGTAGACTGTCTACATGTGTGAGGCATATGAATATATATACATGTATAACACACACACACACGTACATATAGCATTGATTTTCTACCTACAGAAAGACCTGGCACTAAAGGAATTGCAAAGTTTGTCTGGAAGGTTGGTTGTGGAAGGCCTAGAGGCCACCCTACCCCCTGTGAAATGGGAGAATGCCAGAGCTGAAGTTGTGGATTTGGTGTGAGAAGTGGAGGAAGGCTGCCCTTCACAGTATCCTCTAGTCCCATCTTGAACTAGCTGGCCTCTTTTGGGGACCTTGTGCTCCCTCAGCCACCTCCCCTCCCAGCCTGTACTGTCTGGCCAGAGGAGATGAACCTCCCCTGCCAACCGTAAGGTTTCCTTGACTGGGAAGCCTGCAGGATTGTAGACTTAGGACAGATTGTCCACCCTTGATTTGACCCCTTTCCCTGATGAACCTGGTCCTTAAACAAGCAGAAGTAATTCCCTCCAGAGAGTAGAAAATGTAATTTGAAAGAACTGAACACAACCTGTTTACAAGGAAAGGCAGGTGCAGATAGATGACCCCAGGGAAGTGGGTTGAGAGGCCATCTAGCATCCCCTTTTCCTCCCTTCTCCACTGCGGAAGGCCCCAGCTTGTGTCTATGCATACAAAATAGACCAGAAAGCTTGTTCTGGAAGGTGGACTGGCTTTGTTCTGCCTTGATGGACTGCTGATTCCCTCCTCATTCTAGACTGGCTTGGAGATATGAGTAATGAATATCCCTAAAGTCAGCAAAGCACAAAGGCAAGGCACTTAGTGTCTTTCCTGGACATCTGTCCACACTTCGGGTAAACTACAGACAGGCTCAGGGGGTGCTTCTGTTATAGTTAGGACTACAGCTAGGACGAGAGCTGTGGTGCTCTATTCCAAGATCCCAGACTGAAACATGACGTTCTCATTCTCACACATTTCCCCTCAGCATGGCAACATCTAAGGGTGATGTGTTTTTAAAAAAAGATGTACAAGGAGTGTGAGCAGATGAGCCTTGAACTTTCTGCCTCTACTCAGAGGCCCAGATGGCTGTTAGATGTTTGTTCAATTCCTGGTCACATCAACTCTGCAAGTCTCTCCGCCTCACTTCAAACTGAGATTATTGTTTCTGTTATGTTTCCTCTTCAAATTGAACATATGTTTTGGAAAACTGCTTGTCATGGTCTACTAGAGTTGAACACGTGTGTGTCCCTGTGATCCTGCAGTCTCAAACCTGCTATAATAAGCCCAACACAAATGCACATTGCTTGATGTTCAGCCTGTCATTTATTCAAATTGTAGTCAGCAAACTTTTTTTTTTTTTTGGCGAGGGCTTATATGCAGTTGTTCAACTCTCTCATTACAGCATGAAGTCTATTATGTAAATGGGTAGGTGTGGCTATAATTGAATAAATGCATCATTTGTGGAAACCACAATTTGAATTTCATATTTTTTTATATTGGTGAGATGGTTTCTTCCGTTAGTAATATTTTCAGATATTTATGAATGTGAAAAAAAATCTATCCTATGTGTAGGTTGTGCCAAGCCAGATGACAGTCACATTTGGAGTGCAAACCACTGGGAGTCTACTTATATAAGAGTACCGAAGCTAGTCCCTTATGTTGGAGGTCACTGTCACGGTTGACTTTGGTTAAGATTAGTGGCTAGAAGTGGGTAGGAACATTTTAGGGGGAGGATATGGGACATTCGGGTTTCTGATCTGAGTGGCAATTTCACAGGCATATCTCCCTTATGAAAAATCACTGACTACATATTCCTTCCGTTTTGTTTGTTCTGCCTCGGTGGAAGGTTCAAAAGGAAAAAAAAAATTCTGAACAGAGTGTGGCTGGAGTGTGACTTCAGGCCTTAACATCTCATTTAGTGGGCAGAGCCTGGCAGTAGTCTCTTCCTTTTAAAGCCACTGTTCTCTGGTCTCTGTGTAAGGCAGTCTTTGGAGAAAGGTGGTGGTTTGACTTTGCAGTTTCCTAATCCCCGCTCACTTTTGTAGACAGAGAGATATTCAACAACTGGTGTGGTAGAGGTTTCCGGGTAGTTGAAGTGTGTCCTGAGTGTTCCCCTATTTGCTGCTGGATCAGAGGAATCAAGGGTGCCTGGGGAAAGCAGGGGCTGTAGAGGGCGTCTGGACCACTGAGAGTCTCGAGCAGAACCTTGGCTGGTGTAGTTGTCTTATAGTACAACTACTCTGAAATGCACCTATTTTTTGTAGGTAAGGGCTTAATTGCAGGAAGTGCAGTTATACAGAACAATATGCCATACATAAAGAAACTGGGCTCTCTCTTCTGCTTCTGTGACAAAAGGAAGGGATCAACATTGATGTCCTGGTCACCGCTGAATGCTCTCCAGGTTACTCATCTCTTGCCCCAAACAGGAGGCATCTTTACTATTGTTTCTAGAACACCCAGGGTCATCCATGGGAGTAGAAGCCTGTAACCTTAGCGCTTGGCAGGCTGCTGTGAGTTCAAGGCTAATAATGAGTACTGCGGGTATCCATTAATGACCCACTCAAGGTCAGGCTTCTACAAGCAAACAGAGAACAGAAACACCAAATCAGGTTCCTCTGTCTTCAGATCTCCCCTCGTCTTTCTGTTTCACCTTCTTCCTGCTTCACGACACTCACCCCAGACTGCCCTCTCTCCCTTAGTCATACTGCTTCTTGAATGTAAGAAGAGCTCAGAAGCAGCAGCCAGCTTCAAGCTTGCTCTTCCCCTAGTTCCCACAATTCTACACCTCTTGATTACATCATAAACTTCTGAGCAAGATAGTTTTGTATAGGAAGCTATCTCTTCTAGAATGAGTTATTTGAAGCCATATTCAAGGCAAAAACTTTACAATGTTTTCAGAGAGAAATATGTCGGGCTTTCATACCGATTCACTGCAGAGTACAAAGAGTGTTTCTGCTTCCAGGCTTAACCTTTCAAATAGCGATTCTCCAAACTCTCACATTCTTGAGCATGCTAAGGTGCTTGAAAACATCTCAGGATTGATTACAGAGGGAACGGTGAGGAATTAGTCAACAGATGCTCAAGATACAAAGGCTGCAGTCGATGGCTTAAAGAACTCCCCAGCATCACCCCTCAGAGAGGAATCGTCCTATATCTAGCATAATAACACCAATTATTTGGTTGTTTGTGCTGAGAAGTTGAAAGCTATCGTGTGCGGGGAAAATACTCAGCATGGAGCAGTAATTATAGATCAGCTGACAATAGAAGACGCAGTGGTCTGACTGCTAATTAGATTATTAGCACTCAAAACAAATACCTGCTATTAGCTATAAATGAACTGTGTTTATGAGATTTTCTTCCCCCTTTTATACTTATTTCTTTTTATAGTGTGTTATTTCCTTTCTCCTTTCTGTGCCCCGACTCCCTAGTTCCCCATCACATGAAGCACATTTTGTTTGTTGAGCCTCTCTTAAATCAGTGTGTGTGTGTGTGTGTGTGTTGCCTTTCAGGTTCACATATTGTCATGTCAGGACCCTTGATGGCATGCAATGGTCATCTTAGGGAAGAAGTCAGTGTTACCTTGGGGCCAGATGCAAATCATGGGTGCAGAGTGTTTGTGAAGAGAGAGGAATTATAGTAGTCTCTGTGTGTGTATGTGTGTGTGTAAGTGAAATCATGCTTGGCTTAATTGCCAATGAAATTATCTGGCGCCCCCCTTGGTGTAACTTGTTATTTTGGACTCTAGGAAGCAGAGGTGAGCATCTAGATTTTTCTATATTTCCCTACCCATCCTCACCAAATAGGACATGTCCTATAAGCAGGTGACTGTGTGCTCCCAGACGTACAGCAAGTGATGCCAGCTCTTGCTGCCCTAAGTGGTCCTTCACATTGTGGGCAGGGTGGTCTGGAGGAGCCCTGGGGTATGCTTTAGGATATTTGGAGAGAGAAGTTGGATTTATGAAGGCTCCAATTGTGCCCCTTAATAAATGGTCCAAGTGACTCTCAGGGGTCCTGCATAAAGTATGTAAAGGGAGCCTCATTGGGACCCCCTATTGTCCACCAGGAGTTCATGTAGAAAGATAATAATTCTAGGAGAGCGGGCACATGACTGCTTTTTAGAACTGCTACGGGCATTATCTGTGTTAAGTCATTCATTCTTTACAACCACACCATGACGTGGGCAGGCTGAGAGTCAGCTGTGGACCCCAGAGCATTCATTCATAATAATTGCTTGGCTGTTATTTTCCAGACAAAACAGCATCTGAGCCAGGTAATGTGTTCTCTATTTTATGCATACAGGGTTTGAGGTTACTAAAAGCCCAATAACTCCCCCCGGATAGCAGAACTCATTAATGGGCACACTAGGACAGAACATACAAAGCCAGAGTCCCAGGATGTGGTTCCAGGGGGCAAGTGGTGAATGAGAAAAGTGGGTGAGTTTTTTTTTAAAGAGCTCCCCTGTTGTGTCCCTACCCAGCATGGGGAGAGAGAGGGTCAATTCATATGCCTGAGGCTGTTCTGGGTCACTGTGGAGCCTTTGTTGTGCATGCAGTAGGGACAACAGGTACCTGAGCTAGGGCTTGACACTCATTGCTCAGGAAGAATTCTGAGGGAGTAGTAGTGTGGAACAGTAACTCTCTGTTGGCTCTTGGCCATGTTTGTACCTATAACTCTGTTTCTCTCTTGGATATGGTATTCAATTGCTGTTATACTCTGGGAAGATAGACTTGGGCCCCGGAGGAGACAGGAGCATCAGGATGAAGGACTGTGAGGAGGCTAGAAATCTTCTCTTTCTCTTAAGTAACAGTGGAATGTGAGGCAAGGAAAACGTGGCAAGTCTTCTCAGGGCTTCACGGGGAGGAGCGTTGGTGACAGTTGCTTTTGAATTTGCTCAGAGTTGTTCTGCAAGGTTGACTTTCTCCCCTGATCACTCTGTATTTCTGTTAGCTCAGAAAACTCTGGTTGAAGTTTAATCTCATCCTTCAAGCTGTTTCACTAAAGTGGGAGGCTGTTACTCTACAGGCCCTCTTATTAAGAGAGGGGGGATTTAGAGCAGGCTTTTAAAATCATTTTGGTGATTTTCTGAAGAAGCATTTTCTGCGATCCACTTGTCCCCAAAGTGTCTGCTCTTTCAGAGGCATAGCACAAACGCAAGGATATGGGAAAGGAAATGCCAAGTTCAGGAGAGAAAATAGGCCAAGTGAGGAGCCCACATGTTAGCTTCCATCTCATCAGCGTGGAGGCCTGCTCTGGGCTCTGTGCGCTCCTAGGGTCAGCCAATCTTCTCCTAGTTTCCCTACTATTTTTGTCTGTTCTGCGCATCAAGATAGTCAGAGTTGGAAAAGATACCACAGAGAAAACACTTCATGATGAAAATATGAAATTTTATTGTCAATAAAGTTATATTGAGATGCAGTCATGTTTCCTTTACAAATTTGTCCATGGTTGCTTTTGGCAGAGACAAATAGTTGTAACAGAGAATATAGATCCCATAAAGCTATTTATTTTTCTATGTGGCTCTTTAGATCTGGCTCTTTGCTAACTCCTAAATTAAACTTTTGTGTCTCAACATCCAGTTCAGGGGTCCAGGGATGTGGGTCACCTGTGAGTTTGTTGGGAATTCAGAATCACTGGCCACTCTAGACCTACTGGTTCAAATTTTGCCTTGTAATAAGATCCCTACGTGATGTGTCTACAGAGAAAGCTTGAGAAGCCCCATGCTAGCTGTCATTCTTTAGTTCTCAAACCCACTGCAACCTTACTCACCTTCTGGGTTCTTCATTCTTTTTTTGTGAATATAGGCTGTGGCATAAGATAGAAGATGGCCTAGTTTTGGGCTTCTTCACTCTAGGCTCAGAAATGTCACTTCCTAGGAAGCTAGGAGGCTTCAGAATGTTGCCCTCTGCTGAGGTGAGGTAGCTGAGCAGGACTGGTGAATGCAGCACTGTAAGAAGAAACACAGATGAGCGGTCCCCACCTTCTCACACTCACCCACACAATTCTTGATGCATCTGAAAGGACATGATCAACATCATTAGCACAAAAACCCATCTATGGCATCTTGCTACAGGCCAGAAAGTCAGTTCTTCAGGGGTTGAGAGAAGGAGGTGGTGGGGACACAGGCAGGGGCAAGGCGGGTCCTCTAGAGGTTTTAAGATTCAGCACACATACCCAGAACTTAGTTGGAAACCAAGAGTGAGCCAAACCGTGGAGGGACATGGAAAATCAAGCCACTGCTTATTTTTGTTCTGAAAGGAGAGTGTGTTGAGAAGTAAACAGATTTCCCTAGTTGGAAACATTATATGCACCTCACTGAGGACTTTGTTTAGTAAGATGTTTGGGCTTATGGATTTGAACAACTCAGGGTATGCCAACTGAGCCTGAAGGGATGCCTTTGTGAAAGTTGAATTTGGCAAGGCCTTGGCCTAAAGAAGAGCCACCGCAAATGTTACCATACTGTCGGCAAAGTTGATTCTGGCTTTTCTGAACTATTTGTTTTCATCTTTTATTCACTCAGCTTCTCTTAGACAGATGCATACCGAGGAAGTCATGTTTACTGCTTGGATCTTTCCTGGGGAAACTTTGGCAGAGGTCATGCCTGGAAGTCACCCTGGGCTGCCTTATCTTGGGAGGGGTATACTGAGCATTGGGGTTCAGGGGACCTGAGTATATGTGTAAACATTCTGGCTGGTGTCTTTCGGCACTAGAAAATGTCTGACATATACCAGCTATATCAAAGGCTGATAGATGTACTGCTTTTGATGGGATATGTGACTGAACCTCTGTACCTTTCTCAAAATCTCTGTCTTAAGGTTGGACCAGGAAAGGGCTTGATGGAGGAGAGACGGAATGAGGCACCAAGATCAAAAGTAGGATTCAAAATTTTATCTGTAGAAAGGCCCTACTTTTAAAACAAGATATATCTTGACATTCTTAGAGCAAGAGTATGGTTGAATGTACTGTCCATTCTGTTCTTCTCATTACAGCTTATTTTACCACTTGCTCCTTGATTTCATCTACTGATCTTTCTCTCATTTTTCCTTTTGGGCAAGCAACATAGCAATCCAGACACACCAACTCTATCTTGGTGTTGTATAATCAACACACACACAGACACACACATGTATATTTACAGATTTGCTTTGGTCATAATTATAAGGAAGAGTGTGAGACCATCTTATTCTATATGCTTCTTCACATCTTCCTCTTTGCTTTACTGGGTAACACTGGCATCCTCTTTCAGCCGGCCCCTTATTTTTAGTGTAGTAGTCTGTGGTATGTATATGACTTATGTTATCCAACCATTTCCATGTCATGGACATCCACCTTGGCTCTCATCTCTTGTCACTACAGGCAGAACTACAGTACACACTTGTTTTTACATCCTGGGGACTTTACTTCTCTGGGATGCATTTTGTGAAGTGGAAATGCTGAGTTAAAGAAAGTCAGTGCTTTTTATATTAATGGACTTTAAGGATTGATTTATAAAACACTAAACAATCTATATGCCCCTTAGAGAATTAAGAGAGAACTCTTTCCTTAGCATTTCCTTGCTATAAATATTAAATTTTTCATTTTGCTTGTCTAAAGGGCATCAAGGGGACCCAGTTGCAATTTTATATACAAGTATCTGCCAGAAAGGTTGAGTATGTCCTCAGATGTTTAGTGCTCAACAAATTCTAGCTTCTCCTTGGGCACACAAGATACACAACCCATTCTTTATTGCATGTAGTTCACTTCTCTGCCCAGTAGAATGGGATGAGGAAGATTAGTTCAAGGCCATATCCTGATATAACCTCTCATGTAAAGAGCATGTTCTTGTCGTTCTGCCAGATTAATGCAAATAGTAATAATCTAGGAATTGGAGGGCCACATGACTAAAGGATCATTGGTCCAAAGAGAGAGAAAGAGAGAAAGAGAGAGAGAGAAAAGAAAAGCTCCATGCTGCTCAAAGCTATTGTGTAAACAAGAACTCCTTTGGTCTAAAATACTGGGCTCTGCTTGTTACAATGCACAGTTGTAACTTGTCTTTCATTCTTTCCAAGTGTCAACTTGATATTCATTTTGCTGGTAAATATACTGTGTTCCTCAGGTATTTAAATGTTATTTGCCTTGCACACATTATTTCTTTAGTAAATCTTTGTTTAACAGTACTGTTCATAATTCTAACCATAGTTTCTTTACCCCTTTAGAAGTTTCTTGTAAGGAGTTTATCATCCTAAAGGTACTTGCAAAAGACTAGGCTCTGCTCTTTCCTTTGAAGTCTTTGACTCATTCTATTGTTGAGACCATTTCACACTTCTAGAACTAAATGTCAAGCCTTTCTTTCCAGAATGCGTCCTTTGTCCCCCAAGTGTTCCCATTAATCATTCATATTTCCTACTTCCACTTATTACCTGTCTAGACTCAACTGTTCAAATTGGAATGCACAGCATACTGTTGTTGGGCATTTTCCTCTCATCCACCCTGAGATGTCTGCTGAAATTCTTTTCTTTGCAGGGGAACAGGATTTTCAGAAGTTGCCTAAGCTGGAGTTAAGTGGGTCTTATATTCTCTGAACCCTTCTTGTGTTTCTTTAACTATTGTACAAATTGGGCAGGTGGATGACATCTGGCTTGGGTGTCTGACAGTTGGTGGGTGTTTTTTTTTTTCATTGTCTCCTGGATCCAAGTCTTGCAGATGGCAGGGAAGCACATGTAACTACAGTGCTTAGTTTCTGTTTGCTTTGTAGGCTATGTGTGAAAATTCCCTGTCATCTTTAGATGCTGTGTGTATATCTTAATGTACACCTTTTCCTGTAACTCCTATACAGAGACCAGTGCCATTTACAGGCTTTCTCTACCCTAGAGAAAATGTCTGCTTTAATTTGTTTATTTTTCATCGATTCTTTTCTCTGTCCCCCTTTCTCTTCCTTAGGTGACTGTTATCCAGAAGTCGGGTCTATTGGGTCAGTTCTCCAAATTTCTTTTTGCCCCCCGATTTTTGTCTCTTTGTATTTTTGTTCTTGTGATATATATATATTTTTTCTGCTTGATCTTTGAAGCCACTAATTTAGGTCTCTACAGCAACCATCCTTTTCAGCAACTCATCTGCTGAGCTTTTGAGTTTGAAAATTATGATTTTTAGTCCCAGAAAGACTTTCTTGTGCTGTAATTGAATATCATTAAGTGCTGTTATTATTTTTTGTTTGAGTTGCCCTCTGTCTCCTCTAGCAGCTCTGTTTCATCAGTGACTTCCCCTTGTGAGTGTTTGGAGCATTCTTCTCTCTGGCTTTTGGTGCCCTATCTGAGAATTTTTCCTTTGTCCATATGCTGAGACTTAAGACCAGCTGTTGGTTGCCTTGAAGTGAGATCCGCAGACAATAGAGATGACACTGTGGTCCTATCTCTTGGACCTTGGAGGCAGGTTGCCAGTTCCCCTAGGCCACCAGCAAGAACTTAGTTACCCTAACTCCTGGGTAAAAAAAAAAAAAAAAAAAGAGTTAGCCTGCCCATTAGCTTTCCAACTCTGCTTCCCAGCACTAAGATAGGGTATTCTCTCGTGTTCCTCGTGTTCATGTCAACTTAAGCTGCCTTTCTGCTGGGAGCCATCCATCCTGGAGGAAACTATCCCCTGGGTTCAGAACATCCATTACCACCATAGTCCCTTATCTGCTACTTTTCTCTAGGCTTCCACCCCACCCCACCCCCCACCTCCGGCATTCCCTCAGCATTCTTCTCCAGCCAGCCCTGCAGAACCTGGGTTTCTTGCAGCCGCACTACCCTTACATACCTTCTCAGCAGCTGCCAAGCTCCACAGAGCAGCCCAAAGGAACTTGGAGCTAACAGACACAATTCTGATTCTCCTTCCTTATGGACACCTTGAAGCCAGACTTGCCTCATTGATTTCTGAAATTTCAAGAGAGAATTTTCAGAAATTGCAAATCTGTCTATCTGTCTGTCTGCTTATCTGTCTGTCTATCTATCTATCTGTCTATCTATCTATCTATCTATCTATCTATCTATCTATCTATCTATCTATCTATCTTTTTCTTTTTTTTCCCTTCTTTTCTATTTTTCTTTCCTTCCTTATTCTTTTGTTTTATTTTTATTTTTTTAAGACATGATTTCTCTGCGTAGCCTTGGCTGTTCTGGAACTCAGAAATCTGCTTCCCTCTGCCACCTAGTAGCTGGAATTAAAGGCGTGTGCCACCACACCTCAGCTCAAATATTCTTTTTAATATTTAAGGTTTCTTGATAAAGTAATTAAAATACAATAAGAAAATGAGGAGGTAGAACCTTTGCATTTCTTTTGGATACTGCCACATTCTTTTTTAAAAAATGTTATTCATTTATTTTTATATCAATCACAGGTTAGGTACTTTGCATCCCAGGCATAGCCCCCTTCCTCATTCCCTCCCACTCTCCCCATCCCTCCCTCATCTCCTCCCTGCCCCCTCCAAGTCCACCGACAGGGGAGGATCTCCTCCCCTTCCATCCAACTCCAGTTCATCTTGTCTCCTCAGGGCTGGCTGCAATGTCCTCCCCTGGGATCTACCCAGGCTGTTACTCCCTGGGGGAGAGTCAAAGAGCCAGCCATCGAGTTCATGTCTGAAACAGTCCCTGTTCCCCTTACTAGGGTCTTCAGTTGGACACCGAGCTATCATGGGCCACATCTGAGCGGGGGTTCTAGGCCGTATCCATACATGGTCCTTGGTTGGAGAAACTGTCTCATATAAGACCCCTGTGCCCTACTCAGTTTGGTCTTTGTGGAGCTCTTGTTCTCCCCAAGTCTTACTAACTTTCCCTATTTTTATTATTATTTCCTGCCCTCTGCCAAAGGCTTGGTTGTGAGTCTTAATATCTGCTTTGATATATTGCTATATTGATTCGTTCAGAGGCCCTCTTTGGTATACTCCTGTCCTGTTGCTTGTTTTCTCTTCCATTCAATGTCCATTCCATTT
>CM053755.1:34325043-34478407 GCA_028658305.1 Pachyuromys duprasi | reverse complement strand
AAGTGAGTATATACCATATGTTTCTTTCTGCTTTTGGGATACCTCACTTAGGATGATCGTTTCCAGGTCCCACCATTTGCCTGCGAATTTCATGATTTCCTCCTTTTTAATTGCTCAGTAGTATTCCATTGTGTAAAAGTACCATAATTTCTGTATCCATTCCTCAACTGAGGGACATCTGGGTTGTTTCCAGGTTCTGGCTATTACAAATAAAGCAGTCACGAACATAGTTGAACAAATGTCCTTGTTGTGTACTTGAGTATCTTTTGGATATATGCCTAAGAGTGGTCGCCACAAAATTTGAAAATCTAAATGAAATGGATGGTTTTCTTGAGAGACTCTACCTACCTAAATTAAGTCAAGATCAGATAGGAAGATTGAATAGACCTATATCCTCCAAGGAAATAGAAGAAGTCATCAACAGCCTCCCTATGAAAAAAAGCCCTGGGCCAGTTGGTTTTAGTGCAGAATTCTACCAGACCTTCAAAGAAGTCCTAACACCAATTCTCTATAAAGTGTTCCACAAAATAGAAATGGAAGGAAAATTGCCGAACTCTTTCTATGAAGCCACAGTCACCTTGATACCTTAACCACACAAAGATCCAACAAAAAAGAGAACTTCAGACCTATCTCTCTTATGAATATTGATGCAAAAATACTCAATGAAATACTTGCAAACTGAATCCAAGAACACATAAAAGATATCATCCACAATGACCAAGTAGACTTCATCCCAGGCATGCAAAGGTGGTTCAATATACGTAAAGCCATCAATGTGATCTACCATATAAACAAATTGAAGGAGAAAAAAACACATGATCATCTCCCTAGATGCTGAAAAAGCATTTGACAAAGTCCAACACCCATTCATTTTTAAAGTCTTGGAGAGATTAGGGATACAAGGCACATACCTAAACATAGTAAAGACAATATACAGCAAGCCTATACCTAACATCAAACTCAATGGAGAGAAACTTAAATCAATCCCACTGAAATCAGGGACTAGGCAAGACTGCCCATTGTCTCCATATCTCTTCAACATAGTACTTGAAGTCCTAGCTGAGCAATAAGACAACTAAAGGAGATCAAGGGGATACAAATTGGAAAGGAAGAAGTCAAAGTATCACTATTTGCAGACGATATGATAACATACCTGAGCGACCCCAAAAATTCAACCAAAGAACTCCTTCAACTGATAATCACCTTCATCAAAGTGGCTGGATACAAAATCAACTCAAAAAAAATCAGAAGCCCTCCTGTACACCAAAGACAAAAGGGCCGAGAAAGAAATTAGGGAAACAATACCCTTCACAATAGCCACTAATAACTTACAGTACCTTGGGGTGACTCTAACCAAGCAAGTGAAAGACTTGTTTGAAAAAAACTTCAAATCTCTGAAGAAAGAAATTGAAGAAGATATTAGAAGGTGGAAAGACCTCCTGTGCTCATGGATTGGTAGGAGTAACATAGTGAAAATGACCATATTGCCAAAAGCAATCTACAGATTCAATGCAATCCCCATCAAAATACCTTCACAATTCTTCACAGACCTTGAAAGAAAAATACTCAACTTCATAAGGAGAAACAAAAAACCCAGAATCTCCAAAACAATCCTGTACAACAACAGATCATCTGGAGGTATCTCCATCCCTGATCTCAAGCTGTACTACAGACCAATAGTGATACTGCCACATTCTAAGAGAGGCATTTGTTGAGTTTAGTTTGGAAAAGATTTTTGTTCACTGGGAAGTGTTTTATAGTTTTTTTTTTTTAATTTCAAGCTGTATATTTCAATACCACTGGGTATTGGGATACATTTTTTATTACATTCTTCCTGTGGTCATTCAGGTGATTTTAGGTTTCATGCACCGCCATGTAACCGTTGCGGAAGCATGCAATGATGGAATGGTATGATGGGGAACATCTGAGGATCACAGCCGAGCATTGAGGGATGGCAGTAAGGAGAAGGTCTGAGGTGAAATCAAAGACTGACAAGATTGGTGTGGGCCAGTGAAAATGATCAGGTTTTTTTCATAAAGGAAAGTGAAGGCCGGCAAGCAACTGGGTGCCAGTTTCATTCCTATTCAATGGCACTTAGTCTAGAGTGTCCTTTCACATGAGATGGGTTAGATTGGAACACTAGGAATGAGTGTTCATCTTCTCCACTGAAGACTCTGATCTATGATGATGATTAGCTAATTTACAGCCTCATCCTTTCCATAGTAGCACCCATTCCGTACAAATACTGTGGCCGTGGTTGCCCTATGTGCATCATGCGAGATCTTCTCCCCACCTTGTTAGGCAGCATCGCTGGGATTTTATAAGGAGATGCTAAAGAACTCATTCCAAGTCACATGTGAGTAAATGGTCCAAGGAGTTCCTTAGGAGTTGGTGAGGAGGTGCGTGGTCTTTCTTGACAGTGTTGTTGGACACCATGGGTTCTGTTCATACAGCGGTGAGGTTAAGAAAAAAATCAGCAGTCTTTCCCTTCTTGTATATTGGAGCTGGTTCATTGCTTTCTGGGAGGAAGGTTATGGAGGGCTTTTGATACTGAGGCAGGAGTCAGAAAGTAGGGGAAGACTATATGTTTTGCAAAGGTGGTTGAAATGGGATACCAGAACCAAAACAACAGAGGACCCTCTGTGGGAAAGGGAGGAATATGAAGGGGGGTGGGAGCAAATGCGCAGGGGAGAAGACACCCATTACACAAGTCATTCTTCTCTAAGGGACTTTTCTGTTGGTTGTAATATATCTCATGGCCTACTTAAAAAATTTAAATTTAAATGTCAAATTTAAAGACCAGAGACCAGATATTTGGCTAAGTGGATAAAGCATGTGTTATACGAGGACTGGAGTTTGGATCCCCAGAACCTATGTTGGGCAGGTGGAGTATCACGTGTGGGCACACATGCATGTGCTTACATTACACACACACACACACACACACACAGAGAGAGAGAGAGAGAGAGAGAGAGAGAGAGAGAGAGAGAGAGAGAGAGAGAGAGAGAGAAAGTGAATAAAGTACAAGCAAGAAACAAAACAGATACAGTAACTGGAGAAGATCAAACTCAGATTCATCATGCACAGGGGAAAATGGCAAATGCCAGATAAGGACACTTGTCTGGGGAGAAAAAAAGAGTTTCAGGAAAGTACCTTTTTACTTGTATGTGCCTTCATTTTCAAAGGCCCTTACAGTGCTCTTTACAGTGTCACAGTGATGAAGCCAGAAATCCCATAGAGATTGTTTCAAGGCCGAGCGCCTGTGCAGTTTGAAGGAGTTTGTTATGGTTTATTTTTGGTTTGATTGGCTGTAGTTTGAAGTCAGGAGTAAAAGCCACATGGGGGCTTCTAGGAGAGGTGTCCCCTTTCAAAGCAGCCTGGAGAACAAGCTGTGAGTCCTTGCTGCCCTTGCTTCTTTTTTGCCTTCCTTGCCGTTAGTGATGATTAAATTGGATTTCACAGATGTTCAGCAGGTAGCTGCTAGATGTCCATCACTGCACAAGACATTACTAGGGTAAAAAAAAAAATGTAAGCTGTAAATGTAAGTGGCGTCTCTTGCCCTGGCACAAAGAGTAGTTATCCTGGGAAGCCCCATGTCCTGGTATTTTGGGGGAACCTGTAGAGCTTTGTCCTTGATTTTCATAGGCTTGTGTTCTGCATTCTGGGTACAACAGGAAAGCATCGTCCATTCCCATCCTAGATGGTCCCCGGTACTTCAGAGAGGAAGCAGACAATCTGAGCCCATGTTTGCTCGAGACTTCAAATTCCCAGTCCTTTAAACCGCTACTTCTGCTGGAATGTCATGGGGGTGGGAACAATTTGTCTGACTCGGTCTTAGGAGTGACATCCATGAGAGCGAGAGAAGACTAAGTCATTAGTTCCCATGTCTTACCTTCACACCACTGGAGTCCTGATGAGTCATACCTTTGTAAACCTGACCTTTTGGAATTTTTTTTTTACATGACACTAATACAGGAGAGTTGATTTAAAAAAGTCTTTTGCAAAGTCAGTCTCTTCTGCTGGGAGGTGTGGGGCGTATGCAGGGTTAGGGGTGGAGCCAGTCAGTTTGACAAGGACTCTCCCGTATTTAAGAGCAGGTAGTTTTCTGAGAACTAAACAGAAAATGTGGTAATTATCCCAGTGTTAGCAAGACTCCCATGAGAACTTACACGCGGTGCTAGCCTAGGCTCTCCTCTATGGCCATTCTGCTGGGAGGTCAGGGGAAGGACACAGCAAGGAGGAGGGGGCCCAGCACCTGCCATGCCCAGCCTCTAATGCACAGCCCCCTTGCATATGGTGCCGGGCTGTATTCTCGGGTTTTTATGTTTGCTATTTCCTATGGCATTTTGGTTTTCACCTGCTTGAGAGGGGAGATGGGTTTGTCTGTCTTTCTGTGACGTTAAAAATCCATGGGCTGTTTCATTTCCAGGATGCCTATTGTTTGAAGGACATTTTTCTCACAATTACTTGCTGCCTATAGGTAGGACAGATTTGGGCTTGTTTACTCCTGAATTGGATAGAAGCTGGGAGGAACCTGTGTGTCTCCACATTTATAGAAATGTAAGGAAATAGGAGTAAGGGAAGGTAAATGGAAGAAACTGCTGTGGCTGCTTAGCTCTCTGGAATATTGCTTCTGGAAAAGGGCAGTGTAGGAATTAAACTGTTTTTTTTTTTTTGAAAGATGGGACCTAAGACAAGGAAAAGAATGGCTTTGCTTTTAACGATTTCAAATAGAATTGAGGCTGTTCCTGCGATTGTTGGAAGTAAAATTGGTTAGAAAATGATGTCAGTAGAGAGTGGGGACTGTGAACCAGGAAAATAAATGAGCTCTGAAATCACCTTCTATTTTATAAATATTGTTTCTGGAGCTGAGAAAATTGAGATAGATTATTCTTTTTTTTCTCTCTCTCCCAAGCCATGGGTGGAAGAAGCCCTGAGTATCCCATTTGGACCTTGCGAGGAGCATCTCATCTTGTCCCGGTGCGCTAAGTAGCTTTGTCTGCATTTAGACACACTCCATTTCCCTTTCAAGGACCACTATCAGCAGTAGCAATTACAAACACACCTCATAACACATTATTGAGACACTGCACGCAAATAAGCTGGGGAGATGTTTAATGATTGTACCACATCACGTCCATTACAATCTGTCCTCTCTGCCACAGGATCGAGGGGCCGGTTCCTGTGTGTATGTTGCCATGCCTGTGTGTTTCTGTGTAGTTCATTTCCCCTGCCTAGAGCGCAAGCCCAACCAGTTTGCACTTTCAAGGAAGGAGAAGGGGCATGGCTTCACATCCTGACAGGCTCCTCTCAAGCTTGAGACTCTGCATCTTTGGATTTCTAAAAAAAAAAAAAAAAAAAAAAAAAAAAAGGTGCTGTTAGCAACCTGAATTCATCTGAGAATGATGCATTTTCCGACTCTATGGGTGGTGGCTTTTTGTTATCTGTTTCTTGTGGCGAGGCAAAAGGTGGGCCATTTAGAGAAGTGCTATATAGTCAGTCCCTTCCTACTCTCTTTCATTCTCTGGTTTGGCTTTTTATAGGAAGAGCTTGCCGTATCCAGTTTCCTCTGCCATTCCTGATTCCTGTAGGTCTTGAGTGTGTTTGGCCATAGCAACAGCTGCATTGTAGGCCTGAGTGATGCAATGGCTGACTGATAAAGCACTAGGCCTTTTCTTATATGCTGGTAGAGGGGAAACAAGGATGAGGTAACAGGTAGGCTCAGAGAGGTAAAACGGCACCCTTCCTTCTTGAGCATGGGGGCTTTTGTCTGTATCGTATCTCTATAAGTGGTTGCTATTTAAGTGGTTGTTTCCATGACTAAGCAAGGGGGAGTTACTTTCTCAAGAGTACGCGGCTGGCTAATGGCAGAATCTAGTTTGTTGGACCCTCTAGCCATGACAACCGCGACAAAGTATGCCAATGTTATATGCTTGTATAGTCTTCATTCTCCAAGGACACTGACTCCCTTCCACAGAGACTTCTGAGAGAGAACATTCAGTTTCAAAGAATTGGTTTTTTTTTTCCTTTTTTTTTTTTTTTTTTGTTTTGGAGAGGGGGTGACGCTCACGATTTCTGCTAGCATTGCCTTTCCGATGTTCTGCTTTAACATCCTGGGTCTTCCCTGGTAAGGTAGCATAAAGAAGACAGAACAGACCTTTGTGTTTGCTTTTAAGTCAGGCAGAGATGTTTTTAGCTGGATGGAAGCCTGGGTAGGGTCTCGGGGCACCTATTTGTGTAGCTGTCCCTGTGATGTGTCCAGACCCCTAACCTTAAGTGCCTTAGGGTTCATACTTCAATCATTATGTTCTTTGGTTCTTGGCAAGTGGATCGCTTTTGAAGGGTTTCTTTCCCATCTGTTACTTCTTAGTAGAGTCAATATGTGTGATTGGTGTAGTGAGGGTGCAGTCCTAGGACCCTGGCAACAGAGTGTTGCCCATTTGCAGCTCAAAACTTCAGATTTCACAGCGGGTCAGAGGCAGGAGGCTGCCTTGGTGTTTCCTGAACCACACTGCCTGGCTAAGGGAGCCCGTGTTTGCTCACAGCCAGGCAGATGGTGCCAAGCAGTGCATGTTCCTACTGCTACTTTAGCAGCCAGAGAGAGAAATGAGACAGGGTGGCTAGCAAATTGAAATTGTGGAGAATCTGCTCTGTCTTTGTGTGTTGAGTGTGTATTGCTAGGAAGGTTACACGACTCTCACACAAGATTCTAGACCTGAGGAAACAGCTGTCCCTGACTGGTGATCTACAGGAGAGCAGGTCTCCAGCCTTGTGGGAAGGGGAGTGAAGGGATCACTGAATGGTGTGTGTGTGTGTGTGTGTGTGTAACCTGATCAGCACTATAAACAGTGCCAGGAGTTGCAGTGTTAGGAAATACTTCCCGACAGCAGTTACTTGGTCTTATTGTCCTTCCACACTTTGCTTTGATGGCTTTAAAAGAAGCTGGCAAGAAACTCAGCAATTTCCCCCCACCCAAGCCCATTCTGCAGTAGGACAACTGAGTCTCAGAGGGGGCCATTTTAAGATGTGGTCAGTGGAACAGGCCAGCAGGACCTCAGGATGATGTGGTTATTGGCGCAAAGTAACCGTTTTGCTTTCTCTTGGATTCTGTTTCAAAAGCAACAGGAAAACAATAGCGAAGCCTGGAAGTATCATTTTCAGCAGGATTAGAGGATCAAAGAAAAATTCTGGAATCTGAAATAAAGGCAAGGGCTGGGTTTGAGACAGGCAGTGAGGAAGGAGTGAGGAGATTAAATAGGAGAGTGGCCATCAGGCACAGGGGTAGGAATTGGGAGCTACTTCCTGCAGAATGTATGTTCTGGAGGTGTGGGCAACAGTTGCATCCTAAAGATCTACAGCTGTGTTCCTCAGATGCAAACCTTAAGCAGGAGCTAGCATGGGCATGACTGAGCAAAACCATCTTCTGGGCCATTGTTTCAGAGAAGCAGAGGATCCTCAAGGCCAGAAGGGATCATCTAGAAGACACCATTTTGCAGGTGGCAATATCTGTGATAGCAGAAAGACAGCTCTGCCCCTCATGTCCATCTTCCTAAACAGTGAAGCACATAAATATTCCTTAGTTTGGTGAACCTCTACATGTGTGTATACCACCACTGGGTCATGATAGAGAACCTTCCACCTCCCCAGCAGCTTTGGTATATATTAGCCTGCCAGAGTTAGCTTTCCCTCTAAAGAAGACTTTAGTTCAAAAAAAAAAAAATGAAGGTCTCTCCTCCCATTATAGGAACTTTCTTCAAAGAAGTGGCCCAAGAAAACCTTCCTCACACAACCACAAGTAATAAAAGAAGAAACTGAACCATTGGTAGGGTAGACCCAACAGTATTAAAGAGGAAATGTCACTAAGAACCATGAAAGTCACCCCCAAATCAGGAAGGGATCCTAAGGCAATGTCCTCAGGGAAGAGGTAAAACAGATAATCAAGTGTCTCACAATGAATTTAAAGAACTCGGTGAAGAAATCATTTTTCTGATAAAAGACCGCAGAATAGAAGCACAAATTCCAGAAGGGATGACAAGAAGCTGTGAGATGGCTGGCAGAACGCAAGAATGAGAGGAGAGGAAAAAGGCAAATGTGTCTCTGCAGCCAAGATGCAGTTGTAAGGCTCTCGAGGGAAAACAGACACTGTGGGAAATACAGTGTGGAACATGGCTGATGAAACCGAGAAAGCTGGAGAAATGTAGTGGAAACTAGGGAAGTGCGAACAGCAACTAGAGAGGAAATGATGGATGCAGAAGATGGGCAGTGGATATCTAGGATAAACATGATGTTGGTCCCTGGAGGCTAACACAAAATAATAGAAGGGGACAAGTACTTAAGATGTAGATTAGGAAAGCTTTCATGGAAACACGAAGGCTTAAATCTAAATGTCAGAAGGGCATGCATTTGGGTGCCAGAAAAGGTTATCCAGAATGGTTGGAAGCTTTCAGAGATTACCCTTAGAGAATGATCCCTTTGGGAGACCCTCTCCCCTTCTCATGGAAACAGTGTAGAGGTGTGGAGACAGAGGTGGCAGGTAAGATATTGAACAAGTATACCAGAGGCCATGTTTTTCATGTCTGTGAATAGACTTACACACACACGAAAGGAGAAGGCTAGAAATAATCTGAATGTAATATTAGAATATGAGGACAGGAGCTCCACAAAGACCAAATAGATCAGGGCACAGGGGTCTTTTATGAGACTGTTTCTCCAACCAAGGACCATGTATGGATATAACCTAGAACCCCTGCTCAGGTATAGCCCATGGTAGCTCCAAATGGGTACCCTAGTAAGGAGAACAGGGACCATTTCTGACATGAACTCAATGGCTGGCTCTTCAACCCTCCCCCCCCCACTTCCTGTGGGAGGAGCAGCCTTGCTAGACCACAGAGAGGACATTGCAGCCAGTCTTGAAGAGACCTGATAAGCTAAGGTCAGATGAAAGGGGAGGAGGTCCTCCCCTATCAGTGGACTTGGAAAGGGACAGGGAGGAGATGAGGGAGGGATGGGGGGAGTGGGAGGGAATGAGAGAGGGGGCTACAGCTGGGATATAAAGTACATAACCTGTGATTAATATAAAATAAAATAAATTAAACTAAAAAAAGAAAACTCGGCAGACATGCTTCTACATGCAAATGTTCCTAGTTCTTTCTGCTGAGACCTAAGGGAGTGGAATTCTAGGAGCAGTGAGCCCATGGTGAATGTTCTTTTTTTCTAAACACTATCCTATGCTACAGGTGACCAAGGGTGGCAGAGAAAATGACTGATTTAGGGCATATAGAAGAGATAGTCATGTTATATTGAAATATCAGAAAGTGCTTGAGAAAAGTTAGAATTGTGTCCAAGAGCTTGAAGGAGTCCCCATGGGGTAAACTGGATTGATATGAGCACTAAGGTAAATAAGGATATCAGATTATATCCTGCTGTCTAGAATAGACCCATGCTCCTATGAGTGAATAAGTAAATGAACATCCAGGTGAAAAAAACAGTAAATACATGAGAGAAGAGAATAATAACTGGAAGTAAAATTATAGCAAATAAACTTAAAATAATGGAGCTGGGTACTCACCACCAGCCCATCGTAGTGAACATTGACTTTGGCAGGAGTTTCTGATGGAAGCTAAGTCCTGCTGGTGGAGATCTCATAAGGAAAGCATTTAACATTAACACAGAATTCGAATAGTTTCACACAAAAAATTTCACTCAATTTAAAAACATGGTACATGGGATTCTGAACCAAGTGGAGCAAAGAGACATCACTGGGACAGTTGGGGGAAACAGATGGGGGAGTGTCTATGGGAAACGTCTTCTTCGGGGGTTATATGAGAGGAGGGCTCGTGTTTTTTGGAGACATGCCCTGGACAATTTAGTGATAAGGGGAATCATGTAAAACACAAAGTCTCTTATCTGTACCTCTGTGTCAATTTGTGGATATGTCTCTCTCCCTCTCTGTAAAAATGGAAAAATATAGTTAAGTATCACCACCTGGGGAATTTGTGTGGAAGGAGTATAAGAGTTTGTACTTCTCTTGCAATGAGCTTACTTCAGAATTAATAAAAGAATGCCGGAAAAGAAAAGTCTCTACCAAGAAAGAGTCCACTGGGAGCCAGGGCAGAGATGAGGTCTCACACAAGGAGAACATATCATATTGGCCCCGGCTTCCTCTGCAGCAACAGTCAATGTCCAGACGATACTGAACAACAGCTACAAGATAAGCAGAGAAAGAGCATGTGAACCGATGATTTATATCTACAAAGACAATTTGGGGCATGCAGTAACTCAGGGACTATTGGCCTCCTGAGCCTTCCTGAGTGCAGTAGGAGGAGGAGAAACATCAGCCAGTGACTGAAGATGGAGAGCCGGTACTGAGTGTTTTCAACTCAAAGCAAGAGTGAAACAGAAAAGAGGGTGAGGACAACAGAGGAAGGAGAAAGTCAATATTCTGAAGGTGGATACATGACACCACCAGCGAATACTGGGGGGAGGGGCAGAGAGGAAGGAAGTGGAAGTTCCTGAATGTCTCAATCTGTAATAGCAGGGGTTAAGGGGATATAACTGAGAGCTGGCAGGTGAAGTAATATAAACATAATGGTATTTAATGATAAATGGTGAGCATTTAGAAAGGTGGTCTTATTGACTCAAATCACGTGGTAGAAAAGACACAGCAGCGTAGCTGAAGTCTGTAATGCCTGGAGGCTGTGTCATGACTCACTGTCTTGTTCCTTGCACAGAACTACTCCTCTAGAAGCATCTATGTGCACCTTCATAACTGGCTCTCTCTTCCTTGTTCTATCCTTTGTGGAAAAAAGGAAAGGAAGATGAAGACAAAACACATCAGTTCATTTTGCCTGAACTATGGAATTAGTAAGCCGCATCTAAAGACATAGGTTAGGTTTCTTGCAGCTATGTATCTGAAGTCTAAAAGATTCCTTGAAAAAAAAAATCACACAGGAGAAACAATCGCAGAAAGAAAAAATTTTAGAATGCCTTAAAATCCCTGAAGACATAATATAAAATGAGAGCCAGAACTAGGCCTGCCTGCCTTATTGCTGAACATAAATGAATTTAACTCTCTTCTTTAAAAGATTTTCAGGTTGGATCACAAATCAAAACCCAATTTTATGCTGTGTATCGACATATTCCTAAAGGAAAGTTACACATGAGGGCTGAAAGATGAGTGAAAAAACAAAACACCTGGTAAATGCTTATAAGGTTAACAAAAAATAAACATAGACATAAGAAGTAGTTATGAGCCAGCATGAGGCAAAGTGGAATTCAACCGCAAATACATCCAAGAAGATGAAGGGCCTCTATAACATAAGGGGTACATGTCATAGCACTAACACTAATGGGCACATGCCATAGCGAAGACAAAAATAGCATGATTGAAAATAACAGAAACTTAAGGAGATATGAAAAGAAACAGATGAAAGCTTACTAGAAGTAAATTCACTTTGACTCACATGTCTCATTCTCCAGACAACTGGACGAAAGATAAAAAATCAATATTGAAGACCTAATTAACATAAGTAATAAAGGAGATCTTTCCAGCAAATATCAAATCTGGTAGACTAAATGAAGAAAATGTATCTTTCCAAGTCCCACGAAGCATCCGCAAATATTGACCATCTATTAGGCAACAGAGATAACCTCAATAAATCCCCAAAGGGAGGAGAAATATAGGCAATAGTCTCAGATTACACTGCAATTAAATTAGAAATTAAGGCTAAATCAGAAAAGGCTACTGGATTGAAAGCAGAATCCAAGTGATACCAAATAAATATTCAATGCATGGAGCAAAGAGGAAAATAAAAATGGAAATAGATTTTCTGCAAAATGATGATTATTATAAAAAGCAATAAATATCTGCATCGGTGTGATGTAACTAAAGCATGTCTCAGAGGAAAACCCGTCGTTCTAAGTATTTACATGAAGGAATGATAAGCCATGGATCAGCCATCTAAGCCAAGGCATTCTAATGGAATAGAACAAAGCTCAGCAGAGGAAAAGCAGAAAGAAACAGAGAAAAGTGGAAATTAATGAGGCAGAAAACAGCACTTGCATTACATTTCAAAGCTGTCTGAGACAAAAGACAATAGATAAGCTACTAGTTAACATAATCAATAAACATGGGTGTGTGTGCAGATGTATAAATAGAAATGATGTGTGGGAACAAGGGCACAAACAGGAAACTTCCAGAGTCGTGACATTGCTTTGCATTTGAACACCTTGGTGAACTGAGTTATTTTCTAAGAAAACTAGATGTATGTGAATGACACCGGAGAGGCTCCAGCGAGCAGAAACTTAAAATAAAAATTTCAAATGCGTACACATCTCTCCAAAGGAAATTAAAAGGAACAATACACATCACTTTATATGGAAAATTCTATCACACACTTCAAAGGAATAGACAATTCCTTTTTCTCCCCTTTCTTTTTTTCTGGTGGGGAGGGTTTGCTTGGTTTTGTTTTTGAAACAGAGTCTCCTGTAGCCAAGGTTGGCATGGAACTCCCGTTCTCCTCCATTTCCTGAGCATTGAAATTACAGGTGTGCAACATCCTGCCCTGCTTCTAGTATGCAAAGGTTAGAAGAATGAAAGCATTAACAGTAACACCTGCCAAGGTAAGCATAGAATAGAAAACCAAGTGTTAGTTGGTGGCTGCACACACCTTTAATCCCAGCTCTCTAAAGGCAGACATATCTCTCAGTTTGAGGCCAGCCTGTTCTACATAGTGAGTTCTAGGACAGTCAGGTCTACATAGAAAAACCCTGTAAAAACCCTGTCTCAGAAGACAAGGGAGGAGAAGGCAGATGGAGACAGAAATAGAAAAAGAAAAAAGAAAAAAGAAAGAAAACCAAACCAAAGAATGAGCCTCCACACAAATATAAATTCAAAAGTCACCTAAAAAGAAAAAAAACAAAACAAAACAAAAAAAAAACCAGTCTCTGGGTGTAGTAGTGCACACCTTTAATCTCAGCACTCACGGAGACAGAAGCAGGGTGAATCTCTGTGAGTTAGAGGCCAGCCTGGTCTACAAAGCTAGTCCAGGACAGCCAAGGCTACACAGAGAAATCTTTCTCAAACAAAACCCAAAGAAAACAACAACAAAACAACAAGAATCCCCTACAACAACAACAACAACAACAACAAAAGAAAAAGCAGTAATTCTAGAGCATATGGTGGAGGGGGTGTTGCTTTTGGAAGACAGATATGGGTCTACCTTGGTGAACATTAGGAAATAGGCATGTTGTGATGTCTTCAGGGATGCTGAAGAAGCCTATGAGGAAAGCCAATGATCTTTTGTGTACGTGTTTTCTTTTTCTTTTTTTTTAACATTTTTTATTTTATATTAATCACAGGTTATGTACTTTGTATCCCAGCCATAGCCCCCTCCCACATTCCCTCCCTTCCCCCAACCCCCATCTCCTCCCTGCCCCTTTCCAAGTCCACTGATAGGGGAGGACCTCCTCCCCTTCCATCTGACCTTTGCTTATCAGGACTTTGCTTCAGGACTGGCTGCAATGTCCTCTTCAATGGCCTAGCAAGACACATAACCAACCCTTTGGCAGAGTGCAGGGAATCATATGAAAGAAGAGGGAGTTAATATGACCTGGAGAGGAGAGGAGCTCTGCAAGGACCAAATATATCAGGGCACAGGGATCTTTTATGAGACTGTCTCTCCAACCAAGAATCATGTATGGATATAACCTAGAATCCCTGCTTGAATGTAGCAAATGGTAGCTCAATATCTAAGTGGGTACCCTAGTAAGGGGAACAGGGACTATTTTGGACATGAACTCAATGGCTGGCTCTTCGACCCCCTCACCCCACGAGGGGGAGCAGCCTTGCTAAACCAATGATCTTAAAGTACTCATGACTAAAACCAGGGCTTAGTGCATGACACACAAGTGGCCTGCTACTTAGCTATACCCCAGACAAGGTCCACTTGATGTAGCCCAAGCTAGCTCAAACTCTCCAATCTCCTGCTTTTGTCTCTACCTCCCAAGTACTGAGCTCACAGGCATGCATAATCACATTGGGTTTGATGATCATTTTTTTTAATTGAGAAAATGCAATCAAGAAAACAAGAATAGCTAGAGGTTTTTTAGTTGAGATACTTTTTGGTTTGATGTGCTGAAAATGTATTATCCACAGTAAAAGCCTGTATCACGCTTAATAGGAACACACTGAAGAAATTTTCAGTTAAGTACAAGGACCTGCATTATTAATACTATTATTCATTTCTAGCCAGTGTTAATTACCAATTCAGTTAGACAAGAGGAAAACAATTAGATAAAAGAATCAGGGTAGGGGTTGGGAGTAGGATGGTTGTTACAGATATTGTGCCTTCATGGTTAGGAAACAAAAAAAATTAATCAGTCAATGCTAAAAATGTTTCAAGTGAGTCCCTGGATGTAGCAATATGTGAAAATTCTAAGAATGTACTATCTTCTATATTAGAGGCATCAAACAAAATATACTGCATGAAAACTCATTCCAGGTTAAAGTAACCCATAACAACAGCTAATAACCAGTCTGGCAAAAGTGCAGAGGACATATGTCAGAATTAAAAAAAACAAAAACAAAAAAACAGCACCAAGGTTAGGCATGATGGTGCACACCTTTGATCCTAGCGCTGGGAAGCAGAGGCAGGAGGATTTAAAACACGTCAAGGTTACTCTGGTCTACACAGTGAGTTCTAGGCCAGTCAGAGCTATCCTGTGTGACCCCATCTGAAAATGAACCCTAAACACCATGGAAGAATATAAAAGGGGTCTTGAGAAAACACATCTCATGTTTACAAGATAATGAAATATCTTCATCTTTAAGCTAACTCATAAATTTAATGAAAACTAAAGTTCCTAGGAATACAAAAATAATTGTATATGCTTATTTTAAAATTCAAATGAAAGAAATTAAGAACGTCCAGGAAATATTGGAAATAGAAAGAAAACAACAACAGCATAGATGGTTTGGCCCTGTTCAAAATAAAAAATAAAACTTTTGATGTAGACACCAAGCCAGAGAAGTTCTAGAAAAAAACTGAGAAGACCCTTTTCACCAAAACTGAAATCCTGAGCTTCAAAGGGAGAAAAATCTAGATAAAAAATTGGGGAAAAAAATCATGTGAGCAACAAAAGGAATTTTTATAAATAAACTAAAGTGATGATTGGCCAAGGACTGATGACCTTAATAGGCATTTTGGCTAGTTTTGTCAGCTTGACATAAACTAGTCATCTGTGAGAAAGGAAACTCAATTAAGAAAATGTCTCCATTAAGACTGTAGGCAAGCCTGTAGGGCATTTTCATAATTAGTAACTGATGTGGGAGGGCTCAGCCCATTACAGGTGGGACCACCTCTCCACTAGTGGACATGGGTTCTATAAGAAAGCAGGCTGAGCAAGTCATGAGGAGCGACCTGATAAGTAGCATCCCTCCATGGCGTCTGCATCAGTTCCTGCCTCCAAGTTCCTGCCCTGCTTAAGTTCCTGTCCTGACCTCCCTCTATGATAAACAGTGATGCAGAAGTGTTAGTCAAATAAATCCTTTCTTCCCCAAGGTGTTGTTGATCATGGTGTTTCATCAGAGCAATAGTAAACCTAATTAAGACAATAGGTAAAAATAGGCAAAAAGAAAAAAAAATCTGTGTAATAGCAATGAAATAAAAAAAAACTTTAATAATAAAAAGAAAAAATAGATAAAAGACAACAGGAAACTCCCTGAAATAAAGCATGTATGACCATAAATGTGCCAAAGATATATTAAATCTGCTTATGAAATTAAAGCTATACAGAAATATTATTTATAGATAATTTTATCTACTACGTTGTTTCTTAAACAAGATAACAACACAATGCTATGTATACAACATATAAGTTTGTTATGTATCTATAACATTGGAACATTGTCATGTATTGTTTGAATACACTGAAAAGCTGACTCTGAATGTGGGCTGGAAGCTCCAGAAGTGGTATGCCTTCCATTTCAGACTGAAGCTTGTCTCTCAAAGGTGCTCTGTCCTGAGTCTGGCTGTCTTCCTGGCTCTGAAAGGGGAAATAGTAGAAACAGTGAACAGCTAAGAGGAGATGACTCTCTCAATTAGGACCTCCCACTCACTGCCCCAATGGGGCTTCCCAGATTGATTTCTACAAGCTCCTAATTTGATGGTGTTTTGCTCTCTGCTACTTCTCACTATCTGCTACTTGCTATTTACTCTTGGGCTTGCTCTATACTTAATAAACCAAAAACAAAACCATGGCTATCATACATTCCCTAGACCATACAGAGCAACGCTACACCAAGTTATATGAATGGAGGTTAAGGGTGTGTGGGGTTGCAGAAGTAGAATAAATATTTACATTTATATCCACACCCATATGCAATTTAGGAAGCTATACCACAATATGACAATAGTTCACCTTTGGGAGAGACGTTTTGAACTGAGGATGAACAAGGATAGAAGAGGACCTTTATTATGTGCCAGTTTGAAAAGCCATGTCATAGTATTATCAACAGAATTCTAATATATTTTCTAATATATTTATGTTTCATGGTGTATACCAACTTCCCCCTACATATAAGAAGGTACAAAAATGCTTCTGTTCCATTTGTGTCGTTTTTTCCAAAGCCTTCCTTCCCCTCAATACATCATGGAGGACAGAGGCAGAGCTCCTCGGAGTGCATGGCAAGCTTTTCCAGGTAAAATCGGTATCCTCTCAAATCAGTAACTTTTATTAGGCAGTGGAGTGTTTGTCTGCAGAATGGCAGTGCATTCGCTGAGTGTGCAGCTTGCATATCCCTTGAGGATACAGCATGGATCCAGATCAAGCATTAGATGCTTGTTTTGCAGGTTTTAAAATAGCGACATACAATGTGATTGATACCAGCTTGAGATTACTCAGCCCCCAGCAGCATTGTTCTGAGAGGCTCTGACCTTATGGAGGCCAGGACCACGCAGTGTTAGAGATGGAAGAGATGATCGAGAACAGGGGTGAGGTCGCCTCAGTTCACTACCAGCAAGGAACCTCTGCAGACCGGGTAGACACTTGGCTAGTTCGTGCTGAATTCATATAAACTGAAGCTCCGAGCACCAGTTCTGGGTTCTTTGCTATCTGCCATTTCCCCTATATAAAAATTCTTGGCCCAACCATTGCTCTGTGGACAAAATGGCATCAGGAATGCTTAGTATTAGGAGTGTAAATGTCACCTGGGTAAGGCTATGAACGCAGGAGACCTGGCCCAAACATCCTAAGATAAAAGAATTAGGTAATGCAACTAAAAGGTCTAGATAACGGCTTTGCTCCATTTGCAAGAGAAACTAACTTCTATTCTTTCAGAGTCTATCATATTCTCAGAAAGTATCTTATTCCATTTTTTTTTCCATTTATTTGATAGCTCCATGACAGCAGGACCTCATCTGGATTGCCTAGGTATTTTCCATGCAAATATTATGTACACTAAGTAAATACCCATGGAGGGAGTCAATGGGTAGGGGCCAGAGCAAGCACATGGCTTATGAGTGGTGAGAGAAGTTCCTCCTAAGAAGACCTAAGGTGTGGCAATGGATGCCAGTGGCCGAGAGCCAACACATGTCCTCATGTACTGCTAAGCTTTCAGATAACTAGCCTGCCTGCTCACTGGTCCTCTCCCCTTCCTGCTTCCTTCCTTCCTTCCTATTTTTTGAGATGAGGTCTCCCTTTGTAACTGACCTTGAACTTGTTATCCTCCTGCCTCAGCATCCCCTGTGCTGGAATTACAGGCGTGTGGTACCACAGCTGGCTTAGGTAATCTATTTTGTTTGGTTTTTGTGGAAAATCTTAACCACCTTCATCTTTCCTCTTTCATTGAATTCGACATGGGAGGCAGGAAGACCCTTCCATAGCTGTGCTTAGTTGCCCAATCTTAGCTGAGCAGTAGGGCTGGAAATCAGCTGGCACCATCCAGAGGCCGTGAGACTGTCCCATGTCCTTGCCCAGCTGGATACCCTGGCTATTTCTTCTGGCTTTAAGATTTCAGGGGGGAGTATAGGACTGTTACATTTTAATGGTGGAATCTTGTATAAATCATTTATTTGACTGTCAAGTTACACCTCCATAAATTGGAGATAAATAGGAACACATTCCCTGTGTGTATTTCAGGACTGATATGGGGGTCAAATACGACAAAGGATGGCAAGGGTTTTGAAAACTGTAATGAACAAGACCAAAGTTAATCTCTTAATGATTATTAACCTTAATTCCATAAAATTATAGGGATTAAAGATCTTTGTAGACAAAAGCTCTCAATTGTAGAGGAGGAAACCAAGGTCATATGCTCAGGAAGCTAAGGAAACTGTCTCTTAGCTATTCTGAGTGAGATACTATGTGTTAGGTAGAAAGGATGCCATCTACCATCATATAGTCACCTTCCCAGAAACTGTGAATGAGGCCATTTGCCAGGAAGAATTCAAGCTTCCAGATGGAATTAAGTTGCTAAGCAGCTGATCTTAAAATAAGGAGACTATTCCGAGTGGTCCAGGTGAGTCTGTTGTGATCGTAAGAGTCCTAAATGAGATGGAAGAGTCAGCAGAGGTGGAGGTTTGAAGGGAGAAAGACTGGGCTCGTTGTTGTTGGCTTTGGAGATGGGATGGTTAAGAAGCCATAAGTCAAAGAAAGGGAAACCTCTAGGCTGCCCCTTCCTTCTAATTTAGGACTCTTGTGATTACAACAGACGTCATAGCCAAACTTTGGGCAGAGTGCAGGGAATCTTATGAAAAAAGGGGGGAGATAAAAAGATGTGGAGCAGACAGGAGTTCCACAAGGAGAGCAATAAAACCAAAAAATCTGGGCACAAGGGTCTTTTCTGAGCAGGTAAAGAGCCTCTTCCTCAGCCACAAGTCTTGCAACTGCTCTGGGAACCTTTTTCTAGGGGAAGGAGCTTGTGTAATGAGATATCTCAATAACTGCTCTTGAGACATAGCCTGGGAAAGATTAATGTATTAAATAACTGGTCTTAGAAATACAATTTTCTTTTCTTTCTTTCTTTCTTTTTAAAGGTAGTCTGCTCTCTCTCCATGGAGAACAAGTACTTTAAATCCTTCATTGGCCTTGGGTCATCATTCCTTGCCCTGATGAATAGCAAATGACATTTTAGGGCCCAGGAACATCCTAAGGAGAAGGAAAAAGTAAGAAACCAAAGCAGAGATCATTTTGTACAGGCGAGAATTGAGACTGGGTCACACATCCTTCTCTGGGATGACTTCCTATCGCTGAGCACCAGGGTGGTCGGGAGTAGTGCAGAACCGACCTTGGGGACTCATGCTCAGCTTGCAGCTCTTCAGAGCTGAGACACATGTACGTACATGACTGGAACGAGGCTGACTTGAATAGACTCTAATAGCTGCCTGGGGCCCTATGACCCTACAGTGACTCTCTGCCGTCTTTATTATTTTGGCCACTCCTATTACACTTTTATGACTAGTAACCCTTTGACTTGATGCACCATTTGTACCCTGTGATACAGACAGTATGATGATTTCACTAATTCTATTGCACATGGGACCTTTGCCTGATGGTTTTTTTGGTATAGACTTAACTCTTTTTGATTTCCATTCACTATGGACCTGATCTGGTATCTTGACCTGTGTGTTTATTGGATAGAAGAGCCACTGCCAGAAAAGAGGATCTGGATGACTGCCTGTACTATTGAAGTAGTGCTGTAGGTAGATCTCAATCCCCCCTATGCTATCTCTTGCCGCAATCTGAGAGCCCCATCTAGTAAAGCTCTCTAGAGGCATTAAAGCTGGAGTAGAGACAGCTGAAGTCTTCCAGTCCCAATATCAGCTTCAGGCTCCATAGAACAAATTTGCTTTTATTCTTCCTTTACAAATAATTAAAGAGAGAGGAAGCGAGGGGCACCTGGTGACTGGGAAGTCTGTCATATGGAATAGACCAAATCAGGGGTGGCCCAAGACCATCTACTTGCTGCAGCAAAGAAAGTGATGGAGAACATCTGGCCACACATTGCTCATGTTCATTTTCTATAGTCCTGATCTCAAAAACAGCTGTGGTCTCCTGGTGAGGCTGGGTTAAATACGCAGCTAGAGTAGAGCTTGACTGTACCATAACACACAAATGACCTAGATTCAGTGGCTTTCCGATGAATTAACATGCTTGAGTAAGCCCTGTCAAATCCTACTTAGGTTAGTGAACAGGACTCAGAGGAGCCTAGCAGTGATGGTATTCCAAACTTAAGGATGTTTTTCCTTACAGGAGGCAGCAAATCTGTGAAAGTGTTTCTCAGTCCATTTGCATTCCACACCTGCTGGAAGCTTCAGAAATAAAGTGATGTATACATGATAGATAATAATAAGAAACCTAGCACTTGTCATTAGTTAACAGTGCTATTCATTATTTTCCAGCATGACGTGGCATGATATATTCCTGTTATCCATTTTCTAACAAGGAGAGAGAGATATGAACAGGGTATGTACACATGCCATGCTGTACCTGTGGTCTCTGCTTGGGAGGTACAGTCTCAGAATCCCCAGATGCCATTTCTAAGAGGTAGGCTACTGGAATCCTTGACTCCCAGGGTTGGAAGACACGAAGACCAATGCCAGGTTCTCGAGATTTGAGCCTCTTCCTCCAAAATAACATCACCCAAAAGTTATAAGCAAGAGAATCCATCTCAAGCTAGCCAGATATTATTAGTACAATACTAATAATAGCAGAGACACTAAAAATCCTATCACAATAGCACCAATGTGATACTATTTTGTAGTAATCCTTCTGTGTTGTCATGGAACCCAAGCCTCATGAAAAGCTTGAAGACAGGGACCATAAGGCTGGTGGCCATCCAGAAAGAACTTTTTCTATTTTGCCCCCCTCCTTCTCACTATATGTCTGCTTTGTTTCTCTTTCCTAGCATAGAATCTTCTGTGCTCCTCTGCCCACTGCCAAGCCCCTCAGACCCCTGCTGGGCAGAAATATCATACACAAGCAGATCGCCCTTACCACCCCTCATTGTTTTCTTCCTGACTTCTCAGGGTCTTAGATAAAGAACCCCATTTGACATAGCCTGAGACAGAGAATATTCTTGGCTCAATGAACTGTTATTGAGTCAGGTTGTACAAACCTGGCATCCAGGAGCCTACCACTGTAGACAGATACTTATGAAGGTCTTTGCAAAATGGGTGTCTTCCAAATGGTCACCGGATCCCTGCTCCTACACTCACTGTGTGTTCATGTTCATAGCAGCCCTTTGAATATACATAATGGCAGGTGACTCATATCCTGTGACAGCTCAGACAGCCATGGGTTCAGATGAATGTTTAGTGCTAGGTACGTTTCTTGTAGCTGTGAGAAGCATCCTTACAGCCCCTTATTACCATAGCTCTGGATTTGATCACAGGTGCCTTCTGGTTATCTGCCTCAGAATTCTCCCTGTGATGGCTGAATCCTGGCACGCTTACTATTGCCTCTTACAAATGTGATTCATTTTGTCTGTGTTTCTGCACTATATATTGAATGTTGGTATCCACCACTGCCAAGTTCATACTTTGGAATCCTAACTTCTAGTATGACAGTACTAGAGGGTTAGGCTTTTTTAGGTGATTAGATCATGAGGGTGGCTTCCCTTAGGAATAGGTTAGTACCCTTCCTTATAAAGTCCCAGAGAGGGACCAGTACAACAGTTGTTTGGAGATTGGGATGCTGTCCCAGGGATTCAGACACTGCTCTCAGGGTAGTGGGAGGAATCTGATGTCTGGCTCCTGGAGTAGAGAGTCCCTGGACCTGGGGGTCTGCATTCTCTCAAGTATGTGAAAAGGGCAGGGGATTCACAGTTCATGACTCCTGGATCAGGGAGATGGCCATAGGGGCTCTGGATCTGATTATCTCCAACCACACACCTATGCACACCTGATTTTTGACAAAGGAACCAAAACTTTAAAGACAGCATCTTCAACAAATGGTGCTGGTTTAACTGGATGTCTACTTGTAGAAAAATGCAAATAAATACATATTTATCACCTTGCACTAAACTAAAGTCCAAGTGGATCAAAGACCTCAACATAACACCAGATACACTAAATCTGCTAGAGGAGACTCTGGTGGCCTGTTCATCAGGTCTACTTTTCTTTCCTCTGTGCGCAGAGCTCTCTGTCTGTATATATGTGGTGCTCTGACAGCTAACTTAGATGCTCCCAGAGTCTTCCAAATTCACACCTGGCTTCTCCCTTGAATTCTTCATCTCTTTCTGCCTCACATAAAACCTTGTCCTTAACTACAGAAGCAGGGCTTGTAACCAGTTAGAATGGCTTCTGAGAGGAAAGGCACTAGGGCAGGGAGGGCTAAGCCCCTCTACTTGCCTCTCCTGGAGCTGGAGGCCTACATCAGGAGCCTAGTACACAGACAGGAGTGGCCAGATGAGCAAGGGCTGGAACTGCCCCACCAATTTTGGAGCCTTCTCTGGGGGTTTCAGGGCCAGCTTTGAACTCATTGGCACAGGAGACAACTTCCTGAACAGAACACCAACAGCACAGGCTCTAAGATCTACAATTAATAAATGGGACCTCTGGAAACTGAAAAGCTTTTGTAAAGCAAAGGACACTGTCAGCAGAACAAAATGACATCCCACAGATTGGGAAAAGATCTTCACCAATTCTACATCTGACAAAGGGCTAATATCCAGAATATATAAAGAACTCAAGAAATTAAATGCCAACAAACCAAGTAATCCAACTTAAAAATGGGATACAGAGCTAAATGGAGAATTTTCAACAGAGGAATTCTAAATGGTGGAGAAGCACTTAAAGAAATGCTCAGTGTCCTTAGTTATCTGGGAAATCAAATGCAAATCAAAACAACTCTTGAGATTTCATCTTACACCTGTCAGAATGGCCAAGATCAAAGACTCAAGTGACAGCATATGCTGGCTAGGATGTGGAGAAAGGGAAACATTCCTCCAATGCTGGTGGGGGTGCAAACTTGTACAACCACTTTGGAAATCAGAAAACTGGGAATAGTTCTACCTCAAGACCCAGCTATACCACTCCTGGGCATATACCCAAAAGATACTCCACCACACAAAAAAGACATTTGCTCAGCCATGTTAATAGCAGCCTTATTTGTAATAGCCAGAATCTGGAAACAACATAGATGTCCCTCAACTGAAGAAAAGATAAATAAACGTACATTTACACAATAGAATACTACTCAGCCATTAAAAACAAGGAAATCTTAAAATTTGCAAGCAAGTGGATGAAAGTAGAACAGATCATCCTGAGTGAGGTAACACAGATCCAGAAAGAAACACATGGTATGTGCTCACTTATAAGCAGATTTTAGTCATATAGTAAGGATAGACATACTATGCACAGACCCCAAGAAGATAAAACTGATGGGCATCTTAGGCTTCATGTTGGCCCACTAGTTAGGGAAGTGGGGGCTATCTCTTATACAGACTATATTGTCTTCTTTCTGCTCAATCCCCCCTGATAGGACTTCCCTACCAGGTCACAGGGGAAGAAGACAAACTCAGTCCTCATGTGAATAGATGAGCTGGCGTGTCTGGGTAGGGGGACTCCCCAACTCTTAGGAATGGGGGAGAGGGACTGTGGGAATGAGGGTGGGACTGGGAGGAGAGATGGGAAGGGCCTATGACCAAGATGTAAATTGAATTAATTTTTTAAAAAGCCCCAGAGAACTCCCTCACCCTTCCTTTTTGTGGGGTTATACCTAAAGAGAGCTGTCTGTTAACCAGGAAGCCCATGAAGTCCAGAACTATATGACAAGTAAATGTCAATTGTTTATCAACTACCTACTTGGACTATCCCAGCAGGGCAGTCCACACAGACTAAGGAACTCTCTTAAAGAGAGTGGGAGACACATGGAAGTGGTCTTGGGGCAAGTGAAGAGATAATTTGTTTCAGAGGTTGGCAATTTCTGTCTTTATTAAAGAACCAATTAGTAAATGTTTTTGGCTTCCTAGGCCATATGGACGGTGTTGCAGCTGCTTAGCTCTACTCATATGGCACCAAAGCAGCCACCGGTTGGTATGTGAAAGAGTGAACATGGCTGTGTTCCAATGAAGCTTTATTTATGGATACCCTAATTTGAATTTCATATAAATTTATGTGTCAAATTATTCATATTTTTATTTTTTTCTAACCAATTAAAATGTTAAAAACGATCCCCCCCACCCACTCATCTGTTGCATAAACAGGTGGTAGAGAGGACTAGGACTTTGAGCTCATAGTTTGCCAAGCCCTTGTCTGTCTTCGGTAATTGAGGGCCCTGAGAACCTGCCATTGTCCACAGATATGAATTCCTTCTGCCGGAACTGAAGCATCTCTACTGATGAAGGTGGAAGACATTATTTCCTTTACAAAAGAGGGAAGGGGAAATATAGAGAGTCTATTTGGAATATGACTAGAACTTTTGCCTTTGAAAGTTAGGTCTGAATCAGCATAGACTTTTAAACCCTTTAAAAACATTTTGCCAGTTTGTTAAGCAATCATGCTTCAATTCCATCCTTATCGCACTTGGAGGTCATTATTTTGATGTTATCTTGATTGGTGAGGAGAACATTCCTGAGGGATGACAGCCTGAGGCTCCATTGTTTGGCAAGAGCTGGGCTCTTCACAAATGGATCAACTGTTCTGCCTGCCTACAATGGTTGAACCTAGGACCATTTACTGGGCATCTACATGTAGCTAGGATTCTGTTGGAGAAGAAATGCAGGGAAGGGATGTAGCTTCAGGCTCAGGGACTTAGATGTCAGTGGGGAATAATATGAGAGTATGGTGCTTCCCGGAATTCATAGGAGGGCCATCATTCAGGCTTTCCTTGGATGAGCAGGCCTCTCATGGGACACTCAGAAGAGGAGGAGGAGACAGGTTTGATAATTCTAGTGTCTGGAAATAATAGGAAATTGGGACCCTGTACTATAGTCCTCAAGAAGATGAGGAAGGGAATAACCTCATTACATTTGTCTGCCTACTGTGTCCTTGTTGCCAAGCAATAGTATTCTCTGGACCAGTCCTGTTTCTCTATTCAGAACTTTGATGAGTGTTAAAGATAGTGATATAGGACCTTTTGAAACTGTCAGCCGAGCCTGCACATTCCACTCTGCTATCCTGCCTTGGACAAACAGGGCCCTTGAGAACAAGTTTGTTTGCTCAGCTGTATATAAGATCTGCAGTATTGGGACGGAGTGAAGACCCAGTTGCTTGTTATTTCTGGGACCCCTTGCATGAAATATAGGCTGTGTAACATCACTGTCAGACAGGGTGGTTTTTGTTTCATTAAAAATAAAACAGAAAGCCCTTTGAGCAATGGCGTTGAAGAAAATCCGAGGGCAACCGTCCTTTTTTCCCAGGGAGGATGTCAGGATGTTCAAGGCAGAATTGATGAAAGAATTTTTGACGCAGTCAAGAAAAGAAAATGGACTAGGCTTCGGGGAAGCTGGCATAAGACTTGAGGAGAGAAAATAAGCCCCCCATTCCCCAAATATGTCTGTTCCCAGAAGCAGTAGTTCTGGTGGCTAACTTTTAACAGCTGGTCTTGCTTGAATTATTTTGGTCCAGGCTGGCTATTCTGTAAGAGGAAAACAGTGACAGACAAACGCCTTTTCTTCTAGAGCCAGTTAATAAGTGACTATTAAGTGTCCTCTGTGAAACCATCACCACCACATCATTGTAGTGGGTGGGGGAAGGGGAGGTTCTAAAGAAGTGAATGACAAGCGAATGACTACCTTGCCTCTCAAACTCAAGTCCAGCTGAAGGGTCAGACAAGACAGCTAATTAGACGCTGGGCCAGGAGGAGGTAACAGATGCTCTAGGAAAAGGGAGGCACCCTGGTAGAGTAGTGTAGTCATGGGAGGCTCTCTGGGAGGAGAGCTTAGAATTTAGATCAGTGGGGAAAATGAGAAAGACATTTAAGGGAAGGCGAACAGCAGGCAATGAGACACCCCCTCACCACTATGGCAGTCTCCATTGAGGGACTTTGTTGTTCTTGTTCATTGAGAAATTTGAGCCTGTCTCAGCGAAGCTACTCCTCTTTCTTCCACCAAACCTCTATGTTGCTGACATCCACATCCACCTTTGTTCCCTTCCGGTTAAGATGGAGGAAGTACTGATTCGCTTACCAAAACTCTCTCACTTCTCCCCAGAATTTCATCTTCTTTTGTCCATGGGCATTGTCCTCCCAAATCTCTCTGCTCTCCCCTAGGTGTCAGAATCCTTTCTTATTTCAGTGCATCATTTTTATTAGTATAAGAATATACTCTGCCGGGCACTTTTAATCCCAGCACTCAGAGAGACAGAGGCAGGCAGATCCCAGTGACTTTGAGGCCAGCCCGGTCTATAAAGTGAGTCTAGGATAGCCAAGGCTACACAGAGAAACCCTGTCTTGAAAAAGAATATGTGTGTATGAATATATATATATATATATATTCTAGTATCACTTGTGCTAAACCAGTTCTACCTAGTAGCATACTTATCCTTGTCTTGGCCAGCTATAGGCACAGCAGTGCTTCATAAAAATAAACCGCAGTGGTATACAACAAACATTTGTGTGGCCTTTTTGTGTTTATTGTGGGTTTATGTGTTCTCTAGGGTTCCACATATCTAAGCTGAACCCCAGTTATAAATTGTGAATGTTGCTTATCATCCTTCATCCAGAGGCTGCCCAAAGTCTATTCTCATAGGGAAAGGCATGGCAAGGAAGGCCACAAGCTCAGCCAGTCGATTTTAAACCCGTGTTCTGGGGGTATCTGTATTCCCATTAAGCCCTGTTGAGTCACTGAGTCAAGCCCAGCATTTAGAGTTGGGAAACAGAGCCCACTTGTGAAACCTGAGGAGAGAGTCCTTGCTGATAATGATGAACTTGCCTTCCAGCTTATTTCACTCTTCTCCCTTTCTCTTGGCAGACGAATTCTAGAAACGACTGTCTTCACATGCTCTTCCCAATTCACGTTTTGGTCCCTCGTATCATCCCAGTGGCCTCCACACCAACAGCTACACCCAGGCTTCTCTTTCCGTCCCTCTTTATCTATTTTAACTGCTATAATAGAATGCTATAGATTAAGTGTTTATATGTAATAAATAACAGAAGTGCATTTCTTGTGAGGCTGGCACTTGGGGAGTTTAAGATCAAGGTACTTGTATGTTTTAGTGTTTGGTACAGGCCCACTTGTAGGTTCCTGCTATCTCATTATAACCTCAGATGGTAGAAGGCTGAAAAAGCTCTCTGGGCTTCCTTTTATAAAGATACTAATCCCCTTCGAGAGGGCTCCTAATAACCTTCTCAAGTCCCCACCTTCTAATGCTATTACATTGAGAGTTAGTTTCAGTATAAGTTTTGACAGCAGGCTGTGAGGGCAAGAGAAGATACATGTTGGCAATACCAGCACTTAGTAGGAGGATTTCTCAGAAGGGCAAGGCTAGCCTGGACTATAGAGAGAGCATCAGGCCATACTGGACCACAGTGATTCACTACTGTAAAACAGATGATTTGGGGGACACAAATGAAATCGATGGTAATTGTTGTCTGATCAGTGGATACATGTCCCCTCTCGCCTTACCTTCTCCGACCTCAGGAGTAGCCCCTCCCTGCTTGGTCAATTCCTTTCTCCTCTGGGTTTTATGATACCACTAGGCCCTGCTTGGCTGTGGACCCCAATCCCTTGCCTTGTTTTTCCTGGACCGAAGCTCAGTGGTAATGTATCTAAGGACTTGCTCTAGAGGTCCTCCTCTTTCTTTTTCTTTTCTTTTAGACTTCCCTCTCCTGGGTTTGGAACATCTCTATGCTGATGTCACTTAAGTGTGAGTCTCTTGCATAGTTATCTCTGAATTTCATCCTTTATCCATTTGGAGGTCGTGTACAGTTCTCAGACTTGTGATAACCCAATGGAAATGTTGCTCTATCTACTGCAGTTTACCCTCCTCACATCCTCAGCCATAAAGGTCTTTAAACACACCATGCTGGCCCTGCCTCAGAGCCTTTAGGGAGGTTGTTTCTGCCCAGAAAGGGCCCCCCTCCCAACCCCAACTCTTTTCTCATGACTGGTGACTTGTCATCTTCCAGATCACGTGATCAGATGTCACCAGGCCAGACAAGCCTCCCTTGACCATTCTTCCTAATGGAGGCCACATACTGCCTCATTATTATTTTAGCTTTCTACCAGTTACTAGGAGTCATTATTTTATTCTCTTGTATTTTACTTGTCACCCAGCTTCCTTTCCTAGCACATTCTCTGTAAATCTTGGTTGAATTAAACACATTGAAAGGCCTTTGGAGGTTGTCCTGTCTGCAGGCTGTGGACCCACAGAATTACTAGCTTGTATCTAAAAGTCCACAAGCACCAATCATTGCTTGGAAAGAACTAAACAGTAACCTCATTCACCTGCTCACTAATCCATTCTCTTCTTGTGGTAGTGGGGACTCAACCTAGGGCCTTGTGTGGGCAAGGCAAGCTGTCTACCACTGAGCTGCATCCTTGGTCCCCACAGGATGTGTCCTAAAACCTCAAGTGGATGCCTGAAATCTTGGTTAGTACCAAACCCTTCTATATTCTGCTTTTTTTTTTCTATACATATATACTCGTCTCAAGTTTATGTATTATATAAGGTAAGGGATGAACAACCTGCCACTGATCTTAGCAACCTCAGCATACATTTGCTTATCCTTTTTTTCTGTTTGTTTGTTTTTGTTTTTTTATGTCAACCTCTTTTACATTTGCTCTTAAAGGGAACCATTCCCCTGCCTCCACGCCAGGCTTCTCTGTGGTGTTTTTGAGTTGCCAGCATTGATGCTTTGGCATTTCAAGTCCATTGTTAGCTGAAAAAAATAATTACTTGAACATAATCATGCAACACTAGGACAGCAGTTGCATAGTATGATGGCTCCTGAGTGACTAAGAGAGCCACAGCCTATATGACATGGATGCTCTGCACAATCAATTGAATCACATTCTCTCTGTGTGTGCAGCAGAACAAACACACAATCTAAGACATACAAATAATTTATCTCTGAAATCTTCCATTTAGTGTTTTAAGACCTTGAAATTGCTGGAACACATACCTGAGAGGAAGCATATTGAGGAAGAGTTTCTTTTGGTTTAGAATTTAAGAAAAACACAGTCAACCATGGCAGGGGATGGCAAGCAGTCATGAGCCTGAGGCATCTGTCACATGGTCTCCTCAGTCCAGGACAGAAAGCGGGCTCCAAAAATCTAAAGGCCTTTCCCCAAGGACCCTACTTCCTCCAGTGAAGCTCCAATTCCAAGAGGTTCTACAAGCTTCCAAAACAGCACCGCTGGCTGGCTGTAGGGGAACATTCCAACCAACGAGCCCAGAGGATGCATTTCACATTCCGACTACAAATAAGGGGAGAACTACTATATTAACACCTTTCACATGATGTTAAATAAAACAGATTCAGCTGAAGACACTACTAAATTCAGGGGGCCTTTTCCTCTTCGTGTGGCTTCTTGGTTAACGTATGACAAGTACACGCAGATGGGCTGATTCCTTCCACTCTTGAAGGTTGAAAGGCACTAAGATTGTTCACATAAACTCCTATCATGGCTGCAGAGGCTGAATTCAGAGGGATGGAGATTCCTTCAAGGTTACATTCTTCATCTGCGGAAAGGCCCCAGGGAGACGGGAAGGAAAAGGTCAGGGTGCTAGGGAGCTACGTGGCGTGATGATATACAGCTTGGCTGTGAAGACACTGCAGGGACACTGGTGGTCTCAGGCTAGGCTGACTCTCATGATTTAAAGGCTCTTAGAAGGTAGCAGCAGGCTGAAGACTTCACATCTGAGTCTGAAGAAATAAAAGGAAAGAAAAGAAAAAGAGTTGTGGCTAGGGGAAGGGTATGGTCCCTGTATAAAGGTCCTGCAGTAAAGACCTCATGGCCACGTGCACTTGACAGAGAGCAAGTGCCACACGTGGGCTGGAAACGAGTGTTTCAGTCAGAGGAACAAGGAAGCACTGAGGGGTCCGTGAGAAGGTCACAGCCACAAAGAGAATGGAAATGGAACGCTCTAATGAGCTCTCTCGGGTTGGGGTAGTCAGGGAGGGACAGTGTGGCAGAGGCAGCTGAGCTGAGGCTGGAACTAGTGTTACTGGATCCTGAGGTGTTGAATAGACGGGTGTCCAGGCTGCGGTGCGGCAAGAGATGACATCTCTGCATTAACCAGTGTGGCTTCCGCCAGGCTCTGCTGTCTTGCTACAGCTGAGGCTCATTCACCTCTTGACTTGGACTTGAACGCTCCTCCCACTGTTCCTTGGGGAGTTTGGAGTCCCTGGAGGTTACACTTGAGCACCACACTCCCTACTTTGGAGCTTGCTCGTGCTCTTGCTAGCCCTCGGGTGTCTGATGTCCTTTCTAACCAAAATGTTGAGGAGGTCATGGATTGCCTTTGGAGGTGCCTAGGAGGTAAGAAAGGGAGTGGTGGAGACCTCCAGTCATATTCCTGGTTAGACAGACTAGTCTGGCATGGTGATAACCATGTCAGGTTAGTGTGTATGTGTGTATGTGTGTGTGCACACATGCAGGTTTCCTCTGTATGCCTGTGGTTCTGGCAAGTGAGCAGTTGTTGACTTGAATTGTGTGTCCACATCCTCTGGGTGGCTAGCCCACGGAGGGCTCTTCTCAAACCCTGAGTCTTCCTGTTTCTGATATCTGCTTTCACTCGGCACACTCCCGCTCCATGTTCTGATTCGCCTTTCTGTGGTTCCATGTTTTCCTATTTGTGGTTCACACCCAACACACTGATCTCATCAGCCTTATCTCAAAGGCCTGGCCGCTTCTCTCAGCCTCATTTTCTCTTCTGTAAGGAGGGGAGCAATGCATATTTTCTTGCTTTCTGTTGTGTGTCAAATGAACACCAAGTGTAAGAAAGTGCCTCTCATGGGGCTGGGCCCAGCGCTCATCCAGTATGAATTACCCAAGGCTGACGTTCTGGAGGGAGTGGCTGAGCTGAGGGAAATGGCCTCTGAATCCAGGGTTCTTTCTCCTCTATTCGGACACTTGTGAATGACCTCTAGAAACCGCATGCCCTAAATCCCCTCCCTGCAAAGTTGCCACTTCTTGATTCTTCAGGCTTGCACCAAGATTTTGGTGCGATCTCTTTAATTTTACTAATTTGGGCTTCTCTGACAGCATGTGGTATAGGCACTAAGGTTATAGGGCCTATTTTCATATGTCACGTGAGGGATGGGCATAACCTGGCCTGGGGACTAGTGATAGACCGTGAGCCATGCTCTGGGATAGTAACTCCCAACTAGGGACCTCACTCTTCCAAGGACGTGGCAGAGCTGAGCCCAGTTGATTCAGGTTCTGTGCATGTAGCTGGAATGCCCACCTTGTGCCAGGCTTGTAGAAGTTACTGAGAAGAGGTGAAGAGTAGGAGAAAGACGAGATCGGGGAGCCCCAGTGACCCTAGGCTCAGCAGACCAACCTGTCTTACCATCTCCCTACTACTGTCTGTTTTCTTTAACCGGATCTGACAGCAGGAAATGATTAGACTGGGCAGCTCGTTAAGGATCATCGATTGACTACATTTCTATCATCAGGTGCCTCGAAGGGAAAAGCTAGGCCATGGTGTCCATAGAAGAGTACTCAGTTTTACCTCTGGGGAGATGTGGTGCCTGGTTGTCTACATCTTCTGGCCACTAATCCCTTGGTTGAAAGCATGTAAGCCTGTCTGCAGATTCCATCCTGTCCCATGCCATAGTCAGCCTGCAAATAGGTAGGATACTTGGCTTTTCCTAGGTTTATCACTGAATATCCTGGATCCTAGAAAATGCTGGGCAAACTGAGCAGTCAGTTACCCATTATCATCACTGTCAACCATTCACCACCGCCATCATCATCACCATCACCAAACACCATCAATCATCATTGCCATCACAACCACTACCATCATCATCACCACTATCATCTCTCCTCTTCTTCTCCTCCCCCTTCATATTTTCCATATGTGTAGATGTTTGTCACACACTAAGCCTCCATGAGGTAGATGGTGCCCTCTAGGAAGCTGAGGTAGGAAGGTCAAGGTCATAGTTCATTCACACTATCAGCCCTACTATTATTATATTTCCCAAACTTAAGTTCAATTCTCTGCTAAGACTTCCCTAATCCTCTGAACCTGGAAGCTGGTTTCCTTCAAGCCTCCACTTTGTCGTGGTCCCTGGCCTTTAGCACCATCTGTGACTGTGACTCTTGAATTGTCAGAACCCCTGTTAAAGCAGCCTTTTTTTAAAATCTCTCTCAAGCCAAACTTCTTTAAGAGCTTGGAATGTTGTGCTTCCAAGCTCCTACAACAGGCAAGTCTTGAAACCATCTCTCTGAATCCCATGAGACCAGTGACCCCACCTGCTCACTAGTGCCCCTCTTGTGGTTCATTCTCTGTTGGACAGCAACCATTCCTTTTCCCCATTGCTGGGACTATCTACAATCTTCTGCTGGCACAGGACCTTGTCTGGTCCTAGGTCTGGCATCCTTGAGACTACCGACTAATTATGTACGATGCTTAGTCTCACCAGGATGATTTGCCATTGGTCTAAGGTTAGAGAAGTCTTTGCTCCTTGCACTATTAACATGACACAGGGTTTATACAATCTTTGTAAATATCAATTTGAGCAGCCAATAGCTGGGAAGACAGATAGACCACTGAAAATAGCATCTTGCACTTTAAAGGCATGTATAAGTGACTTTTGGGTAGGGTGGGCTCGATTAAAATCAAATTGATTCAAATCATGATGTGAATCACTAGTCAGGAAGAGTCGATTAAATCAATACTTTCCCTTCAAAAATGCATTCATTTTTGATACAATTTTAATGCACAGGCCTCCCCACTCTGACAGAGATAGATGTGGCTCTCATTTTTAGAAGTTACATAGCATGCATTTTTAAGCTGTGATTTATTTTGACATTTTCTTGAATCATTTTTGCAGCCACGTCTGAGTTTTGAGTGATGACTTGGTTATTTTATTTACCAAAGCTAATCAAACAAATGTGTATAATTTCCCCAACAAAATAAGCATGTGCACTTTTGAATGTGTAACTATTTTTTGCTGTAAAAATGTGTTTTTGTGGAGATGAATTAGACTGTTTCATACAGATCCAACCCCAAACACTTGTACCCATGAATTTTGGGAGTTAACCCATTCCATCATGCGTATTTACAAATTAGGAAGGAAAGGGGAGGGGGGTTCTACGTGTATTCCCAAACTATTTAACTGTAGAGCAAATTACAGTCTTCTTAGCTTCTTCTATGCAAGAAGTAGTGGGTTACAGTTACAGACATGGCATCCCTCTGAATCGTTGTTGTTGATCCCTGTGTTTGACTGCTGCCAGCCTCAATCTCCTCCTCTGATCAGCTGAGCCTTGTCACATCTGAACAAAGTTTTCTTCACTGGATCAGTTGAATTTTATTTTCAGAAGGTGCTTTTTTTTTCTTTTTTCTTTTTTCTTTTTAATATCAGCCCCAAACATTTGGAACTAGATATAGCCTTAGTGACACCAACAGGCATCCTTCCCTCAGCCCTGGGGTGTTGGGAGGGGCTCCTTATGTCCTAACAGACCTGGTGAGTATGTGAGGTTAGGGATGTGCTGGTATCTTTTCCTGAGCCTCGAGTTGTGTTCAACCCCATGGCTTCCACATTCAAGACATACCTGCATCTAGTCTCTACTTGGTTAGTAAGAGCTTGTATCTTACAAGCTGAGAAAACGGAACCTGCCTTTGTTCCCACATTTTCATAGGCCTCTAAGCCATCAGTTTTCAATGTGTGGGTTGTGACCCTTGAAGTCAGATACTAAGTGAATTGTTTATATGAGGCTCCAAGCCAGGCAGGAGAACCATATTCTCTGAGATGCCCAGAATGGGAGGTTTATTATAGTCATTCCTGGATTGGGTCACATCACCCCTTTATATTCTTTCATGCCAAGTGCTATTTGCCATTTCTTCAAAAGATAAAAGCGAAAGCCCATTTTCAGCTACAAATGGCTATCTACTGTTGGTTCACAGCTGACCTTTGCTGGATTCTTCTGGAGAGCAGCTCCCAACTCAATGGAATGGACACCACATGGTTCTCTGGCCATGATGGCGGTAGAGAATAAACTGAGACTTCCCAGTTAAATTTGAATTTCAAACAATGAATCTGTGTAAATATATGCCCTGTGTGGCTTGGGCTGCATTCATGCTACACATTTATTAATTATGCATGTAACTGAAATTTTTTGGCAAGGTGTCCAGCTCTTTATCCACCAACCGCATTGTCCCGATTACTCAGGCTAATGTGCTATGTTTTGTTTTCCATTCGACTTTAAGGTGTTGAATACCAGGCCACTTCAGTTAATTCTTTCACCATATCATCTGCTTTTCTGTGTCCTGTTATCAAAAAAAAGTAAATAAATTTTTAATAAGCTCCAACTTCATGCCATGCAGTGTTTTCATCAGGACACTTTCATGGTTCATGCCTGCTTAAGCCAACGTGAACAGGTACCAGGTCTCAGGGGCCTAACGAAGTGCAGGGAGTCTGGAGGAAGGAGAAGTACCCTGCTCTGATCTCTTCTGGGAATAGAAGGGGGATCTGATATCTGGAGGTCTACAGGAGGTAGTAACAGTGATTGGGGCAACATGAGCTGTGTGATACTGAGGAGCTTTTGTGGCTTACAGAACCTGGGTGGGGGGGCACACCCCAAAATCACTTCCCCTTGATGCATGAATTTCCAATAGAATGAGACTCCTCCCCTGTCCGTCTTGTCCCAGTTGGCTTAGGCAGGCATGAGCGCGCAGGTGTAAGGACGACCAGGCAAAGAGATGTAAGCGTACATGTTAATGAGAACAGTGCATGGCACAAAATCAGAGCTGCTCAAAGCTCTTGGCTCACACAAGTTACTACCCCAAAGGAGTAGCCAGCTAAGCCAAATAAGATAGCATGCATTTCCATGTTTTATTTTTTTTTCCTCCCTAGAATTAAGAATAACTTTAGGCTGGTGTCTGGATTGTTCCTCTCATTCTAAATCTCATCCTTGCACCCCAAGCTTATCTGCTTCTCTCCAGGCCTTGGAGCAGCAGTGCCCTGAGATGGAGTCCACACAGCATATTCTTCAGTGGCTCTGAGTTTGCAGTCCTGCCAGCCAGTGCCTGGCTGCCTCTGGCCTCTATCCTGTCCCTTGCCTCCATCCCAGAAACCTCTGCCATCTCTGCTGTTGCTCTCCAACCTGGGCTCTCACCAGGCTGTCTGGCCTTGAAAGGTTTTCTTGCTTTATCCCAAGGGAGAGTATCAGCCTCTGGGGGCCTGAGAGTTCCCTATTGTAGCACTCCCAGAGGGCTGTCCCCAAGGAAGTTGCTATCAGCTGGCTCAATGCCCTGGGCAAGAGAGACTGATGGAGGTCCAGTGGGTGGGCAGAGGAATCTTTAGGGACTATGTGCGCCAAGGACTGCTTTCATGAGCAACTCAGACCTCACTCCTTTATTGTAAGGAGCTATTGTTTTATTGCTTTAACTCCGAACACAATTTCCTAATAACCTGTAAAACAATGGGGTTTTCTTATCAATCTGTGTTTCTTTAATAAGGGGAAGGCTGATTAAGGTGGGGGCAGGCATAACTAGGTGGGTTTAGGATTGTGTATCATTATCAAACTTAATTACCATTTCCCAGACCTTTCCGAAACTCTGAGAGTCATCCACAAAGATCATTACCATTCGAGTCTTTTCTTTCTAATGAGCCTGAACTTTCCCTGCCACAGCTTAAGTCTGATACTCTTCAGCTGTTGTCCCTGTTGACTAATGAATGTAATTGGTCCCAGGCTTTTTTTTTCAGCCTCCTACTTTTAGACCTAGGACTGTCTCTGCTGAAGACAGACCTTTCTCAAGATCACCCTGCCCCTTCGCGTCCCTCCTGTATTGGATCCCCCTCCCTCCTGCCTCCAGTTGCTTTCTTCTGTGGCTCTACCCTCTTGTTGAACCTCATCCCTCCTGAGTTGTTTTTAACAGCTCCGTTTGTAACCTGGGACCCGGTTTCCCCTGCACACTGTGTGCTGAATCTTGACCGGGTGCCTCTGCAGTGCACAGTTGTCCATTAACCTTGCCTCTAACTGAGAAGCTACACGTGCACAGTGGAGAATAGCGAAGGGATGCAGCTACCCTGATAATTATGGAGTGAAACCCAAAGGTAATGCGATTCAGTGAGAAATGTGTGTATTTTGCTGGTGCTCAGGGAAAAGGCTGTTTAATTAGAGATGAATAAGGAGACAAGTCAAGATTTCTGGAGATGTTGAAAAGGGGACTTCTGGGCATTTTCAATGTCGTTATCGGATGATTTAACTGTTTATTATTTTAAATTTGAATTTTCAACTTGGGCTTTCATTTGATAAAGGAACCCTTCTGCTTTGGAGATTAGGAACAGCAATGGAGACGGGGAAAGCAATGTCTTGGACAAAGGAGAAAATAATTTGCTGTGATAACAGAAAGGAAAAGGAGGACAGAGACTACTGAGGGAGACTGGTGATAGAGAGAAACTGCCGAAGATTGCAGAAACTAACTTGGGGTAGGTCAAAATGAGAGAACAGGGGTTGAAAGAAGCAAGCGGGAGATGGCTATCTCGTAATTAGGACAAGCCCTTTTAAAATCGGATCACTACGGGTCTACAAAGTTTCATGACCTTGAACATCTTACTTGGACAAACCCTTTGTTTTACTCATCTGTGAAATGGGTGAAATAATGCTTACCACTTACATAGTGAGAATCACACGGGACATGATTGTAGTGACAGCACATTTTCTGCACTATCTCATGAACAGAAGCTGTAATTATGGGTTTTTTTTTTTCCAAAGAGGTGTGAATAGCAAAGCTAACCACTGCTCTTCCCTCAGAGCTGCTTCAGTTCCAGCTACTATCACAAGGGAACAATGTAGCGTTGTTCCTGTTTGTGTGATAAGTCATGCAGTTTCTTAACTGGTAAAATAGTATTATTCCATTATCATCCTTTCTAGGCTTTTTTAAAAATTGCCTACATGCCTATGTGTATACGGACATGTGATATGAGTGGATGTGTACGCATCTCACCTCTTATGCCCTTCTCATTGGCCATAGTGAATCAACAGTTATCACAGGATGTTGGTGGCCTCTTCCTATAGAAGTCACCTTGATAGGGCGTGTTCCCTGCTACTATTTGCTGGGCTACTTCTCTCTGATAGGAAATGGGTCTTCTTTAATGGCCGGCTGAGGAAACAGAGGAGTTGGGGGACAGTATCCACAGAAGAGACAGACTTCTGAGGTGTGGTGCTGTGGCTGGAGTTGGAGTGTGGCTGGGCATCATTGCCTGTTACTTTCATGTCTTGTTTTCTGGGTAGGTCACAGACCTTCTGAGTTCTACTTTTCTGATACAGGAAATGTGGCTAATATGATGGAGCTCAAGGGCCGGCTGGAAGGATAGCATTTATAGGAGTCCAGGAGAGATCATCTTAAGTCAGGTTGTCAGTGTTTGCCAATTACAGCAAACCGAGGGTGTGTGAGATACAACAGGTATAAGACAGAAGCTTGCCCTGATTCTCCATACTGCCTGAACATGGTTCCTCTGCAGCAACCCCAACTGTCAAGCCAGTGTTCTGCAGGATGTCTTCCATATGGGAAGGTCAGCAGTGACACAGGAGAGGGGACTAGAGTTGACTCTGTACCAAGGTAGGATGTTGTCACAGAATCTTACCTGTTCAAATCGCTAATCCCCCTATAAACTATCTGTTTCTGGGCTGGCAAAATAACTCCCAGAGTAAAGGCACTTGCTGTTGAGGTTGGCAACCTAAATTGGATCTCTGAGGTCTGCCTGGTAGAATGAAAGAACCAGCTGCTACCTGAGGGTTGTCCTCAGACTCTATTCATGCAGTCCTGTGTATGTATGCGTACAAATAAGCAAATCAATAAATGTAATTTTTAAAAGGAGAGGACTTACGTTGCTTGACTGCAACTTTCCCTCTCCCCCATGTAGGGAAGAACTTCTAGATCTCCCTGGCTTGGGGGACCTTCATCTTTTCCTTCTACTATGGTAACTGTGCAGAGGATGCATTTGTATGCTTCTTCTTGGATGAACATGTCTGCTGTCAGCTTATTTTATCTACGTAGTTATTAGGCCCTCAAAAGGAAGAGCGGTTGTTTTCCCATACTTTCAGGACACATGTGACTGCAATGAATGGTCAATAAGAGGAGAATCACTGAGCAGGGGAGCTCTCTATGAAGGTGTGTGCAGTATCTCTTCTCTGCTCCCTGCTATCAATTGTCCTTATGGCTCCTCTAGCTGTTCTTAATACACAATGGGTTCCAAGGCTGTAGGTGATCTGGATCTACTATAGTTAAGACTACTATGGATAGTCAGTGGATTGGTGGGGCCTTGTAGCCAAGAAGTACTTATTGAGGTAAGTGTCAGGCATCGGGCTATGCTGTGCTGCACAATTTTTAAAGTGTGTCCAACCTGCAGGCCCTGGGCTGCCTGTGGCAAAGGATAGCCACGAGTATGGTCCAAAGCCAAATCAGAAACTTGTTTATACTTTCATGAGATATGTATGAAGGGGCATCTTTATTTTGACATTCAGTAGTTAAATTCTCAGTGCTGATGGCCTGTGTAGTTGATTTTTTCATGTTATGGTGTCCAAAGTTTGAACACCAATCGCAAGGAGCTCAGTTGCTGTGTCTGCAGCTGTCAGAGTTGTTGAAATGGTCCTTTATGGATGCTTTCTCCCTATCTCATGCTTATGCATTTAGAGCCTGTCAGAAGGCAGGATGGAAAAAGGGTCCCCACTCCACCTTCCAGTGCTGGGGGTGGAATGAATCCACTGAGCTACATCCACAGCCCTAAAGTGGGTCTTCTTACTGTGGGCTCTGGACTTCTGCCAGCCTTGAAGTGAAGTCATGTTATTCAAATGGAATATTTGTGATTCAATAATCAATTCAATAACAAAAGGAAAAGAAGCTCCCCGCCAGTCCTGACGGAGTAAATCATCCTGAAGGCAGTGGAGCAGCAGCTCCTAATAGCTCTTGTAAACACGCTGTCACTCCCAGGGCTGGGCCTTGGCCAGCACATGCTCTCCTGATTCCTCACTGCTTCTGGGAAGTGCCTGATATCCAGCTGTGACATGCATTCTGCATCAGTCAAGAGATGCTTTTCAGACCTTGAGTCTCCGGGACCCAGAGATCATTTCTGATTGTTTCCAGCTCACTCAACAAACCTTTTAGGAGGCTTCCAGGTAGCTGGAGTCTCAACGCTGTGCAAGGTGCATTTGCATGTGGAAAATGTATAGGGGATGGTCAAGGGAGGAAGGTCCCTGATGTGTGCAGAGTTTTACATGTGCTGTGGTCAGTGTTCCCTGTATCTTCCCTCTGTAAGCTCTATTCAAAGGTGAGGAAGCTAAGGTATGTAGAACAATGACTTTTCCAAGGCCACACAGCTGAGAGTTGGGTCCAGGGCTGACCCTGCACAGCAGTATCACTTAAAAATCTCTTTCATGGACTGCATGCAGACGTGAGGACCTGAGTTTGGATCCATGAAGCCCAACACAAAGCACATGTCTGACATCCAATATTTCTATGACAAGATGGGAAGTGGAGGCGTCACGGAAGCTCAAGGAACCAGCTGGCCTGGTTGTAGGAGGTGGCAGCCAACAAAGAGAGCCTGTCTCGAAGGCAAAGCCTAAGAGCCAGGGTTGTCTTCTGACCTCCACAAGAGTGCCTTGGCAGTTGCTACCTTCTCCCCTGTCTCCCAGCCACACACAGATGCATTTCAACAAAATCACTACTGTAGCACTCTATCTTCTCCAGTGAACTTCCACCCTCTCTATTTCTCCTTCACATCAGGGTCATTCCTCACCCACATTGCCTTCTTCCAGAACTCTGACAAAGGCAGCTGGTGCCAATGTAAAAGCCGGCTATGTCCAGAGAACTTATATCTAAATAGAATGCTAATTGAACAGAAGAACCTTCCAGGAACAAAGCATGGGGTCTTGCATGGCAATAGAGAGGCCTTATCAAATCCACTGTCATCTCTCCCCTAGTTAAATTGATGGCTCTCCCTCTCCTTCCTTTTGCCCAAAGAGACCCATGAGCCTTTAAAATGTGAATCAGATCAAACCCACTCTCAATCTTACTGTGGCACAGTCTTCTCCAGACTTCTAGGGCCGAGCATGAGCTGATCCCTCTTTCTTTCCCTCCCTCCCTTCTCCCTTCTTCCCTCTCTGACCTCATCTCTCCCTGGGTTTTCTTTTAGTGTCTCTACTCCAGCTCCACAAGATTTGAATTCACAGCATGTCTCCTCTCCCCAGGGAGCTGTAAATGTGGGCCCTAACTTCATTTTATTTAGAAGTCCCTTCCCATGTGTTAACCTAAGTATTGTTGTCCCTTGTCTCTCTAGTCCCCAAGCTGATTTTTCTTTGTAATACAGGTACTTTCCCATCTCTGTGCTAGAATGCATGCTCCATGAAGGCAACGTCATTGATGATTTAATGCACCATGGTATATGACCCATGCCTAGAACAATTCCTGGATATAGTTGTCATACAACAGATAGGTGTCTTTATTTAAAGCACATCCTTACAAATAAAACATTTTGAGCCCATGAAAATTTCCAGGAATGATGTGAAGTTTCTCATGTCATCTGGACATCATGAAAATCCCGTGAAGGGAGCCCTGTTGATATTTCCATCTTGCATAGAGAGGATGTATCTCTTAGCTAGTGTTACATAGCTGGTTAGTATTGTAGCTGTTTCGTTCCAGCTCAGAAGCCTTTAAATCCTCTTCCTGAGTGACCACTCACTACCATCACTCCAGCAAGTAGAAGGAGGGTTTTCTTTGCTTGCCCCCCTTCTGGATCCTGGTAGTTTGCAGAACTTTGATGTTTCCTTGCCTGTGTTGTCTTCTGTGTTCAGGGCTCAGCTGTTTAAGAGCAAAAGCCAATGTACCATGTATGGAGAACAAAGATCAGACAGGCAATTAACAAACCCAACACAGAACTGACAGGCCAGGTATGGTCACACCAGGAAGAGCACTGGGCTTGGAGTCTGCTGTCTTGTGATACTTGGAAGGCACATTTGTACATGGTGTCCCTCTGCATTGCTTCCCTCACTGTCCCCCTATCTAAGAGGATGTAGGGAAAGAAGAAATTCACCTTGTTCAGGGATCTTGTTGAAGAACAGTTAGAGTCCTTGTCTTGGGACCAAATGTTTTATAAGCCTCCTCTCCGAGTGTCCTAGTCTATAAGTCTGTGTGACTAGCAGAGGAGGGACCAAGGAAGGAAAACCTTTCTAAGTAGATCGGAATAAGGCTGGTGAATGAAGAGGCATGGGCAGGACCAGACGGAGGTGAGAACAGAGAGAAATGGAAGCAATCAAGAAGGTAAAAGAAAAGGAAAAAGGAAATGAGTAGGGGAGAAAATCTACTTGGCACACGTGTATATGTGGGTATGATGTATATTCATGTGTGTTTGTGTGTAATATGCATGATGGATGTGGGTATGTTTATGGTGGGTGGTAGGGTTATACAAATAATCATGGGAGAGGAAGTGCCCACTCTGGGTCCACCACAATTGGGCCTTCCCCTTCCCACCCTGATATGCTCCTCTCTGCCCCGGCTCTCTATGCTTTTCTGTTTGTCTACATATCTTCATCTCGCCTTTCTTCTGTCTCCCCTTTCCCTCTTATCCTTTCTCCACTGCAGCCTCCGTGTCCCCTGGCAAAAACCTCCCTCCCACACACCTGTGGTATCGAGTGAGTAGCTCCCACGGCAGGCAGGGCAGTGTCCTAGTTATATGGCCACCTAGCAGCACAGGGCCCTGCTCTTGGGCTCACACTCTACTCTCCTGCTCCGAGATGCTTAGCAATTTTGAGACGGCCTGCCTTTTCGTTTTGCATTTTGCCCTATAAATTCTACCATCAATCTTGCCGTACAGCCCAGAAACTCACTGTAGGGTCTGAGGGAGCAGAGAGCTGTCAGAATTGAGAAGAGGGCGGTGGGTGAGGAGAGGGGGAGGTTCTGCTAAGCAGGACCGAATGGGGAGCAACTTAGAAACTTCAGGGGCCAGATTTATGAGAGCAATTGAGCCTAACTGGTTCTGGCAGACACAGGCTAGGGCCACAAAGCACACAGGGTCTAGCTGTGCCCCTTCCCCCAACCCCACACACCCAGGGCAGGCTTCTGTGAAGGAGGAGCCCGCTTATGTTACATTACACCAGCTTCTCATGGAAACTTCTGTGCTCTCCCTTGAGTTAACACCCCAATTCTACCTCCTAAAAGCCACAGTCCCCCTTTATCCTTATGGATATTCCAGTGTCCTCTGGCCTTTGTTCACGAACTAGGTGGAGAAAGCCAGGGCCCGGGAGAGCTCAGACTGATGGTGGGTATATCTGTGGATGACCCTACTTCTACTTTAATTTCACCAAGGTCAAGGAGGCCGTGCTAGAGCTGTGCTAATAAAGATGCATGGCCTCAACTGCTCCTAGAAGCACAGTGCCCCTGCCTGATCAGGCCAGCCTTTGCATCCCTTCAACATCCAACTTCTCAAACTTCTAAATTTGCACTTTTGCAATTAGCCAAAGGTTCTTGGATCATCCACTGACTCAGTGATTTGGGCATTTGCTTACATACCAATACTTTCATGAACCTGGAAAAACAGCAACAACCTCAGACCTCAGGATGTAGGATTTCAAATTAAAATTGGGAGTAGGGCTCGCAGCTCTGCCCTTGTTTGTTTCGGCTGCACTGGCTCGTGGCTGTCAGCTGCCTCTTCCCCAGCACACTGATAAATTGCTGCGGAGCATTTTTCAGGCTGGTAGAAAATGAATGAGTCACAGAGTTTGTGGAGCCTAACTGCAAGCTTGCTGGAGTTTGAGGTAAAATGGGCAGGTGGTGGGAGATCATCTTCCTGACAGGGGCTCTCCCAGGGTCACGAGCATCTCTGTGTCTGAGGACAACCCAGTCTAGGCAGGGCCTGGAAGGTTCCACACATCTAGGTACATCACAGAGGAAGAAAGGCTAGAATCTACGTGGCCCCAAGTAGCCCCCTCCATAACATTCAAACTGATCCCTTGGGGTCTTTTTAGAAAGCTTAATGGGTGCTGGGCTCTCAGTCACTTTGTGGCAGGTACTGAGGACTGAGTGATGGTGGAACAGCCAGGGTGAAGCCAGGGTCATGACTTGAATTGTGGGATTCAAGTGTATATACCCTGCCATAGCATGCTGCCGTTCCTTGGGACTTGGCTTGGGTGGTGCCTTTCAGCTCATCTCCCCATCACAGAGACACTGGGAGGTGCTTTGTGTGACTCAGAGGGGCACTGAAGGGCTATGGCATTAGGGCAGGTGGATTAAGCTGTTTTCCTTACCTGGGTTTGGGCCAGCCTGGTGCATTTCCCTCCTCCCTGTCACCATGCCAGCTCCTTATGGAGCCAGCAAGTCTATCACCCCACTGGGATGGGGGAGACAAATGACAGCAGTAACATGGACTGAGCAGGATTAGATAAAACCCAAGAGCAATCACACAGAGCAGTGGACAGTCATTTAAAAGAAAATCTATCTCGTCCCCAGCCAGGGCTCCTTCAGAAGAGAAAGCCATCTTCCAGTTGCAGGTTAGCGTTTCCAGCTAAGTATCAGGCTCGGGGGGAGATGGGTCCCCCATGTGCTGAGGGCTCGTGTCCCTAGACGGCTTCAGATGAAATCTCGCAGAGTCAAAGGTTAAGAGGGGGCTTTGGAGACAGACTGCTTGTATCCAGACCCCAGGAGAGTGCTTCTCATCTGCCTGTCCCCTGGTCAGGAGCACTCAGCACCCATATGTTCTCCTTTGTAAAAGGGGCACTATAAACACATTTGCTTCAGAAGGCTCTTGTGAAGAATAAATGAGGGAATACAAGCAAAGTGTTTGGCCCATAAGCAGAATGCAGCAAATGACAAATATGAAGATTAGAGGGCAGATTTGGGTTGTCTACCGTGGCTGAAGACAGATACACTCTAATTAACATAGCTCCTGTCACCTTCCCTGTGTGGCCTTGTAAAAAGCAACCAGAGGGTTTAATGTTATTTCTGAGATACTGCCCTTCTGCCATCACTGGCCAGGAAGGAAGGTAAGGAAAATAAGTATTGCATTGTCTTCATTTTCCCCAAGTGGCTTTATTGAGAGATCCACCTAAGATCCATCTGTATAAAATGTCCAGGTCAATATGATAGTATACGCACAGGCTCAAGCAACCATCACAATATTATAGACCATCCTGATCCTTTTGGAAGAAAGTCTGCTTCCATTAGCGCTCACTCCTCACGTCCTCTACCAGATCTGATCTGGCCAGCCACTGATATACGTCTGCTCCCATAAGTTTTCCCCACCTGGATTTTTCTCCTAAGTAGACTTCTCTCTTTTGCGATTTACCAATTGGCTTCTTTCATTGGGCATATTATTATTTTCTTGGCTTACCTATGGTATTGGCACTTCACCCATTTTCTCTGGCAAATAATATTCCATTGTATGAGTATCTAGTTTTACCCATCAGTTGATGAGGTGATGGGCATTTGGGGGGGGGGGTCTTTTTACTGTGAATAATCCAGCATCCTTTAAAATACTCCTGAGCTTCATTATTCCAATCTGTTGCTGTGTTCAGGAATGCTAGCTCTGGGTCTTTGGGTTGCTTTGAAGGCTGGGGCTGAGGAATTGAAATGGTGTTACCACACATCTTTTGTTACTGAGGTGGCCACTAGGTACAGACCTCTTTTGCTATGGTGTCTGTGTCTTCTCTCAGAAGAATTTGGTATATGGCACCAGCTGTAGTGGGCAGCAGAGTCCTGACCAGCGCTTCCCCTTTTGGAAGTGGACTTATCACCCCTTTCTGAAAATGGCTTGGAGGCAAGATGCAGATCTTTCTGGAAGCAGTGGGGTCCCCAAGCTTTGTTTTGAAATCAGAGAGGGAGAATGGACACCTGTGGGGGTGATATCCAAGCTCTTTCTGCCAGCTTCTTTGGTCTCAAGTTACAGGAGCAAGCACTGTTCATTCCCAGGCTGTATGAGTTGCCTCAGCTATGGGGTGACATTGAGCAAAGACCTCGGAGCCTCAACCCTTGTCTGAATCACTGGGCGGGGTGAGTCCACCTCCTGAACATCACAGAGCATCAAGTGAATGGATGCTTGGGAAGACAGAGAGCCATGTCTACACAACGGGTCATGTTATTAAGTGAGGAGGGTCAGACACCTGTGTCATCCTTTGCCATAGAAACAGACAGCCCTGTCTTTGACGCTGGGTAAACTGAGGCAGGGAAAGCAGTCTTAGGGACAGAGACAGAGATCTTGTCAGTTTTTCAATAGACACAGTTACCCTGCCACAGTGTGGCTCTGTTTTCCTGGATGTGGGTTCTCTCTGTCCCAAACCTGGTCCAAGGAAGAAACTTAGAGACATATGCTACTGTCTGTATAAAGCCAGGTAGCATGCTACAAGCCTGTCTCCATGACCCTACACTTTCATGTTTGTCATGATATCTCTGGCTTTTCAGGGTCCTTCCAGAGTATCAGGGGCCCCTCACCACTTTCTTGACCCGAGGGCATATGACTCATACTCTGACCCACATCAGGTGGGAAGAAAGGTGTTCTCCACCCTTCTCCATTTCCTCTGTGTAGAATAATGACTCTAAAGGGAGTTTTTCCCCATATGGCCTCACACTCTCTTCTCTCCCATGTGACACAGAGGCATCTAGGCCATAGCAACCTGGTAAGAAGGCTGAGCAGAGTAGAGGTGACAGCAGATAACATAGTCCCTGAAGGGGGTGGGGGGGACAAGGATAGTAGCATCAGGCAGAGGGGGAAGCTTGCAGGGAGAGTGGGAGGTTGTTGCTAGTCTCTGTCGCCAAGATTGCTGGGAGGGCAGAGCGGATAGCGTTGGTGTCCACACCCCAGGGGCAGATTTGTGGGTGAGCTGGCCTCACACAAGCTGAGAAAATGGTTTCCATAGGGAGAGCAGCTTTTCATTCTGATGAGTTTCCCCCCCCCCCCCCCGTGTTCCTGGAGCCTGGCTCTGAGTGGGCAGCTAGATCCTGCGGGGTCCAGCCTGGTGCTCATATCCCTGCACCTCAGTGGTCCTGCCCTCTGGCTGCCCTGCACCTGGATCTTCACAGAAGCCAATATTTGCAGCCAGTTTTATGTTTCTGCTGGGGTCCTAGGGATGGTGATGTCTCGGCTGAGACACACTTCTTGTCCGCCTCCTGTCAGCATTTCTGACAGGAAAGGCCCTCATGAAAGGCTCCCCTTGTCGGCCCCCTCCCTGCTTACTCAGCCCAAGTGACATAAATAAGCCTCTGGCTTCTCTTTCACAAGCACTATGAGACCCTTAAAAGTGCCTGGATGCTAGCTCTGCACCCCCTTCCAGCCACAGGGGCTTCCCAGGTGGTGCTGGTGAGGAATGGTTGCTGTCAGAGCCCAGCCTGGTGCCTCTGGCTCCTGTCAGGCTCCTGGGCTCATTATAGCTGGGGAGGGGCTGTGATTTTTGTCCTCCATCTCTCTCCACAGTGCTGCTCTAGCTCCCGTGGGTCTCCAAACGAGCTCGGCTAAAGAGCTGACATGACACACTGGGCAATGAACCTGTACAGACCACATACTTCATATCATGAAAAAGCTGGGCCATGGGAAGGGTCCCCACTGTGCACGTGTACTGCTCTGGGATGGGTGTCCGTCACTACTATATTATTTTCGTACATATCAGCACTGTAAGCTGGATAAGGTGAGTTGGACTCAGAGCAGTTGATCCTCTTGCCCCAAGTCTCAAGGCCAAAGAAAGGATGGAGCACATATTTGTGTCCTGACTTAAGGGCCAGTATCCTTGCTCCTTACACGACTGGCTTCTCACAGGCTATGCTTGAGGGTCTGTCACGAGGCTCAGCTCAAACTCAAGGCTGCTTCCTGCCTTCTGTCTGGCTTTTCATTTTTCCTTTGGGCCCCCCAAGGAGGCTGTGGTTACACACCTAGGATTTGCTGGACACCCGGGGGAAATCTGTGGAAGGATTTGTCATAGTCTTCTTAAAGACATGAAGCTCCCTGGAACAATCTGAATGTGATTCCTTTTATGGCACTTCAATTCATACATAGTTCTTTTTCAGCATGACATGCTGAATGGGGCCCATAAATCTGGGGTCTCAAGGGGCCGTCATCAAGTCGGCCAGGCTGGCAGGTATGCAATGCTTTTGCTCATCCCAGCTCTCCTGGCTTCTTCCTGGTCTTCACCCATTCAACTGTGTGTGTTTGTGTGCGTGTTTTAGACAGTCTCACTAAGTAACCTTGGCTGGCCTTGAACTCATAGAGACCTGCCTGCCTCTGACTCCCTAGTACTGGGATTAAAGGCATGTACCATCTTGACCAATGGAACTGAGTGGTTTACCTGTTGCTGATGTTGCTAAGTTCCCATGGCTGTGCTATCCAGAACCGGGTTTAAATGGGCTCACATCAGTGTTTTATCCCACAGTCATCTTAGCTCACTGGAAGGAGGAGAGAGGAAGAGGAGGTGTAGGAGAGTCTGGGAAACACCAGGCACCTCTGCTTTCAAGGCTCTTGAGATTTAAAACATCCCATGTTGTTAGAATGCTATTTTTTGTTTGTTTTTTTTTTTTGGCTATTTTCATGTGCAGTGTATGAGTAGTGTGCACACATGTGTGCTACCCAGAGGCCAGAAGACAACATCTTCCTCTATTGATCTCCCCCAAGATCCCCTTGTCTCTGTCCAGCCTCCCTGCTTCCCCTGTACTCCCCCCTTCCCTAAAGTGCTAGAGTTACAGGTCTGCACAGCCATGCACATAGATGCTGCGGATCTGAACTTACATCCCCATACTTGTTCAGCAAGTGCCGTCACCTACGAGTCACACCCGGGCTTGCTTAGAATACTAAATGAGTAGATGATAATGAGCAGGATGGATATGGACATTCTGGAGATTAGGCTCATCAGGAAAGAATGGTCTCATGGGGGCTTGATTTTGACCTCTCCTCACCCACCTGCCATCTTCTACGGAGAGGCTCAGCCAGCCTGATAAGTGTGAGTACTTAACCTGCTTGCAACAGAGGAGACAAATCTCCCAGAGCACTCTGATGCCTTCTCACCGCTCTCTCCCTTCTCAACCCTGTTTATTCTGGAGATCGATAAAGATGAAGGAAAAGTCATTCCCAGGAGACGGCCTGGCTATACACTTTTGAAAACTACACTCCTTCCTCCTTCCGCTGGGCCCCTTGCCTTCCCCTGTTGCATTTATTTAAAGCAGAGCCAGTTCCTGGAAGCATGGTGGTCTGTGGTGCCGGATTAGAGAACTCTGGTTGGTCCGGTTGGCTGGCCTTCCTGGCTGGTGACTTGTAAGTGTGGTCATATCTAGCCAGATCCAGTTCCAGACCTAAAGAAATCTAGACCCTTCCTGCATAGATATTTTTTACATGTACACACCCATTCTTGATTTTTCTGTAAGTCAGATGAATAATAGAAAGAATTAAAATAGATGGTGATTTTCTCATAACACTCAGTAGAATCCCTTATGCTCCATTCCATTTCTAGGAGTGTGTCAGAATGATGTAGGGTACCGCCAGTTTGGGGGAACCAGAGCTTGGGACAGGATTGTGGATAGGTACCACACTTCACTCTCCTTTCTGCACCCTATAGAATAGTCTCCGAAGGACTTCTCAAACAATGGAGCAGTAGACCCTGGAAGTTGCTTCTTCTAGATCTAATATTCTAGAAATACATTGTCTTATTTCACTGCCTTTGTTGTTTTTGGGCCTGTGACTGGATTCCCAGGGACCTGTGAAAGCTGTGTGGGCAGAAGCATTCTTCTCTGTTGGATGTTTTTCCTCACACACAGTAGGAACCTAAGACAGATTTATACCAGTTGACTTCAATTGCCATTGCCACCAACACTGAGTGTTTGCATCTGTTGGTGTAGGAGGAGGGCTGCCATCCACCAGTCTAGATGAGACTTGTCGATCTGTGTGGTGCTTCCTCTCTCTTGCACTCTATGGGGACTCTTTTTGCCCACTAGGGAGGAGAAAAGAGTAGAATTCTCATTTCAAATGTAGTAGCCTCCTACAGCATTGCCTTCTGCAATCTTCTTATATCCAGGCAAAATATCTCTTAGGACCATCAGACAAAATTCAGACTATTTTCAGGAACTCATTGAAACCTCTTTGTTTTAGGGATTATAATAAATGATGATATGTGAAAAAGCGAAAGTCTTGTATCTTTGGGGACTGTGCTCTGTGGACAGTGACAGCAGGTCCCTAGGGGCCGGTGACAAATCTATAAGGGTTAGGGATGATTCCCAGAAAGGAGGAAAACACTCTGTCCAATGGGTCACAATGACTTTGTTCTGTTTTCTTTCAACTTTTTGTTGGTTCTTTGTGAATTTCACATTATGCACCTCAATCCCACTCACCTCCCTATTCCTTTGTATCTGCTCTCCAGTCTTGCAACCTCCTCGCCCAAAAGAAAAAAGAAATCTCATTATGGAAGCTGTCGTGTGTCACAGTGTGCCCCACCATATACCCATTTGTCCATCTGTCTTTGCTTGCAAACGTTCATTGCAATGAGTCATTGGTCTGGTTCAAGGCCTCTGGTTTCTGCTACACTGTCAATACTGGCGTCTCACTGTGGCTCTTCTTGGATATCTTGTTGTGACCCTGTGTCATGAAGATCCTGGAGCTTTGGCTTTGCAGACCTTTCCCCCTCACGTTCCAGCAGTTCATAGACGGTGAAGACGTTGGGGTGGGATAGCTCAAAGCCTTGGGCCTGGGCCTGGGAGGTGTCTGAGCTGGTGAGCCAGCTCTCTTATACCCACACTCTCCAGCACTGCCTCCAGCTAGCTTCTCCAATGCTGTCGCCAGAAAGGGGCAGAGACAGCTTTTTTTTTTCTCATGCCCTCAGGGCTGGCTCACCTCTGTACAAGTGTCCAAAGCGTTGGGGCTAACTCTACTGTGCTGCCCAGGTGAGGTCCAGGGCCCGTTCTCCCATGTGCTTCAGCAGGCAAAGGGCTGGGCCAGGTCTCTTGCTCTCACTCGCTCAGGACTGGCACATCTATAATCCCACAACCAGGGCCAGCGCTACTTTACTGTCTAGGTGAGGTACAGAGACCGCTCTCCAGAGTGCTGCAGCAGGTGAAGGGCAGAGTCTCTTATGACTCTGGGGCCAGCTATCCTGCCCGCCATAGGTGGTGAGGTATTTGGTGGGATGGGGAGGGTATCTTTTTCTCTTCCATGCCACCACATGGCAGACAAGTGATAAGGCCAGTTCTCCTATGCTCACACCCTTGCAGTTAATTGGCTTGCTCACGCCCCCACCATCAGGGGCAGGTCTACTGTGCTGCCCAGGCAAGGCTTGGGGCTCATTCTCCTGAGTGCTGCAGCCAGGGACAGCTTGCCCACTCTTATGACGCCCAGGATACCCAAGTGTGGGGTGGGCCAGTTCTTCACAGCTCTCAGACATTAACATGGCTCCTGGTGGCTATCCGGACCAGGGGCATCTGCTTGGCCTTTGGTAGGTAACAGACTCTGCTGCTACAGAACCAAGGACCCAGACCTTGCCCTCCTTGGCTGCATAGGCCAGGACCTCATCATGGCCTTAGGTGGCATCACTAGCTTCTCACATCAGGCTGTTCCTTACTACCCTTGAGTGTCCAGTTCTGCTCCTCTTCACTGTGCACATATCCTTCTGCTTCTCCTTCTCTTCCATTTCTCAACCACTTGCTTGTTCATCTTAGTGGTGCCTAGGTGTCTGGAGACATCTCAGGAGTGCTATGCCTCCCCCAACCCCCACCCCGGAGCAGGGGTTGGCTCAGGTGTGGTCTGCCTGCACAGGCCTGCACGGTGGCTGCTTCTGGGACCATCCCCGGCTTGATCCTCATCCTAGCCAAATGGCCCAGGTCGGGGAGGCGGGATCATCTCCCTCAGGCTTGCTCCTTGCGTGGGCTGTGTGGTACCAGGTAGGGATTGACTGTATTCTCAAGAGGGCAGAAAACTGGCCTTCAAAGATAAAGAAGAGATGAAGGAGCATTCTGGGCAGGATGGATACCCAGCAGGGTTAACGCTGGCATGCCTGCTTTGTTTGTCTGTGTGTTTGTTTAGTTAGTTATCTTACAAAGCGATATGGGATACTTAAGAGTTCCGCGTTTGCTGGGATTCTGATAGCTATTGTCCAATATTAGAAAAAAAAAAACACATGATGGTATTTTAGAGCATGCATATTGGAAGGAGGATTCCTTATAACCCAACAGAGAAAGAGAAGGATGCCAGAGGTATTTTTTTTAAGTCTGGCTCACAATATTTTTATTAAAAAAAAAGTTCCTTGCAGTTTATTCACTTTGTATCCCAGCTGTAGCCCCCTCCCTCATCCCATCCCAATCCTGTCCTCCCTCCCTCCTCTTCTCCTCCTATGCCCCTCTCCCAGTCCACTAATGGGGGAGGTCCTCCTCCTCTTCCATCTGATCCTAGCTTATCAGGTCACATCAGGCCTGGCTGCACTATCTTCCTCTGTGGCCTGGTAAGGTTGCCCCCTCTCAGAGGGAGGTGATCCAGCCACTGAGTTCATGTAAGAGACAGTCCCTGTTCCCCTTATTAGGGAACCCACTTGGAGACAGAGCTGCCATGGGCTACATCTGTGCAGGGGTTCTACGTTATCTCCATGAATGGTCCTTGGTGGGAGTATCAATCTCAGAAAAGAGCCCTAGGCCCAGATATTTTGGTTCTGTTGCTCTCCTTGTGGAGCCCCTGTCTCCTCCAGATCTTTCTCTCTCCCCCTTCTTTCATAAGATTCCCTGCACTCTGCCCAGAGTTTTGCTATGAGTCTCAGCATCTGCTTTAATACCCTGCAGGGTAGAGTCTTTGAGAGTCCTGTCCTGTTGCCTGTTTTCTCAACCATGTTCGTAGCAGCTTTATTTGTAATAGCCAGACTCTAAAAACAACCCAGATGTCGCTCAGTTGAGGAATGGATGTGGTACATTTACACAATTGAATACTACTCAGCAATTAAAAATAAGGAAATCATGAAATTTGCAGGTAAATGGTGGGAACTAGGAAAGGTCATCCTGAGTGAGGTATCTCAGAAGCAGAAAGACACACAGGGTATATACTCACTTATAAGCAGATATTAGACATATAATATAGGATAACCATACTAGAATCTGTATACCTAAAGAAGCTAAGCAAGAAGAGGACTCTGGGTAAGATGCTCAATCTTCATTCAGAAAGGCAAATGGGATAGACATCAGAAGAGGGAGAAAACAGGGAAGCCGGAGGTATTTGTAAGTAGGGTCCATCAGTAGATGTGATAGTTGAGAAAAAGACATTAAGGAATAGTCTGCCTTTCTGGTTTAATACGAGAAATTTGCTGTTAAAATTGGGGTTGGGTGAGAAAGGGCATCTCTGGCATGAGACATGGCAGTAAGGTTAGAGATGTATAGAGTCTAGGTGGTCTGTGGGACATCCAGATGTGGCATCTGCCAGTGAGTTGAGCCCAGGATTAAGGTCTGGCTAAGGGTGCACATTGACTAGTTGGGTGTGGATGAGCAGTCAGGACTGGCTTGAATCGTGGTGTAGGGCTTGTTGTGGGACTCACAAGCCATTAAAAAGAAAAAGAAAATGGAGAAATTGGAAACTCAAAGGGAATGCAGAAGGAAAAGCCTCCTAGAAGTCTGGTATTCTCCAAGCAGCCTCCATCAGTCCTATGGCAACAAGATGGATCACCCTGCCACAATCCAGGCTGAGAAATGTAGGGATTGGGTGGATGGATAGAAAGACACAGGGCCACAATACAGAGCCAGGTGGTTCTACAGAATTGGCTGTCTCCAGGGCTGGCACAGGCTTTCCTTGGAGAGAGGTGACCCGCTGGGCCCCAAGCACCGGAACTAATCAGGAGTGCTGTTTAGCTTAAACACATCGCCCCAGCTGTGCTGAGCCTGGGCCCCCAGGTGTCACGTTGACAGCAGCCAGCCCATTAAAGGTGCAGCTAGGTTGGTGAGGCACAGTTCCGAGGAGGGGCCATTAACAGCGTTTAATAGCAGGACTGTAGTTAATGGTTAGCAAATGCTTTATGAACAGGTTCCCTGTACTCTGCGAAGGCTGATTCAGTTTATTCAGAATGGATTTGCTTTCCATTTATTCTCACATGAGCGTCTATCAGTTCTCTTGTCAGAAGGGCTTTCTCTCTGATAGGATCAGGGTCTGTGTCATCTCTGATAGGGGTGGGTCCTGTGCTATGCTGGTCCTCTTTAACTGTTGGCGGTAGGCCTATGTGCACGTCTGGGGACTAAGTGCATTGTTGGCAAAGCATACGCTGGGCTGACTTGCTTCTTGTGAGCAGAGAAAATTCTAGGAAGGCTGTGAGGTCTCAAAGATTCTATCCAGTATAGAGAAACCTCCTGGGATAGGAGGCCTTGGAGCTAGGCCTAGTCACAACTCTGGTCTCCTCTTCACCCTTCAACACACTGTTTAACCTTTCTACCTCTGGTCTCCTCACCTGTGAAGTGCAGCTAATAACATCTGTCTTCTTCTAGGAGCACAGTAGGAATTAATGACCATGAAGCATTTAAAGGACCGGGAAGGGAGGGGATTGGGGCAGTGTCAATATTAAGCATTTGAAATGAGTAAGGAATTCCCATTGCAAGGGCAGGTGGAATATAATCTAGCATTGCCTTGGTAGTCTTAAGGCTGCTATAATACAATATCATAAACTGTGTGGTTTGTAAGCAGCAGGGCTATTCCTACAGTTCTAAAGGCTGGGAATCCAAGATCAAGGCCATTGGTATCTAGAAAGAGCCCACTTCTGGGTTATATACTGCTTCTTTTTGGCTATGTCCTCACATAGTGGAAGGGGCAAGGGCTCTAATATAGGGCATCTATTAGAAGGGTACTATTTCATTCATGAGGGTTCCATCCCTGTGGCCTAATGACATTAAAAAGCCCCACCCACCCCTATCACCTTGTGGGGTAGGATTTCCACATATTAACTTTGAAGGATAGAAACATTTAGATTATAGTATGCAGCATCAATGAATTATATATTAAATTGAATTTCAGATAGCATTTATTTAGGGCCATTAACATTTGAGGGTTGGTGGATAAAACATTAGGCTTTCTGTTGAGAATAGAAACATGCTGTGTTTTCTATTTTTAATCCAAGAAGACTGAATAGTGTTTTTGTCTGTTTGTCGTGGTCATGCTTGTCTATGTGCACACAGTAAGGAGGTGTGTGTGAAAAAAACATATGAATGTGAGTTTAGAGACCAGTAATCAATGCCCAGTGTCTGTCACAATTGATCTCCACCCTACATTTTAAGACAGAATCTCTTGCTGAACTTGGAGTTCATTGATTTGGCTAGACTGGCTAGTCAGCAAGCCCCATGGACCCACCTCCTCTGCATCCCCACTGCCCAGATTACAGTCTCATGCTGCCATGCCCAGCTTTTGAGGACCCTGAACTCAGGTGCTCAAACTTTCCTCACTGAGCCATCTCTTTAGTCCCTCATCTCTGCATTTTTAACTGAAATTATTTTCATTAAATAGCTCAATGAGTCTGCATATATCTGGTAACCAGGAGACGCTTGGCTATCTTTTCAATGCCATGTCTAGTTCTCAGTGGAAGGGCTTATTTTTCTAGCTCCCAAACTCGTTTTTTTTTTTTTTTAGATCCTTTGTATCTTTCATCTCGGGTCTTTTGTTCGGAAATAATTTGAGTCCTTGCATAGAGAACTTGAGAATGGCACCTAGTTGTGATACTTAGCAGTGTATGACTTTGGATAAGTCTCTTAACATCTCGGAACCATTTTCTATGAAAAAATAATAAAGCTGTGTGATAAGACCCACTCCACCATGCTATGCAGAGCCAATGCGAAATTTGATCTAAAAACCGGGCATGTGTCAGATGTGGAGGGTTATTGCCAAGATGGGGAAGGAAGTGGAGGCAGAGGAAACCCACAAACTGCCCTTCTTCCTCCATCAGCTCTGCCTCCTTTCTTTTGTGGAGAATGGCCTGCTGCCTGCAGAGCACACCTCAGGGCCTGAGATCTCTGAGCCTTCTGTGCCGCCAGAAGATCTCCTCCTTGGTTGGGAACAAGCTACCGAGTTATCTGTCCTCAACACGGAGAGCCAACCTGATGCTCTGTAGCAACAGCAGACTCACCCAGGGCTCATTTCTGGCCCAGGCATCCTGCTCAACCCCTACCCAAATTATTGCCAGAACCAATGCTCACCATCCCCTGGAGGTGAGGCTCTTCCAAGGCTGAGGTGACTTGCTGATGATCATATGGCTAGTGAGTGGTCAGCAGTCATAGGAGAGGGAGCTCTGGCAAGAGGTACACAAGGAGAAAGTATGATGACTACAGGAGAGGCAGCAGAGGGGCTTGATGTGGGACTGTGGGTAGGGAAAGGGAACCCCTTAGAGTCCAGCCATAGCAGGAGGCAGGTATCACTGAGGGCAGATAGACAGGGCAAGGAATGTCAAGATGGAGGGAGAATTTAGCTTGGGGCCTAGCAGGAGCCAGAATTGCCAGGAAGAGGCAGGAACTAAATGACCCCAGCTTTCCTCTTCACCTTGCTCAGCTACCCCACTGACAAAACGTCATCCTAAACTAAAGGGCAGGTGTCCAGGGCGGGGGTTTGTAATAGTCAACACCTGGAGGATGAAGACAGAGACATAAGGTGGGGGAGGGGCAAGCAGAACCCAGCCAGCCTACAGCTTAGGTTGCAGGTGTGGGAGGCCTTAGAGTAGAGACCCAGCACCTCTCCCCAAGCAGACTGAGCATCCCACGCTCTGGTAGCGTGTAGTTGCCATGTGAAAACAAGGCCTGGGAAACGCACAGTGAGGTTGCTTCATGATCCTTTTCCCTAGGGACAGTGGAAATAGCCACTGTATGCTTGTTCCTGCAGCCAGACCTAGGATGTCCACAGCAAAGCTGCAGCAGCGAAGGCCCAGGCTTTTCCCCCACAGACACACCGCCACTGTCAAAGGTTGTTTGTTTTAAGGAGTGTAGAGCAGAGCTAGTTACACCTCACTAGCCTTACTGAAATCATATGCAACTTTATCTCATTTCATCTGCAGTGCTAGGCATGGAACCCAGGTCCCTGCTAGGCAGGCTCTCTGCCATAGAGCCACACCCTCAAGCCCATTGTGGGTATTTTCAATAGGTTTTGTTTACTTTGTTACAACCTTGAAATTTCAGCAGCTATTAGACCCACTGCCAGCTGTTGTTTACTGCATTGATGAAGAAACACTACCAATTACTGTTATTACATGTTGTCTCAAGTTCTTTGCTGATTTTATGTGGTGTGTACTATGTATTTAGCTCCTATCCACCCTTCATCAACCTCCTCCCTTCTTCTCCTGGAACCATCTTCCTCAAATTCCCCTCCAAATTTTGTGTTCTCCTCCTTTTTTTATGTTTTTCTTCTTCTTCAAATAACCTGTGGTAGCTAGTTTTGTGTCACCTTGACACAAGCTAGAGCCATTTGAGAAAAGAGAATCCCAATTGAGAAAATGGCCCCATTAGAATGTCCTGAGGTCAAGCTTTTGGCACATCTTCTTGACTGCTGATTGATGTGGGAGGGCCCAGTGCACTGTGGGTGGTGTCATCCTGGGCTGGTGGTCCTGGGCGCTGCAAGGAAGCAGGCCAAGTATGCTGTGAGGTGCAAGCCGGTAAGCAGAGTTCCTCCACGGATTCTCCATCAGCTCCTACCTCCAGGTTCCTGCACTGAGTTTCTGCCATGACGTCCCTGAGTGATGAAGTGTGATCTGAGAATTGTAAGATGAAATAAACCCTCTCCTTGCCAAGTTTCTTTTGGTCATAAATGTTTTCTTGTTACAATAACAGAAACAGTAAGACATAATTCATTGAGTCCAATTAGTGTTGCCCTTATGCACATGGACATAGAGCTATCCAGTGGACCTTGGACAACCTACCATGGACCACATCCCTGAAGAGAATTGCTTCTCTCTCTCCGAGAACTCATTAGCTGCCAATAGGCTCCTCAGCTAGGTTTAGAATCTCATGGCTTGGCTGGTTTGATATTGTGCAAGCAATCATAGCTGTTGTGTTTTCATGAGTACAACAGCCCTGGCACATTCAGAAGACATTATTTTGCAGCAATTCTCTACAGCCTCTGGCTTTTGCAGTTTTTCTTCTTTTACATTCACCTTCTTCCAGGATGTTCTAAAAGCTTTAAAGTGTGTGTGTGTTTGTGAATGTTTGAGTGTGTGTGAGTATGAGAGAGAGTGTGTGTGTTTGTGTTGTGTGAGTGTGTGTATGCATTTGTGTGTATGTGAGAATGTGTATGTTTGTGTGAGTTTGTGAGTATGTGTATGACGTGTGTGTGTGTGTGTGTGAGGGAGCGGGAGTGGGCAGGAGGTCCTATTTAGGACGGAGCCCTCCAAAGGAATTTATTTTCTGCACTTTGAGCACCTAGGAATCTCCAGAGACAATAACTGTAATGAAGGTTGAGGGTTACACTAATCTATGAGTATAAAATTAGACATTTTGATAGCAATTTGCATTATGTGTTTTTAAATATTTTTGAAAAATTTTTATTTAAGTATTTAAGCTTATTGAACCACAGACCCATCACCCCACTCTTAGATCTCTGGAATAAGAGATTTGGCAAGGGACCCTGGGGATCTGAATACAGCTCCAAGTCCTTGAGTGATTTGGGGAGTAGACTGAATCTCTGCAATAGAATGTCCACATTCCCATGGCTTTTAATTTGACTCCGGGTTCGGTGTTTTAATTGAATTTTTAACAGCTAATCTAATCTCTAAACCAAACCAAACACTGGTTAGATTGAAAATACAGAAGCAAAGGGAGCCTCTGCTCACAGCACCGTCCAGGTCTCCTCTCAAGCTTGGTCAATGGAAACAGGGGTTACCATGTCATGCTGGGCAGCAGCGATAGCTTCTCTCTTGGTTTGTTTCTGTCAGAGAAACAAAACAACCAAAGGTACAAACAGGATTTCCCCTGCTTCCCTAGAAGGAAGAAAAGGTAAGGAGTCTTCATTTTGCCCCCTTCAGGTAGGCACTCTGGGGTTCGGTGTGTAGGCCTGGCTGGCAGGAGCCTCTTCCCTTGCATTGAGCCTACTCAGATCACGAATGTCATTACAGCCTCATTGCCCTGTGTGGTTCACAGGCTCGGACATCTGGTTGCAGGGACACGCCAGGGCTCAGGGATCAGATAATGGCATAATGGCACCTTTGGCCTTGGCAGCTGCCATCTCTGCTAGCCTGGATGGTTCTGCTTTGACCCTGAGGTTTTGCCTGGCCAAGGCCAGTCATTTGATCAAGTGAAATGACAGAACTGGGGATTCATATGGCATCTTCAATTCAGGCTGTTCAAAGGTCAGGGCTTCCAAAGGGATAAGTGCTTGTGTCATTTGCATCTCTTAGAGTCTGAGAATAAATGAGAGGCAGTACACGGGTGCCTCACTGATGAGTTTACACTTTGCAGATTTTCATTAGCCCCTTTGAAGATTGCCAATGTTAGAAGCCTGATCCATGTGATAACAGCAAGCCAGAAGTTGCACGGTATCTGTGCCACGAATAATAATTTCAGCTTTCGTTGAAATGACTCCTTTTCCAGGGCATGTTTTCCTTTATAGGTGATATTGTCATGGCGGAGCCTCATCATCTGTTACTCAGACAGCCCAATGGGCTGAAATCCAGTGTGAGTTTCCTGGGGTAGCCTGGGAGGGACTGTTGCTTGAACTCTAGCCAGGTCTTCAGAAGACAGGGAGATGTTTCTAGGCTTTGCCTCACCAGGAATCCATGGCTCACACTTGACTCCATGGCCTCTGGCTTTCCGCATTGTTACCCTCTAAGTAAATGGCTGTGGGGTCACAGTGCTATCATGCTTCTACTTTTAACAACTTAGATCTGTTTAATAATTAGAGTTTCTGATTAGCATGGGAACCATTAATACTGAGTTGATATCGTTCTGGGACAAGGCAAAACTGTGTGACATTTTATTTCCCCTACTGGGCCTTATCAAGGGTCAACAAAGAAATGAAGACTGATAGGCTGGGGGATGTATTAGACAGAGCTCCCAACATCCCCCTGGAAGGTGGGAACCAGGGCTCTGGCATTCTTTCTGCTCATTCATTTGTGCAACAGACCTGGATGAAGTAGGTCCTGTGCTGGGGGTGTGGCACTGAAGGAGTTGGGCAATTATCTCGAAGTAGAGGACAGATGAACAAAACAAGAAAAGGTCAAACACCGCTAACTGCCATAATGACAATGAGACAGGATGATGGGGATGTGGCATGACCAGGGCCATTTAGCCCAAGGCCTTTGGGAAAGCTTCTCAGAGGAGGCGACATTTAAGACAAAACTAGAATGCCAAGAAGCTAGCCGCGCCAAAATTACTTATATACTGGTCAGAATAAAAGCAAACATAATGTGAAACAACTATAAAGAAAAATGAGTCTGGCTCTTAAGCAGGCTGTTCATTTCAGGTGTTTAAAGGAATCACCACGTTTTCTTGATGTGGATACTTGTTTCTCTCCCTTTAAACATGAGACCTCCCTGAAGGCAGGTTCACAGACTTCTCAAAGCTACTGAGCTGAATACAGTGCCTGTCACAAAACATGGGGCCATAGCTGGCAGTCAGTGCAGTGGATGAATGAATGAACTGGGTGGATGTTCACTTCTCCTGTGCTTTGTGTGAGTGTCTTTCCAGACGATGGGAGGGGCTTAGAGAAGGTTAAAAGCCTGGTAAGAGAAGTCAAGAGCAAACTTAGCAACTTTGATGAGATTTCATTCATCCCCTGAATGCCGTGGCCTAAAACCCAGCACAAGAAGTAAGATGTAGCCTCAGTAAAATATTAATGCCAGAGGATAGCTCTTGCAAGCAAGCAAGTGCGGGCCCCAGCTGAGAGAGCCAAGGAACCAGTCACATCCGGAGCATAAGTGCTTTTGGACTTGTGGTCCCTGGAAGCAACAATGCCTCTAGGGGAAGGTTGGTAATGGAAGGAGAAAAGTGTTAGTGTTGTTGGGAGAGCCCTCGATTCAGGTCACAAACGGGACAGATCAAGACAATGATAGAACTTGGTCTGGCCTCCAGTTGTGCTTCCATGAATCTTAATGTGAAGAGTGAGTCTTGCATGGGAAATGGGGTTTGCCACAGCTACCATTTGTCAGTGGGGAGACTAGGAGGGCAGACCAGGGCACGTGGGAAAGACGGGTTCAAGCAGGGTCCCACTGGTCTGGGTGGAGAGTTCCTCCAGATGCAGGCACTAGGGGGTGAGTGTACCTCTGCCTCTGCGGCAAGCATGGGGTTCAGAAGTCCCTGTCCTCAGCCTCAGTTACACCAGAGAGGTTGGTGCTGCTTGACAGGAAGTGGCCAGATTTCCTGGGAGTCATGGTTCCTCACAGTTACTCTAGGGAGCCAGCAGTGGACCCGAGGGCAGGGAAAGACCCTGTATTAGTCACTTGTCTCATCCTGTGACAGAACATCTGACAGCGACAACCTAAAGAGGGAAGGGCTTAAAGTTTTGGGTCACGGTTTAAGAAGGGGCCGTCAAGGCAGGAAGACAAGGTGGCAAAAGCATCTCTAAGGGCAGCAGGTTTCTTTGTAGCCACAGGAAGTTGATTCTTACCTATCTTTCTTCTTCTTCCTTTCTATTCTGGCTGGGACCTCTTCCCTCCCCCCATCCCCCCACCCCCGACCATGGGATAGTGCTGTCCGTATTGGGGTGGGTCTTTTCTCCTCTCTGGAAACACCCTCAGAGATACTGCCTAGAACTATGCTTTCAGGGCACTGTAATTCAGCCAGGTTGACAATGCGAGCGGACTTTGTTTCACAGGCCTGATCCCCAGGCCTCAAAGAGATGCTCAGCGGAGCCGAAGCACAGCTATGGCTATGTAAGGAATGACTGGGGAGGTGTGGAGGGCTGGTGGAAAATGCAAGGCTACAAGGCGTATGTTGGTATGTGTCCGTGTCTTAGTTATGGTTTCTATTGCTGTGGTGAAATACCATGGTGAAATACCATCTTCCCAGATGACTGTAGCTTGTGCCAAATCGACAAAAACTAGCCAGTGTGGTCTGCCACTGATGAGCCTCTCCTGCCTCAGCTTGGGGTTAGGCCTGGGCTGAATAAGTAGCTGTAGCTTGGGGGGGGGGTGGGACGGAGGCTGGCAATGGCAGCCCAGACACTGACAAGAAGCAGTGCCTGATAAAGTTACTTTCAAAGCCTTCCTTCTTCCCCCAGGGAGCAGGAATCCCATAAAAGATACAATACTCCACATCATTTTTTGAATTTCAGAGAAGCCATAAGTGATTTTTTTATTCCATGTCCCAAATATTGCAGGAAATGTTTTGTAGTTGATCTGAAATTCAAATTTAATTGAGTGTCCTGTATTTTTATTTGCTAAATCTGGCAACTGTAATTTGAAGGCAAATTAAGATAGAAGCTGTAAAGAGGCTCTGGATTTCTAATGCATCTGCTTCCTGGCCATCTAATGCAATCGAGGCTGGTGCAAGCCTGGAATTTCTCTTCCACCTGCCTGGGCAGGTCCATTCCGGGTCAGTTGTAGATTATGGGCAGGAGCTGGGGTGGTAGAGCTGATGGGGGTGGAGGAGGTCCTAGCTGAGTAGAGGAAGGACACTGCTGCAAGTTTGCCAGGAGGCAAGGCTCCCATAGGGTGCAAGCTGCTGATCTTTGTTTACCTTCCTTAAAAAGGCGTTTGAAGTATGGATGGCATCAGGCCCTGGACAGTGCCCACCTTCTTCCCGTTGCTTGACCTCTAAGGTATCCTCTGGTGGCTTCTAGGATGTGGCCTCTGGAGTGCCATCTTTTCATGTAACTGGTCATTAATGTTCCCATGAGATGAGATCTGCTTTGCAGAGTGAGAAAATGAGGCCCACAGAAAACAGAGAATGACTGAGGGTCAAATTCGGCACTGAGACTATGATTCAGCTCTCAGGCTTCCTAGGCCACCATAAAGTCCATGGGCCCAGAACAGCCTCCTGAATGCCATTCTTTTCATTGATTACAGAGGCACTGTGAGTAGGGAGAGAGAGAGATAGAGACAGACAGACAGACCGACAGACAGAAACAGAGAAAGACAGAGCCACAAAGAGACACACAGAGAGAAGCAGAGACACAGAGACATGCAGAGACAGACATACAGACAGACAGAGACAGACAGACGGAGAAACACAGACACACAGACACACAGACACACATAGAGCCCACTGCTCTGCTGAGGAGCTGGATCTGTCAATATAGACCAAGCATCTCTGCTTGGCAGGTGGCACATTCATTCTCATCACCAAGGATATCCTGTCATCCCAGGACACGTGGGTCTAAGGACAAGAGGAGGGGAGCTGAGTGATGTATTGTTATTTTTGAGTTGAAAATGAGAGATAGTGAAGGGAATGTCCACTAAGCTGTTTCTGAAATCTTTGTCACTTAACTGTCATTTCTGGGCACAGGGAAAGACATCCTCTTAAAACAATCAATATGAAGTCTTTATTTCAGTGACTGAGTGACAAAGAGGTACTGTACCAGCGGAAGATGTTATGGTCTCTGAACTCACAGAGGCAATGTCAACAGACCAGTAAATGGAGAAGGGGTTTTGGACCTCTGCCTGTCACTTTTTGCACCTCATCATCTTATGTATTGGTTAGTGTTCTTCAGAGACTTGGGACAAGGATATGTGAGTGAAGAGATGGAGAAAGATGGGGGGAAAGGAGGGGAGAGGGAAAGTAGAGAGGGAGAGGAGAGAAGATGGAGAGGAAGGGAGGGAAGGGGAGAGGAGGGGAAATGAAGAGAGGGGAGGGAGGGCAGAGGAAGGGAGGGGAAGTAAGAGGATGGGCGTGAGAGGAGGGGAAGAGAGGAGAGGAGGGAGGGAAGAAGAGAGGGACATGTTTTAAGATATGAGCTCATGCAGTTGTAGGAGCTAGGAAATCTGAACTTCATAGAGTAGTCTGGTAGCTCAGATGAGACTCATGCTGTAGTCTTGAGTGCGAACCCCACAGGACAGGATCCAGACTGGAAACCCAAGCCAAGTGCGATTCTCCGTGCTGCTGTCACTGGGCAGTCTTCTTCCGCTGAGAAACTTCACTGTTCTAAGGCCTTTAACTGGTAATGCAAGGCCCACTGCGTCGCGGAGGATAATCTTCTCATCGCCGGGTCTACTGATGACAGATGTTAATAACATTCAAACCATCTTCACAGCAGCATTCAGACAGGCAGACCAAACGAACGGGCTCCACAGCCCAGCCCCGTTGGCACTTGAGTCTTACTGTCGCATCCCTCTGCAGCACCACCTCCACTCGCTGTGTCTGCTCCTTCCCGTGAGTACTATGCTGCTCCCTTGGATGAGAGGAAACCCAAGAAAGGGAGAAAACACGCCAGCATGAGAGTATGCAATGTGGGAGCAAGCAGAAGGGTTTCCAGCCTATGCATTCCACCGCCTCCACCCAGAACACTAAACCAGGGCGGCAAGGGACTGCGGCATCTCTGTCCTACCCCTTTGCCTTATGTTTCTACTGCAATGATGTTCACACCTTACCTCCTTTAGTTATGTTCTGCCTGTGGCTTGCAGGGTCCCCCTAGTATGAGGTTAACACAGAGAAGGATCCTGTAGGTCATTGGTTTTCAACCTGTGGGTCTCAACCCCTTTGGGAGTTGAATGACCCTTTCACAGGGGTCACATATCAGATATCCTACATATCACACATGTACATCACAATTCATAACAGTAGCAAGCGTTACAGTTATCTAGTAGCAATGAAAATAACTTTATAGTTGGGGGTCACCACAACATGAGGAACTGTATTAAAGGGTCGCAGCAACAGGAAGGTTGAGAACCGCTGCGGTTGATAGCGAGTTTCTCCAGAGGCTACCAGCTGTGATGGAGGACTCTTCCTCTCCAAGAAGGCTGTTGAACTGTGATTTTAAAATATGTTTATAACAGTTTTATGTTTGTAGAAAGGGAGCTAAGGAAATACAGCCTGTTCTCATGTACCCTTCCCCCGGCTTCTCCGAGGTCTCCTCACACATTGTGATACACTTATCGTGAATGGGAATCTACTGCGGGCGCAACGCTATCTCCTTCAGACATCGCTTGGATCTTACCAGTTTCCTGCCAACCTTCCTCTATTGTCCCAGGGCTCCACAAAGGATCCCACGGGGCATTTGGTCTTCAGGCTTTTCAAGAAGGCCTGTCTATGTGCCACTTGCTTTGTCTCACGTCTCTCTCAGTTCTCCCTCCTCCTCTCCCCAGTGTGCCTGTCTTTGGTTGAAGAGTCACTGATCGGAAGCCCCAGGTGGGGGCCGTTGATCTCTGTGCAAAGGCCCTGACCTTGGATGCTCTTCCCCCATGCATGCTGGGAAGGAGGCAGCCCCCTTGGCTGCTTGGTAAATATTTTACAACATCTAATGGAATCAGGTTGTTTACTCTGCAGGAAATAGAAAGGCATTAGTTAAGGAAAGTAACAAGCTGGCTGGTTGCTGACACTTCCGGTTTAGTGAGAGGCCTGGGAGCTTGAATGATTTTCTTTTAAGGAGCTGTGATGCTGTCCTGCATGAAGAGTTTTCCCATTTGGAAAGGGCTATGGCTACCAAACCTCCAAGGGCCAGGACATCAGAGCCAATCTCCAGCCTGCTGGGACCTTGCAGGGCTCCTGATTAATTCTGTTGCTTTAATGAGCCTCACAACCCCTAAATTTCACCCCTTGGTCTCTCCCTCTTTAGATTAAGTTGACATTTTTTTACTCTCCCTGGGCATCTTCATTGTAGGACTGTGAACTCCATTGAGTTCTGCTTCCTATGGGAGCTCCACAAGCTCCCATATATCTATCAACATAGCCCCTTGCCTGGCAGAAATACAACTTGCTTGTCCATAAAGGGAAAGATGGCAGTCAGACTTCCTGGTGTGGTTGTTGTGAAAATCCAAATGTCCACAACCGCTGTCCACCACACGTGCCTCTTTTCTGCTCCTTATCTCCACCTCCCCAAACTCTTGTTCCTATATTCTTCTAAACTTTCCCCTGCCCCAAGAGTTTCATTTTGCAGAAGAGTGAAATAAAAATGTTTATTATTTAAACCAAGGCATATAAAGGCTGCTGTAGATGGTTTTGATGCCGTTTACAAGCTGTGTGTGGTAGTAAAGTTTAATGTGAAATCAGAAGGGAATCCAGGAGGATCTGAGAAGAATCCCGAATGAAGGGAAAATGGATTTTATGGACCTGCAGACTTGGAGCTTGGGCCTTTCTTTCAGCCTGGCTGTTTACCTGCCATCCTAAGAAGCAAGCTATCTATTCCAATCCAATGGTCCTTAGCCTTCCTCAATCTGTGACCTTTTAATGCAGTTCCTCACGTTGTGGTGACCCCCAACCAAAATTATTTTTGTTGCTACTTCATAGCTGTAATTTTGTTGCTGCCATGAGTCGTAATGTAAATGCCTGTGTCTTCTGATAGTCTTAGGTGAGCCCTGTGACGGGGTTGTCCAACCCCTAAGGTTGAGAGCCAGTGCTCTAGTTCCTTCAGACCTGCCCTGGGGCTCTCTCATCCTTTTCAGACTGAGTCCCCACCTCCTTTCAGTGTACCTCTCTCCCCACTCCAGGAATTCAGAGATTTTTCTATGAAACAGGGCCAAAGGACGAGCTTCCAGGTGTGGTTCCACTGCGCACCTGGCTGGTACGTAGGAGCCCAGCTGCCGAGCCAATTCCATCATCAGTTTTCAACAGCTTCAGGAGCCCTTGATTGGACACTGGGGATTGCCAAGGCGCCCTGGAGGGTACTTTTTGGGTACACTTGAGTACTAATTGCCCCCCAGATTTACATTTTAGAATAAGCTAAAGACACGGACCCTGGCACTGAGAAGGCGTGCCCAAGACTGGTGACAGTGCAGTGAACAGATGGGCCATCACATCCACAGCAGCACAGGCTTGCAGATATGCAAATGTGTAACAGTGAAGAGAACCCACTGGATAAAAGGCTTCTTATGGGAATACAAGGGATTTGCAAGAAGAGAGAGGTTTCTTGAGGTCCTTACTCTCTTCCTCTCCCTTCATGACTATAGGCTGGCTGGCTGGGGGAGGGAAGGGAAGGAAGGTGGACTTGAAGTGAGTACATCTGACCAGTGCATGGGGTCCTTGGAGAAATGACCTGCAGGTAACAGCACTGGGCTGAATCCTTGCAAATGACCTCAAGGACACAAGGGGCTTCTCCAGGGTTCGCAGCAGGAAATTGGCGTGGCCTGAGAGAAAGAGATAGGAGACAACACATCAGAGTTCAGGTAGAGCTCTTAGCAAACCTTGTAGGCGCCACAGAGGATGAGCCCATGTTGTCTGGATAGTGTGTCCTAGAGGAATAGTGGTAGAATCCACCAAAGGCTGGGAAGACACTGGAGGCAGGTTTGGGGGTGCAAAGGTTGGGTATCTCTGGCATTCTTTGTTTTGGCACCTAATAATCCTCATGTTTATTCATCATCCAAGGAGTGGTCTCCTCTACCTCTAGGCTAGCAGGTACATGTATGTGTGCGCATGTGGAGGCCTGAGGTTGGTGTCAGTAATCATTCCCAGCTACTCTTCCACCTTTGAGGCAGTCTCTCAGTCAAAGCAGTAGCTTACTGATGTGGGTAGTCTTGCTAGCCAGCTTGTCTGGGGAGTACCCTCTCTGTGCTTTCTGAGGCTGGAATTGCAGGTGCCCACCCTTCATTTGCCTGGGGTCAGGATATTCAGACTTCAGTCATCACACATGCACAACTAGCACTTTAATCACAAGGCTATCTCCCCACCCACCCAAGCTGGGTCTTAAATCCAACCACTATTAGTGCTGTCAGATAACAAAGAAGACTCCAATTATTATTATTATTATTATTTTTTACCATCTCTCATACCAGGGCCTTCATGGGAAGAAATGCCCATCTGGTCAGAAGCCATTGAGCCAGCAGATGATTTCTATTCAAAAAGAAAATATAAAAATATAAAAATGCAAGTCAATCCTTCTACCCACCCCCGTCTGATCTGAGACACCCCCCCCCCTAGAAATCCTCCTTGCTGGTTGAGGTTATTTCTGCTGGACCCCTCCCCCCGCAACTCTGGGCTGAGGGCAAATGATCTCATGGTTCTTGGCATGGGACAGTTTCTCCAAAAGAGCTGGGAGCTGGCCCTTGGGAGTTTGAAGGCATCTCACATGCGTGGCAGCTTTGGATTAAGATGTTTCAAATCCACCTATTATGGATCCTAAGCTGCAGCCCCAAAGGCTGGTACTTGGCAGTGAGCCAATGCTGCCCAGAATGGATTGGGTACAGGCACAGAGAAGAGAGAGACAGAGAGAGAGAGAGAGAGAGAGAGAGAGAGAGAGAGAGCCTAGAGATGGAGGTGCCTGGGCAAACTGTGATGTCCTCAGCACACCTCTAGCTGTGTATATCATCTCCTTTCAGACTGTGAGAGAAAAGACAACTCCATCACATCTAAGATCCCTCAGGGAATGAGGCTCAGCTGCAGGAATGGTTGACACGCAGAGTGTAGGGTTCATTTGAGAGTTTATGACTCAGTGTGTCTTGGGTATGGCTCAGGAATCTGTAGCTTTGAAAAGGGCTCTCTTGAGTGATCTGATGTACATCCATACTGGGTGAACTAGTTTACCACTTGTAAAATCAGTTCCTTCAAGGCCAGCAACTCAGGCTTGTTCAGATCCTGGGGAGAACTAGAGAAGCCCTTGGGGCCTTCCCTTCCCGTGTCTACGTGTAGAAGGGAAAGCCTGGCTCCTATAGTACAATTCAGATCTTAGAGGACAGAGCCCGTATGTAGACCTAATTCTAAAAATGAGTACTCAGCCCAGTCAATGGCCACACAGGAAACTCCTAGGCACTAGGAGACCCCCTTTTTTTTCCATTTTGCTAAGAATAGGAAGGTGGCATCATGAGAAAGGTAAGGGTCTCAGTTTTGAAATTAAGCAGATTTTTCCAGCTTCCCAGCAGTCTAACTGGTTTCTCCGAGGAAATCGAAATTGGTTGACATTGTGGTAGTCCTTATCACTCAGGAAGCTTTTCCTTATTGGGATCAGAGTGGGTCAGGTGACCACATAGCAAGGTTTTCTGCTTTCCTTTTTGAGTTCCATAAGTTGAGGTCCTACTGCTTTTCCCCAGAGGAGGGCTCTTTGCTAGTTAATGGCTGGCGCTGGGCAGCGGGAGTTCCTCTGAACTCTGCAGGGAAGGTGATCAATGCTGTGGGGTTGAACTCCTCCCGAAGATAAGGGAGCCTGGATGGGGCGTGTGAACGAGGCTTGTTCATGGCACTTGGGCCTGGGCGATGGGCTCAACTTCCCAGAGCCTTGTCAGTTCGTGAAGGAGGTTTTGATCTGTACCTTGATTCACTTATAGAGACATTACAAGAAAGCCACCAGACATGAGAATATCATGGAAATTCTGAAAACCCTCCTTAATGAACTTGAAATGAGTGATATTGATGAGTGAGCTGAGAAGCAAAGAATAGTGGAAGATCTAGGGGGTTAGAGAACAAGATTTGATTCTGCTAGAGAATTGACTGGATAGTCAAATAACTCATAATGGCTCTAATTTGGCCTGTAGGCTAAAAGTCTCATCCAACCCTCTCTAAAGCTCAAGGAATATTGAAGAATATAAGAGCCAAGAGTGGAAGATGTACAATGAAAAACCTTCTGTGCACGGGAATGGACCCACCCACATTTCAGAGGCACTATTGGAGAGTAATACTTCTTGGTTAAGAGGTATTGCCTTCTTTAGTTGTGTAGCCACAGAGAAGTAGCCTTTGTTTCCCTGAATAAATTCCTACCCATAATCAGGCAAATAATCAGTTAAACTCAGTGGGCTACACATAGAAAGCAAATTTGAAAGTCAGAAGGGGATTCATTGAGGAAAAAGAATGCCGTGAATAGATACATGCAAATGACTAAACTTCACTACAAATATATGAAACTATCAAGCAACGGGGAAAAAAAAAACCTTAAAAAGTGTTGTTCAAAAGCCACTTCTTGTAACTTTCTATATCCCATTCATTAACTATAACGGAGCAAAGTTCCAGACAATATGTTACGTGCCATTTTATCCCTGAATGTATGTGTAGAACTGAGTCAACCTGCTGAGTTCGACTCTCACCACTGCTATCCAGAGGCATTTGGAAACTCTAGTCTTCCCCCGCACCCCCCGTGTGTTATATGAGGACAGTAATGGCACATATCTCAATGGAATCCCAAAAGAATCAAATGACATAATCCACTAGAACCAATTAGCCCCAACGATTGCTCCTACTCTAACCTGCCCAAATAGAATTTAATGCTATTTTTGTTGGTACTGTTTTTGTTTGTTTGTTTGTTTGTTTGTTTGTTTGTTTTGTTCCTTGGAGGTTAACACTACAGTGAGGACAGCAAGAAGATAGTAGTACGGAGTAAGAAATACAGATAAAGAAGAATAGAAACCTCCGGCCAGGCCAAGATAGCCCCGAAGGTCTTCCTTAGTTCCTTTTGTAAAATGTGACATTTTACTTTGAAATAACTGATCACTACAGGGAACACAGAGAAGTGGCTGGTTATAAGCCTCTTATCAAAATGGGGTAGGGATTATGGAAGTTCTGCCCATCAATCTTTTATCTTTTATCCAAGAAGCTGAAAAAGGAAAAAGATCATCTTCCTTGGCTATGGGCTGTGACTGTCCCTGAACAGGTTGGAGTGTGAAGGGTAATGAGCAGCGCTTCCTCTCTGAATATGTCTGAGCTCATCCGGACACCTCGGATGTGGTTTAACCTCAGCTGACCCCTCAGCGCGAGGGTGTTGGAACGACTCCCCAGGTTTGAAGTTCTGACGTTCAATGTCTGGTCCATCTTTTTGAATGCTTCATATAGCACATGCTATTCAGATGCCTCTTTGGTCCCACCCAGGCATGCAATTTGTACCTGACCTTTTCCTGACTGAACAACCTGGTCATGGGCCTCTTCTCACCGTGCACATGGGTCTGGTGGTTTGAATTCTAATTCCCTACAGGTCTTATGCCACATACTTCTGACCACCTGAATGCACTCAGGATGGACTATAGGCAGCATGCAATTTCTAGACAAATCATTTCTTGTTGGTGCATTGTTGACGTGCAGTATTGAAGTACAAGTTCCCAGCGTGAAGAGACGGCACGTCTGTTTATCTTGCTCTGAATTACATCCTAAGCACAAAAGGACACTTAATAAATCAATGTCCCGATGAAGAGGGTAGTGTTGTCAGTGAATGATAATAATCGAGAAAGCAAGAGGAAAAACATTGCTTGCTTTGAATGTGAACCTTGGGGACCCAGAGAGAAGAAAGCCCTATGCAGTGTGTTTATTTTAAAAGCACAATGTGTTGAGTTTGCAAGCACAATGCAATGACTGGATGAAATGAGTGGTATATCATTTTACTGTTGAGGACTTCCAAGTATTTCTGGGAATTCTGATGGGTCAGGAAAAAAAGGCCTGTCTTGTCACAATAACATGCGGTATTAAAAGGCTTATTAATAGGAGCATGAATCAACAACCACATGGGAAAAAAACAGATCTTTGTGTCAAAAAAAAAAAAAGGGTCTTACAAAAAAATTAAGTTGCTAGTCTTTTGGCACGTCGTAGAGCACAGCATGTGATGATGGCAACAAGTAAACTTGACAGTTGCATGGTGGGTTGGTCTTTCTGGAGACAGGCTTCCAGGACACTGGGAGGTCCTCTGGAGACCTTGGTGGACCCACTAGCCCACCACTGATGACATCAGTGACTTCAGAGCACCATCAACAGAAGAAAATAGTGCTGTATTCTGTTGTCATATGATGTTAGTCCTTGTTTCCTGGTTAGGCTCTAAAAATTATGACATGGTAGCTCATGCATCTCTGTATGCATGGGGCCTAGTATGTAGTATGTCCTTAAGATGCATTAGTTGGATGAATTAAATGATTGATGGGAAAGTACAAAAAATTAACTAATATATCTCTTCCTGATATCATGAAGGTTTCCAAACAGTTATCTGAGCCCCACAGCTAGACTGTGGCTTCCACAGGACTGGATCATCTGCCTCCATTTTCAGCTGCCACGTTTATTTTTTATTTTTTGTGTACAGGTATTTTATCTGCGTGTATGTCTGTGTGCCATGTGTGTGCTTGTTGGCTTTGGAGGTCATGAGAGAACAGTGAATCCCCTGGAACTGGAATTCTACACAGTTTGTGTGAGCCTTGTGAGTACTGGGAATTGAACCTGGGTCCTGTGGAAAAGCATCCAGCACCTTTAACTGCTGAGCCATCTCTCCAGCTGCCAGGTCTTTAACTAGAATTGCTGAGTTGTGGCTTTTACCCTTTAGTTTGTCTACAAGCCTTGTCATTCCTTCACTCATTCCTGCGTTATTTATTGAGCAGCTATTATAAAACCTGGTATAACAAAAAAATCTGAGCACAGGGGTCTTCCCTGAGACTGATACTCCAACCAAGTAGCATGCATGGAGATAACCTAGAATCCCTGCACAGATGTAGCCCATGGCAGTTCAGCCTCCAAGTGGGTTCCATAGTAATGGGAACAGGGTCTGTCTCTGACATGAACTGATTGGCCTGCTCCTTGATCACCTCCCCCTGAGTGGGGAGGAGCCTTGCCAGGCCACAGAGGAAGAAAATGCAGCCACTCCTGATGAGACCTAATAGACTAGAATCAAAAGGAAGGAAAAGAAGACCTCTCCTAGCAGTGGACTGGGGGAGGGGCATGAGTGGAGAAAGGGGAGGAAGGGAGGGGAGGGGAGGGGAGGAGGGAGGGAGGGAGCTACAGGGGGGATACAAAGTGAATAAAGTGCAATTAGTAAAAAACTTTTTAAAAGATTAAAAAAAATAAAGCTGATATAAAATAAAGCAAAGAACCCTACTACCTTTTATATAATAAGCATAATCAATAAAGTACGTCAGAATGAAGTAAATGCTATGTAGAGAAGAAAAACGAGGTCTAGATGAGAGTAGAAACAGTCTAAGGGGCAGGTGGTGGGTTGCAGCAGTACATTGTGTGAGAGCTAAGGATAGTGAGATTTGAGCGAAGACCTAACGCTGATGCGGGGCTCGAGCTTGCACTTATCTTCCCCATCGAAAGAAGAGCTAAAGCAAAGGCTCCCAGGCATGCACTGTGTTAGAAGGCCTAAAGGACTCTGTGGTGTAACCGGGGTGGACTGGGCCAAGGCGAGGCCGCACGAAGAAGTGTGAGGTGAGGCAGGTGGTAGAGGCCATGTGAAGCATTAAAGGACTTCGGCTTGAGTTCACAGGGAAGTGGGAACCACTAATGAATTCGGAGAAAAACATTGCCGTGGTCCAACTTTTTGTTTTTTTTGCAAAAGGGCATCCCTGGTGAGGGAGCTACCTCAGCGCGCAGGAGCATCTGTTAACGCAAGTGTGAGGATCTGAGTTCAGATCTCTGGCACCCACATGAAAAACTGGATATGGCCCTGTGTGCCTATGACCTCAGTGCTTGGGAACAGGCTGGGACATAGGCAGAAGGCTCACTGTGACTCCTTGGCCACCAGCATGGCTGGGAGAAGGCTGATATACCCACAGCAAGCAGAAGGTGAGGGTGATAGAGGAGGTCACCTGTATCCTTTGTCCTCCACACCTATTCATACACCTGCAGACACAAATGTATGCACCCATGCACACAAACACACATGCACGCGCCACACACGCATGCACGCACACATGCTTTGAAAAGGGTCGTTCTGATCACTGTTATTAAATCGAGCCTTTAGGAAAGCAGTGGTAGGACTTAGGAGACCCATTAGGACAGTATTCATATTCAGATAACGGAGGCCAAAGATGATCGTGACTTCACACAAGGTGGCAGGATTGGGGCAGCGGTGAGAAGAGACAATCCTCTTGGCTCTCTGATCATTGATCTCTTTGGAAATGAAAGCCTCGAGATTTCTGAGAGATTGATCACATCATGTAAGACAGAGAAGAGGAGAAAGTCGGAAGGTTTTTGTTTTTGTTTCTAATCTCAACAGGTGATAGTATCTTTGGGGTAGAACATGCGATAGTCATGGCTCCCTTGATTCTGTCCTTTGGAGAGAAGAGGTCTGGGAAGACTATGGTGTCTACCCATGAGGCTGCAGATGCCTATGTTATTGAGCCCCTCATGATATTATATGTATGTATGTATGTATGTATGTATGTATGTATATTTTAGTAGTCTAGCTCTCTTTCGGTACTGTCTGATTCTTCACTCCCTTCCTGCTATCTCCCTTGATGGATTTTACCTGACTCTAGTCTCCTAGTTCATTCCATATTCATATAGAGATATGCTTTACTTAACACAAGAGATGAGTTTTTGAAAAGAGAGGTGTAAGTCACCTTTTAAAAAAATATTAAAGACTATTTTATATTCACCAGGGGAGCTACCTACTTCAAGTGCCCTATTATTAATGCTCGTGTGAGGTGAAAAATCCTTTTGGCTAGGTGACTGTGGTTTCCACTAATTTTGCAGTTTTGAAATGTGGAGTTATAATATTTAAAATGAGTGCACCCTTGAATAATACATGCCTGTTCTTGAGGCACCTGCTCCACATCTGTTAGCGTGGCCCACTGGGACCCCGGGGCTTAGCATGCTGTCACCTGACCGAGTCATTTCCCTCCTCTCCCCACTAGCTTCTGTACATCCCACTCCTGGAGCGGAGTCCTCAGATTTAGCTCCAGAGACCATCTTCTTCTTTCCCAGTTCCACTCCCCCCCCCCCACAATGATAAACTCTTCCATTTGTCTCATTTTCTCCATGACCAGTTCACATGCCCAGACATAGCAGTGCATTTCATAGTTCTCCTTTCTGTTTCTCTTCCTTCCATCTTTAATGGAACATTCCTCATTCAAGGATTGAAATCAGTACCCAAGAGCATCCTTTCACCAAGATCCCTCGGTGCCTGAGGGTGTGTGATTTCTTTACCTCCTTGTATAGAACTCACAATCTGAACATCTGAGGGTGGTCACCTTGTCTATCTCCATTGCTTCCCTTTATGCCTTCACCACAATGCATCATGGGAGTCATCCATGATGAAACACTTACTCTACACCTCCAGCCTTAAGCACAAGCTGATGGGAGCCCACACCATCACCTGCTCTGACCTGCAGAATTCCCAAGAACATCTCATTCTGTTTAAATCTTTTCTGTCTTTTGAAGCCCAGGCTAACCACATCATCTTTTTTTTTTAAATCCACTTTTTATATTTGTAAAGAAATGACCTCTCCTTCTCTAGCCCTTGATGCAAATCATCTTTGTTGCACACATCCCTCCCTTGGCATATTATTACCACTTTTTCTCATCTCTTCTCACTAACCCGTATGCTTCCATCCCGCTGGGTGCTCTCTCACTCTTCACCTTTATCTTTTGGGCATGTAGTGTGTACCTGAAGTGCTTAATAAAAATAAACGGTTGCCTTCCTGGCTGCTTTTTTTTTTTTTTTTTTTTTTTGGTGTGTGGATGTTTTATTACTACACTGTGCTACATTTAATTGGAAGCTTTGTAAAGTCTGGAATGCTAACTTTATTTTTTTTTTTACCTCTCCATCCTTCTCTACATCACGCACACACGCACACACACACAGGTGGTGTGTGTTCAGCTACTTTCTGGCAGCCCTTGCACATTCAAGGTTGCAGGACCCTGATGGTGGATGCACGGCACATTGGGAATGCATCCCAAGCCCTCTGGCCTCGGGTTTGTTTACTTATGCACTTATTTATATCCCAGGTGGTGGATATGAGTTTCAGGCCATAACAGCAAGGTGCAAATAATGTCACATTTCTCTTATTTCTCCAAATCGAATTTAAAGGATGCACCGCTTCCACCTGTCGAGTTGGCAGAAAATTCAGTCCTTGTTTTCAGAGTCTGTCCTTCATCTCTCCCTGAGGACTGTGAAAAAGCCTCCAGACTCACATCGGGTCCAGAGCTGAGGAAACGTTCTTTATCTGAGGTTGACACCAGTCATAGCCTAGCTCCTGCGGTCTGTGGGCCCATATGCTCTCTGGTTCTCCTGTGAGAGCCAAGAGCTCCAGGTGGGAACATCCACCATGTCTGAGATTTCTGTGTACTCCTAAGGCACTGTGGAAAGAGGTCTCCTCATCCTGAGCCCAGCCAGGGTACCTCCTGGAAGCCAGCCTGTTCTCAGCCTCGGGGATCATCCTCAGAACCTCCTGTCTTCCTGATTAGAGGATTGACTTCTTTATGTCCAGAAATCTCTGCCTTTACTCACGCAAACTGATAACTTTTGAGACTGATTCTTTAATTGGGAGGGGGAATCTCATTTCTTCAGTCCTCTTTCAGTGGCCCTGAAAAAAAAAAAAAAACAGACTCCAAACATAGATCCAAACAAAAGCTCCAAGACACTTCTCTCTGGTTTTTCTGTTATGGATGTCAAGAAGGCAGCTCTTACTGAGTACACTGGTAATGAATTGATGACAAGGCAGTAATAGAAATAAGGTATTTGGACAGAAGATTACAAATGTCAATAGTTATGATCTAGAAAGAACCCAAATACTTTCATATAATTGCTCTAGTTAAGATTCTCACTATGACACAAGCCTCCTGATAGCCAAAGGAAAAAGGGAAAAGTGTTCTCAAGACTCTCAGTAACTCTCAAAAAAGGAAGAAGTGATTCATTTATCAATGGAAGCAATTTTTTTATTCATAAGGCAAATGTGAATGCTTTTACAAAGTAAATAAAGAAAAAGTCTCGCAAAAGATCCTTAGTGTATTGAACTCAGATCTCTGCCTCTTGTAGCTTTCCCTTACTGATAATCTCCTGGTGACAGACCCCTTATTCTGTTACTTTTATCTTTGGTTCAGATACCTGAACAAGGGCAGATGTTGCTGATCTCACAGCCTAAGCAGAAGTCAGAGTGAGACAGACTTCTACTTACAAGTATAGTCTAGGTGCCAGACATGCACACCCAGATCGGTGGGCGGGGTTAGACCCCCCTGCTACTTTTTGTCTCTGGATGGCCTTGGCCATGTGTTTGTTCCTTTCTGCTCCTGAAATCTCACTTCACCCAAGGACTGAAACTGTTATTCACCACTGACTCACCAATGCCAAGCTCAGTGCCTGGAGTTTATGAGATGCTAAAATTGATCACTGTTGGATTAGCATGCTTGGTGTTTTCTCCTTTATATCCTGTCTGCAGCATGATCGTTTCAGTTACTCTTCTGCAGCTCAGGAATAATAATATAGAGCTGAGAACAAAGTTTTTCTAAGGTGGTCTCTTTCCTTCTTAGATGGCAGGTCTAAGCATATAAGCCTGAGATTCTATCAGTGACTAAGGGGAAGCATGAAGAAGATCATATTTATTCTCTGTGATCACAGAGGAGACTGGATTGTCTCTGTAGAGAAAGCATGGGGTTATGTGTTAACTGCAGGAATCAATGTGAGATTGGAAAACAGGAGGCCCAATTGACATCTCATCCTGAGTCTTTACTCACTTGGAAAATTTGAAAAAAGTCACTTCATTGCCTCATCTTCAAAGTGGGACAGAGTCGTCTATCATGGTGGTTCTTATCTGAAATAAAAGGCTCTTTGTTGAGTTAACATTGCTTTATGAATTGTGCTTTGTGATCATTGAATGCTGATGGGTCAGCATTCTCTGCAAGGTAATTGCATGAAAGGACTTCTGGTGATCAGAAAAAGTGTAATGTATACAAAAGCCAATGGCTCAGAAACAAACAAACAACAAAACAAACAAACAAAACACCCCTTCATGAAAGCAGTCACAAACTAGTGTTCTTTCCTTTTGGCAAAAAGTCAATATAAACTTTTCTGGAATTCTCTAAATTAACCAAAGAATTTAACCAACCCATTGAATATTTGGTAAAGAGAAATGGTTGGATTTGTCTTGAAAAAAATCATGACACTAAACTATAGGATTTTGACTTGTCCCATTGCCAGGCACACACACCAACCTCTAACCTTGCCCACCGTACATTACACTTTTGTTTTTACGACTTACTCCATTTTTTAAAAAATGATGTGCATATGTGGGGTCTGTGCTTGTCTCTGCAGAGATCGGAGATGGCAGATCCTCCTAGAGCTGGACTTACCAGGCAGGCAGTATTTTTTTTAATTTTCTTTATTTTTCCCAATGCTACCTTTTGATTTTTAACAGTTAAGCCTTTTTCAATGTGTTAACTATAATTTATTGAGGGTAGAGGTGGAGGTCAAAGACAACTTGCTGAAGTCAGTTTAATCTTTCTCCAGGTGGTTCCCCAGGATCAGATTTAAGTGCTCAATCTTTTTATTATTAATTATAGTTTATTCACTTTGTATTCCCCTGTAGCTACCTCCCTCACTCCCTCCCAATCCCGCCCTCCCTCTCTCTTCCCCACCTGTACCCTTCCCTCAGTCCACTGATAGGGAAGGTCCTCCTCTCCATCCCTCTAATCCTAGTCTATCAGCTCTCATCCAGACTGTGGATTGGTAAGGCTGCTCCTCCCGCAGAGGGAGATGATCAAAGAGCAGGCCAATCAGTTCCTATAGGAGACAGTCCCTGTCCCCATTACTATGGAACCCACTTGGACACTGAACTGCCATGGGCTACCTCTGTGCAGGTGGTCCAGTCCATCTCCATGAGTGGTCCTTGGCTGGAGTATCGGTCTCAGAAAAGACCCCTGTGCCCAAACTTTTAGGATCTGATGCTCTCCTTGTGGAGGTCCTGTCCTCTCAAGGTCTTACTATCTCCCACTTTTTTCATAAGATTCCCTGTACTCTGCCCAAAGTTTGGCTATGAGTCTCAACATCTGCCTCGATACCCTGCAGGGTAGAGCCTTTCAGAGGCCCTCTGTGGTAGGATCCTGTTCTGTTCCCTGTTTTCTCCCTCCTCTGATCTCCACCCTCTTTGCCTTTCTGAATGCGGATTGAGCAGTATTCCTAAAATCCACCCACCATCATTGCAAGCACAGTAGCTGTGAATATCAACAGAGAGCAGCCACTAGAGGGGGCAAAATGGGCCAAACCTCCCTCTTCATAGAGTCACCACTACAGGAACCGTCTGGCAACTTCCTGGAAACGCTCTACTCTTCAAGATTTACCTACCTTTGGCCAGACTCAGGGCTCAGAGGATCCTGTCACTGTGACATCTGTCAAAAAACAACCAGTGATTTGTTTAACACAGCTGTTGTAAAGGTTGGTGATATTGGTAATAGCTGGGGTGGATAAGAAACCAACTAAGATATGTTAAAGGAAAACTGGAAGAATGGGGTGCCTGTGAGGGCTGTGAGAAGCTCCAGCATATTGCTGAGACCCTAGAAGGCCACACATACGTTCAGGACTATGTGCACACACAGGAAGGTTTGAGAAGGCCTCAGCTAGTATTACTTACTTCTGTTTGATTTTGAGCTTCTAATAGAAACAGAAGTAAAAGGTAAGGCAGAGATTAGGATGTGGTGGTGCATGCCTTTAACCCTAGCACTCCAGAGACAGAGGCGGGAGGATCTCTGTGAGTTCCATTGCAGCCAGAGCTACAGGGTAAGACTCTATCTCAGAAAATAAAAAAGAATAAGAGGAGGAGGAGCAGGAGGAGCAGAAGGGGACAATGACATTGAATTGCAAACAGCACCTCCAACAGCCTCAAAGACCCTCTCAGCAGAGGCTGTGAGAAACTTATTGGTTTAAGGCATCTAAGTAAATACCCATTTAACCAGTATTTCTGTGACTTTGGCAAATACAGGCTGTACACAATTAGTCTTGGACAGCAAGTAAACATGTGTACATGCATACACAAGAACACTCACACACATGTGCACACATACATGCACACGCATACACTCACACACACATACACACTCAAAGAGCAGGGTTGGCTTAGGGAGGGAGGGAGAGAGAGCAATAATAAATTCTTGGGGAAAGTTTTCCAAGCTGACACACAATATTATTTTAAATATTCAGGGTAGGAAGATGGCTCAGCTGTCAAGGGTACTTGCTCTCAAACCAGATGACCTGTTGAATCCTTGGGACTCATGTGCTGTGGAAAGAAACTTATTCCACATTGCCCCTTGACCTCCATACACAGGCCATGGCACACAGGCCCACACACCTCTCCAGGGTAAATGAAATGTAATAAAAATGTTTAAGGTATCCAATAGCCAATCTTCAAATACTACGAGAAGTTCAGCAACATAAGAAAATATGGCCTGTATGGGGGGGAGAGGAGACGGGGCTTGAAGCTCTCTGAGGAAGCCCGGGCTTTGGACTTAGCAGGTAGCCCTTAACTCAGCTTTTAAAAATGCATGCAAAGAACCTAAAGAAACACACCTGAAAAATTAAAGCCTGTGAGAACATCATTTCGTTAAATGGAAAACACCTATAAATGGTTAGAAGTTGTTTTTAAAAGCCAAGGAGACATGCAGGTCCTGAAGAGGAGAACAGCTGGCAGCCAGTTCACTAGAGGGTCTCAAAAGTAGAAGCGAGGAACAGTGCATCTGAACGTAGTTGAAATTGTGGCTTCTGAGAATAGAATTTTTAAAAAAGGATAGCTAAAAGTGAAAACAACAGCGACAAGAACACCACAAAGCAGGATAACATAATGAGAGATCCAGGAAAAAAGGACAGATGGAAAGAGCCAGGAAAAAAAAAAGAGGAAATAAATAATATACTACACTCACTCCATTTATGAAAATGATCTACACATCTAAGAAACTGTACAGATTCCAAATAGGATAAACTCAGAGATGTCGACCCCCAACCCATCACAGTCAAACTGTCAAAGAGAAAGAGATAATTTTTGAAAACAGCAGCAGAGAAGTGATCTGTCATATCCAGGGATTTTTCCATTACACCAGCAGCTGGCTTCCCATCAGCAACCTTGGAAGGCAGAAAGCAGTGTATGACATATTCAAAATACTGAAAGAAAGAGGCTGTCAACTGAAGATTTTATGTTTACTAAAAACTGCCCTTCAAAAATGAAGGAGAAATTGAAATATGCTCAAGTCAACAAAACGGAGAGAGGGGTTATGAGCAAACCTTCAGGTTGGGATAAAGGAATACCAGGCAGTCATTTAAATCCACACGGGTGAGCAAGGGGCACCAGCTAGGCTAATGACATAAGGAAATAGAAAAGATAATATAAACGCATTTTTCTTTGTAACCATTTTCTTTTCCTCTCTGTCTTAAGAGGCAACTACCTAGGGCAATAATTACAAGCTTGCAATGCATAAAATGTAGTTTTATAGCAGTTCTTTATGCAGAGTAGACAGGAGGCAACAGAACTATGTTTGAGCAAGTTTTTTATATACTATTAAAATTAAATTGGTATTATCCAAACAAGATAGTTATAAATTAAAGTTACTTGTAGTCTGTATGCAAACTACAAAGAACTAACAACAAAGGGGTGAGTGTGGCACACTAGAAAACAATCATTTGCCATGAGAGAAAACAATGGAGAAATTAAGGGAAAAAAACATAAGCTATAAGTAGAATTGCTATAATTCTGACTGACACCAGTGACATTATGTGTATATAGACCATGTGCCCTGAACATGCGTCCTGCAAAGATTGTCAAAAATGGGTTTTAAAAAGAATGTTTTGAGGTGCCAGGTTCAAGCCAATGTACCATAAAAAGGGAAGGAAGGAAGATAGAAGAAAAGGAAACAAAAGAAAGAAATCTAATGTATGATATCTACAGAAGACACGTTGTAGGTTCAAATTTTTTTCATTTTCATTGTCTTGGAGAGTTTTCTAAATCTATTTGTGGCATCTTTTTTTACTCAAATTTGAGGTAAAAGGATGGTTAAAGATTTCACAGGCACATAGTATACAAAAGAGAAATGTACTAAAAGTAAATGAGATAGACTTTTAAGGCAAAGCTTTTACCAGGGAGACATGGCTCTTCAATGATAAAAAGGTCAGCATATTTGGAAGACATAAAAATGTGGACATACATACACCTAACTGTAAGCCTCAAATTAGACAAAGCAAAATCCGAAAATGTTGAAGGAAAATCAGACAATTCAAAGATAATGAAGATGTCACTCCATTTTCACTAACAGATTGAACAATACAGAAGATCAAAGAGGAAAGAAGAGATTTTAATATCTCTATAAACTAAGTCCAATAGACATCTATAGACTAGTCCATTCAACAAGAGCAAAATTCATTAGAAGAGGCTGCATGTTGGGCTGTAACAAAACCATCATAAATGTAGAACTGAAATCATACAAAATATTCTCCAACCATGAGAAAGTTAAATTAGGACCCAACAATAGAAAGACATCTGGAACACCGGTAGTGGTTAAAAGCCTTTAATCCCAGCAACTCAGGAGGCACATCTCTGAGTTTGAGGCCAGTCTGGTCTACAGAATGAGTTCCAGGATAGCCAAGACTACATGTTTGTCTCACAAAACAAACAAACGACAACAACAACAAAACCCAAATAACCTCAGGAATATGTAGAAATTAGGCAACACACCTAAACAACAAATGAGTAAAAACAATGCCACCAATAGATTTAGAAAACTCTCTGAGACAATGAAAATGAAACGTGTTGTGTCAAAATTTATGAGACACAGCTGAAGCATTGCTTCAATAAAAACTCATGCCTGCTCATGCCTTGATTTAAAAAGAAAGAAAGAAACAAACAAACAAAAAACCCCCAAACACCTGAAACCAACATTTTAAATTTCCATCTTTAAAGATAGAAGAAAAGTCAACCAAGTCTGAAACAGTAAAAGAAAAGGAAATAAAGGCTGGAGAAGAGATAAATGAAAGCGAGAAGCAGAGAACAGGCTGGCCGAAGATCTCAAGCTGGTGCTTAGAACAGCCACAAGCAATTCGGCAGAACCAGACAGGCAAAGCTGCTGGGATGGCGAGGGAGGATTCTGTAAAGGGCTCTGGTATTGGACAGTGTTTTATTTTGAAGTACGAGGCACTGAAAATTTCTTCTGGAAAAGTCACAAAATGAAATAAATACCTTATGGGAATTACTTGGTGGCAGGAATCCTCGTGCTTTTTAGGCAGCAAGGACTGAAATCAGGATGGTGAAGCAAGAAGCCACCGTGGTAACCCAGGCAGCTAGAAAGAGCATAGTGACCAGAGAAGTCACATGGGGGGTTGGGGCGAAAGAGACAGAGAGAGAACATGGGTTTTAATGGCACTTTGGATCTTCAAGGAATAAGAAAAGGATGGAAACTAAGTTTGGCTCTGGCTCTAACTTTCTGATTTTTGATCTGAGAAGGCTCCTCTGAGGCCTGGTTCCCTCACCTGTGAAATGAAAAAAGCACTCTCTGCCCAGCCTACAACACAGGATTCTGATGTAATTTAAGTGGAATAACGTGTATAAAGTAGGTGTAAACACTGGTTTTGAACTCTCAAACTCTCGACGAATGGGAGCTGTTTGCGGCTAAGGGGATGAGGTCAGTAACTGTTGAGAGTTTTTGTAGTGAGAACACAAAGGGGGAGGCTTTGAGTGGGTGGGTGGAACCGTGGGAGGGGATCCTGGAGAGAAAGCAGAGGCCTAACTAGCATGTGTGAGCAACACCTGCCTATACAGGCAGGGAGAGTCCTGGGCCTGGGGGAAGTGTGAACAAGTATCATTTGTGGAGAGCCACAATGGTTAAAGACAGAGGTAGCCAGGCTGCAGGAAGCTAGCACTGAGGATAGGCCTCATAGCGTTCCTCACAAACTGCTCTAAGATGGGAAGGAGGAAGGCCACAAGTCTGCGGATGTGGAGGTATCTGGATACAGGAGTTGCTTCAGTGCACAGAGGAAAGTTATCGCAGTCTATCTGGACTCGAGAGTGGGCAACACTCCTTACCACATGGCCAGCTTTGGAACAAATTGTTGAGACAGTTTTGGAAACCTCTGTTATAATTTCGTGGTTCTTTATCTCAAACTTTTGTTGTGAACTTGCTGTTTGCAGAAGTACCGGGGCCATGTTCTCTGGGGAAGACAGGTGTCTTCAATCTTGCTTCTGCTTCTGGTGCTTTGGGATATGTAACAATGAGACACACAAAAAGAATAGGTAGGAGCCGATTCCTGTCCAGGGAAGCAAGTAGGGGAAAGCCTAGCGGATCTGGCACCTGGCCTCACAACTCAGCCGCTTTTCAGTGTCTCAGTCTGAGCGCCTGGAGAAATAGCCATTCGAGGCAGCAAAGCTGCATGGAGACGCGGTTCTTCTACTAATACCAGCAATGGTGTGAGCCAGTGTATATCCCATCTGTTTCCTGGCCTCTGGATGACCAGTGACGGCAGTGCGACACTGAACTTGGGCTGGTATGGTTTCAGGGCCCTCTCAGCCCAGGGCTGCTTTGAGAGTGAATGGGTCTAGTGATCTCCTAAGTTTAAGAGGGAGGATGCAGCTTTCCAGGGTCTTCCGCTGCGTCCTGTTGCTGCTGCTTTAGACAGAGCTCCTTCACTCATGTGGCCAGACATATCTGCTCTCCATGGTGAGAGTAGGTGAGGGGCAGCCCTGGTCATTCAGCAGTGCTGCAGTTACTCTGAGAGAAGATTCCTGAACCAGGAAGGGAGGGAAATCATCTCTGGAAGAAAGACTGCATGCAGAATCAGGTGGTTCATGGACCTTTGTGCTGCTGAAGTCATTTCACAGTCCAGGATGCTTCTTGGTATGCTTGACTTCAGAAGGGACCCGAAAAACGAGGGCAACAAAAGTGGAGACCAGTCACCCCAAACTGCCTCCTACATCTGTTTCTTGCAGCCTAGAGATGAAATGAAATTTGTTTAGGCCTGTGGCGTTCAAGAGTCCCCTGGTTTGGTCCTTGCATCCACCCTTGTTCTTCCTACTCTGCAGCATCTCCCTCATTCCCGGAAGCAAGGTTGCAGATGTCAGTGGCTAGAGGGCATCTTAATGAATGACTGCCCTAACAGGCAATACCACCAGTTCCTCAGTACCCAAGGGCATAGGCCTTTTTGAGACCTGTCGATCTTTTATGGTATAGGACTTTTGGCTCTGAGCCCCTTGATGGATTCTCTGTTTCAGAGAGTCTCCAGGGCTCCTAACCTACCCATGAGAGCCTGCCTCTGGGTATTCTCTTTATAATCTCACCATGACTTCTTGGCCTTCCAGAACAAAGATGTAACTGAAGTCCTTTTCGCTGCAGATATCATGGCTTCCACAAAGGGACTCCATAGGAACAGGAAGAGGTCCAAGGCTCAGCTCAGCAAAACTGGAAACTGGCTTAGAAGAGGAGGACATTTAGTTGCAAGGACACATTTGATCCCAGTATAGTGGCATCATAGTGCACCGTGTCCTCGCTAGGGTCTAGCTCCCCTGAAAGGAGTATGGAGGGCAGGAGAAGCCTGTCCCCCTCCTTAGAAGCAGGAAACATGGCCAGTATTCTTTTCCCTAAGACACGTTTCCTTCCAGGATACTAAGGGTGGCCACTGGCCTTTTGTCCCCTATGATCTTGTTTGGATCGATCCTGATGTTATGAACATGTGCCACAGACTATGGAGTGCATTTTGCCAACTTTGTGAGTTAAGGGGTGGGAAGAAGTGGTGAACAAAATTGAAGGGGGTGCCGGTGGCTTTTGTAGAGGAAGTAAAGTCTTAGCAAAGAATTTTCAGAGAAAGACAATAGATGCTCTGGACCAACAGTATGATTTTAATGATTTTGCTGAACATAGAATTTCTCCATTACCTATTCTGGGATGCTAGGTAGCAGGTAGTAGTGACTAGAAAGCAGGACTCCATAACCTTAGCACAAAGCATGTCCAAGTCACGCACGTCTTTTTACCAAGTGTCCAGTCTGAGACCTGCTGACTGACCCGTGTCCCTCAGGGTGCTAAGGTGAGATCCCCAGGACTATCCAGAGAATCACCTCATAAATGATCTCAGTGTGACAGAACAGAAATTGGGAAGACTACAGTTTTGAAAAGGAATTATGGTCATTTAAAGGTCGAGACATTCAATTCTCTGAGCACGGAGTGACCTCTATTACAGGAGGCCCGTTGTCATATTAGAATGGGGCAGCGCAACCCATTACACTGTATGTCATAAAAAGTCATAATAGAAAGTTGTACCGTGAGAGTAAGGTGGTTCTCTGCCTGTGTGTGACATGTGCATGTGCACCTATACCTGCACATTATTCTTGAATATGCATGGCTTTACAGTCTGAGAATGGGGATGTCAAAATCTGTCAGCTGCAAGTGAATATGAGACACACATAAGCAAGCATTTCAGGAAAAAAAAAAAGACATCTGAGAGATCAGAGGTCTAAACCACACCTAACGCTAGGCCAGTGGGTGCTGAGCTCTGTCCTTGGCTGCCTCCTGTGTTTATTTCAGGGGCTAGAAGCCTGTACGTGTTTTTCACACTCCCTCACTGTAAAACACACACACACACACACACACGTTAAAAGGGGGCATGTTTTCCCAGGTTTGGAAGGTAGAAGGGGAAGCTGTCAGTAGTTATTCTAGCAGTTTGGTGAGAAGGCTCATGGATTTCTGCGAATGGCAGACATACAGCCACAAGTGTCATCACTGCTATGCTATAGTTGTGGAGACCACTTATGACACTCTCCTGAATCTTTTATTTTTATTTTTATTTTCTGATTACTGGCAGTGACTTTTTGTGCTTTCATTCTATTGGCCTTTTAAACAGTTGTATAAGCCTCTCAGTACATCCATCCAACACATTTTGCTTAACAAACCTATCGTCGATTCTGATACAAATTTTTGGATTTTATCTTCAGTCCAATCTTAGTTCCTGATTCCAGAATGTAAGATATTTCCATGTGAGCTTACACACCTTACCCTAGTCATCATGGATGGTGTTGGGACCTGTAAATCTTGTTAGTTTTATTCCTAGTAACAAGTCAGTTAAGTACTAGAGTCCTGTTGTTTCTCCTTGTGCTGTTCTGTACACTCAAATCACCATGCTATCCTATATCTAATAGTTCCTTGTCCAGGTCTTCTATAATGAGGACTCTTTGACTATTTAGCGATAACCTGATAGGGAGTTGATCTGTTCGCTATGATTTTGTGAGCATCTACTCTATGGCAAATACTTTCTTAGGTGCTAGGGATAACAGAATGAAGACACAAGCCCTACCCTTCAGCTAGTCACAGTTTTCAAAGCACAAATATAATTCACAAATAATTTCATATAATATGCAAAGCACTGCCTTATAGATGATACATGGTTGACTGTAGAGAGCAGAGAATTCAAACTCTCCAAAGGACAGAGGCATTTATGTCAGGATATTAGGCAAAGTTGCTTTCATAGGAATGTAAAACTATTTCTTCTTTCAACCAAGACAGAGGCTGATAGTTCTTTCTCTAAATGGTGCTGAGATGATCCAGAGTGAATCACTATGCGGTGTGAGCTCATATGAACAGCCAGAGGCTTGTTACTCCTCTGTACCATACGGGGTAGCCTTGTCTACATGGTTGAGAGTCTAGTTGATAACACCATATTCATGTTCTGGCTCAGGAGAAGAGCATACTGAAGGGAGTCCATTTTCACCTGTACACATGCTCTTTGCTTATCTTCCATTAGATCTTGGTTTTGCTGGGCTGCAAGGTGAGCAGCCACTAGCTGAGTATGACAGCCCAGCTAAAAGCTAAGCATCCTGTTACTCAATGGATCATGTAGAAAAGGAGTCAAGGAGACGATTATCAGTCTCTGTGCAGAGGCTGCCCTGAGAGAGCATGGTGAATCTGCTACATCTTCATGTAACATGGACTCTGCAGGGCCTAGGGCTTAGATGCTTGTGGCAAAGACAGTACATGTGAAGATGATGGTGTTGGAAGTGGTAGAGGTGGCATTGCCTTCAATGCAGTCACTCTTGTGACATTAAATATGGAATTGGCAGCACCTGTGTACGCTGCTCCTTGCTTTGGCTCTTATATTCTTCAACTTTCAATTTTGTTTATTGGATTGTACATGCATGTGAATATTGTATGAATATGCATATGTGTGTGTTTGCAGGCACACGTGTGCCACGGTGCTCATGTGGAAGTCAGAGGGTAGCTTTCCTGACTTTCTGGAGAACCTAGGGATGGAACTAAACCCCTCAGGCATGAATGACCTCTACCTGCTTGAGCCCTCTCACGGGCCCAGTGTTCCTCATGAATCTCTGTAAGTCCTTCCTCTTGCAAATGACCAGACAGATCCAGGGAAAGGAAGTGACCTACCCAGTAGGATAGATCTTCTCTGTTGGGCTAGTCTCTGTTGTTTAGACACATGATGGTTTATGGGGATAGGGGGGAGTTTGAGAATGCTTGCTCCCCAAAGATCCCCGGTGAGCTGAGGATGCCTGTAAGCCCTAGAGAACCATTGATAATCACCCTCACTTTTCACCCTGTGCTTCCCCTCTGGAAAATGCATCTCCTGGTTTGTAACATGGTTGATCACTCAACATGAAGCCACTTTCCATTGTGACTATTCAGCATGGGAACCACCCTTTACTTTTCTTGCCTTCTCTACCCCACCGAATAGAGTGGCAATGAAATACCACCTTGGCTGAGTCGGAGAATTTGTCATTTTTACATCTCCACATCCTAGTGTCTTCTGCTCCCAGTGACAAATAAATTCCCAGGCTTATGGCTGGCCCCGGCCATTCATTAAGCAAATAAAGCCCCAGTGTGGGAGTCAGAGGCTCGTAAATAATCCTGGGTGTTTTATCCCTCTCGCCCGCTGCCTTCCAAGCTTTGCATATTTATAATAAGGGAGCAGTATTTCTGACACTGACTATCATGTGTGGGAGTGTGTGATGGGAAAGAGTGACAGCCACACTCTGCTGAGAGGGGCTACTCACTGGACCTAACTGAAGATGGTTGTCGTGAAGTCCAGAAGAGTGGTGGCATCCTGCAGTAGCCTGAATCTCTGGAGACTTCTGTTCTGGTTCCTGGCCATGATGGGAGACCTTATAGAGCCATGCCTGCCCTGTCCTGGAGCTTGAGGATTGTTACCATAAGAGAGAAGTGGGAATAGATAGTGTTTTAGTTTCCTGTTGCGGTGATTGAAGAGAAAAACAACTAATGAGAGAAGGGGTTTATTTTGGCTCACAGTTCTAGGGCACAGTCTTCCATGGCAGTAAAGTTATGGCAGCAGAAGCTTGAGGGAACTGGTTACATGGTACCCACAGTCTGCCAGCAGAGAATGATGAATGTTACTTCATTGTCTTCATTTTAATATACCCCAGGATCCCTGCCCTGGGAATTGTCCTACCCACAGTTAAGATGGGGGTCTTCCCACATCCCTGACCTGATCAAGGTAATCCCCCACAGACTTTCTCAGAGATTACTTAACCCAGCTAACCCCTCACAGGAAGCCCCAAGGCTTGTCTCCTAAGTGAGCCTGGTGTTAGCCAAGTTTCCAGTTAGTACTAATAATCACAGACAGGGAGCCCCTTCACTCCTGTCTCCCTGCTCAGCCTCATGAGTAACAAGGACAGATACCCCACTGAGAGGGGTCAGGGAAGAGGAGAGAGTTTATGCTGATAACAAGGAGAAAGGTGAAAAGAGCATCTACTGCTGAGGGTTGGGTTAGTCTATCAAGCACCCTCAAGGGTGTCATGACCTTACTGTGTGTTTGTTAGCAGTGGACAAAGCATTGTCCTTACCCTGTGAGATGCTGCTCATGAAGCCTCCTCAAGCCAGCATGGGTACACATGTACACACATGAAAGAGAGAGAGAGAGAGAGAGAGAGAGAGAGAGAGAGAGAGAGAGAGAGAGGACCCTTTTTATGTCATACCCCCTCCTGCAGCAATTATTGCCTATAGCATTTACAGAGCTATGTAATTCATACAACTACACCATAGTAGATTTGAATTTCATTTGTAATTAAACAGAAATACACACACACAAATGCAAATGAACAACTGATACTCTATACAAGCCCTTGTAGTAGAGGGTGGGTAAATTACTGTGAACCCACCAGTCTCCAAGCCACAGGTTTATTACTACAATGTCCAGGCCTCACCTGAACACACAGCCTCTCTTGTCTAGGATCCCATGTACCTAGAGAAGACCATGGAGGAGACGGTATGACCTCTGACCTACACCCACACCCTCTCTTGATTTATCAGAGTAAGAAAATGGTGAGGACAAGCATTAATGTGTGTCGCCAGTGCTTAGACAAGAGCACATGCTGTTTTACCATATCTTAATCTTGGGCCACGTGGAGCAATGTCTTTACTTTTTAATTGTGTGTGTATCTACATACACTACATGTGTGAGTGCATGTAGGTGAGTGTGCACATGGAGACCTGAGGACAGTCTGGTATTGTTCCTCAGGTGTCATTCCCTGTTTTATTTCTGAGACAGAGTTTCACACTGGCCCAGAGCTTGGCCAGCAGGCTAGACAGGCTGTTTGTGGAGCACCAGGGATCTGTCCATTTCCACTTCCCGGTGGTGTGATCACAAGCACACACTACCAAGCCTAACTTTTTAATGTGAGTTCTTGGGATTAAACTCAGGTATTTTTTCTTGTACAGCAAGCACTTTCCTGAAAGAGTTATCTCCCCAGTTTAGCATCTTTTCAAATTATGAGTTCATAATTTTTAGCTTTTGCATGTGCAAGTTTTGTGTGTGTGTGTGTGTGTCTGTACCCAAGACGAGTAGAAAGAGAATGTTTCATTCTTTAAAACTGTTAGTCTTTATTGTATCTGTAGGTGTCTGGGTTATGTGGGTGTGTTGGGCACAAATTAAAATGTATATCCTAGTCTAGGTTGACTCAAAACCTGGGCTGCCCTGGGAAGATGGGACCCTGGGCTTAGAGTGAAGGGCTTTGGGGTTGGGTTTCAGATATACTTGTTATGTCATTGGGTACATATTTGTATACTTGGTGCAAGTGAGACATCTTTGTTTGTGTATATAGATGGCGAAGATGGCCTACCATGGTGAGGTGGGAGAATGCTAGGGCTGGGAGAACCCTATTGAGTACCAAGGTTGTGAGTAAGATAGACAGGCAGAGATCAGAAAAGTGACCATGGCCACTTAGAACATTAGATAAGGTCAGTCTAGTTCCTACTAGGCTATATTAAGAACACTAGAGGCTCAGGGGTATTTTCAAGCATTTGTCTTAGTTTGGTGTCAGGATGACCCAGCTTCACCCACTCTGGGCCTCATCTATCTCTGAGCTAAGCCAGATGACCACTTCAACCATTACAGGCCACCTGCCAGCATCAGGCTAGGGAGAGAAGACAAGACACTGAATCCAACTGAAAGCAACAGGAGCGTGGAAGGGAGACAGAAAGTAATTCTCCTTTTTGGAAGCCAGCCAGGGCAGGCTCGTGCCAAGATTAGCAAGGATAATAACAACAGCAATAATAGTGGGAAGAAACAGCTTCTACAAGGCCTAGGAGACTTGGCAAAGTAATAAGAGGAAAGAGGGAATTCAAATGGACACTGTGACCTTTGCAAAAGTGAGTGGCCCCGCCTCCTGCAGCAAGAAATGCCTTCCTGAAAAGACTTGGCTTTCCACTGGAGTCTCTAGCTCGCTCCCGGTGTTCTGTATGTGTCTGAGGACAAGCTCACTATGACATCTAGTGTCCCAAGTCACCTCCACTAAGCTGTGGTGGCCTGATTACTTGCTCAAACACCAGTCAGCTGTGAAGATATTTTCAATATCTGGTTAACGTTTGAATGGGTAGACTCAGAGTAAAGAGTAACATTTCAGTTAGCAGACTTTGAGTAAAGATTAACCTTCGCACTGAGGCCTATTTACCCTCTGTAAGGAGGATAGCCTTCATTTGGTCACTTGATGGACTGGAGAGCAAAGACTGGGGTCACCTGAATAAAGTGTCTTCCCCTAGATTATATCCAGAAACTCTGCCCAAGGTACCAGACTTCAGACGCAAGCCTGGCTATCATCTCTTGTTTAAGTTTCCACCTGTAGCCTGTCCAGATCCAGGGTTCATCTGCTCTCATTAGCCTTATAATAATCCCAGATGTGTATCTCTTTGTGCATGCATGCATGCACACTTGCACTGTGTTCACCAGGGTATTCAAAATTACACTCACTCACACGCGCGCGCTCGCGCGCACACATACACACACACACACACACATACACACACACACACGCTCATGCACGCATAGCCTATTGGCTGTGTTTCTCAGAAGAACTCTTGCTGAAGCACTCACTAGTTTATTTCTACTTTTCTGCCACTTTCCTGCTGCCTTCAGCTCACCCCAGTCAGAGTTCTCCAGCTGACAAGGAGGCTGGGGGTGCCTTCTCTATCCCTCTCTTCTGAGCACTTGGCTAACAATTCTGTCTGCTTTGCTGTCTCTCTCACCGGCAATCCTGCACTGCCATTCTCTGGTCATCCCTTTTAATCTCATTCTGGGCAAGCACAGTGGCAGTCGCCTCAGCTGGCTCACTTTAGCTCTGTCTTTAACCATTTCCCCCCACCCTGCTCCTGCTATACCGCCCCCCCCCCCGTCTCTTTTATATTCTAGAATGTCAGTGGTGGGCACGCAGAATGAGATGAGGATGCAGGCTCTAGAGTCAGGCTTGCTATATTGGAATATGAGCTGAGCAAGCTCCTAGCATTCTGTAAAAATTATTTCTGAAATGAGGATGATAGTAATGCCTACATGTAAGAGTTATGGAAAGAATTACGGAAGATGATTTGTGCAAGGACTTAACCCTTTGCAAACTCAGTTGGAACTATTTTCATTATTCTTCTCATGTAATTTTTCATTTTTAAGTTTGATCAATATAATGAAGTGATTGGCTTTCTGCATTCAGCAGTCAGGGAAAGGATGGAGCATGAGTCGGGTATGATGTCTGGTCTGGGGCTTCTCGTTTTCTGTGCCACTGACCTGCCATTGCTGTTCAGTAGAGTATCCTAGAGTACCACTTGTGGGAACACTCTCAAAGTTTTTCAGTTGTTGCCCATTGTTTCTTCAAAGAAAAGCTTAGGGCCCTTAAAGATTCCTCTTTGATCTTGCTTGCCTAGGAGGTTCTATCTACCTTAAATAGGTACTGCTCCCGATTCTTGGAGATTTGGAAATACCTCTACATATATACAGTTGCACGACAAAGATTTGTACAAATGTTATATATCATCAAGAGGCTTTGTATGGGATGACATTTTGATGGGGGGGATGGGTAGATTGCTGGTTAAAACTGACTTTGACTAGGTGTGCTGGCACATACCTTTAATTCCAACACTGGGAAGACAAAGGTAGTCAGATTTCTGTGAATTCAAGGACAGCATGGTCAAGATAGTGAATTTCAGGCCATCCAGGATTATGTACTGAGACCCTGTCTCAAAACAAACAAAAAAACAATAAATAAACCGACACCAACAAAACTGACCTGATTCCTAACTGGAAGAAAAGGGGAAAGCTGGGCTTACGAACGGGCAAGATCCATTGTACTCAGCCTAAGCGTGGCTCAATCCCAATTCACAGATTGAGATGGAAGGCAGGGTGCTAGATTCTACCATTCCCCACTGACCCTGAGGTCTCTGGGGCCATTGTGTTGGGTATAGCAAAAAAAAACAACTCTCTGTTCTTTTCCCTTTTCTAACCACATATACTATCTGCACATAGGAAATTTGCAAAATTTATTCAGCACCTCTGAAAATATTTCAGCCCACAAAACCCAGAAGGCAAGTATGTAGTGATGTGCTCCACAGCCACAGGGAAGAGACTACCTAGTTATTTCCTGATGCATTTATCTTCAGGGCCTTTACGGCATAGACAGCTTGTCTCACTTTATTAGTTATGATAACCTTGTAGAGGAGATTTATATCCACATTTTATATATGAGAAATGATTATCTATGAGAAACGATGAGCATGGGAACTTACCCAAGGCCATGCCACCAGAGAGGGACCAGGAAGACATTTGATTTCAAGTCTTAGAGCTTCAGTGGGTGGGTCCTCTGCTGCTTCTAGTCTATCAAGGTCAGAAGACTTTCCCTCTAAAAGACCAGATGGAACTAGTGTAGTTTAGTTGGCCAGATGGGCTGTAGAGTACTCGTAACCCCTAAACTCTGCCCTAATAATAAGAAAGCAGTCATGGATATAGTACTTAAGCAAACAAGCATGACTATGTTTCCATAAAACTTTATTTATAAAATCAGATGGCAAGCAGACAGGAAGAAGACCCAAGACCTCCTTGAAAGCTGCTTATTTTATGTTCTTTTGTGACCACAGCTTCATGTGTACCTTCCATGCCTCCACAACGATCAGTCTGTGCAGTGCCTGCTGGCTCTTCTGGCTCTTATGTGGCTCTCTCTTGGCTCCGGGATGAGCATCTGCGCTAGCAGGCCCATTGGCAGGTGATTAAGAGCCCTGCTGTACATTTCTGACAGTGGTGGCTGGCAGAAAGGCCCGAATGGCTGAGATAAGCTAGTGTGTGTGAGGAAGGGCAGTGGGGGTGTGGGAGGCAGGTTTTATTCCTGGAGAGGAGTAATAAGCATGTAATTGGCTTTTCAGAAATGTGCACACTACTGGAAACCAATTTCTCCCTTTCACCATATTCCCTTCATAGCTACTGAAGTTGGCTCACCAAAAACGAGGTAAGCTAGGTACATTCTCCATTAGCAGCTGGTGACCATCTGTCTTGAAAGCGCTCTATAAACCATGTGTCATGGATAATCTCTATAAGCTGTATGATGTGTCGGAGCTGATTTTAAATGAGGAAAAGGCTTGGGGGTAAGCTGATCTAGCAATACATGACCATCTCTACACTATAACAGATGGGTTCTGGGGACATATTCCTAGGCTCAGCATGAAGACTGGGAAGTACAACATTGCCTGCCTTCCTTGGGTGGCAGGTGCCTTGGGTCTTTGAATGTCACACAAGGTTCTGGGTTGAAACTGCCCGGTTCCAGCCCTGTGCTTCTCAGAAGGTACTCTGATGGTCACGTGGAGATCAGGGACTACTTGAGCTCTCTTGTTTTCTTGCCTCCTTCTAAACCTCCCCCATTTCCTAGGGTGTCACCGACCACACAAAATGTGTACCTTAAACTTTTAATGGAATAGGTCCAGAAAAGTGAATTTTATCTTAGGCTGATTGCAATGCAAGTTTTGGTTTCTTCGTAAACTCAGTTATGTTATGTTTCTGTTTTAATTGCGAGTGTAGGATTTTAGTTGGGCTAGAGTTTGTCCACAGCTGTTAATTGTTTCCTTCGGGGTGTGGCTTTTGCCAGCTGGTAACGGTCTTCCACGCGCCACAGGGAGAGGAGCGTAGTCTATAGGACTCTAAGGATACACAATGAGACAGGAGAAAGAGAAGGTGTGGTGAGATGTGTTGGTATGTGTCGGGTAGCAGTTTGGAGAGACTAGAGAGACCAAGAGAAATGCTTCTGCTCTGCACTGGCTTGAAGAGACTGCTGGCTGCTTTTGCTGTTGACAGAGATTGGTATAGGCCCCAAAGAACCCTTGATCCTAAACAGCTGGGAGAATTAAAGGGGCCCTCTCTCCCCACTAACCTTCTCTCTCCTACGTAGGGTTTGGAGGTTAGAAGGGAGGTTGAGGCCTAAACACCCCAAATAAAGTAGAGTTTTTTAAAAAACGAGTGCTACAGTTGATTTTAGGTTTAATACCATGCTTGCAAGCACAGTGAAAGAAGCGTAAGATTCTGGAGATGGAATCTGTGTCCATGTTGTAGCTAATAATCTGGTTACATATGTTCTGGCTGCAGCACCTACCTCCCTCACACGTCTTTTCCTCGGTCCCTGGCTGTTGACACAGTTTCCTCACAGAGTAAACAGGGTCACTCATACCACACTACCCTCAGGTTCTGTCACAATATTGAGCCCCATACTGCAGAGAGCTGTTGGGTGGGTAGCTCTTTTATTATGTATCCCCTTTGCTGAATTCCCACAGTGACCCTGTGACCTTGGCAGCTCAGGTGTCCGCATTCTAATAGAGGTCACATGAGGAGTGAGTGAACAGCTGGAACTGGAATCCTGTGCCCCAAACTGCCATTCTCAGGAGGCTTGTGGTGGTTTGAATATGTATGTCCCCCCACCCCAGACACGTGTTTTAGAATGCTTGTCCCATACGGAATGGCACTGTTAGTAGGCATGGCTCTGTCAGAGAAAGTGTGTCACCATGGGGGAGGGTTTTAAGGTCTCATATATACTCAAGCTACGCCCAGTGAGACAATCCCATTTGCTGCCTTTGGATCAAGATATAGACCCCTCAGCTCCTTCTCCAGCATCATGTCTGCCTTCACACTGCCATGCTGCCCGAAATAACAATAATGGACTAAACCTCTGAGACTGTAAGCCAGCCCCAATTAAATGTTTTCCTTTGTAAGAGTTGCCATGGTCATGGTGTCTCTTCACAGCAAATAAAACCCAAACTAAGTCAAGGCTCTAGGCTCAAGCTGAAGCTGGAGTGTCTGCCTACAGGCAGAGTCAAAAAGCCTTTGCTGCCCATCACAACTCTGATGGTCTGTTGGCCACTCTAGGCTTCTTGAATACAGGACTGGATTGCATGGTTATTGGGTGGATGCAAACCCTGCTGAATGGTTCAGGCCCTGCAGGGCACAGATTGCTTCTCAGTGAGTAGTCAGGCATTTTCTGAAAATCGGTGAGTGGATGTGGTGGTCCATGCCTCTCTCTAATCCTGGCATTCCAGAGGCTGATGCCGAGGGATTTGAGTTTTGGAACTAGCCTGGTGTGAGAGTGAATGAGCAAATGTCTCCCATGATGGTCCTGTGACACAGCTGGTGGCTTAGGTATCAGATACTGGGCTCTTCAGTTCCAGAAGGAAGGTCTCTCTACAAATGGAAATTAAAGCAAACCCTATTTGAAATAAGCCAGCAGTATGTGACCTTTCTCTGAAAGGCAGGATGCAGGCACTGAGGGGGCCATTGCTAGGCTTAACACTCAGCTGGAGTTAGACTCTCAATTAAGGCCTTGCCATTTCATGCTGGGTAGAGTCTCAGCTGAAGAACTGCATGGAGGCACCACTGCCTCTCTGAGCAGATTTTTGCCCCCCAGGCTTCTGTCACCACCCGTGAGCCATGAGGCCTGTGGGATATTGATTTAGGATGCCTGCCTGTGAGGCCTGGCTGCCTTATACCAGCTTATGCCCTTGGGATCTACTTAATCTCCTTTACCTTGCCATATTATTCTCATATATAAGTGTTATATAAGATGATGCCCAACAAAGCATTAGGCACATGACCAGAGGATACTGGACTAACACTTACTGGCTCCAGTCACTACCACTGAGGGGGGACTGGGGTCTCTTGCCTCTACCCTCTCACTGTATGACTGCTCACTGAACATCTCTATGTGACCTGAAGGGCTGAGTTGGACAAGAGGTCACAGGAGTTTATCCCCCAAACAAGCTCAAGACCGTGGTGAAAGCTGAGTAAATGTGTTGGATGAGCTAGCTGTACTTTCTTCACGACACCATGACTGTAATTTCTTCCTTACACCCTCATGAGCCTATATGAATTTCCGAACTCACTTCTGTCCGTCCATCCTCAAAGCTCCCCCATTCCCGGTGTCATTTCTCAAGTACCTTAAAGGGGGAGGGCAGCACTCTGGGCTCCTCAGTAGGAAGTTATTAATACATAGTTTCACTTCTTCTGCATCCTTCAAAGCTAGCTCTTCTCCCCAACATCAGATCTGCCAGTGCTGGTCCCCATTCTGGCTATTTACACCCAAAGATTTTTTTTTTCGAGACAGGGTTTCTCGGTGTAGCTTTGGCTGCCCTGGACTTGCTTTGTATACCAGGCTGGCCTTGAACTCATAGATATCCGCCTGCCTCTGCCGGAATTACAGGTGTGTGCCACAGTGCCAGGCAAGACTTCTTCCTTTGAGACTCCTTCTTTTCATGGAAATTGCCTCTTCTGGGGCTGGGAAGTGCTGAATGCTTGGCCTTGGTTTCCATCAGGAAATGAATGCAGTGCCACCCCAAAGACCAAGGGCCTGCGGTGAGGGTAATTCTACCCTTGTCGCTGTAACTACAGATGCCCTTATTACTCACATCTCACGTCTCACCCTTGTTTAACAACATATTAAACCATTAGTCTCCATGCCAGTGGGTTCAGCTAGTTCACAATGGTAAAAGCTGATCATTATATCCCCCTTTCCTTGCCTAATCACTTTCAAATTGGTTGCCTTTTAATTCCATCAAGTGCCCTCTTTCTCAGGCAATCTGCTGTGCCCCGGCGCAGCATGGTCACGGCCCTGGGTGAGACAGATGGGGCCACTAGGGTCCTCTCCCTGCAGAGGACAGAAAAGGGAAGGTTTTATTCCCTTCCTGCTCACCTGATGATCAGCCCCTGCAGCACAGACATCTGATCCAAAGCGCTTTCCCTTACCAGCCTGAGGACCAGAAGAGGTCCTCTGCAGGTAGAAAGAAAAATCTCTGCTTTTCTCAGTAGAAAACATAATGTAAATGTTTACATAATGGATACCGAGGCTTATAGATTATTAACAGCAAATTAACATGGCTTTAAGGCTGCAGAAGAGTGGAGGGAATTCATGTTGCTAGGACCCATAGTTCTCTCTCTCTCTCTCTCTCTCTCTCTCTGTGTGTGTGTGTGTGTGTGTGTGTGTGTGTGTGTGTGTGTGTGTTAAGCTAGGTAACAGGCAATGACAGGTAGGTGGCAGGAGAAACCTTAGCTTATAGTGGATCAGAATGGGTCAGACCTGCTCTCATGGTTAATCTTGACTGCCAGATTCTCAATTTAGAATCACCCAGGAGACAAAGTTTTGGGGGTGAAGAAGAGGGCATTTCTAGGTTTGGCTGATGAGAGAAGACTCCCCCCAGCTTTGGGTGTCCCTTCTCACAAAGTGGAGCCTGGAACTTGTTTAAAAGGACACAGTGAGTAGAGTGACAGCATTCAGCTCTCCCTGTCTCTTGTCTGCAGACAACATCTACCTCAGACAGCCATTGTCACCACAGTACCTTCCCTGCTGTAGTGGGAAGGTCCCTCACACTATGAACCCAAATAAACTCTTCCTTCCTTAACTTTCTTCTGTAATATTGTTTTTGTTGTTGTTTTTAAATAACAGCAAGAAAAATTAAAACATGTTTGCTAATCATGGGGATGGACAGAGGTTAGGGTTATGAAAAACAGACAGAACTGATGTGTGGAAAGGAAGCGGCATTAGTAGGTGGATATTGGGTCCAGACAACCCATGGTTCAAGAAGCTGCCAAAGGGGGCCCTGGGGCTTGAGCTAATCCATTAACAGTCCTCATGCACTTTACCTGCAGAGTAAACAGCACATGAGGATCGTGAGCTTTACCTGAGGATTCACTAAATAATGGATCCAGCATTCCTAACACAGCCTGGCCCAGGAAAGTCATATGTGGTAGTTAGTCATTCAGTGAGCAGTCACTGAATGTCACCCACTGTTCCTGTGGGTCTTCGGTGAGAGTCCATAGAAGAATACCCTTATGGGAGTAACTTTGAGCCTTCTCTTGAGGAAGACAAGGAAGAAAGACAGACAAGGCAGAAGATGTGGACTTGGCTGGAGATGAATTTTGGCTTAGTCTGAAGGAATAAGATTGAAGGAGTAGAGATTGCCCAGATGTTGACACAGTTTATTCCTGGTGTTGACTCCCAAAGTGACTTCCAGAATGACTAGTCTCTATAGAAGGACCAACTGTGAAGATCAATCAGCTAGCACTCTCGGGAGCTTGAGGGACAGGTGTGTAGGTCCAATGGAAAGGATCTGAGTGGAGCCAAATCACAATGTCCACTGTGTCATACTTCTTGGTACCCAGAAAAACCTATTTTACATTCAGCTTCCATTTCCCTGTGATGCTGGTCTTCCGACATCTAGGAAATTGTGGAGGGTGGGATAGTTCAGACCAGACTGTGCTCTCTTAAGGCTGGTGTTGACATTCTAACCTCCTGCTCCCTTATTACTATCTCTGGGAATATGGTTTGTGGGAAGGTAACTAAGGAGAGAGATCACTCAGCGGTTACAGGTTAGGCTAACAACCAAAAAGAAGGAGGTTAAGATTAGCATAATCCAATAAGCACTGACATCCTTACAAGGAAGAAGATCAGGATCCACAAAGAAAAGTGCTAGACATGTGAACAGAGAGAAAGTGCCATGGGAGGACACAGGGAGAAAGTGGGCATCTGTAAGCCAAGCAGAGAGGCCTTGGGGGGAACCATCCCCACTCACACTTTGATCTTGGACTTCCAGCTTGTAGAACTGTGAGAAACAAACCTCTAGTGTGTTAGCCCCTACATCTGTGGGGTTCCATGATGGCAGCCCTGGCATGTTAGTGAAAGATGGTTATAGAACAAACTATTAGCCCTGCTCTGTTCTGTTCCTGGAACAGAAACTGACTCACGCCATCTCTGTCCTTCACCTACTAGATCTACCCTTCAGCCTGCGTGGAGGTTTTGTCTAGGTTTGTCTGGTGAGGTGATCCCTGAGGCCCTAGTTGCCACTTCAGAATCCCATATTTGAATGTATTATACCTCTTTGCCTCTTCCCATGTGTAGGCCATTCTTCATCTTTTCTTGACTTCAATGACCTTGATGCTTATAGAGTACTATACTTTTCTCTGTATAATGTGTCTTAGTTGGATTATTCCGGTGTTTACTCTTGACCAGACTGTAGTAATGTAATTTTGTAAAACAACAACAAAATATATTACACATGGACTTAACCCTTCTTAGGACATCATTGTGTGTGTGTGTGGGGGGGGGAGGTAGCTTGTCACACCATATCCATGTGTCTTACTGCTGGTGATACTAACCTTCATCACTTGGTAATGGTCGTGTCTTCCATATCTCCTGCTATCGCCTATGATTTTCCTCTTTATAGAGAATGACTGTGCAGATGTCCTGATTCTCCTTAAGAATCAGCCCACTGCCTCTTTAGGTTGTACCCTTCCCAGCTGATTTTTGCAGTGTGGAATGGTTTTCTCTCCAGCTCTCCCGCCAGGCATGGGTTTGGGGTGCTCTTCACAGATTGGAAGCCGTGGACTCTCAGCTCTCCTTGGAAGAGAGTAAGCTGCTACTTCTTTAAGGAGAATTCTGTCAGCACTATCAGAGCTTTAGGCTTTTGCTGCCTCCTTTTCTCATGCACTCATGTGCTGGTTTGTAATCCTGTTTCCTCCCTGCCCTCTCCCTTTCCTCTCCTCTCTTTATTGAATTCCTCTTGGCAGGAAGACCTGTTGTGGAGACACAGCTGACTCAGAACTCTGCAGCCTGTACACGAGGGAGGCTCAGGGGCACTCGAGACAGCTTTGGCTTTTTACCCTCTTATTTCTCTGATAAGGGAGCAAACCTGAAGAGTTTAGCTGACTTACTAGGGGCTGTGACTGAGCTGATGCCTCAGCTTCTCGACCATATATGTTACATTCCTGCAACTTCCATCCCTCTTGGTGGTCATATAGAGATTATAGCTGGACCTTTAGGGAGAGAGGCCCACTGCCAAGTATCCGGTGGGCACAGGAGCTTGCTATCTGCCTGGTTTGAAGTGGGAGGCCCAATGGCTTCCCATGAAGAAAGCTTCTCCTTGCTCCAACTTGAAGTACTGAGACAGAGGACAGGGACTTCAGTGAACCCAGAGTTGCTTATTAGCTGTCTAATCCAGCAGTGTTTCTCCTGCAGTGTGTGTGTGTGTGTGTGTGTGTGTGTGTGTGTGTGTGTGTGTGTGTGTTTGTAAAGGGGATGCTCACTTTCACTCTTATCTTCATCTTTCATCACCTTTACCTTTTAGTGGACAGCCACTATGGGCATGTCTGCTTTTCACATATGGCATTTGCCTTTAGTCCTTAGATGTGAGATTTCTTAGTCTCCCCACTTCACAGCTGAGGGAACTATGGCTTAACAGGCTATGTAGCTTACTCCAAGCCACATGAATAGATACAAGTGTAAAGCCCATGTATCAGAGCCCAGGCCTTGAGAAAACATGAGGTTATCTATTTTCATTCTTTATCAACAGCTTTTTGTAGACTCTTGCAGTCACAGAAGCTTAAAGTCACTTGTTTGCATTATCAGTAATTTTAGATTGCCAGAATAGTGAACATTTTCATAGCATTTCGTGACCCTTACCATGGAGTTTACTGTGTATTTTACAATGAAATGTTGGTTTTCTGTTATATTTGTTTTATAGTCTCTTCTTGGGTTTTTCACATTGACTGGATATTATATATCTATAGCCATGTCCTACCTGTGTCCTATGGGCTACCTATATTCCAAGTTAGGAAGGAGGGCATTCCAGAACATTTGCAGATGGCAGCTTCATGACACAACCTCAGAGACGTTGGGCACCCTTGAGTCTTCGAAAGTAGGGTGCTCTAGATTCTATCTTGAATGTTCTTCCAAAGTCTTGTGTGTTGAAGAGTTGATCCTCAGCCCATGATGCTAGCGAGGGGTCAGGGAAACCTTTAAGAGGTAGACTCTAGTGGGAGGAAATTAGGTTTTGGGGAGTATATCCTTGAAGGGAATGTGGAGGCCATGGTCCTTTGCTCGTTCTCTCTCTCTCTCTCTCTCTCTCTCTCTCTCTCTCTCTCTCTCTCTCTCTCTCTCTCTCTCTCCTCACACCCTCTCTCTCTCTCTCTTTCTATCTTAAATGCTCTCTATCTTTTGTTCCCCCACCTGATATATTGCTTCATAAGGAGCTCCAAAGCAACAGACCCACAGGATCATAGACTTAAATCTCTGAGACTGTGAGCCCAAATAAACCATTTCTCTCTGTAAGTTCATCCCCTCAGGTCTTTCGTCACAGTTATGGAAAGCTGACCTAATAACCTAATATAGTTGCTATAACCATAGAGGTCCTAGATGGTAGGGATGCCAGTCTGTCTCCAGGCTCAAGCATCAGCCCTTCACATGGAAATGCTCCGAGCCCTACCTAGAGTCCTTTTTGTAGATATTGGGGGTTATTTTCTGAAAAGCAGCACTGCTGGGGTGATAGCTGAGCTGGAAGCCAGCTGATCCCTCTTCCCTTTGCTAGTGACTTGTGAGTTCTGCCTAGATGCTTGGTGGGTTTTTTTCCTTGAATGTCTAGGTTCAGTGCCCATGCCTGAGTATGTCTTCATGTCAATTGTTTTTTTTAGAGATTTTGTATATAATGTGTCTTGTTCTACTAATATGTTCTTTACATATTGTTAGGAGCCTCAACCAAAAAAAAATACAATTTTGTGTGCGCCTTCTAGTCTTCTGCTTGGGGTTCATGATCTTCCAAATGTTATTCTCCTCCTGAGTTTTTTCCCCCTACTGTTCACCTCAGTGAGTCCAGCCTTTCTTGTCTGCAGTTACAGTGGCTTGCCCTATGCAGTGGGTTCCGCTGCACAATCATGACAAAGCAGCACTGGAACCCTTTAGCTGGCGTCAGTAATTAGATTTTCAGCCCTACCTGCTCTGTTTCTTGCAGTTTCTGCATGCGTTGGTCCTGTGCAAGTGCTCTGCTGTGCTGTCTTTAAAAAAAAAATTCTTTATTTCACTGCTTCATTTTATCACCTAATCTTTCAGCTCTTATTTTATTAAATTCACACTAAATAATTCTATATAACATGAAACCTATCTGGGTCATTTCCTTGTGTTCCAGACTCAAGTTTTCACTTTGTGTGCGGTGGTGTTTTTTTATTTTATGCCTGATGTGTCCCATTCTTGTGTTCATTTGTTTCTTTCTGGAGCCTTACCTGCCTCCCCTACAACCTGCCAGCATTTTTATTCTGGCTGATTTAGCCTGATTTAGGAGGAATATATTCTTGATCTCTTTCCTACCCTATCTGTACTGATTTATTTCATCCATGAGGCAGAACTGGTAAACTGCCCAGAAGGTGCTCAGATGGGGAACATATCTGTCTATTTTCCTTGGCCAGTGCAACGCTGGTATGGGGGTGTGTGTGTGGAGGGAGTGGAGGAGACATAGGGAGAACAGTGCTGACCCGAGGTTGTAGATACTTTTTGTTAGGCCTCTTTACCAAGTACCTGGTCTTCAGAGAAGAATCTTGGAATCAAATTAAGTGTTATGACCTAAGGAGGTTCATGGAGCATACTTGTATATTTGTTCAGCTTATTCTGAGTCCCCTGTAGAGATACTTATGTATGGGTACCAGGTTTAGCCAACTGTACCTTGGACAACTCATTCTAACAGCATTGTGAAAAATGAGATACAGGTCTAGGATCCACAGCAAATATCCATGCTGGTCAGTCCTACGAAGAGAAGAAAATCTTGTCTCTATCTGGAAGCTGAGGCACTTAGGGGTATAAAGCTTGGTGAGTAAGCAGACATCCCTATCCTTCCTTTCCTTGCTCAACCTTAAACATCATCAGCTTCTAGGCAACAGCTCCCCCAAACTCTCACCCCCATCCACCGCACCAAGTAGGTTTCTAGTTCTGGGGCAAGTTCTGGGGCCCAGATGGCATGTCTTAAAGTTGCAGGGGGTGTTGTTTGTTTGTTTGACAAGCAAGTCAGGACCAATTACAGGGTCCCTGTGCAAGGCTTGCCTCAATAATATACTGAGCCTGGGATGGGCAGAGGCTGACAGAACCGAGGAACTGGGTAGCTCCCCTGAGGGTCAGTTGGGAGGAAGAAAAGAGAATATCATTGATTTCTTGGCTGCCAGGTTGGTCTCCTGGGACTGTCTCATCATTGAATCCACCCCTTTGCCGCATGGACACATAGCGTATCTTTACTCTGCAAACAAGTGAAGTTCCAACTATTTGTTTACTGAGTACTTAGAGAATTCAGTGCCCATGCTTGCCTTTTATTAATATGTTAGATCTATAAATCAGTATCACAGTGTTGTGGAATAGGATGCTAAGGCTTCCTTTGATGGGGAAAAGAGTTTGTCACTTGCCTTGGGGTCAGGGACCTTAAGTGGAGAGAAAGTAACACAAGAACTCTTGGATATTCACCTTCCCTTCTTTTTATCTTCAATTTTCCCTCTTCTTTCTCCTTTCTCTCCCTAACTCATAGCTCCAAAATATTCTCTAGCCTCCATTTGATCCACCTGGAGACTTGGGTCAAAACACCCCTCCTCTTTGAATCTCGCTGTGCTGAACCTCTACTTGCTGGTCTCCTCTTCCTGGAGATGGGACCATTGCAAATCCTTTCTGGGCAGGTTGTTTTGGTCTCAGTTCTACCCTTTTCTTGCTAGCTGCCCTTGGACTCTTACAGTTCTAATTACCCAGCTTCACTGTTTGTGCATGCCATGGGAATGATATCCAAATCCTAGGGCTTTTACGGAACTTTGTCCAAGAGGGTCACCAATGCAACAGATATTGGAGAACCTTCAGTACCCCAGGATGATGCCAATGGTAAGTGAAAAAGATATTTTTGCATTATCAAGAAGACTACAGCATCATCAAGGAGGAAGTCGATGATACACTTCATTAGATAAAGTTCCTGGTATGGAACTGTTGTGATGGCTGAGCTTTGTTGTCAGCTTGACACACCTCGGAAGAAAGAACTTCAACTGAAGAATTGCCACCGTCAGATGCTGTGGGCCTGTCTACGGGGCATTTACTTGATTGCTAATTAATAGAGGAGGGCCTAGCTCACTCTGGAAGATGTGTAGACAGATGGGATTAGGATGAATAATAACGGTAGCTGAATGTGAGCCTGGTAGTAAGTTAGTAAACAGCATTCCTCCATGGTTTCTGCTTCAAGCTCCTCCCATGAGGCCCTTCCTTGGCTTCCCTTGGGCTGTAAACTGAAAATGAAATAAACCCTTTCCTCCCCAGTTGCTTTTGGTCATGGTTTTTATCATAACAACAGAAAAAGCAAACACGCACAACTGTCACTTTAATGAAGGACACAGGCAAGTTTCTAGGAAAGTACAGGAGGGGCTTCATTAGGCCTTGAAGATTCATGGAGGCATCTAAAGCCAGAGTGCTTCATTTCAGATCTGATTAATGAGGAGTTGGTCAGATAAAGAATGGCCCAGATAGATTGCTAAGCAGGTGTAGAAGACTGATGTGGTAGAGCTGATCTTGCTTTACAAACAGTAGGAAGGCTGATGTATCTGGAGAGAAATAGGGAATGTGGCTGTTCATAGACCCTGAGCAAGCAGGATCTTGGGGACCCAAAGAAAGGGGGGGCTGTTTTCTGAGTGCTCTTGGAGCCAGTGAGAGCCACTTAATCCAGAATGGATGCAATGGAGCTGGATTCATATTTGAGAAGCCATCTTTGGAAAATGAACTAGAGTAGAAAGGACACAAGAGTGGAAGGATAGAGAAAGTTGGGCCCTGTTTGTAGCACTGGTGATTGGGATGGTTGGAAGAAAGGATGGAGCCATATTTTGAATGTAAATGGAACAAGATCTGGTGATGAGTTATCAGGTTGAGTTGCTCAAGTGATCAGGGTGAAGTGGAAAGTGAGGAAGAAGAATGTTTCCAGGAAAATGCTTACATAAATGATATGGACTACTTCATAGTGGTGCTACGTCTTCACTTGAAGAAGCTTTGGTGAAGCCAGCAGTGATGTGCAGACCAGTTACACTGGGAAACTGTTCAGGGTGACATGCCTTGGCTGGATCTGTGACGCACTATTTGCTTAATATAGACCCAGCGCTCAGGAAAAAAGAAAAAGCTTCTGTTTGGGATCCTTCACTTATAGAAGGAGCAGTTATTAAAGAAACAGATAAAAAAAAAAAAGAAGGTGGAGGAGAAGCCAGAGTAGGAAAAGGAGCCAAGAGAGGGCTCCTGAGATCCCGGAGCCAGAAACATTGAAAGAAGGCTTCACCCAGTGAGTGAATGGTGCTCAGACATCAGGGAAGAGAGATAGACCCAATTGTATAGCTCATTGCTGGGGACCCAGTAGGTGCTCAGTCAATGCTAGCTCCTTTTTCATTAATACGACCCTTTTTCTTTTACCTTTGAATATCTACAGGCCTTTTCCTTCCTTTCTTCCAAATATATATTCATACATATACAAATATGTGTGTAAAGAAAGTGAATGAATGAGTGACTGTCCAGTGCAGCTGTTTTTGTGAGCCCCAAGGTGAGGTATCCACAGCCTGGAACATCAGTTTTTGTCCCAGAGCTAAGCGATATGAAAGCTTCCTGGGAGCCAATGGCTCTTGTTTAGCAGAGGGTCCTTGGGGAACCAATTTTCAAGCTTTTCAAGCATCCCGGTCTGAGCACTACTGAATGGGTCCCCCAGCCAACCATGTAGGGAGCCGCCTTCGCCAGCAGGTCTCTGGAGTCTGTGTCACCCTCCCTCCCCAAGTGGTGTCGACTGCACTGTAATCACACAATTACGATGCCATTAAAATGTCACATTTGAAGAAATCCATATAAACAGAGCATTAACAACTGACTGAAAATTGTAGTCTTTACCACTAATGACCTACTTTCTGTGCACGCCACGCCCTCATGCCACCTCCGCTGGCTGCCTCCTTCCCTAGCCTTGATTTCGGAGGCTTTGAGAAAATGCAACCATCAGCTCTGCCTGGAAATCCTTAATGTTCCAAGTGCTGGGAGAAGCTCTTGGACAGAGCCAGGGGCTGTCAGATTGGGGTAGGGGTAGAGAGCATGGGTGGTATTGAGTAGCTCAGAGACGGAGACCCACTTCAAGGAGGACATCCAGACTCCAGCAGACCTGAGCTTCTGAGAAGAGTAGTCTGAGAAAAGACTGAACAGAGTCATGCCTAGCAATATTGAAAAAGTTGAGGGTGGGGTTCATCACACTGACTTCAAATTCCTTCCCTTGGGAAGAAGAGATGTAATCTGAGACCCAGCACTATCATTCCTGTGGAAGAACAAAACATGTCTGTCCTGTTGAGTGGATTGGATATGAGTCACTGAGTCACAGAGTTCTGCCTTCCTGCTGCTGTAAGTGCAGGGTGAGGACAGAGGTGGCCAGAGCTGAGGGACACCTCGTGTCCCTGAGTACAGGTAAGGAGAAGCTGTTTGTGTGTAGAAGTTTCTTTGTCTCCAGAATCTAATTTTAATGGACTAAGGACATGGATTGCTTAAAAGAGTCTTGTAGTGAGTTCTCTGCATCCCCTTCCCAAGACAGGGTTTCTTTGTGTAGCCTTGGCTGTCCTGGATTCACTTTGTAAAGCAGGCTGACCTTGAACCCACAGAGATCTGCCTGCAAGCTTTGCCTCCCTGGATGCTGGGATAACAGGTGTGTGCCACCAGGCCCAGCTGTGAGCTCTTTTATAAAGGGAAGTATAAACCAGAACTCCCCTGGTGAAGCCATTACTCTCTCCCTAATGTATCTAAACGGCAAACCTGTACTCCATACTATATCAGGTGATGTGTCTCATTCCAAGAAACACACACACACACACACACACACACACACAGAGGGAGAGGGAGAGAGAGAGAGACTGTACAGAAAAAGAGCTAAATTCGTGTCTTGAAGGGGTCTATCTTAAATGTCCCTCTAACTGGTGAAATCCTTACCTCAGGCCAGGCCAGAACCATAGAAGGGACTATGTCACAGGGGCTTTGGACAAGGATGGATGGTGACAAGCAGGCCATTTGGAGAGGAACTATTGGTGCTTCCCAAGGTGAGGGAAATGCCCCTGAGAATATTGTTTACATAAGCAGTGTGTCATAAATCCTCTTTTTACAGTTCACATGAGCTGCCCTGGAAGGGGTTTGGCTGTGCTGGGGAGATGTTCAGTGTTTGGGACAGGCTTATGGGGATGTCTTCCAGTTTTTTGTTTTTTGTTTTTTTTCAGCTTACTGCCACCATCATTTGCGGCATCACCCAGAGCGCTAAATTTTCCCTCTCCTGAGACAGGCATCCATCCCATCCCCATCCAGACTCAGCAGGCGTGCTATCTGGGAACTGTGGGTCTGCTTTTGATATAAAAAGAGCCCCTTCTATGAAAAGGCTGCCCACAGCCCTCCCGGAGTCCCACAGGATAAAGTCATTTCAAAGTCATTCGCTGCAGCCCACACCCCTCTGTATTCAGTGGCTGACCTAGTTTTAAGGGAGCCAGAGGGCATCTGGATGTCACCTTATTTACGGAGCTGAGAGAAAAATGCACTAGGCTGGAAGCCCTCTCTGCGTACGGTATCTGGGGAGATCTATCCTCCGCTTTGGAGGCACAGAGAGAGGGGACAAATTCTGCTTAGCTGAGAGCTGGAGGCTTTCTGCCAATGTCACCTTCGGGGAATGAGTGACAGGGCTTAGGGAACACTTAACTCCAAAACTCTCTTTCCAGCTGTTTCTGAAGAGGAGGGGGTCTTTGCCCTGGGGCTGAGGGAAGGTGTCTCTAGGATAGTCTTGACTGAACTGAGTGCAGAATTGAGCTGCTACTCACAGCCTCCTCCCTCTGCCTTCTTCTTACTATACTATTCCTACTCAGATGCTGGCCAAGGAAATGACCTTCCTTAATGGGTGACAGATCCTGGACAAGGGTGGGCATGGTATCTACGTACTCATGACTAGACCCAGTGACCTGACGTGCAATGTGACCTCAGCCAAGTCATTTTAGCTCCAGAACACTCAGGTGCCTCTTCCTTAAAGTAAAGCTCACTTTACCAAGTGAGTCCAGGACAGCCAAGGGTACACAAAGAAACCCTGTCTTGGGAAGGGGGTGCAGAGAACTCACTGCAAGATTCCTTTAAGCAATCCATGTCCTTAGTCCATTAAAGTAAGGTACTAGTATCCAGCCAGGCTCATTCTGAGTATTTAAAGTAGAACTAAGCATATAGGAAATGCTATGTAAGGATTCACTTTTTTGTTTTGTTTCATTTTTTGCCATCATCCTGTAGGTGACTTGGCCTAGTATAGAATTTGTCACCTTTGTAACCCAGTCCTTTTACTTGGCTACCTACAACTTCTCTTTTTGATTTTTTTCCCACTAGAGAAATCTTGGTGGGTAGGGTGTGAAGGCCTGTAATCCCAGCTATTTGAGAGACTGAGGCAGAAGGATGGAAGATTTAAGGCCAGCCTAGGCTACAGATTAAGTGCAGAACTAGTCTAGGAAACTTAGTGATACTGTCTCAACACACACACACCTGAACACACATGTGCATACACCCATGGAAATGTGTGCACACACACTAAAATAAAATAATAAAATAAAGTGGGGGTTAAGGATGTAGTTTTGTTGTAGAACTTTTGCTTAGCATGTGCGGTACAGTTGTGCGGTACTTAGGATGTACTTCTCACACACACACACACACACACACTGACAATACTGTAGATGGAAAGTTGGGGAACTGCAAACCTTGTCAGCCACATTCTTCGTGAGCACAGCTGCAGGCCTGTGCATGGTAGAAAATCTAGGAAGCACCAGTAAGACCCCGTAGAGCTGACAAGTCCACAGGAAGAAAGGGGGCCAGAAAGCAAGCAGATGGCCCTGACTCCAGGTCCCTTGACCTTCAGCAAATTCAGGATCCCAGGCATGCCCAGTCCTTTGTTCTTGCACTTGACTTTCCTTGGATTCATCCATCAGAGAAGCACCTCTTTTTTTTTTTTAAATACACTGTGTATATAAAAAGACTTAGCACAAAGCTCATCTCCAGCCTTGTGAGCGGATAATAACCTCATATATTAGTTTCTTAAAATAGTTTCTTGTCTTATCATTTGCATGGCACTGTGCTCAAACCCAGGTTTGGGATAGAGAATGGAACCCCAGCAAGAACTCATATTAATAATGACCACCCCCTCCTCAACACTCACCACCCCCATAGCTGGACAGTGAGGGGAGACATCCAGTCACCTGTGGATGCTGTCAGAGACTCCATTTCTGTCACAGGAAAGGAAGAACAGCTAGACAGAAACTGGCAGAAAGTGAATTGCATTTTCTTCCCTGTTAGCATTCAGTTTCCGGGAGAAATAATAGTAACCACAGCCATTTTGACAGTAGTACAATGTCGCATTGTGCATTGTGCATTGTGTGTTACCAAGGGACTTTTCATATCTTATCTCGTGTCTGAGATCTGATTTGGCCCTGTGAAGCAGGGTTGGGGGAAGATTAGTTTGCCCTTGGGATTGGGAGAGAAAGTAGCTACATGGAGATGAAGGGGAAGCGTTTTCAGGATAGCCTTGGCCTGATGGGGTCCCCATTTGCCATCTCATCCTCACTGGCATTAAGACTCTGTCCTGCATTCCTGCCCAGAAAAATATGGCGTAAATAAACAAGGGTACAGGCACAGTTCTTACTCTGTACTTTTCCTGTTATTTTCAGCTCTGTTGAGCCTTTTTCTTTTATTTCATTAACGTCAGCGTGGGTGAGTGTTTCACTTCGCCCAAAGGAAGGTTTTTTAAGCCACACAACTAGGCAGGTATGTGGTGCCTACAAGACCCACCTCCCACTATTCACTCATATTTCTGCTCCTGGTGACCCCAGCTCTGCTCATTCGTGACTTCTACCAGATAACTCTGCTTCACCAGCGCCCCTTGAAAATTGCTTGGCCCCACAAGCTATTTCTTACAGCTGAAGAGTTTTCTCGTGATGCCTGAAGTTATCTACTGGATCTTTGCAGCAAGCTGAGGAGGTGAGTGAAGCCTGACTTTTTGAAGGGAGAGCTCTTTCCTCACAGAGAAACTCAGATTTTCATTTTACTTTTTTTTTTAAATCTTTCTAGAAGCAATTTTCAAAAGCTAGGCTTCTGACTAAGAGACTTCGCCCCTGCTGAAAGCGCTTTGGCTTTGTCGCCAGGCCATCCCAGCAGAATCTGTCCTCCTCCTTCCCTTGCATCCCCTATCCCTGAAAGGTCACCACAGCATCAGCCTTTTAGAGCGTCTCCATTCTGATGTAGTGACCTTATGCTTGGAAGAGCTCAGCTGTGTGTCCCAGAAACAGCATGCTCCTGCATTCAGCTGCACCCGGACGGAGGCTACCCCTTCTAGGCCACTTGTTGCTCTTTTTCTCTATTCAGTCCCTTCTTGGTCTCTCCTGGGCACTAGCTCCTTCATGTAGTTATCACTTTTCTCTAATACCAACCTCCTGTAATGGACAGATAAACCCTCTTGATGCTGGGGCTTCTCAAGTCCCAGTGGACAGCTTACTGTGCCAGTCTCTGAGAAGGAAGCCTAGTAGATGCTGATGGGCATTATACACTGTGAGCAGGGCCAACTCTCTCTCTCTCTCTCTCTCTCTCTCTCTCTCTCTCTCTCTCTCTCTCTCTCTCTCTCTCTCTCTCTGATGTCTATCAGCAGTTGGGACATACCTCAGCCACATGACAACCAACTAGCAATGCTTGTCTTCACAAGGGAGCTTCGGGCTTAGCTTTTGGTGGTGGCATGTATGGCTCTTGGAGAACAGGAAGCAGACCCATCGGCATTTGCAATCGTGTTCCCTGGTACATGCCAAGAACTGTTCCTCTTTGCTGTCATGCTGACTTTGGCTTTGATGGCAACCCCTGTCATGCTAATTAGTAAACAAATTAAACTCCATATAGAGTCCACATTGTATGATTTTTTCCCCTCTTGTTCCAGAGAAAAAAAAACTGGGCTCCTATCCATTCAGCTGATCATATTATATTTCGCATTTGGAGGTTTTCAGGCAATTAAAATAATTACTGGAAGTTTTCTACTTCCTGGAACCTGGAAGCTTCCCCCAGCATTGTCTTCCCTTTTGGTGCACGGTTGAAATGTGGGCAGAGAGTGCATAGATGGGAGCAACCGTGAGGAGGGGAGAGTAAAGAGAGATTGTGCTTGTCAGTGATTAAATGAGACTCAAATTAAGAAGAAAAGCCGGCATGGAAGAGGGGCCTAGATTCAGTGACTCAATTAGCTCAAGGGGCCTAGACTCAGACTCAGAGCTCAAGGTTGAGCACCCCCACCCCCCAAGAGCTCAGCAGTTGGAGACTCACAGCACCTGCACTTTACAGAAAGTAGCTGGTCTCATGATGGTGAGGAGAAAAGTGGGTAAAGCCATTGGCGGGGGTGGCACAGCAAGGTAAACTCACCCCTGTTGAATTATATCCTACCTCATTTGGCCTGAGAAATAGCCCTTTCCCCTCTATTATATGTCCATTCTGTCTATCAGCCCTTTAAGGAGTGATGCTCCTGTAATTAAAATTAACCATTAAACTATAACATTGAAGGAGCAATTGCCTAATTCTGAGGAAAATTTAAATTTATGGCCAGCACCCGAGATGAAATGAATACTAAGGAGAAGGAGGGAAAACTCCAGGGAAGATAAATAGAAAGCCAAGTGGGATATTGACTTGATCCTTCTCCAGTGCAGGGTAATTTGGCTTCTAAAGTGAGTTAGATCATAATAAATTAAATTTAGATTTCTGCACATCAATTAAATAACTCCCAAGACAGAATTCCAGTGAGAAGAGGTGATAATACATGGAGGAAATATGAAAATGAAGATCTGATCTAATAATCCATAATTGATGTGCTGTCCCTTGGTAAGGGGAAAGGATTTTCCAGCTCTTTCCTCTTGTCAGATGAGTAAGGCTGGGTGGCTTCTGTTTGGTTGGAGCTTGTCCTAACTGTTGGCATGAGCACATTGTACCCGACAGTGGGTTCATTCCAGAACCATTCCTTGTGTTGGGATTCACATCAGTGGTGTAGAAGGCATGAGGAATTGTGCTATACCTCTTTTCTCTGCTGGCTGTCCTTGCAAAAGCAAGGTCACTTCCTGCTGGCCAGATGAGAGTGTAGGCATGAGTGAATACTTTCTTATTTCTGTGAGGGGCTGACTGGCATGAGGGAGAAAGGGCCAATGTTTGAATAGCACATCTAGTGATATGGAAGAAACACTAATGTTGACCTCAAAAGTATTAGATGAGGACCACAAGATTTTATACTCTACCTCATCCCAACAGATACACAAACACACACAGAGAGAAAGAGAGAGACAGAGACAGAGAAAGAGAGAGGGGCACAGGTACTATCTGAGATCCTTAGCTGTGTGAACCTTATAGTCTCACTTTTCTTGTCTATAAAATGGGAACTATGTAACTGGCCCACTTCATAGGTATAATAAATTGTTCTTTTGTGCTTTTATTACAGGGCTTTGCATCCTATCAGCATTTATCATTGTTCTGTGTGGTATTGACTTTCATACTTTTCAATGCTCAAAGTTCTCGGTTTGGTCTTTTTCAGATCTATCTGGCTATATATATGTTTCATATGTATTTCATTTTTGCTACTTTTTATCCCCTATTTTATCTATGGCTGTGCCTGCACTGAGTCTCCACGTAGGCAGGTAGGCGTTACTCTCTGTGGGGTAAATAATTCCCGTATCTGGAACTTTGGAGGATCTTGGTGTGCTGATGGCTTTCCCCAACATTGCTGATTTTTTTCCTCCCGTGTATGTCTTTTCTTTTTCTTTCTTTGTTTCAATATCTTCTTTAGTGGAACCTTCTTGGAGTCCCAGGGTCTAAAAGAGAGGTGCTTTCTCTCAGCTGGGATGTGCATTTCCGTCTCCTGGGAGTCAAGCACACAGCCTTTCTATACTCCTTCATCTCCTTCTTAGGCTTAATTACACCAGAATACGGTGCCCTCCATCTTTTGGGAGCCAAGGCTTAACTTCTCAGAGATCTTTAACTTCTGGGCAGCCTCACATTTTTCCCTTGTTCAGCATTCACCCGCCGCAGCTCTGCTTCCAACAGCAGCCTGTATTTTTCCTAGCCTCACTGCTCACTAGGAGATTTTCCTTGTAGAGAGCCCAGAAATGCACCCCAGACCGCGGTGGTAGCTTATTGGTTGGCAAGGAGGGTTTCCTGGAAGCATCTGGTCTGCTATAATGCTAAGAGCAGCATGCTGTTGATGGGAAGCAGAACTGGCCTGGGGGCAGGAGTGCTGGGGAGGGGTCCTGGAAACAGCCTGATGTGAGCAGGCTGGGCCTGCAACTGGCTGAGAAACAGTGTCTGTTGAAAGTAGAGGGGTAGTTCAGGTTTGGAGAACGTGCCCTTGCTATGAACTTGGGCAGATCGTTCCTCCTCCCCATATCTCATTTTCCTCATTTGGAAACAGGCCATAATTTTCTATTGAATTTTAAATCTGTAAGGATCTGGGATAGCATGAGGCGTTCTCTACTCAGTACCCCCTGCTAAGTTTGTGATGAGGGGTGCTGATGGTTAATTTTATGAGGGATTTATTAAGCCACAGGGTCAAGGTACACTATTTTGGATGCTTTTCCAAAGTTTGTTTTGAATGACAGTAACATTTAAATTGCCCAAAGTATGTGTGGGCTTCAGAGATGAAGACAGACCTCTACCGCAGTGTTGAGAATTTCAGCTGGCAGAGACTGCTGTTGGCCTTAGGATGCAAGTCAAAGTGTGTGAGCTATTTTATTAACATAAGTTTGTCTGCTCTCTCCTTCCATTCCGGCCAACAGAGAAAGGGAGACAGAGACAGACAGACAGACAGACAGACAGACAGAGAAAGACAAACAGAGACAGATACAGGGAGTGGTTCTTTGTTTTCTGGGGAGGCTTGTCCAATACAAGAGTACATTCAAAAGTTGGCAAATTGGGGCTGGAGAGATGGCTCAGTAAGTGTACTGGTTGCTCTTGCAAAGGACCCAGTTTTGATTCCCAGCACCCACACAATGGTTCACAACTATCTGTAACTCCAGTTCCAGGGGACCTGGTGCCCTCTTTTGACTTCTAGGACCTGGGAAACACATGGCACACATACATGTGAAACATTCATAAACATAAAATAAATCTAAAAGAAAAAAATTAAAACAGCAGCAAAGAAGGGAAACTGGGCATTGATGCCATGGCTTGGGTGAGCAAGCATCTTCTAATGTCTAAGGCAAGGCTTGGGCTAAAAGCTGCACTGAAGAACATGAAATTGCCTGAGGATAAAGCGGAAGTGCCTAGGGCCTGGAGGATGGTGGATTAGACCAGTTGCTTATAGAGATAAATCTGAGTAGTACAAGTAGGACAGGATACACCTACTATACCAGGATAGTGACAAGGGGTGTAAGCCATGGCCTTGCACACAGTTGCCACCAGGAAGACACATGGAGCACCAGGTTGTAGTAGTTCTGATTCCATCAAGGATGAGAGAACAGAGACAGAGACCTTTGGAAGCACTTATGAGCCTGCAAATGTCCCTAAATGGGATGAAATCACCCCCCAACACGCCCCCACATACTCAATGGCTTCTAGGTCACACTCTACACTATACTTTCTTTTTCTATTTTATTTGTATTTTATTAATTACAGTTTATTCACTTTGTATCCCACCTGTACTCTCTCCCTCCTCCCCTCCCAATCACACCCTCCCTCCCTCTTCTCCACCCATGTCCCTCCCCCAGTCCACTGATAGGGGAGGTCCTTCTCCCCTTCCATCTGACCCTAGCCTATCAGGTCTCATCAGGACTGGCTGCATTGTCTTCCTCTGTGGCCTGGTAAGGCTGCACGCCCCCCTTGGGGGGAGTGATCAAAGAGCAGGCCAATCAGTTCATGTCAGAGACTGTCCCTGCTCCCATTACTAGGGAACCCACTTGGACACTGAACTGCCATGGGCTACGTCTATGCAGGGGTTCTAGGTTATCTCCATGCATGGTCCTTGAGCGGAACAGTCCCCTCCAAGGTTGCCTCCTACTGACTATTCATGTCATTAGTCCTGCCAGCTGGCTGCAACTCTGTCCTTCCAGGGCCAGAATTCCAGCTGAGTCTTCACAGCACCTTCTCCAAAAAAGACAGTGCCTGCCAGGGACAGCAGGAGTGCTTAGCTGCACTGTGGGTGGAAAGAGCTAGGGCAAGCAACCTCTGGCCTTTTGCCCTTATGGCTTCCTGCCTCTGCTTGATGCAAATGGCATATGGCCTGGAATGAGGGCCAAGAGGTGGGTCATATCCCCTCTCTCCAGCCTCTCATTGCCACGGGTGCCTGGTCCTCCACCTGCTTGTTCAACCACAAGACCCTTGTTCAGACAGACATCAGGAGAGATCAAGGTCTTTTCCCCGACTGATCATTTTGTAGAAGTACTCTTCCTTCTATTGCATCCCACGGTCATTTCCCTGTGGCCTACTTTCTAAGACCCAGCTGCTCGCCAGAGTTTTTCTTTATGCACGTCCTCTGGATAGTTAATTTTATACTAATATAACTGGACCACAGGCTACCCAGGGATTTGGTCAAATACATTTCAGGGATGTGACCACCAATAGATCTTGTCAGCCTCATAAGTATATGAGCAAATTCTTTATAATCTCTAAACATTTTTTTCTTTTTTCCTTTTTTAAGTATAGGGATTCAATCTTGGGTCCCACACATGTGCAGGCAGCTTCAGAGGTCACAGAGATTGGAGGTCTGTGCCACCAAGCCTGACTTTATATATTCTTGCACATGCACACTATTGGGTTTGTTATTCTACACTCCACTTGTGAATGGACTACTTTCTGTCTGGCTTTCTTTGCTCTACATTCCCTACCCTATTATTGAAGATCTAACTCTCTGACCCTCATTCTAATAGCTATTCTCTGTTTACCCCACACTGTCATTGAGCTTATGTGGTGGAACTCACCTTGTAGTGTGATACAGGTGTCTCCATGTGCATCTGTTCCAATACACAAAATGGGAACCCTCTAGAACAAGGATTATTGGCTCTTCCTCCCCCTTAGCTCAGAGCACTGTGATAGTTACAACCTATTTAGAAAATCATGATGAATTAAGTTGGCAGTGAGCCAATGGGAGACAATGCCACAACCCTTCCCTTGAGAGTGGGATATCAAGATCACCTGGGGTGATGTTCTAACCAGAGGCGACAGCTGTCAAGCTGTGATATTGCTCAGCACAGCTTGTGGGTTTCCCACGCCTACCTGAGTTCCCCCTAGCATGTTCTGGAGCTCACAGTATCATAAGGCACTATTTAATAAAATCAATTATTGGATAAAAATCGCTGGTTTCCAGAGCTTCACTTTATGCCATTAGAGGAAAATGCTGTTTCAAACAGAGATAACAATGAGCAAGAGCGAGATCAATTACCAGATAAGATCTCACAGCACCTGAGATGAGCTTGCAGGCTGGTGCAGCCCTTCTCACCTGTCATGGGGCATGTGTAACTGGCACTAAGCCTGCCACGAACCTCCTGCTTGGGTGCCTGTGTGCAGGAACAGCTAGGATTTTGTGGCAGAGTAGCTGGTCTCTTCTCCCTTAACCTTTGTGCAGTGTGGAACACTGGCCTGAGTATGAATGAACAACTTCTGGTCTGTAGCAATGCCAGCCTCAGGACATCAACCATCCCATTCGAGGCCATCAAGAAGTTCTTTCTGGAGGCGCAGCATTTGTGGTTTTTGGATGGAAACTGGCAGGTTTGGGAGTTTGAGGGTGGAGACTACTCTTTCTCATGGGGAAAGAGAGTGGTAACATCTTTTAGGAAGTAGCTGCCATGTTGAGGCCATGATGCTCAAGCAGGTCAGCTGGGTGGAGAAACCTTTGGCGGTGGATTTGTTGCTGATGGGGTAGGCCAGGCATCATGGGCTCTGATGGAGAGGCAGCCCCTTGCCTCTCCTGTCAGAAGGATCCAGAAGACAAAGCTCTGCCTGTAAACCTGCCACTTGCCAGACTGTTGGCCTTTCTAGGGTTGCTTCTTCCCTACTCTGTGCAGAGAGTTTGAGTATGAAACAAATTATAAATACACAGTGAGGCTTATTACTTGCTCTTCCATAGATGCTCCTGAAAGGTGGTTAAAGCTTCTTAGGTAGGAGAAACAAAGAACAAAGGTGTCTGTTAGCTCACACACTCTTGTCAATTGGTGACATACTTCCTAAAACTGCCTCTCCTGAAGTACATTGGAGAGGATAGTAGTTGTGGCCCACCTGGTTTGTTCTATTGCATCATGTATTCTTACATCATCCTGGGAAGACAGTCTCTCAGGTCAGGGTACCAGGTCCTTCCACCTCCTAAGTATGGGTCTTGGACAAAGTGCTTGTGTGAGACTGTATTCTCATCTGCAAGTTGAAAAACCTGAGCAATTATGTGACAATTATCTGAGATCATGGGAGGTATGGTCCTAGGACTGTACCTGCTATGTGGTACTGGATAAACAGCAGTGGCGATATCATCACTGCTCTGTATGTGATGATCGTTTCTGTCAGCTTTGCTGATGTTCTGCTTCCGGCCCCATGTCAGAGCTCGGCATTGGCAGAATGAGCCTGGTCTCTGGCCGGTTGCTGACAGATGGATGGGAGCTGGTGGTGGGCAGGGAGCCTTCTCACAGACTTTCTGTTCATGTCACACAGCCTTCTGATGCGGATTGGGATGACCTGTGGGAGCAGTTTGATGAACGGCGCTATCTGAATGCCAAAAAATGGCGCGTTGGTGATGATCCCTACAAGCTGTATGCTTTCAATCAGCGGGAGAGCGAACGGATCTCCAGCAATCGGGCTGTCCCAGACACACGCCATAAGAGGTACTTCTTCCTTCTTCCACATAGGTGCCTTTACCCACCCACCCCCTTCTACAGCCAGGACAGATCAGCAATGAGCTTGATTTGGGGACTCGCTGATCCTAGTGCTATAGTGTCAGGGACTGGGGTGGGAGAATCTTTTTCTTCCATGGGACACTAAAGTGACATGATGGAGTACATGTGTTACACAATACTTTACTACCACAAACCACCCCAAAGACTTTGCTTTCTACTTAGAGGTTGAAGAGAGTAAGATGTCCACCACAGGGAGTGAAGATGCCCTTCACCTGGTGGTCACTCTAGGTGATGCTTGCTATAAGTTCATGGAGCACCAAAGGGCTGGACCTGGCTTTCCTTGTAAGTCTCATATTCCCCACTGGCTTTCTAAGTGGAAGAGCATGGTGGGTACACCCTCAGGAGCTCAGGCTATTCTCTCTCCCATCATGAGGAGAACTCCTTTCTGTAGCATCCCATTTTGCCATGTGAGAAGAGAATCGGAGGGTCCTCTTCACTTGATATTGTTTTGTCTGCCTTCCCAGGGACCCTTTCACACAGCCTCCTTGTCACCACTGGCTTGGACAGGCCACAGCTCCAGAGGGCAACAGAGATCAGGCCTAACCCAATGCAGAGGGTTTTATTTCCAAGCAGGAAGAGGCTTTGTACTCTGCTTCACCACCAACTGCTCCTTCAATCCTGGTAGCCCCTATGCTTTCTCCGGAGGTCTGAGAAAGCAATTTGGTCCTGATGCTATTTTCCTCTCCCAGCCTCCATGCTCTGGCCATGCCAGAGAGCAATGTAGAGATGACTTGTATTTGTTGCATGACACTGTCATTGCACTCATTCCAACAGCAGTCTGGCCACCTTGAGACACTTGAAGGCAGTTCTAGAAGAAGGGTATATAGTGCTGATTTAGGGGTATAGAGTATTGACTTTAGACTCTTAGCTTTGCCCTTTTTTTGTGGGTCACTATGTTGTGGAATAAAAGGATTTGTATGCAAAGGACTTTTATAATTGTCGAAGCTTATTATGTTGGTAATATGAGAATGGATTGTGTAAAGTCATTCAGACTCAGTTTCTAAAGCAGAGCCGTCAACCTGGAAATCTTGTCTTACCCAATATGTATCCCATGGGGACATTCAACTAGTCCTTGTTAGTCACTGTCACTACTGCATGGAGCTGGAATCTTGGTGCCTACATGAATACAGCAAAGGGTAAAATTGGACCGTAGCCTGGCTTCTTCTAATACTGACCATCTGTGAATTTAATTCTCCCAACAAGGTGCCATGAAAGACTCCCTAAGCAGCAGTTGCCAGTGTCTCCTTTAGCCAGAGTCCCCTCCTCCTGCCTCCTATTGGCCGAAACCTTCTTTTTAACATTGCTATTTGAATATCCTCAGTCCTCATCCTATTACTCCTCTCTGAGCAAAATTTAAATATAAGTTATTAGATTTCCTTGAGCAGAAACTATGTGTGAGAGAACAGGCAAGGGAGAGAAGAGAGAAGGCTGGGAAAAGCCCCATTAAGTCTCAGGCAGATAGTTGCTTCCTTGCACTGACGCTAGATGCCAGGCCCCCAGGGAGGAAACAGGAACTGTTCCAGGCAGGAAAGACACTGGTACAACAAGGTGAGAAGCTTTGAAGAGCAGTCACAACTATTCTTAGCCACAGGAGGACACACCAAGAGCTCACCAAGCTGGTGAGTGTGTTGAGTTCTATCCTGCATCCTCACTTTCCTCTGATGTGCAAAGCATAAATGAAAGTTAGTAAAAAGGCCAGGCTTGTAGTGGCAGACAAGAAAGAGCCAAACTTGTCCGCCAAAGAACTTGGCTTTGCCAGCCAGCTCTAGGCTCTACACCTACCCTGGGCTCCATCTGTTAAAGAATTGTGATCTTCAGGGAGGCAACATGAAGGGAAGAGAGGATTGAGACAGAACCCGGATACTCTTTGAGAACAAAAGGGGAAAGAATATTAGCCTTATATCTGCCTCGGGGCAACGGCCTTACCCTGCAGGAACTGGAAGTGTGCCATTCAAAAAATTCTGGATTGAGGGAATGTTATCTGAAGAAAAGCGGAAGAGTAGAAATTAGAAGACTCAGAATTGGTGTGGGTACCTAGGACCAGAAGTCACCTTGGGAGCCTTGAACATTCACTGAGTATAAGATGCACCTAGACTGGCATCTACAGCAGGTCCCTCCCTGATCATCCAGCCCCAGGCTGAATTTAGTGGAGTGCTGCCCCTACTGGTAGCACTCTTGTGATCTTGAGAATCTCAAATCCTGTCCACAAAAGCCCTGTGTTCTTTCTTCAAACTCTTGTGATGTCCTAGCTACAGGACCTCCCTTATCCAGTCCCTGCTTAGGGAAACCATCTACGGCTGGAATCATCAGCCAGTTTTCCTAATTGTGCTGAGTCCTGCCCTCCCTGATAGATTCCAATACAGCCCTACATTGCGGGCAATAAGTCAGGCCAGGCTTCCTATGTAAAGCAGAGTGAGGTTGAAAGCAATGCAAGAGGGTCAGCAAAGAGTCAGATCAGGGTCTCTGGGATCACACGGCCATTTCCCATCCCTGCTGTGCTACTGGCAAGATGAATGGACCCACTAACTTTCTCCACACCTTGCTTTCCTCTTTCGAAAAGCAGGGATAAAAATAGCAATAGTGATGCCCACCTACCTCGGCTGTAAAAAGGACCGGATAAAAATATAGAGTCACCGTTGACCGATTTTGTAGTTATTATTTAAAAGAAATTACTATGCAATGGCGGCTGAGCCTTGAGTGCATGAAAAGCACTCTGGCAGAAAACTAGGGGTCCTTAAACAAGCTAAGGGAGCACCAGGTCAAAAACCAGAATGAAGGTGCTGCAATGTCAGGTGTGCTGGTGGGGACAGGGAAGAACGAAGATACGGGTGGGGGTCAAGGTCAGGCTCAGAGCCAGAGAAACAGGGCTCAGCGGCACCACAACGTGGAACGTTGGTTTCTAAGCACCAGTCTCAGCACTCTCAATCCAGGCTTCTTCTGAGAGGCACTCGGGAGCCTTTTAAATATGTTGATACCCAGACCCCAATCAACTCGAGTGTGTCCTTGCTCAGCTCCAAAGTGGCTCTAATGAGCAGCAAGACTTGAGGGTGTCCGCTCTGGGTAAGGGCTCCTCAGACTTAAGCAGGCAAACAGATAAGTCCCCTGAGGATGCTTTCCCATCTGACTCAGTAGATCTAGGGTAGGACCTAGATCTACCCTAGGATAGAAAGCCTGCATTCTTTTTCTTTCTCTTTAGGCTTTATTTATTTATATAATTTTTCTTTACATGTGCCTCTGTGTGAGAGACAGAGTGAATGCCACATGTAGGGACCTCTGGAGGAGCCCAGAATAGGGATTTAGATCCCTTGGAGCTGGAACTACCACAGGTGGTAGTGAGCCGCCATGAGTTGCAAAAAGCAAGCCAGGGTCCTCTGGAAGAGCATCAAGTGCTCTTAGTCACCATGGCATTTCCTCAGCTCTGAGATTCTGCATGTCTAACAAGTTCTCCAGTAACAGCGATGCCTATGGTCTGTGGATCACACTTCAAACAGCAAAGACTCACAGTGGCTTTCCAAGTCTGGTTCTCTAGACCAAAGGACTCGCAGTTGGAAACATGTTGGAAATGCACATTGTTAGCTTTCACCCAGAAAACTTGGGGTCAACCCCAGTGACTTGGCTTGGCAAGAACTTTAGTTGATTCTGAAGCCTTCTCTATAAAGCATAGGCTAGTTTTGGTAGCCCACTTCTGTGGTCCAGATGAAGTCCATGTGTGAGCTGGTTCTTCCAAAAGGCTCAAGGTTTGAGGAGAGAAAAGAGACCCTAGGGTAAGTGCATGCACCTGCTCATATATTTGTGAACCTGTCCCTCTGTCCAGGATTCATGGCTTCTGTCTCTGGCCTTGTAGACTTGCCTCTCTTGTTCCCTCTTTTTTCTCTACCTTCACCCACCATCCTCACCCTGCCAACCTCCTTGGCAACTAGCATCACTGCTACTGTCTACTGTAGTGTCATGCCTTACTTTATGGTCAATGAATGACCTACATTGGCTGCCTGGCTCATTCATGGAACTAAGCCCCATTGATGCAGGGTTTGCTGCTGCTAAGCCACTTTATATCCCCATCTTCCCTTGAGGCAAAGGTCTTGCCATTTGTAGTGTCAATTGCCCTGTAGGGTAAGGAAAGCACTGAACATCTATTACAGTGTCTGCTCTGTGAGAGGGGTCCAATATCTGTTTGTTGAATTAATAAATGAGAAAGACAGATCAGAAAGGCCATCGACTACTCTCTCCTACCTGCCTTTCCATGCAGAGAGGAAAAACAGGAGCTTAAAGAAGCTCTCTCTCGTGTTATCCTTTGGCCCTCAGGAGCTTCATATGAGAAATGGAGAGAGCAGTCACAGAGTTAAAGGAAAAAGCCTTTTTCCTCTTTGAAGAGTTCTCATTATTGAACAGAGAAGAGTGAAGAAACAGCACATGGGAGGGGTCTGAGCTTATTAAATTTGCTTCCAATTTTCTTACCACAGTAATTGGATTCTGATTTATAGTATGGCGTTTGGACAGCGCCTGGAACAGACAACTATTAGCTGAGCATTAGAGCAAGAGCTGCCAAGAGGGTGCTGTTGGGGTGAATTGCCTCGGAAGCTGAAGAAGCCAGGTGATGTGAGGGGGAGGGGTTGGAGGAGTGAAAGGCATGAGTCCTCACCCTGTAGGCATTCACATTGTGAGGGTAAGATCCCTCCCCCGCCCACCACACTCTTAACATCCATTTGGTATGATGGTCACAGTGTTGAGGCCAGGGCTTGCCTGCATGCTTTAGACATGCATGTCTCTGAAGAAAAGTGGGGGGGAGGGAGGATAGAGAGTGACTTCTGAAATGGTTTGTCTCCTCCCCTTTCTCCATCTTCTCTGTAAAGTGTTGGGCTGGATAACCTCCACTCATTCTGTGAGACATCACATCATTACACAGTTGTGGACTGCTGTGACCAGCTTCCATGGGACTTTATGGTCCAGATATGCTCACCCTGCTAGCTAGTTCAACTTCAACTGAACAGTACCCTGGGCATCCTCATCCCAATGTTTCCACTTAGGCATGTTGCTCTGCCAACAACTTAGTCTCCATGTCACTGCCTGGATTCTGTGGTCACAATGATAAATAAGGTACACAGGTCACGTGGTTGGTAGGCGGCAGTGGTGTGCCGTGCAGAAAAATTTCAATGTAAGAAAGACACACTTTAGCTAAGAGTCCAAGAATATTTCCCTGGGGTTGCTCTGTTCATAACACAGTGACTGGTCCAACAAACACTCCGTGTTACTCTACCTCAACCCTGTCACAACAGCTAGCTTTGCCATCCTCCCAATAGTACATAAAAAAAAATCAGCAAACAAGAAACCGTCAAATGGAGACACACCCCCTCAGGTCAGAGCTCACAGTGTGTGTGTGTGTGTGTCTGTGTTGGGGGGTGGTATTTCGATAAAGCAAATGTATGCTTTTGCTGTTGCCTGGAAATGCCTATTATGGGGTTGCTCGGATTGCAGGAGATCAGGTGTCAGGGTGGGTTACAGAGAGTTGGAGCTAGGGAGACTTCATTAGGTCTCCTCCCTGGCCTGGCTGGGTTTGATTGCTCCCTTCTGGCACATTCTCCCAGCCTTTCGTCAGTGTGGAACTAAATGGTAAGAACCAGTGGGGCGCCCATCTCTTGCCTGAAGGGAAAATTCCACACTTCGATACATCTCACCAGGAAGACATTTTTCCTTCACTCCTTTTCATCCTGGGAAATGAAGGGGCAGTGGCCCAGGTCTCTGAACGTATTTCTCCCTCTTTGTATTTACTCGGTTGGAATGGCTGTCAAAGATCATCATCATTTCTCTCCTTGTGCCTGTCACTTAGCAGTAATGGGATAAGAATCTTTACGGCTGGAATGGCTAAGCGTAAAAAATGCTCATATCCCCTCAGAGTGAAGGCTATTCCACTAGCTCAGCACTGTGTTAGTGGTTCTGCAGTAAAGACGAAAGGAGGGGAGGGAAACCCATCACAGACACTTAGCTTCTGCAAACAAGCTCTCCACATCTGCTACTTTCCAGTGCTGACCTCCCCCCACCCCCATCATGTGAACCATCTTTCGGTACAAGATGTGAGCCCCTTGACGGTGTCTCTGTGTATTCTTTGCCTGGAGTCTAAGTTGCTTCATGGAAGGAAGGAACCACAGGAGGAGTTTCAGAGCATTGTACATGGCTGGGCAGTTAAACTGAGTCAGCAGACCTGGGCACTCAGCACCCGTGTCTACAGTGCTGTGATGGTTCATCTTCATTGTCAACTTGACTAGACTTGGAATCGATCCCCTAGGAGAGGTACTTCTGAGCATGCCTGTGAGGACGTTTCTAGAGAGGTTTAACTGAAGATGAAATGCCAATCCTGAATGCAGGTGAACAACCCCTGAGCTAAACTCAGTCTTAAAAGAGGGAGCAGGGACGAGGTGTAGCATTCATCCTATAATCCCAGCGCTTAGGAGAGAGGCAGAGAGAAAATGGTCAAGGCTATCCTTGGCTATATAGAAAGTGTGGAGCTGCCCTGGGCTACAGGACACCTTGATTAAAGCAAAACAAAACTATTTTATTTTTTACTTATTGTTCTCTCATAAAATACATCCCTCCCACACGTCTCCTCTTCCCAGATACACTGTTCCTTTGTCTCCCTCCAGAAAAGGGAAAGGCCCCAAGGGATATCAACCAAATTGGCAGAAGCAGATGCAATAGGACCAGGCACAAACCCTCATATCAAGGCCTTACAAGGCAACCTAGAAGGAGAAAAAAAGTTCTGCAAGCAGTCAAAAGAGTCAGAGACATCCCTATGCCCATTGTTCAGAGTCCTGATTTTTAAAAAGGAGGAAACCAAAGGAACGACATTGGCTGTTCCATGTTTACTGTTCTGTGGAGATGGGCGGAAGAGAGTAGTAAGAGCTGAGAGCCTTTCTACCACCATGCCGTGCCTTCCCATCTCGCCGGAGGATAGGCCACAGGGTCATGTGGGGTTATGTGTACCTCTGGGTCGGGAGTTCCTCTCATTCCTGTCCCCTGATTCTTTGAATGCCAAGCCTGCAGGTCTCTGCTGCCACTGCCTTCTCTGAGTAGCAGATTTTGCAAATGAACAGTTCCTTAGTCTTCATAGAAGAATCATGCAAACAGGATTCATCTACACAAACTACCTTAGCAAATTTGTTTTCCCATACCTTTTTTTCCTTAGAATCCCACCAACTTCAGCCCTGCATTGTGCACGTCATCCATTTATTCATTCATGATTTGTGCATTCAGTTCATTCAGCCAACACCTGTATTTAGATTTTTCCACATGTCTAGTTCTGGCTTAGGAATGAATCACTGTGGGTCTCACACATGAACCTTCTATTGGTAGACAACCATTGTTGAACTAGCTGGACCACAGCCTGTAGTCCTAGTAAATCTAGTATATGTGTGTGTGTGTACATACATGTACATATTATATATAAACATATATAATTATATAGATAGAGAGAGAGAGATTTGTTCCTGTTCCTGTAGAGAACCCTGACTGATACAGCATCAATTTCTGCATATGAACCATGAGAGTAATAATTGGAGGTGGTTATTATGGTCACTTCCAGTTCCATCTGCTGCATTATCTACACCTCTTCCAGTAAGATTGCGTGCAAGAACTGACTCAGGGGCGGAATCAGGTTGGAAGCTATTTCCAGAAACAAGACACCTTCCTGCTTTACAGCGTCTTCCTCTCCCCCACCCTGTCCCTCCAGCCCATCACCCTGAATTAATCTTTCCCTCCACAAACTCTCCTTTCTAACCAAACTTGAGGACCCCCCCCCCCAAACCATTAGCATCATCCTTTTATACTGCCACCTGTCTGCTTCCTCTAGCCAGCCTTCCCCACTCATCACTTCTTTCTCAGCATCGTGGTCACCAGGCCTCTCCTGGTCTGAAATATGAGCATCTGATTAGACCTTTCTTTTTCACTGGGAGCACAGCTCTATTAGGACAACAGCATCAGGACCAACAAATGCTCATACCTCAGTCCAGGAGAGGCCCGGTGACCATGATGCTGAAAAAGATGTGATGAGTGGGGAAGGCTGGCTGACACTGCAGCTTAGCACATGATAGTCACTTGCCTGAATGTGTCATCTTGAATAGGGACCCAGAACCTTAACACTTCCCATTTTTAACACCTAGAGCCTCCCACATGACAATCCCCTCCCCTGCTTCCAGCACTTTAAAGAACCACCGGTTTGTGTCATATGAGGCATACACCATTAATGCTGGGAAAAACAGTGCTGATGGATTGCTTGAAAATATAGGGTTAATTATAAGGCTAGGACTAGGGCCAGGGTACCTGAGCTATTCCTAAATAAAAGGGTGAATGATGCAGGACATCCTCAAAGTAAAACTACTCATTCTTTGTACTTAGGTAGCACTTTACATCTTTTATTATATCCTCTTTGGTCTTGGGTGAAGGGATTACAGCCATTTGTTGGGAGGAAACTGAGGGCCAGGCAAGGAACCTAGAGCACAAAAGGCAAGGGTAGATTTTCAAGCTCTGAGATTTTGGGAAAACATATCTCTCCTAGGTGGTCCCTAGGTGGGTTACTGAAACTTCTGAATCCTGTTTCTTCATCCGTAGAATGGGAATAATGATGATCTTCTTCCTGTTAGGCTCAGAAGTGGAGGGGTGATGGTGGATGCAGATAAGAAAGGAAAAAACACTGGCTCAGTTTTCTCCCAACCTCTTTAATTGTGGTGCTGTAGTTCTTTGTGCATTGCACTGAGCTGAGCTCAAGACGGAGTTGGTGTAGGGCATGCTGACCTTGGAGAACTCCTGGACCAGAACTACCTCTTGGCACTGAACATTCCACTTTCCTGAATGTCAACTTACTGTAAAGACAGGGAAGCAACAAAGGCGTCATGAGGCGTTTGCAACAGCGCATCTGGTGAAGTTTGTACTTCAAAGATGCTGAGGAGAGAAGCCAAGGCGAGAAGGTGGTTTAGGGCCCAGGGCCAGCAAGTACAAAATGTGTTTGACAAGAGATGAAAAGAGCAGGAGAGGAAGATGACAGCTGTGGGCGGGAAAAGCTGTAGAAAGCAGACCCATACCCAGCGTGGTGACAGACAGTGGGATGGCATGGAGAGAGCCACCTGTGAGGCCTGAGGTGGCTAGAAAGCCAGATGAAAGTTTGTGTAAGGAGGAGCTCTTTAGTACTGGGCCAGCCAGGACCTTCTTGGCCAACGAGAAGGATGCTCTATAAATGCCAGTAGTGGTTAGCTGAGATGTTTCTGAGGCCACAAGAAGAGCCCCTACTATTGACAGAGGCTCTATGGCAATCATACTGTTCTTCCTTTATTACCTTGTCTGCCCTAGAAATAAACCTTCAGAAGGCCAAAACAGCCATACTGTCACTTCCTCTTGACCCCCATCCCTCAGCCTGAGTCTCCTTCATTGATCATTCACAAACTTTCTTGAGCTTGCCTGAGTCTCCTGTCCAGACAGAGAGCCCAATCCCTCTTTGCTCTGAGATCTGCTCCCTACTAGACCAGGTCTTTCTGTTCACCATTTGACTCAAGCTAGACACCCTGGAGTCATGCTCTTCTTTTGCCCTAATTTTCGTTCAGCCGGCCTCCTTGAGATTCCCGAGCCCCTGGGCTTTCTGCCCAGCTCTGTGTCTGGTCCCTTCCACTGCGGTGACTGCAGCAACCTCAGCTGCCCTCCTGGCTTAGACCTGAGTAGCACCTGTCAAAGATCACACCCCCACTGGCTAGAGCTTTCCAAATGCAGACTCATGGTCTTCATCTGACTCTTTCCTGACACTGTGTGCATATGTTCCCTATAGCCTTGCAGAAAGCAGGCTAGGACTCATTGCCTGGTTACAACCCAAGGGTGGACTTCCTTGTTCCCTGCTACTCTCTCTGCTCAGGATATGTCTTTATCTCGCAGTAATCCAGTGTGCCTCCTTTCTGGGCTGACCTTACCCTAAGTCCAGCATCTCCCCGACACTCACACCAATCTCTGAAAAACAACTGTTATCCCAAACTGAAAGTATGTTCGCTCTCTGTCCCCCATCCAAGCTTTGAGGGAAGTGCCCCACTCTTTGTTCATCAGAGTCAGCACTATGAATAGAGACCCAAAGGGTACCTTGAATCCATTCTCAAACTCTCAACTGAAAACAATGTCTCAGAGTGCAGGAGTGGGAATGAATCCTCAGAACAGAGTGAGAAAATCAAATCACGGGAAATTTAAAGCCACCTTCACTCCACAAAGGATTCTCGTGTTCACTCATAAATCCAAGACCATAATCGGCAAGCGCTTATTGATCATACTGCTCCCCTGACATGTGCTAGGCACCTTATATATGTGCTCTCGGTTAAGCCTCACAACTTTGCTATGATCCGAGTTTTAGAGATGAGGAAATTGACTCTGGCAGGTAGAGTAACTTGCCTGTAAAGGATATAAAAATGTAGGAAAGTGGCCCTGCCCAGAGGAAGGCAGAGTCTCCCTGCAAAGGTGGACAGCCTTGTTGAGGGGGCGGTTCATAAGACATATGGTAGAGAAAGGGCTGTAAGCTGAAGGAGGTACAGAACCTACAACTAATGCACCCGTGGAAGGGGGAGGGTGACAGGAGAGGCATATCGAAGATGTCAGTAGGATATAACCAAGGGAGATAGAAGAGCTGGTTTAGCAGGGACAGAAGGCTTCTAAGAGAGAGCTGTGCAAAGGGGAAAGGTTGGAGGGCATGCAACTGTAAGCAGAGAGAATCATCAGGAATGATGTATGGCAGAGCTGGGACACAGGTCAGACTTGGGAGGATGAAAAGAAGGGGATAGAGACAGATTTGGGAAAGGGTTGACTTAGAGGGTATCAGCTTAGGAAGGTGTACAAGCCAAGAGCTTTTCCAAGGGACACATGATCAAGAGTCCCTAGAGGAGAGATACTGGATACTTGGCCCTCAAGAGGAGCTCAAGACCCTGGGTCTGGCCTTTTCCTGGAACCACATTTCTGATCTCAGGGACTCCTTCACAGGGAAGTTTTTCCTGAGCAGAAGAGCATAGTTCCCAGCCTGTAGCTGGGGAGTTTTGGAAAATATGAGAGAGCATTGAGAAAACAGGAAGAGGACACATCATTCTTTGGCGCATGGTTTTCTCGTTTTCTAGAACATTCTAGCATGTAGTCTTCAAGACGCAAAGTGAAGAGAAAGGCCAGTATTAAATAAGACTCGAATCAACACCTTAGTTAGGGTTCCTATTGCTGCAGTGAAACACCATGACCAGAAAGCTACTTGGTGGGGGGGGGGGGGTGCGGTTTATTTAGCTTACACTTCCACAGGGCTGTTCATCACTGAATGAAGTCAGGACAGGAATTCAAACAGGGCAGGAGGCAGGAGCTAATGCAGACACCATGGAGAGGTGCTAGTTACGGGCTTGCTCCTCATGGCTTGCTCATCCTGCTTTCTTACCACCAGCCCAGGAAGGGAACCACCCACAATGGGGTGGGTCTTACCTCACTGATCACTAATTAAGAAAATGCCTGGCAGCTGGAGCTTATGGAGGCATTTTCTCAATTGAGGCTGGTTCTTCCCTGATGACTCTAGCTTGTGTCAAGTTGACATAAAACCAAGCAGAACAATCAGTGAGTCCAATATCCCTCAAGGGTATGGTAACAAGGTGGGTGAGGCAGTGAGTGGGGAGCCGGTGTGTCTGGTTTTAGATGAGTTTCTGCTACTTACTGTCACCTCTATGGTGAGAGAGGATGCAGCCCCTACCTCAGGAATCGCTTTGCACATTTAGAGTGCCTTGAAGAATACCTGAGATAGAGCAAGGATTCGGTAAGTATATCTATTATTACTATTGTGTCACATGATTCCAGCAGGACTAAAATAAGACACGAAGGCACCCTGCTCCCAGACACCAAAGATCTTTTTCGGGAAACACTCAAAAATAAGTCTTGGCCTATCCCCAACACTCTCTGGTCCCAGAAAGGAGCTTCTGCACTTCTGCATTTATAGAACCTTGGAGAGCACTTGTCTTCACACACACACACACACACACACACACACACACACACACACACACACACACACAGCTGCCATCTGGGTAGTATTGGTACTAATGGCCTAGGTCCTGGTACTAAAGGGTAGCTTCTTGGAGGCATATACAAGCTTCCAGAAGCCTCTGTCTCCCATTCACTCCCAAATGTCTGCTCAACATAAAAGACTCACAAAGTGAGCCTGGTGCACAGTGGAGCAGTGGTCATTTCTCGAGGTCTAACTCAAAAAGAGGAACCTGTGTTTGCTAGGGCAAATAGGTATTCTGAGCTCCTACTGTATCTGTCTGCACATGCTTCAGTGATGTCTCAAGAAGCTGGACTGGAGCTAGAGGTTAAAAAGTGGTTACAGAGTGCAGTAGCCATGGCACAAAGAATCCTGACTTCCATGTCAGTATTTATGTTTTTGGCAGAGGGTGGGCAGACAAAGGCAAATTACGATTTAATGTGACAGCTCATTAAACATGCTTTCAGATGCCAGTTGGTAAAGTAGTCTAGGTCTGACTTGCCCAGAAGGGAGACCGTGAAGGGATCTCACTGAGGCTGACTTTTCCATCTAATAGTCTATTACTTATTCTGAGAGTGTGGCCTTTCTTGGTATTTAGACACCATTTGTTTTATAAAATGATGATGATAGGTGATGGAAATATATATATATATATGCAAATTAATGACATATTAGGAGGAGAGTGTTCAGCACAAGCACATATGCAATTTAAATTTTTCTAGAGTCATGCTTTGAAGAAAATAAAAGGAGAAAGTGAAATTAACTTCAAGAATGCATTTTATTTATCCCAAAATGCCAAGTAGTATCATTTCAACATGTTATTGATATAAAAACAAGCTGCCAAAAGACAGCTTGTTGATTTTTTTTCTTTGAAGTCTTGAGTGGATTTTATACTTACAGCTTATTTCTATTCAGTCTGGGCCCAGCTCACATGCCTGTAATTGCATGTGGCCTACCATATTGAGTGGAACTTTCCTGGATGAATATGTGAGCCATAGTTCAATGTGATTCACTCTCTCACATAAGGAAGAACTGTTCTTCTTTCCCTAGACTTTAGCAAATATGAACTGCCTGCCTTTAAGTCAGGCTGAGTATTTCCTAAGCAATAGAGAAAGCTAAAGAGCACACCACGCATTACCCAAGATGCTCTTGCAGAAGCACCACCACAGCCTGATACTTCTTTCTCTTCCTTCTCTTCCCCTTCCTCCTCCTTCTTCCCTTCCTCCTCTGCCTCCTCCTCCTCTTCCTCACTTCACTGTGGCCCTGTGCTTTATTCTGTGACTTCTTTAGTTTTTATGGCTTCCTTGGTCTCTGCACTCCTGACTTTGGCCCTTTTCTCTTGACATCACCCAGAGCCTGGTAGAGGACAATTTTCCCTACAGCCTGTTGGGCACCTCTCCTGTGGCCACTTTACTTGTGCATACACTCATTCTTCAGGTGTGTATTGTTTACCTACATGATAGGTGCAAGTTATAACTGTAAGTATGTCTTTGTTTACAATGTCACTGTAGTCAGTAGAGGGAACAGAAAAGCAACATCACAATGCCTGACAGTAAATGGGATTAAGGCAGAGTCCTAAAAAGTCAAGATAACGAGAGGAGAAAAGAACACTCAGACTATAGAACAGTGGTTCTCAACCTGTGGGTTGTGACCCCCACAGGGGCCAGATATTTACATCAAAATTTGTAACAGTGGCAAAATTACAGTTATGAGGTAGCAACAAAATAATTTTATGGTTGAGGGTCACCACAACATGAGGAACTGTATAACAGGGTCACAGCATTAGGAAGGCTGAAAACCTCTGCCCTAGAAGAAAACATTCATTTCTCATACACAGGAGAGGGATTGTGCCTGCAGAGATCAAGAGTGAACAAAAGAGCACATCAAGCACTTTGTGTGGCTGGAATGTTGAGGGTATGGTAGGCTAGAGTCAGGAGAACCCAGGATGGGATGGTAAGCTATGTTTAGGTGTCTCGGCTGTAGTGTGGGAACTGAAAGGCAGACAGCACTGAAATGTGCAAAGGCCTGCAGCTTTAAGTAGCTCACTCCAGCAACTGCAGATCCAGCAGATTGGGAGAAGATAGAGTCACTTAGGAAGTTGCTGCAGTCATCTGGAAAAGAAAGGATGGGAACCTAGAGAAACAGCCAGTTGGAAAGATAAAGAAGAATTGCCAAGCTAGGTTTAATTAAGGTAAGCAAGGGGGAGAGGGAATTGGGGTTAAAGCCATTTCTTGGCTTGGGCATATAGTGGGTGATACGCTGGGGGAATATGGACACATATGAGAAGATGAGCTATATGGATCAAGAACTCATTCAAGGGATACCCAGGAGATGATGCTCATTGGTGAGTTAAAACTGGGGTACTACCAAACAAGTGGACAACTGATCCCCCAGAAAGAAGGAAGATCGAGAAAAGTATGACCTAGAAGAAAGTCTTTGAGGAACAGTAGAATTTCAGGTGAGGTAAAGAGTAAGAAAGTCAAGTGGATAGGGCTATAAAGGAGACATATATAAAGGGTTGTCTCACCAAAGCCAAGGGCAAAGAACAAACCAAGAGCTTCATAGCATGACAAGCAAGATGAAGGCTGCGGAGTTTCCATTTGAGTTTTCATCATGAAGAAGCCATGGAAATCTTGACGGGGGGATTCTCAAAGGAGAGGGAAGTGAAAGAGTCCTTGAAGGCTGCAGTACCTGGTGACATTGTGTGGATGGGGCCTGTCTGTACTGTCTGATAGGGTTCTTTAAGCCTGGGTGATTTAAAGAAGCAATAAGTTTAGTCACAAAAAAAAAAAAAAAACCTAAAAAGCTTATCTCTGTCATGCAGTATTCACCTTGAGTAGGTCAGTCTACTGTTCTGATTCTTAGTTGCTTCATTTAAAAAAGAAGGAATAGGAGGAGGAAGAAGAGGAGGAGGAGGAGGAAGAGGAGAAGAAAGAAGCTGGGGGCAGTGATTTCTAAGCTTATTGACACCACATAGAATTCTCTTTGGTATAATGTGTGGTGTGCTTTACTAAATCAATAGCTATACTTGAGCTTCTTGTATATAAGAACCTGTATGTACTAGGAAAGGGGGGAAAGTGCAAGGGAGCAGATGGGCTAGGTTTTGAGGTAGAAGTCTGGGTAATGGAGAACCCTCAGAAGTCTCAGGACCATTAACAGGTTCATAATCATTGGTGAGACACCAAAGTAATATTTTAAAAGGCTAATCTAATTCTCTTCTATCATCTGCCCTTGTCTACTTTATTCACCAATCATGCAGTCATCTCCCCAAAATACTATCCAGCAGCTCACAGTGAGGGAGGCCAACTAAATAGATGGCCTTCAAAGCCCCTTCTGGCTGTACAAAAATCCATTTTTAGGGTTTTTCTTTGGAGGTATGAAGGCTCAAAGAAAAGTCTTCCAGCTGTTTGTGGTAACTCAAAACTAGAGACAGAGCATTCAAGTGAGTCCAGGCAATATGGCCTCATATCTTATTGCCTCTTCCCTACTTAGCTTCCTAGTTTGTCATGACAGACCCCATGGGACTCTTTTACCTTGCCAGGAGGCAGGATGCTCAGAACTGATTTCTGGGATCATCGTTCTGATCTACAGCCTGCAATTAATCAGACTGTAGAAGTGGCCTAAAAGTGTCAAGGCATAGATTTTCTGAGATTTCTGATGTTACTAGAAGTAGATAGCTAATAAATCCAGGAGTTGTTGGTATTCTCCAAAGAACAAGAAGAGAAGACCCAACACTGGACTGGCAGAGAGATTCTTCTGAGAACATGGTGGGGCTTGGAGGCTAGGGAATGCATTTATTGGCCTAACTAGGACTACCCTGAGACCAGGTATCGTGCAGAGTGGCCTTGTGGGCTGAAAAGGAGGGATGTCTGTGATAGTATCTAGGGCAGCATCTGTTTTTAACTTTCAATTCTGCAAGGGAATCTAGCCTCAGTGCACTAGGACATCCATTGTATGAAATAAACTCAGTTCTTTCAGTGTAGGTGGTCCCAGAAAGGAGTGAGAAAACAGTCATTCCAGGTGGCACACAACTGCCAGATTTCTGTGTATGCTAGACCATAAAAGGAGCATCTTGAGTTGAATAACATTCTAGAACCCGTAGTGAGATAATGTCCAAAGAAGGAAGAAAAGGAGGGAAGGAAGAAGGGAAGGCGAGAGGGAGAGAAGAAAAAAGGAAAAGGTTATTCAATACTAACTTTTCTCTGCATATATTATCCACAAGGTATCACTTACCTAGTATCATCTTGTGAATGGAGGCCACCAGAACGTGGACAAAGAGTTTCATGGGGACTCTCTTGTTGAAGAGAGACAGAACAGGATGTAATTCCATGGTTCTTCCTCCAAGTACTGAAGGGAATTTGTGTTTTACCCAGGGTAGCTGGATGATGATGATGATAATGATATTTCCTTCCCTTCTCCTCTTCTTTCTCTCTTGTCATTGTTCTTCTTCTTGTTGGTCTTTTCCTCCTCCTCCTTCCTGATGTAGCTAAGGGTGCCTGTATTTATATGTTTTTATATAACAGCTGCCCAAAAAGTTATTGCAGAGATTCTCAACCTATGGGTACAATGTCCCATCTAGGGATCACATACTAGATACCCTGCATATCCGATATTTATGTTAGGATTCACAAAAGCAGCAAAATTACAGTTATCAAGTAATAATGAAATAATTTTTGTTGTGTATTACCACAACATGAGAAACTGTATGAAAGGGCCACAATATTAGGAAGGCTGAGGACCTTAAAGTGATTTAAAATGACTTTTGCCTTCTCATAGTTTCTATGGGCCAGGAATCCTGGTATAGTATAAATGAGTCTCCTACTTTAGGGAGCCTCCTATGCTGCCCCCAAGGAGTCATCTAGCACTGCTGTCATCTCAGAAGTTGGCTGGGGGATCACCATCCTCTAAGTTCCTTCATGTGGCTTTTGGTGAGATTCGGTTAACTGCAGCAGTGTGTGGGGCTCTACAACATGACAATATGTTCTCCCAAAGCATGTAAATCAGGCTCTTGTAACTTAGTCACAAAGGGTTAGGAATAATTTATCTCTATTTTCTTCATTTCCCTCCTTCACAGCCAGAGAGGTAACACAAGCCTATGACTACCGAAAGGGTGGGGTTAACCTCTTGGGAGAGAGTTATGTGTGCTTAAGGGTTCAAGCAGGTGGGGTTGTGAACACTATTCTTGTTCTACTTCCATATGCTATCTTTGTCATCCTTTCTGACCCAGGGGAAGCCTCAGAGACACACTGACTCCTCCGGTTTTCTCATCACCACTATGCAACTTGCAATGGTCCATGCATGAGGAAGATGGATGAAAGGAGATGTAGGCTTTGCCTATTTTAAATCTACTTTATTTAGGGTTCCTTATGTCTCTTTCTCCATTCTCTACCCTAATCCCTCCCAACATCCCAACACCTGGTAGGAGAGAAAAAAGGAGAAAGGAAGGAAGAAAGAGAAAGAGAGAAAGAAAGAAAGAAAGAAGGAAGGAAGGAAGAAAGAAAGAAAGAAAGAAAGAAAGAAAGAACGAAAAAAGAAAAGTTTAATGGGGAGAGGGGCCATAGTTCTTTTTAACTACGTCCTGCTGGTTAGGGCTGTTGGGTTCCTAAACACCTCTCCTTCCCTGCCAACCCACTAACCTTAGGTAGGAGAGAAAGAAGGTTAATAGGGACAGGGGGTGTGGACCTCTTTAGATGTAGTAGTTTCCTTGGGGTGATTCCAGCAGTCCAAACAACAGCAGTAATCCAACAATAGCAAAAGCCATAACAAGGATTACCACTACCAGCAGCAGCAGCAGCAGCAGCAGCAGCAGCAGAACAGTTCAGCAGCAGCAGTAGCAGCAGGGTTCAGAAGCAGCATCATAGTTCAGCAGAAGCAGCTGCAACAGCACAGTGCAACAGAAGAAGCACAAAGAGTTCTCCGAAGCCTTTCTCTCTGGAGCAAAGCAAAACAAAGCATTTTTTTCTCTGTCTGTGGGCTCCTATTTATACCTTCTCAGAGTCCATACCAGGATGGTTTTCAGCTGGCAAAAACCATGCCCTCTTTCACAAGGCAGTTTGCCATTGACAAGGATCACATACCCTCTCAGGAGGCTGTTTATCAGCTTACAAAGTCTCTCATGAGGCTGCTATCAACAATGAGCAAAGCATTGCCTACACTTGGGACTATAACAAAAACATGTTCACACAACACAACCAAAACCAAAACTTCCACTACAGGGAGACAGCAGTAGTTTTGGGTTCAAGTGGTGAAAAAAAATATATATATATATACACATACATATATTCTGCCTTTGAAAGGGAGTCACCAGGTTCAGCCCAAGGGAATGGATTATATAAAAAGGTGTGGATTGGGGAAATCTTTGAAACTCCTGACCACTGTGCCCAGCCAAGGTCCTCAGCAGATCACCTGTCTGCTTCAGCATATGTTTTTCCTTCTGAACATGCTGAGATTCAGTAACATGCTAAGCAATTAAAATGTGCCTTTTTAAAAGCAAAGCAACTCTTAGTATCATTCAAATTGTCTTTTATGAGACGGGATTTCGCAAACACTAAGAGAGAGTAGCAATTGAGGCAAGAAGTAGGAGCAGTATATGTTTATACGGATGAACAAATTAATCTGCATGTGAAATCCCAGTGAAATTGACATGAAATAAAAATTTCATGCCTTATGGTGTATCTGTGTTGCCCATGAAATGAGATTAAAGGGAATTTCTGATTTTACACTCATTGTACTTTCTGTGCTGTCTGCATCTTGCCCTTATAAAGAGTTGGGTGTGAACTTAAGGGTCAGCCACAGAGCAGGCATTTTGTATTTTATGTTCATCTCCTTTTTTTTTTTTTTTCTCCTCCTGACATCTTGTGTCCTTCCACGGAATAGAGCTCCAAGTGGATTAGATGTTCTTTGCTTGAAAAACAAGATCTGATTCCAAAAGCCAGTAGCAAACCCACTACACTCTGTTCTGAGAAAACTGACATCCAGGAAAGGTCATTGGATCCAGAGCTGGCTGGCTCCCTTCACCTATCTTCCTTGTGCTCTGAGAATTGTGTGAAGGTGATGAGGAGGAAAAAGACAAGTGTGTCTCTGAGGCTTCTCCTGGGTCAGAGTGTATAGCAATGCTTGTCCATTGAATGGCAGACAGAGGTGGAGAAAGGAAAGTGTCCCTATCCCAACCCCACCCCACCTACTTGCATGGGGCACTCCTTTGGACACACACAGCTCTCTCCCATGAAATTAGTCCCACCCCTATGGCAATTCATATGACTGTGGTTCCCTTTATCTCTCTAGCTGTGAAGTTAGGGAAATGGAGCATTTGGAGATAATTTATTTTTTCAACCTGAGACCGGCCTTCTACAGAACAACCAGAAGTATGGGGGTTAGAAAGGAAACCAGTTTCTGTGTAGAATCAGATGCCCATGAAATACTTGACTCGGCCTCGCAATGGACATATTCTTCCCACCCAGTGTGACTCCCAGTGGGCAGCATCTCTCTTGGGATACCCCCAGAAAGTAGTTCCCTCATCTTCCTGTCCCTGCCCAGTAGCAAAACTTTTTTTTTTCCATCCTAGGCAGATCTCTGATTTCTAGAACTCAGTAGAAACTCTATTTTTTTTTCTGAGTGCGAGCACACATAAGTTATAAAGATGTACAGAACAGGTATAAGTAACAACTGGATCAGTGTCTTAGGGTTCCATTGCTGTGAAGAGACACCATGGGCACAGCGACTCTTATAAAGGAAAGCATTTAATTGGAGCTGCCTTGCAGTTTCAGAGATTTAGTTCATTATCATCATGGTGGGAAGCAGGGCAGCATGCAGTCAGACATGGTGCTGGAGGAGCCAAGAGTTCTACATCTTGAGCCGGAGGCAGCAGAAGGAGACTGTGAGCCAGACTGGGAGAAGCTTGAGTATACATGACCTCAAAGCCTACATCTTCAGTGACACACTTCCTCCTACAAGACCACACCTCCTCCAACAAGGCCACACCTCCTAATAGTGCCACTCCCTATGGACAAGCATTCAAGCACATGAGTCTATGGGGGCCATACCTATTTAACCACAACAGTTGGTCTGGCATGAGGGTATTATTATACCATGGGATAATCCCAGGAAGTCTGGCTCTGCTCATCTTCACTAGCTTCAGTGAGTTACTTAGCGTCTCTCTGCCTGCCTGTTAGTTGTCCTCAGCCTATCACAGCAGGGAGAGCCTGGCAGAGCATAGGTATCATGGTAGACAGGAAGAAGAAATGAAAGAACAGATTGGAGACCTGTTATAACCTTCACACAACCCCCGTCCCAATAACCTACTTCCTCCAACTAGGTCCCCTACCTCCCAACATAGCAGCAACCTTCACTGGGGCAACCCAGCATTTAAAACATGGAAAATTCAAAAAGTTTCATCATAGTGTATCTGTATCACCTGTAAAATGAGAGTAAAAGATGAATGAGGTGAAGTAGGATAATGAACGATGTGTCCATTGCAAGGCTGAGTCAGTGTGAGAGAGCACTTCATGTTCATTTCACGCGCTGTAGTGAATGCGGAAAACAGTAGGCACCTCCTAAGCTACTGCGAGCATTAAAACCTGAGGTGCTCCACACAGCAACTGGCACCAGAGGTCATTTAATTATGTGGTGGCTATTGTCACCACCATTAACCAGAAGTCTATGGGTCCAAGCAGGGAAATCGTTGCTGAACCCCAAGCAACCATTTGACCAGAGAGCTCCCCAACCCCTGTGCCAGCCTGTCTGAATCTTACTGTTGCCTTACCCAACTCTGGCCATGTTGCCCACTCAATAACCGCCTTTAGTCTCTCCCGTCCAGGGTGCCAGATCCCATTTCCAGGCTCACTGCCATTGAGCAGCCCTCCCTCCATACCAACCTCAGAGCAATGATAATTACACTCTCACTGTGTTTTGAAGTTAGCTGGCCTGCGTCTCTTTTCACTCCCTCTGGTTATTATGCTCAAGCATAAAATCCTGAATATTTATAATTTATGATCAAGTATTTTTCTCCCAGCATGTGGTGAGAGGGAGACCATGTGTTCCTGGGCCATGGGGACCACTAAGAGCTCCTAACTCATTAACAAAATGGGGGCGACCATGACGGTCACCATGCTCTCAGTCACAGGCAGCTGTAGTGTTTTATGATCGTGTGAAATAAAATGGGGAGTGTTGTGTGCGTCGTTGCCTTCTGTGATAACTGGCAGGCATGTTTCTAATGAACTAAGGTTTGTCATGTTCACTTAGGTGTGGGAACTGTGCGGGACTCAGCAATTCACACTGAAGCGAGGGAAGGGCAGGGTCAGGCTCCTCTTATGCCCAGGGTTGGCCTCAGGAGTGCTCCCTGGAAGCCCCTTCAGCCAGTGAGCCACTGAACCCACACAGCTAATGCCTTGTCCTCCTTCTGGTTCAGACGATGAGCTAAGTTCCCATCCTCCCATCTTTCCTACTCGCTAGCTCCTTTCTCCAATAAACCCCCTGAATCTTTAATAAATTATCAACATGCTTTCTCGTCCATCTGCTGGCGCCAGACATCAGCACTGGCTTCCTCCTTCATTCCCCTCTTGGCCCCAGAGACCCCAGTGTTTGATTAATCTTTTAAGTCCCTCCACAGAGAGCCCATTTAGTCTGGACTGACTTTCCTATAGGAATACACCTTTAAGGGCTGTTCTCAGGCTTGAGTCCATATCAGCAGTCCCTGGAGCCTGTCACTGAGCAGGCTGTGGGCCAGGCCTTGGACAGCGGTGACTCCTGTGTGGGAAGCATCAATGCCTGTGTTCTTAATGTTACCTGTGTGTGCAAGGGAATGCATGGGGCACTAGGGACCAGTACCAGCTAAGGAATCATGGGATCTCACACATGAACCAGGTATGTCCTTTGAGGAGGAAGTTCTGAGCCTCAGTTTACCTTTCTGCAGAGGCTGTTATGAATATCAAATGGATGGAGGGTGAATCGGGGCCCTTTGGGCTGCAGCAGAGGCAGGAAAGCTTGGGGAGGGATATGAGCCTGAGAGTGTGAAACACCATCTTGCCCTCTGACCTCTGTGGGCCTATGAACAGCAATAGAGCTGATGGCCTTCCTGGTGTGACCCCAAGCAAGGCTTGTGTCCTACCCTTTTGGACAGAGAAGCTTCCAGGCCTGATGGCATACCACCTAGGTTCTAGCTGCTGCTTGAGGCCTTAACAGTTCCACCTGCCATCTCCAACCTCTCTTCCTTTCCTCCTCTGTGAGCTTGCACCTCTGGTCAAGACACAGCACTTCCCTTAGGGCAGTAGTTCTCAGCCTTCCTAATGCTGTGACCCTTTAATACAGTTCATCATGTTATAGTGACCCCAACCATAAAATTATTTTCATTGCTACTTTATGACTGTAATTTTGCTACTGTTATGCAACATAATATAAACATCTCATATGCAGGGTTTCTGATATGTGACCCTTGTGAAAGGGTGGTTCAGCTCCCAGACGGGTAGTGACCCCACAGGTTGAGAAATGCTGCTTTAGAGGCTGGTTCGGCTCTTTTCTGTTCCCATTTCCTTGGCACTTGCCAAATGCTTTGTGTGCCTTATCCAGCAAATGTTTTGTGTGCCTACACAGCAAGTGTGAGAGGAAAGCCCTCACCATATTTTACAGGTGGCAGTGTTGAAGCTCAGAGGAGGTGAATGCCATACCCTCGGGCTCACAGCCAGCTCTTGGTAAATCCAGATTCAAGCCAAGGCATCAGACCCAGACTCATCTCTCCAGTGTTGATGCCACGGTCCTTGAGCTCTGTCCCTTCTCTTGCCTCTCATTGTCCCTTAGCAACTGTCAGCACCAGGGAAGATGCCCACCAAAGACACCTTTCCAACATGAGAAAGAGCCAGTAAGGAACAGCAGGGGTCGCCTGCATATTTGGACTGGCGTTACAAATAGCAACCATGTGACTTTTTGCCCAGCACCTTTTGCTAGCCATCGTAATGATCAGTGAGTGAGATTTGCGAAATAGGAGTTACCATCTCCGGTGTCTGGGTGAAGAATCTTAAGCTTGGGAAATCAAAATCACAAGCAAGTAACCCCGTGGCCTCATTGGACCTCAGGCATAACGAGTGCTTGCAGCGTTTAGTACAAAATGGGCTGTGCTTCCTGAAGCCATGCTATGCCCAGAGCTTCTGCTGCTGTGCCAAAGTCTTTGATGGGAAAGTCTGGACTAACCCTGATGAGCAATTGATGAGCAAAGAGGCAGGCAACAGACTGCAGAGGTGGGTGATTTAGAGGTGCTGGTAGATGGTTGTCTAGACCCCAAGACCAAGAGTCTGTCGGCGGCTCTACCCTATTCTCTGTCTATCCTTACTTTACCCCGTGGGATCCAATGTTTTCTCAATGGAGCCTCCTTCACGCTTCAGGCAGTTACCTCTGCCTGCATGCACAGGCTTCCGGGTCCCTGTGCATTGATATGCCTGTATCCCCAACTGACGTCTCAGAGGCAAGAAAAGTAGTCCCTTTGTTTAAAAGCTCTCTAACGCCACCATTGTCCCCCAACTAACTCATATCAGAAAGCGGAGTCCTGACGACAGAGAATCGCCAAGCATCTCCCCCATGGCAGGGCCACAGCAGTCAGATGTCCTGGCAGCGGCGATATTCTGGATCGCCCTTCTCTCCCTGTATCTAAGAGAGAGCAGGAGATATGCTAAGGTCTGTGACTTTGCCTCCCTTTCCATAATTTGTTTCACCCTCTCTCTGGTATCAGGCTTATTCTTCCTGCCCACCCCACTGCCAGGGCCTCTCCCCAAGACCCTCCATCAGGCCTCAGTGAGAAGGCTTGGCTGGAGTAGGTGGACCCATTTCTGATGAGGTCCATTCATACAGCTGGCTAACTGGTAGAGGTGAGGGCAGAGGGCCTCAGCTTCTATGAGGCTGTCTCTCTACAGGGATCCCTGAGCGTCTTTACAGCATGACAGCTGGTGGCAGAGGGAGAGGCTACAGAGCTTTCATGAAGCCACACAATGTCACATCTGCCATATCCTACTGGTCATAGAAGGATTCAAGGAAGGAGGGGACTCCTGAAGAACAAACGGTTCTGGGCAGGACTCCCCAAAAGCTATCTGGAAGACTGCCATTTATGTCTGAGACCCATCAATGAGTGCATTTTCTGCTGACCTGGGCATGCAGGTCCTGACTTTCTTCTTTCTCTATAAAAGGCGTGTGTGTGTGTGTGTATCTTCTTGTGAGGATGACAGCATGGATGGAGCTATGGTTCCTCCTCCCTGTATGAACTCAGTAAAGTTGGGGGTATAGTATTATCATGAGAAGAGAAGAGACATCTTCTATATGTGTAGTATAAACAACAGGTCATTTACCTTTTGGAGACCATATTCTCCCAGCAAAGGGGACACTGAAGCTTGAAGGATGACTAGGAACTCCTCAGGTGGTAAAAAAAAAAAAAAAAAAGGAGGGCATTGCTCCATATGCTAGGAGGAACAGCAGAGAGCTGGAGAGCTTGTGAAACTGTGATTATGGAAGATTCTTGGAAGAGTAGAACAAGAAGCTGGACTTTATACATCAGGAACCACCTGAGGGGTTCAAGCCAGAGAAGAGCCTGGCAGAGCCCTGTGGGGTGACACTGGAAGGAGGGCTATGAGGGAAGGAGCAGGGAGGCAACCACCATGGCTTAGGGATTGACCTAACTGGGACACTGGGGAATGAAGAAGCAACAGACATGCATACAGAATAGCTGGGATCGGGTGGGCCATGGCTCTGATGGAGATGTACAATGAGCAACATCCTGGACATTCGGCATTTATTTTATATGTCTTAACCGAGGAGGCAAGTATACTCTATACAGCAGAACAAGGGGGCTGGGTTAGCTAAGGTAGGCATCGCTGTAGGGGAGTAGTTTCAGGTTGTAGTCAGGAAGAGGAAGCTGTGGTTGATAGTTTCCCCACATGCTGGCTTTAGCTAAGGGACAGTCATTCATGATAGCTGTGCTTGGACCTGGAGAAGGCTTTGCCATTTCCCTGAGCTTCGCCTGAGAAAGGCTTTGCCATTTGCTCTGGGCCCTTGACATGTCTGTGTATATTCACTCAGGACTTCATTTGTTCTCCTGAAGAGTTGTGGTGGGCCATGGAAGAAGGCTGTGGAGGAGGACAAGGCGACTCTGAGGAGGGACTGATTGGTGTCTCTATAAGGCCTGTAGACCATGGCTTGCCTTTTCCAACATTTCTTCCCTGACTCTTGGTTCTGGTTCCGGCTTCCCCCATGCCTCTGCCATAAGTATACAGTATTTAAGCCTTTGATCCCACAGAACCATTAATGCAGCATCACCAGGGTGAGCACAGGAGACATCAAGCCTTTTAGCCTAGAGATCATGAGTGTTTCAGGCTCGGACTTGTATGAGAATCTGGTTAAAAACAAGAGCCATATATTTCCAGAGAAACTGAAGGTGCATAGTTGTACAGATTATTTGATAACAACTCCAGGGGGCTTCATCCCCTCAAAGCCTATCTGTGGGTCTCTGAGTTTCCAATTAAAAGCACAGGAAGCAATGGGGGAAATGAGAGCAGAAATCTAACCCACCATATATGTTCTTTACTTATATTTTTAATGTTCCATAACCCCAACCACAATTGGGCCACCCCTGAAGCCACAAGGAACAGGAGGAAGTGTACACCCAGATGACATCCCCCCAGAAGCACTGGCCTCACTTGGAGGGTCTATTTCCATTATTATAGCAATTCTCAGGCTGCAGGCTACAATTTTCACCTGAGGCAACATATTAAATTGAAATTACCCCAGATGTAGCGGTCATACAAAATAATCCTGGACATACAGAAGCAAATGCTTTCTTGGGGAGAGACTTTACTGCTTATACTGAGGTTGTGGGGCTCTGCTTCTTCAAGTATTCCAGATTGGGAAGGGGTAAGGGACCAGGGACAGGGAATCAACAGTCACATAGGCCCCACACCTGAAGCTGCTGATCCTGATGTCGATATGATAAGGTTTCTGCTGGCTTGGATCTGCTCTCTGGCCAGAGGCTTGGGTAGCAAGTTGGGCAAAGCCCAAGACTTGGGAATCTTGTTCCTGCAACTGTTAGGAGACACAACACTTGAACTCAGGACTGTGTAAATGACTCTGCTCATTTCTGTTTAAATCCCAAGCTCAGGATTCCTCTGAGGGGGTTGATGTTTAGCTTCAGTCATACGCAGATGATGCTGGTGGTCCCACACTCAGTTCTGTTTTGCTCTTGAAGGTCTCGCTTATCCTCTACTTTCGTTGCCAGGTGTTCACTGCTTGTCTACTGTACAGACCTTCCCCCCACCAGCATCATCATCACCTTCCACAATGAGGCACGTTCCACGCTGCTCAGAACCATACGCAGGTAAGCCATCTTCCCTTCCGGGAGCCATCACTCAGCCTGGTACTTGGCCAAGCTCGTATCTGCTCACCGCACACCCTGCAGGCATGTACCAGGCACTGCTCTTTATATCATATGCTTCATCTCTGCCAGTCCTCACATGCCCATAGTGCAGACATCCAGAGATCAGGCAGAAGAATGGGTAACAGACCCTTTGCCCATCTGTACCAGGCTACCTGAAGAACATGGGCTGGCATGAAGCACAGACAGACAGGGTGCTTGTTCCATCTCCAGCCTCTGAGATTTGAGTGTGCCCTGGGCTGCTCTTCCTGTACTACGCTTTTCCAAATCTGGGATAATGGTGGGATGTGTGGGAACAGCTGAGGACAATCATTAATGTATGGTCTCTGGGCATCTACTGTCATATCCACTCCTGTTTTGCCCCAGGCCTCCCTGCTATCTTGACCCTTAGTCTCAGATATGCTTCTGCTATGAGAGGTTTGTTTTGACAAGGATGACCTGTGGCCTGCCCAGCTTTTCCATATGCTTAAGTCTCAACGCCAGCCACAGGCAAACTAGCCCTGGAAAAATGACTAGGAATTGTGTCCCTGTGTTCTGGGAGACTCTGGCAGGTTTCAGCTACCATGTCTGGAAGGACACTCCTTTCCTCTCTCCAACTCCACTCCCTCCTATGCAGGCCAGCTGCCTCATTCTCCCTTCCTCAGATCCCCTGCAGTAGCTCCCCTGTAAGGCCATAGTGGTCTCCAGACCTCCTGCCCTCAGCTAAGGTGGTGAGTAGATCAACAAAGAGAAGTGAGACTTGGGAGTCCTACATCAAGGTCACATAGTAATAGAAACCCTAATTATGATACTTCATGCCTCAGAGGCATACAGTTTACTAAGCATCGTGGGGAAAGGTCATTTGATACACAGAGGGGAAAAGGAAATTAAACATGGATGGGCCAGAGAGAAGCATAGCAACCCTCCCTCATGTCATTGGTATCAGACAAGTCACACTGTCGCCATTCTTCTACATCTGCGTGCTATGGCAGTAGGGAATTCTGGGTAGAGGGAAGCAACTTTGGCAGTATGTTCACCCCAAAGGGACATACCACCTGTCACTAAATATTGAATGGCTGCTGTGTAGGGCCAGTGACTCCCTTCCAGGAAAGAATCCACCCCTTTGTAAGAAAGAGCAATTTCATCTGTAGTCCACATGTCTTTGGTACCTGACGGCTGGCTGTTTTCCCCAGGCACCGACCCTCTTCTGGCTTCTGTATTCACCTCACAGGGCACTCAGCTCACATGCGATTTCCCAACAAGACAACCTATCTTAACGATACCCTCCCCTCCCCCCATACACACACACAATGTTCCAGTGTCACCAAGAATGTCATTATAGATAGTGAAGAGCCTTGCTCGTTTGCAAATCAGTGCAGACACATGGAGGGGACAAGGAAAAGGGTGGTTTCTCTGAAGACTCTATCAGTATCCCAAGGTGCTCTTGCTTCCTAGCTGAGAGCTGGGATATGGAAAGGCACAAGTGACGGGAGCATGATAGAACAGATGATGGGTAAAGAGAGAATCACAACCTTGATGGACTGGGAATATTCTCTAGGAAAGAGAAAGCAAGGGCTGAAGAATTTCATCATGGCCAGGCGTGCAGCAGATCTTTACCGTGTGTGAGACTTGTACCATCTGTCCTATTCTCCTCGGAGAAACTGTCATTCCTTCACCTTTCATGGGATTCCAGAACAAGCAGTGGTCCATGACTTTATATCCCAACCTTTCTCTCTCAATGGTAATATTCTAGACCTAGGGAGGCACTTTTCCAAGGTGACAGTGGTTAAGAATTTGGTCTCTGGGGCCACATTTGCCTAACTGCCTGTATCAGTTGTGTGATGCTGGGCAAATGGCTCAACCTCTCTGCCTTGGTTTTCCATTCTGCCAAATAGCAGTTATGATTACTACTAATTTCCTGGCATGACTTCAGGGAAGCCTGAATAAGTACTGATAGGTTTAACAGTCAGTGTTCTCTACAGAATAGAATGAGTGAAACCTATGATCATAAAAGGGCATTTACTAGATTAATTTACAAGCTTGGGGTCCAATAGTCTAACCACAGCAATACATCAGCTGGAGAACCAGAGAAAACAGTCCAAAAAACAACAAAAAAAGAGGAAGCCTCAGAATAAAAGGTAAGAGTGGGAGAGAATGGGACAGAAAGATGACTCTGGCATCTTGGTGGCATTTGCCACCAAGACTGGACATAGAGTTCAATCTCTGAGTCCTACAGGGTGAAAGGACAGAACCAACTCCTGAAAGCTCCCCTCTGACCTCCATGTAAGGACCTTAGTGGATGCATGAGCCTGTGTGTGCATGCATAGATAGATAGATAGATAGATAGATAGATAGATAGATAGATAGATAGATAGATAGATAGATAGATAGATAGATAGATAGATGTAATGGAAATAAGAGGCTGCCAATGGTACAGCCTGGTCTAAGACTGAAGTCTCTGATGCTTGCTGGAGACAGAAATACTGGTATGAGCTCACATTTAAAGAGGAAAGACACTGACATTTGATGTCCATGGGCAGCCATACTGCGCACATGCACCCAGGCTCTGCACTGATGAACTTCTTCCTTACAGTCATTGTACTGTCTGAACCAGCAGCCCAATGTATGATGCTGTCTACATGTGGTTGAGTCTTCCCTCCTCACTTGGATGAGGCATGGCAATCTTTCTGGAAACATCTCCACAGACAAACTCGGGAAATGCTTTACTAATTTTGTGGGGTGTCTCTTAATCCCTCCGATGTGCCAATCGAGATTAATCACAGTATTTGGGATCTGTTGCTGGTGCAGAGGATGTCGGTGTGACTATGGTGTCTCTAATCCTGATACCAGTGTTCTCATGCAGTGGCTCTCCAATGAGAGAAGATGCCAGATTCTCTTGGAGGGCTTGCTAGAACACGATTTCCTGGGCTCCAGCCTCAGAGATTCTGACTCAGTGAGTCTGGAATATGGCCTGAGAATTTGCATTTCTGACAAGTCCCCGGGCTGTGGCAGTGCTGCCGCTGGCTCCAGGCTCAGACTTTGAGAATCACAGCTGTGCATCATGTCTGTTGCTGTTAGTAGCTCCAATAATCTTATCATCAGTGCCCACATTCTAAGAGCAATTGTCATGTACCAGGCAGGGTGCTAAGCGATGCTCATGAAGCCAAGGAAACCATGGCACTTGAAGGCTTGGTACTGAGTGGAGGCCTCCTGCTGACAAGTGGAGGCTGTACTTGAGAGCAAATCTGTCTCACTCCAGAGCAACTACACTGGGCCATCAGCTGATCCCCACGTCTTCATTCAACTAGTATTTGTGGAGCCTTTGATAAAACCTGTCTGCATAAAGCACTGCGGAGTTCACGAAGCAATTTCAAATACATTTCCTCGTTTCAGACACACAAAAGCCTGTGAAGTAGGTCAAGTATTAATATCACCCGCTTTTACAAGGGAAAGGTAATTACAGAAGGAACGGAGGCTGGATCGGACCCATTCAGGGCTACACACCAAGCAGGTTGTATGGCTTACTTGGCATCCCCCAAACTATACTGACATATCTTGGGGCCCCACGTGGACCCCATAATTAGACTAAAGAAGGCAGCGGAGCAGGAGAAGTCATAGATTCTGCCTGTGTAATTGCACAAAGGAGACAGATCCAAACTGATTCCTTGGACATTGTGGGCCCACATGTGCCAATGGGATGAGAACTCTCTCCCATCCGGCGGGCACCTGAAGAAGGATATGTGGCAGTCGAAGCAGGGGCAGCCGGGATGGGGTGAAGCAAGGAAAACCCTCTATCAGGCTGGGCCCTGGGGAAAGAGGAGGATTTACTCTGCTGAGGGGCAGCTGGTGAGAAGCCTGGATTGAAGAACCTGAGATGGGGATGGAGGGCAGGAGATCACAGCAGCCAAGGTTTAGATGGGAAAAATTAGTTGGGGTGGGGGGCTGAAAGGAGGGCTGTGGAGGACTATCCAGGCCAAGGCTCCTGCGCAGGACTTATCCTTCTCCTTTTCCAGCCACCTCAAGTGCCCTGAGCGCATGCCTTTCTCAGACTTTTTAGGGAGACCTCACCATTGCTTCAATTGCTCTGATGACAGGAAAACAAGCAAGCCAGGTGTTCCCAGGAAATGGTCTAATTAGCACTTACTGCTGACGATTTCTTTCTTTCTCCCCCACTCCCCGTTTTAAAACTCTGGACATTTTTTATTCTCTAATCATCTCTCAGTTCAACCAGCTCAGAGCTACACGCGATTTACCTTTTGATGTTCACAGAAGAGAACTCTTGAATTTCAAAGAGCCGGCGGGGATTTGGGGGAATCGAATGCAGAAGCTCCGGCGTAATCAAACCTCATTAGAGGTTATTCTTCAAGCAGGTTTTCTCCCTCTGTCTGCCTCCCTCTCCTGCCCTGATTAGCGGGCTGGTGGTTGGGTTCGCTGTGTTTTCTGTGGGACAGTCATAGTGAGCAATCTCAACCCACCACCTATTGTAGAGGCTGCAGCCCTCCTTCCTATGCCTGTCCCCCACCTTCCAGAAACAGTGACACCTGCCAGGGCTTTGTGTTGGGGTTCCTCTCTCCACCTTACAATAGTTGCCATGGTGAGAATTAAGGCTTCATAAATAGAGATGGCCCGGGCATAGCTCCTTTTTCATAGAATCCTCATCCTGCATCCGGCTGTGCTGGAAGAAGGGGCTCAGGCAGATCTGAAAAGAGAGATGAGCATAAAACCCCCGCCAGCACCCACTCTGAGCCCCCTTTCCCAGTACACACAGGACTCTGTGTGTACTGTGTTGGCTGTTGTGAAGCAAAAGAATGCTTTTGCACCATGACGTTTGGAGATAGTCTGGAGAGTTCCAGACCCACAGTCAAGACCGAAACTGAGCCTAGGCCCCTTGAGTGAGACATCCTAGCACAGGACACGTGGCACAGTAAGAACGGCTGCTGCTATTAGTGCCAAATGTTACACTAAGTGCCTCATATAGGTTTTCTCCTTTAATCGTCTGCATAGTCCTTTGAAGAATCTCCTGCTGTAAACTACCCCCACTCTACAGATTGGCTCCTATGCAGAATGGCAATAAAGTCACTTGCCCCAAACCTAACAGCTTTGTTGTGAACATACCTAAAGGGTGAGCTTCACTCAGTGCTCAGTGCCAGCACATAGAAGTGGGCATTAAACATCCTTCTTATATAGAGGGATGTGAACAAAGATAGGATGTTACCATCTATGGGGATGATTCATAAACCTGCCCTACAGTTTCCCTGTATTCCAAAAGAAATTAAGGATCAGGAATTAGTGAAGGAAATTGGATCTATACACACGTGCGCACATGCACACACACACATACACATATAATTTTTCTTACAATGTAGTCAAACAAAGGTGGAAGAAGAACTGTGATTCTCTCCTCTTAACCATGCCTGTGCTCATCTTTTTATTAATAGAAATCCAAGAGGCAAAGGCTATAATTACTGTGAATTTAGCACTGAGATGGGTTAACCAGTCCTGTTCTTGGGCAAAGGGACTTGGGTCCCAAGTTGCCTTCACTGTCTCAGGTTCTCTATTATAGAGATAGTTTCTGAGTCAGATCTAGCCCAAGGAAAATGGGGTAAGACATTCCATCTTAAAGATTCCCTAGTGAGGGGAGTCCCATAACACTGTGCCCAGGGACTGATCCAGGCTCTGTGCTACTCTCAATGGGCAGTCATTAATACGGAGACTCACAGCTAGTTAAAATGACGAGAATAAGGGACTGGTGAGAGGTCAGCCCTAAGTGGGACAGCTGTAACAAGCCCCTTTCCCGAGACTCAGGTATCATCACATCATGGGAGGGAGATGGAAAGAGTGTGAGAGTCAGAAGGTGAGGAAGAGTGCTAGGAAAGCTGGGCATAATATGGACATTGCATTCATGAGCTCATAGAGGTTGTGGCCCCAAGCAGAGGTTCAGGCCAGTCAAATTCAATCACGGTCTGTGGAGAGGCTCACAAGGCCCCGCCCCTAACTGATGTGCTATTGGAGAGTTAATAGCTATTGGGAGAGGAAGAGTCATTTTTCTTTTGGGGGTGTGGCCACTGCTAGGTGATGGATGGATGGCTTCACCCGTATGTGAATATGAGCAGCACTAATTGGACTGAGTGGATGATTAAAAAGAAAAAAGAAAAGAGGGAGGACATGATGTTTGGAGGAGGACATTTGAGGGAGCCAGGAGGAGTTGGGAGGGGAGAATGGGGCTGTGCGTATGTTTTATTTCTCTCAGAGGATAAATAAAATTATTATTTAAGGAAACACCACTAAGTGGCTGTTGGAACTTTATTTCTAATACAATGAATAGGGAAGGTTAAAAACTTTTCTGTGGGAAACCATTTTACCATTTTTTTATAAGTGACAAAAAATGCAGATTTAGAATGAACAAACATTCTCAACTTGGCAGTGAGGAAACTAAATCTGTTTCACATTTTTGTGGGAAATATTAGATAGTATTTTGTTTATATATGTGTGTGTGTGTGTGTGTGTGTGTGTGTGTGTAGAAAATAAGGGCTGGGGAAATAACTCAGTCGGGAAAGTGCTTGTTACACAAGCATAAAGACTTGAGTTCAGATCCCCAGCACCCGTGAAAAAAGCCAGGTTTGGCTGTGTGTATTCCTATAATGGCAGTGTGGAGAGTTGAAGACAACAGGACCCTTGCGGCTTGCTGGCCAGTTGTCTAGGCAAATTGATGAGCTCCATGTCTAATGAGAGGCAAAAGAAGCTGAGAATAATTGAAGGAGATATCTTTCTTAGGGTTTTTATTGCTGTGAGGAGACACCATGACCACGGCAACCCTTATAAACAAAAGCATTTAATCATGGCTGGCTTATAGTCCAGAGCTTTAGTTCTTTGTCATCACGGCAGGAAGCATGGCAGCGTGCAGGCAGACGTGGTGCTGGAAGTAGCCGAGAGTTCTACATCCAAATTGGCAGGCAGCAGGAGGAGAAAATCACCAGGCCTGGCTTGAGCATTTGAAACCTCAATGCCCACGCCCAGTACCTCACTTCCTCCAACTAGGCCACACCTACTCCAGCAAGGCCACACCTCCTAATGGTGCCACTTCCAACGGAGCCTCTGCGGGCCATTTCATTCAAACAACCACTTCAATACCCAACATTGAACTCTGACCTCCACTTTCATATGTAAACACACACACAGGCACATGAACATATACATACACGCACAAACACATCTTCCATATCTGAAGGAGAAAAGAACTGGTTGATGGGAAGCTGCACACTTGTTCTGGACTGACAGTTCTTTATTCCTAGTTCCACTCACTTAATAGGCGTAGGGCAGAAGCCACTGTCTTCTTAATTTGAGGTCAGCTTGGAGCTTGGATTCTACTTGTCTGTTAAACACTGACTCAGTGATTGACTGGCAGCTGGAGGGAGAGTCACAAGTGTCTCTCCTTAGAGTGTTCCCTCTATTGCCAGGGCTTCTGCCTGGCATCAGGGTTACAGGAGCAGGAGCCTACCTGGTGAGTGAGGTGTAAAACCAGCTGCCTGTGTCAGGAAGTGATAAATGCTGTAAGAAGCCTCAGCTAAAAGCTGCTGAAGAATCCCAAGGGAGGAAACAATTAATTCTCCCTAAGTAGATTGGAAAGCTGTTAGAGAGGAAGTGACATTTGAACTGGTCCTTGTGGGCAGCTTAGGGCCATTTCAGGGCTTTGAAGAAGAGGCTCTCAATGCTGAATAAGCACAAGAAATTCAGGTGGCAGCGCTGGGCATGAATAGCTGTGGGCAGCTTGGGGTAGCTCAGTGATGTGAAGGTGTGGATCATGCTGAGGGTTTGAGGTAGCGGGAAGGCACAGTGGGATTGTATTGATTTGTTTGTGGCCACATGGAAATGTACACTATTGGATATATATGTCCTAAAGACTACCCGAAGGCCACAAGGAAAACTACCTGGGACTGAGAAGAGCTGAGGCAGGTAAAGGCTAAGCTCATAAACCAAATCGGAGTGAGGGATGGTGGGACATGCCGGCACTCATGCATGTGAGAGGGGAAGGCAGGAAGATCAAATGTTCAAAGTCAGCCTGGGCTGCACAGTAAAGCCTTGTCTCATAAAAAGAAGGTGAACCAGGACAGAGACAGACCAGGTGAGAGTAGTTTAAGTAAAACACCCAGCTACTAGACTAGGGTTTGGGGAGAGGGAGGGTTGTTATTGGAACTGCCTGAGTTTCTGTCTGGGTGTGTCACTGGGTAGCATTTTGTTTACTAAGATGGAGAAGGCAGAATTGCATCTTCAGTGGTCCCAGATGACAGGACAACTCTTTTGCTGTCCCCACATCTTCATCCCTCTTATGTACTAGTATTTAAGAATGGAGTTGGTATGTGTATTTTGCCACTGAAAGACACCGTACTTTCTCTTCTCCCCACAGTGTGTTAAACCGCACCCCTACGCATCTGATCCAGGAAATCATATTAGTGGATGACTTCAGCAATGACCGTAAGTAACAGTGATTATTGAAAACCAAGGCACAAATATCTGGTCCCAGCTACATACAATTGGAGGGGAGCCCACTGAGACTCTAGAGGTGAACGGAAGCCACCGTCGGGTAGAAGACACGGAAGACTGTCTTTGTCTGAGCTTAAAAGGTGATTAACCTCACATTTGAGGGAAAAAAATTGCTGTAAGTTTTTGAAGACCTAATGAGCCAAAATTGTTAGATTCCTCCTTGGGATGGTTGGTGAGCGCGTGCACATGTGGATGAATGTGTGGCATCAGGGTCATTATTCTTCTAGCATTCATTCCTGGACAAGGAA